>JAUIMM010000325.1:3617500-4217500 GCA_031769625.1 Taudactylus pleione
TAGTGGCCGCGTCATCATGTTGTTACACACTAATATGCAATGCTGTCATTTTCTAATCAATAACTTCTGAAGAAAATATCTATCACACATGGAACTCGCAAGGAGTGACTGGAAAGCTGAAAACTTTTCTCCCCACTGCAGCGTTTTTCAACTCATATTCCCACTTTGCCTCCGTGAAACCCCTGGTGCTACTGAATGGACAGACCGCTCTGACACGTGTGCTGCTGCTAGTGTGACAGGTGCACTTTGCACAGCGACTAGTGTTGAACGCTGCTTAACTCGCCCACTTGGAAAGAATGTGATTGTGACGAATGATCGGTCGGGCGATAGCTCACCTGAGGACTGTGAGTCTCACAATCCATAGCTTGTACAGCAGCAGTAAAGTGCCCTCCACTGTGTCTATGTTGATGAGTAGGATCAGACCTCGCTCTTCCACTGTTACTTGTCCCAGAGGAGCCACCTTATAAACGAGGAAAGAGTTATTCTGCATTGTACTTAAGCAGATACTAATATACATACATACACAATTAAAATGACATGTGCTTTAATTGATGACAAGATAGATACACGCTGCTTTCACCGTTATACCGATGTACCGGCTGCAGCTACTCCTTTAGAACCTATAAACAGAGATATGAGTGATCCAAAAGGCGCTGTCCAACACACACACACACACACACACACACACTCTCTCTCTCTCTCTCTCTCTCCTTCTCCTCGTTCAGGGACTTTTTTTTGTCTTGTTTTTAAGTGAACTACTTTTATAGTAAACCTTTTTGCTCATCCGGAAATAAAATACCTCCTTTTTTTGGAAAAATATCTTGCTTATTGGTTGATTCTTCTTGCGCATACGGAGCAAATGCTAGACATATACAGAGGCATAAAGAAACCTTTTGGGGAACGTTAACACCTGGTCCCAGGTGAGTCTATTCCCAGAAGGGAACAAGCACTAAGTTATGACCCGTCTGAGTAATTGTGTAGAAATACATTAAAAAAAAAAAAGATACCTTTACGGGGACACATCTCACCAATTTTAGGCCAGTTGTTTAAGTGGTCATCGTCCAGAATTGTTGTAGATATACATGTATCGGAATATAATCCGTTATCAAATTCTTTTTTTCTTTGCTGAGAATACCACATCTTCAACAACAGAATAAGAGAGGGTGTGGGTGTGGGTGTGTGTGTTCCGGACAGCGCCTTTTGGATCACTCCTATTTCTGTTTATAAATTTGCTGGAGTGGTGCTCATGAGTGTGTACTGGGCTGCAGTCCTGGGGTGCAGGTTGTTTTAAGGTGCGTACACACTGGGCGATTAAAGTGGACGACTGAACGATAACGATATCGTTCAGTCGTCCACTGTATCGTCCATTTTTAACATCAAAACGATGAATGATAACGACGACGCGCGTTCCTACGGGTCGTTAGTCATTATCGTTCATCGAGTAAACATGCAGGTCAACCAGACGATGTCGTCAGGTTGCTGCATGTTGGGGAATGGGGGGGAAGAGAGCCCAGCGCTGAACGATATCGTTAATGATATCGTTCGGCGGGTGTGCTCAATGTCATGAACGACATTGAGCACACCCTGCCGGGGACACACTAGACGATATCGCTCAGGGAGCATATCGTCTAGTGTGTACACTCCTTTAGAACCTGCTCATCCGTACGGCTCCAGTATTGAAGTGGGAGGAGTCGCAGTCAATAACTAGCAGAATGTTGAGAGGGTGGGGCTGAACCTGGTGGGGGCGGGGCCATGTCCTTTGAGGGTGGAGTCAGACAGTGAATGGACTGGGTTCACCAATAGGACAGAGTAGTGATGGGATCCTGTCAAACGGAGATGTACGGTTCCATTTGTACGTGTACCAGTGCAGCAGGATTGTTTAGTAGATGTATACCTGTGCAATTTTAGTTTAGTCTTTTAAACTCCTTGCAATGGCGACAACCTAGTAGGAGGTGTATAAATCACTCAGGATGAGAGCATACAATGTATTAGGAGTGGGAGTATATGCTTAGCCCCAAGAGGAGCACCAAACACCTGACAGCTATAGCACTACAGTGCGTATTTGTTATATTATACTGCTTTTCAGTCCTGTTTTTCTTCTTTTTTGTATTTTTTTTTACATTTGTCATCACGGTTATTACAGTTCATTCTTCTCTTGTTGACATTTGAAGACCAATGTTTGTTGCTATTTAACTTCGTATCCGTTTACCACGTTCATTATCACTATTTATTATCTTTAACTTTTACAGCAGCCTTCAGTTGTTCTGTTATTTTATTCTAATCCTTTTCCTAGTTAGACATCAAATCCGGATATCTCCATCTCTTTGCGGAGCGTGTTCTTCTCCGCTTCGTAAAAGACAACACTATTTCATTGACCGCATTCCACACCAAGCACATACTTTCCCTCTATGGTTGTGCCATACCATCCCTGGACATCCAGCTATACCACGTAGCGCCCCCCAGGCCACCAATGGATACACGCGTTAGATATAGCAAGTTACAATAGGAGTCGCCAAGCTGCATAATTATTTTTTATAAAGTGTGCAGGCACTAAAGAACTTAGGTTACCTGAGCTCGATGACGTGCTTGAGGTGGTTCCGGACGACTGCGACTGCTCCATAGCTGGACTTGTAGATACACTATTACTTGTGTTTGTACCTTCGTCAGCAGTCTTCTTAAAGAAACTATGTTGCAGGGCATAGTATGGTTGGATCCGGGTTTTGGGATCATAATCTAACATCCTTAAAATCAGGTCTTTAAACTTCAAGTAGTCCGCTACAGTGTGACCCGATTCCCCCCCTCGCCGACCACCTGGTCCTCCAGTTTCCACTCCAAGTAAGATGTGAAGTTTTCTGGTTCCTGCTGGTTTGTACTCCTACAGAGACAAGACAATGGGAATAAAAGCAACAGAACGTGTATTCTAGTTCATCGTGTAAAGACTGACTGTAATACTCAACCATGGGATTTAATGTGCACATGAAAGTGGAGAATCCTGCCGGTATGAGATCCACAACTCTCAGATATACCTGGGAGCTGAGAGATCAAGACAAAACTTGAAGGTGCGTATCCACTTGCCGATGGGGACAGTACGATTACAACATCGTAATCGTACAGACGTTGCTCATCTCCTGTAGTGCCTACACTGAACGATACGTCGTTCAGTACAGGCACCCTCCCTCTCCCCCGAACGTTGCCAATCTGTCGTTATCGGCAGATTGACAGTCATGTTCAGGGGATGATTGATGTCGGAAACGACCAGCGGGAGCACGCAACGCTGGTCGTTTCCGACATTATAGAGCACGATTAATGCGCGATTACGATGTCGTAATCGTTCAATCGCTCAATTTAATCGCAAAGTGAATACACGGCTTTAGAAATATGCTCAAGTCATTGCTCTGAATCACAGAATCAAACTCGCTTTTTGTGACCTTAGGCAACTCACACGGTCGCCCTGTTTTCCAAGTGTCAAGTCTAGATTGCAAGCTCTCCTGTGCGGGGAAGCTGTGCTGTGCAGTACTGGGGTTGAATGGTATTGGCTATACAAAAAAGTTAAGGAGCAATAGCTGAAACGTTGGAAAGAATGTCAGATACAGATCGACAGAAAATGATCATCAGGGATCAGATGCAGAAGGCAATAAACCAACCCCTTCACCACTGAAGCCTCCGCTCACTACTCTGTGGGAAGTATTAATTAGATGTGCAGTGTTACCATGTACAAGTACTTTTAGTAAAGAGATCTGAACCACAATCGGGATACTAGACCGTTTGTTCCATAGGATAATTTGATTCAGCCTTATATTAAAGCCAGCCCACCCAAACCCTCCAAGTGTTATCCTGCCCATGAGGTACACATTACGTACAGCAATTTGCACAGAGCAGAGAAGCATTAGTGACATGGCAGGGGAGAATGGCGTGCAGAGAGAATGGCGTGCAGAGAGAATGGCGTGCAGAGAACCTGACCTATGGAGAAGGGGGGCATGAGTCATTCCCAGTCTCTGCCACAGGAACTTAGCAGGGACCTCACTGGAGAAGTCACATTATAGGTGATGTGGGTGGGCTCATCTGGAGGTTCTCTCTTTAATGGGCCACCGGTCATATGACAATGAAGCCACTGGACGCACAGCCCCACGGAGTAGGTGGTCTATCGGTAAGTGCAAAACTGTGTAGAAACAACTGGAACAAGGGCCCGAGATACAGGCACTGCAGCCGACCTATGCAACTTTCAGCTGCTACTAGTGTTTCATACAGACGGGCAGAATGCGGGTTACCGAATGCGATTCTGACTTGCACAGTCCACGCCATTTTCAGTGGCATCTCCTGCACCAGGCATGGGGGTGACAACGCCTGCTCTCATGGCCAGAGCGATTGCATAGATGCGTACGACTCAGAATATGGGCGGATAGTCACACGGGTCTTCCGTTCCACCGGACATGCAACCGCACTAAGGGCCGTATTCAATTCAGATTTCGCATGGTCTTTTGAGAAAATTTTGCCTGATTTTGATAGTGGCGGCTAGGAAAACTCAGGCATGTCGGGGACCGTTTAAACTCCATTTCATGGGCATGCATACATTAGCCATTGGGATCTCCTTCGCAGAGTGTCAGGTGAGCTGCCTTGTTTGCGGCTGGCCGGACAGCCTGCTGAGTGCCGATGGTACCTATGTTTATGCTGTTGCGCGTCGTCGGCTGGATATGAGAAGGCAGCAGTGGGCGTCCCTATGCTCGGCTGTGCTTGGGAAGACATTAGCCTATTTTAGCAACTGCGATCCGTGAGAGATCTCCGTTGTGGCTGCATTAGCGTGAATCTTGGAATCAGGCCCTATGTCCCCCAGTGCGACAGACCAGAAATGCTTCCGCCTAGACTCTTCTCTGCACTCTAGGTAACCAGCTTTCAGACACCGCATAGGTGCATCTACAATGGCAGATTACCGTGCTGCTCCCTACCTGCTCCCTACCTTTGGAATGCTCTCCCTCTCCCCATCAGACTCTCCACCTATCTAGAAATCTTCAAACGGGCTCTTAAGACCCACTACTTCATCAAGGCCTTCCAGCTCTTATCCTAACCCACCTCATGCTCTCTCCTCCCTATCTTCCCCATCTGTGTCACCGCTGTCTGTCTGCCTCTCCCCTTTAGAATGTAAGCTCTCACGAGTAGGGACCTCTTCCCTCATGTGCTTCTCTTTACATTGTCTTCTACTCCTTACTCCCCATTAGGACACCTAACACGTGACTGCCAACTCCCGGCTGCTTACTGTGAGTGCCCTAATCGCTATTGCAGCAATGTATATAAATCGTGTCCTTGTCCTGCACTGTAATGTACTGTAAGTTACTTGTTTCTTGTTCACTTATTAGTTCTATGTACTATGTAAGGCGCTGCGGAACACTTGTGGCGCCATATAAATAGATAGGATAATAATAATAATTACCTTTTTCCCGTCTTTGGTCTTCTTTAAGTTCCAAGTGCCATCTGGCGTCTTCTCAAAGAACTTTCTGGCTTTTGGTGCTTGGTCGAGGATGTGAGCAGTTGGTATTCCTAAAACTTCCACAATTTTGTTCATCTGGTCGACCTATTAAGAGACGCATAAGTGAGCCACACTTCCAACTAGTCAGTCTAGTCCTATGGAGGTATCGGCACTAAACGAAAAAAAGCATTTACATGCACATCGCCCTCATCTGTGTCACATTGCGACACTCCCAGACCATGGTCAGCTGGGGGAGCATTTGGATGTCTGATATACAGGCTAGATAACAGAGCTAGCGGAGTAACTAATCCCGCCATTCATCACACGGACACCTGCGCAGTCAGTCACTATCCACAGAGAAATTACAAATAGCGACAAATCATTCTCCTGATTTACTCGAAGGGGCGAATTCACTAAATGGGGCTTTTACTAATTGCTGGTTCTCGACTTTTTCACAGGATTTAAAGTTACAATTTTTTTAATTTTTTTTTTTAAAGGTAACACACATAGCTTTTAAAATATGGTGCTTTAAATCACGTGACAAAGCCACTGAAAACCGGCAATTGGCAAAAGTGCTGCTTAGTAAATAACCACCCAACATTCTAGAGATGCACGAATACAGATGTTTATGGCGTGACTAGGGTGATCCGCATTTATTTTACTGCCAATAAGTTGTTAGCGTCTATGATTTGTGATATCAAAACGTTTAAACTTCCTCAGATCCACACACTCCATTAAAGCCCACATTCAGGCCCTCACCCAGTCTGGTCACTTCCACCTCCGTAATATCTCCAGGATCTGACCCTTTCTAACCCCAAGGCTACGAAGACCCTCATCCACTCACCGTTTCATCCCTCAACTGGACTACTGTAACCTACTCTGATCTGGCCTTCTGCAATCCCACCTCGCTGCTCTGCAATCCACCCTTAATGTTGGTACCAGGCTCGTCTTCCTCACCAACCTCTCAGCATCTACCTGCCCTCTCTGCCAGGCACTAACACTGGCATCCTTAACCTCTACCAGAGTCCATTTCAAACTCATCCCCCCCACCCATTACATCTCTGGCCTCATCTCCCTCCTGCTGCTAACTTAACACCGTGCTGCCCCCAACCACTGGAACACTATTAGACTCCCCACCTCTCTGCAAAGCTTCAAACATGTTTCTATCAGATCTCATCCTAAGCCACCAGTTCTCGCCGTGTCATCCTCATCTGTCGCTGCACCACCCCCATAGACCGTAAACGCAGACGAGCAGGGCCCTCTTTACTCATGTACTCTTCCCTCACTCTGGTCATTAACCCATGCTTACAGTCTCCCCGAACTTGCCATCTGCCCCATCTATTAGGTTGCAGGTTTCACTCAGTACAACTGTATATATATATTTTTGTTCATTATCCAACTTGTCTGTGTTGTAATATTCTGCACATTTTGCATAATATTTTGTCTGGTAATGGTTACACTTTGTCTGTATGTGTACAGAGGGCCTGATTCAGAGCCGGACGCTCTGAACGAGCGCCCGCTCTGAATCGGGGCTTTTTTTTTGGTGCGTCCTCCTGGACGCTCGCATAGCTGTGGGTTACCACCCACAGCTTATGCGAGCGTTCATGACGATGGTCGCTATGGTCTTGACCATCGGGCTTGCGACGACACCCTGCGGTAGGGTCTCGCTGCCGCAAGCCCTGGAGTGATTTTGGCTCTATCAGAGCCAAAATCACTCCCACTGACATCACTAGTGATGTCAGTGGGGCCGGACCCAGACGGGAGGCGTTTCCATGGGAACGCCTCCGTCTGGGCTGCCACGCCCCGGCACGCCCTCCAAAGGGGGCGTGCTGTCACTCACCATCGACAGCACGCCCCCTTTGATGCGAGACCCCGAGCGACGGCTTCCCCGTCGCTCGCCGGGTCTCGCGCATGCGCACGACGGAGCAGCCTCTGTTGTGCGCATGCGCATTTGGGTACCATCGACCCGCTTGCGAGCGTCCTGCGCTCGCGAGCGGGTCTGAATGAGACCCAGAGTACGGTGCTGTGGGCCCTTTGTGGCGCTCTATAAATGGCGTTTCATAATAATAATAATATATATGTTGCGTTAGAGCTTCCTAGTGTATAAATGTATAGTTTGGGTACAGACAGACAAAAAAAACCCAAACAATAGTTTCTTATTACATTTGACAAGAAGGAATTCATACACCGTATATTTTCAGCTCTTACCTGCACCACAGATGGCACTTTGTAACCTACAAGTTTACAAATCATCCCTGGCAGAGAGCATTAATGTGCACCTAACGCCTACACGGTAGAGGGAGACAGTGGCTGGGATGAATATGGCAAATCACCGGGAACCGGTGACAGCACCGAGTCAGGTCACCAACTCCAAGCAAATCGATTTAGTGGACGCTGATAAAATATTCAATACATTAATGGTGCTAAAGATAATTCTACACATTCGTCTTACTTCATTGGCTCCGCTGAAGAGGGGCTCTCCAGTATGCATTTCTACTAAAATGCACCCAAGGGACCACATGTCAATCGCAAGGTCATAAGGCATTCCCAGTAAAACCTCTGGAGACCGATAAAAACGAGACTGAATATATTGGTATATCTGAGGTGGGAAAGAAAAAAAAGAGATACATAAATATGGCTTACAGCGCTCTTTCAAAATGAGAGTTAAAACCTCTCACCAAACATGTCGCATTAGACACTGTAATGGCACAGTAGACGCTTACCCGCTGCCCCAGCTGGCATGAGCTTCCAAAATCAACAATCTTGATGGCGCTGCGCTTGGGGTTACACAGCAGGATATTCTCGGGCTTCAGGTCACAGTGAATGATACTAAGTTCGGGAGTCGCCAGGAATAGGAGTGCGGTGCACATCTGCTGGGCAAACTTGCGCGTCAGGTTCAAGGAAACTCCGCGGAAGTTGGTGTTGCGCAGTAAGTCGTAGAGGTTGTAGGAGAGCATTTCAAAAACGAGGCAGAGGTGGTTTCTGAACATAAAATGGCGCTTCAAATGCACTGCGGAAAAGGGGAGAAGACCGTCACTTAATGTTCTACATAACAAAACGCTTTATCAGCAGCTTCCATAAGACGCGCTATTTTTATTTACAGTACACAGCCTTTTGGCGAGTTGTAACCTACTTTGCTGGAACCCTTAGCGAATGCTTCCAGCTGCAGATAACGTTAGTATATTGGTTTGTGCAATGCTTTGCGCGACTTTTGTTCTTAGGTGCTTAATTCTGATTTTGCTTCTATTATTTAATGCGTCTCGGCTGAGTTACTTATTTCCTTTGCGGTAGAAATTACGCAAACCTGCTGTGTTCTTTCAACTGCGCCCCACGCACAGGGTAACGTTATATGCAAAGGCAACAAGTTCATAATCAGCTCTGCACCATAAATAGAAAAGCCCCGATGAAACAACACAAAAGAAATCTGGAAAGATAAAGCGATGTATGCTGGAACATATAAGCATGCTAAAGTCGCCTGAAGGTGGAAATTACCTTTAATGTTAGGGTGGTTACACACTTGGACGATATCTGCAGGTTTCCAGGCAAATTGGGACATATTGGGCGGATCATACAGTGTGTACGCCAGATTACGCGCTCCCGCGGGTCGTATACGATATCTTTGGTTGGTGCTGCATGGCCAAACAGAAGATATCGTGTGCGATGTGGTGCCGTTCAACGAAGGACGGAACAAGATATCATTCCGTCGTTCATAGGATTGCACATTGTGTATGGTAATCTCGCTTGTTCCGGGATGAAGGGAATTCGCCCCGACTATCATGCAAATTGCTCGTGGTCCTAGCGTGTAACCACCTTACTCTGTTTAAAACCGCAGGATGACACTGATCAACACGTAACAGATAACACTGGTTTCGGTATGTTTCGTCAACAGTCATTATATAGACCCCATAATGTCGACACGGACATGTTAACGTTTCTATTGTTGACATTTTGCAGATGAACAATGTTGACATTAGGATATTCAACATTATGGTGTCAACCTTTTGACTGTCGACGTTGCGATCGTCGAGATGACGACTACATCTCATTCCATCACATAACTGAAAAATAAACGGTTTTCTAGCAATGACCACTTAAGCTGGGCGCACTTGGTATAATGTGTACCTAGCGATGCGATCCACGATCCGACATATCGGGTGGTCCCCACACACGGAGCAATCCGGTGCCCTACTGCCCGAAATGCCTCCCTCCCCCCTCATAGACCAGAATGGGATCGTTCGGCAATTCTTCAGATCTCTTGTGCATGCATAAATATCTGGAGGAGCGACGGACGAACCCACGGGAGCGCGCAGAGACGATATCATGCCCACACTCGGAACAATATAGTTGCGATATCATTCTGATCCGTCTATATCGCTCAGTGTGTGGGGGCCTTTACAAATAATAAAAAAAATTAACAAGAAAGCACGGTATCTGAAAAACTGAGAAGACCTTTAAGAAAACTGCTGCGCAAGCAAAGGGTTATTGAGTTCTGTAACAACCAATCAGACACTGGCTTTCAATTTTTTTCTAACATGCAAAAGCAAAATCCGAGTTTCAGTCTGATTGGCCGATATGTTTTACAATGCCAGACTTCAAAAAGGTCCCGCTAAGCGCACACATTTCACACCCCTCACCATAAACAGGTGGAGTAATCATTCAGAGGAAAACGGGCTTACCGATATAGTATTTCATCTCTGTGTCGTGTTTGTTCATCAGCTCGAGAAGTCGGACTTCAATCTGCGCTTGATTTAGGAAAGCTTTCTTGTTCTTTATAATTTTGATTGCCACCCACTCCTGCTCCACGCGATCGTACGCCTTTACAACCTAGAACAAAGCACAACGCCGTTACAGCCATCTTCTGCAACAGAGGTCCCCAAACTTCGCCATTACAGTCCACGTTTTATATCCATGCTTAAGCACAGGTGACTTAATTGGTACCTCAGTCAATTTGAATCAACCATCTGGATTAAAGCATGGATATCCTTAAAACCTGGACTGTAATGGCGGAGTTTGGGAACCTCGGTTCCACACTACAGATATTATTGCTTTTGTGTACACAATGATATAACGTTTGCAGGACTCCCGCTGAGCAGGAAATATTGTGACGTATACAGCTCCAGCTGGAGGGAGTACTGCTGTATGAGATATTTATATCAGTGCTCGCCTGGCTATTTACTACCGATAGATTTTCTCTTCTTTAACTGGTCTAAGCAGAGTAATTTATTTTCACTGCCAAACTACAGCGGCGATAGAACTGCGCCCAACGCACAGATCACGCGTGAGATGTGTAGTATACAAGGGTGGCACATTAATCAACGGCATTATATAATATACACTGCTCAGACAGAAGATTAAAACCACCGACAGGTGAAGTAAATAACATTGACTATCTAGTTACAATGACACCTGACAAGAGGTGGGATATATGAGGCAGCAAGTGAACACTCAGTTCTTGAACGTGATGTGTCGGAGCAGGAAAAATGGGCAGGAGTAAGGATCTGAGCGACTGAGGGCCAAATTGTGATGGTTAGATGACTGGGTCAGAATATCTCCAAATCAGCAGGTCTTGTGGGGTGTTCCTGGTATACAATGGATACGGCATCCAAGGAAGTGCAGGCTAGCCAAACTGGTCCTATACCAACAGAAGGGCTACTGTAGCACAAATTGCTGAAACGGTTAATGGTGGCTATGGCAGAAAGGTGTCAGAACACAAAGTGCATTGCAGCTTGCGGTGTTTGGGGCTATGTTGCTGCACTGACCCCCTGTGTCCACTACCAAAATCACCTATAATAGGGAGGTGAGCGTCGGAACTGGACCATAGAGAAATGGATGAAGTTGGCCTGGCCTGATGAATCACCTTCCTTTACATCATGTGGACGGCCAGGTGCGTGTGTGTCGTTTACCTGGGGGAAAAGATGGCACCAGGATGCTCTATGGGAAGAAGGCAAGCCGGCATAGGCAGTGTGATGCTCTGGGCGATGTTCTGCTGGGAAACCTTGGGTCCCGGCATTCATGTGGATGTTACTTTGGCACATACTACCTACCTAAGCAATGTTGCAGACCAAGTACACCCGTTCATGACAACGGTATTCCCTGATGGAAGTGGCCACTCATCAGGATAATGTGCCCTGCCTCACTGCAAACAGGAATGTTTTGGGGAACATGACAAAGAGTTCAAGAGATCACAATCTGAACGAGCATCTGTGGGACGTGCTGGGAAAAAAAAAGTCTGAGCCAGGGAGGCCCCAACTTGCAACTTCCAGGACACTCAGGATCTGCTGCTAATGTCAGATACCACAGGACACCTTCAGAGGTCTTGTGGAGTCCATGCCTCAACGAGTGACAGCTGTATAGTCAAGGTAAGGGGGAACTACACAATATGAGGCAGGTGGTTTTAATGTTATGTCTGATCGGTGTATTTGCTCTGATCAGTCTGGCAGATTGCTGCAGAATTATATAATAAAAGGGGCTCTCCCCTCCCCCCAATCCCTTCAATGACTTTAATGCAATCCTTTGCACTTGTCCTTTATGCAATATTCACCATATATGTTGCTTTATGGCTCCTGCTTCCTTCTGTGTTCTCCACGACAACCTTTATATAATCAGGACACACAGTCTTTTATTGTGGTTGTCCTGCTCTGCTGATACAACAGTATCTAATACACTGAGTAGAATCTAGAAAGGAAACAATTCTGCCCAGATCATACAAAGCCTTTGATGAAAAACACAACAGGAAGCCAGTAAGCTGAAGCAATGTATTTAGTCAAAGCTGCAGGGAGTCGTGTACACGCCAGTAATTTAAACTTGTCCAAAAGGTGCAAATCTCTTGATGCAGCCTAGAGGCGCTTACAGGGAAATAAGTGTCCAATGCAATCTGCACTGGAGCCGCGCTTCATCTGGGCCGGGCTTGCTCACCGCGTACATGAATGACAGACTGACAGCGTTTCTGTGGTTTTTACTGTTCAACAAGTGCAAGAGTCACGATCAATTATTACCTGGCCGAAGGAACCTTTTCCAATCAATGAGTCGATTTCATAGCGGTCCATCCACTTCTCGCCATTTTTTACAATGTAGTCGTAGTTGTCATCGTCATAACCGTCATTGTAAACCTTCCTCTCCTTCTTATGACTGGAGTCGTCTCCCTGTCCTTGCTGATGCCGCCTCTTCTTTTTTGCATAGTAGACCTAGAAAGAACAAAACACATGGTGAGAGAATGCAACAAAACGCGTGGTGAGAGAACAAAACGCGTGGTGAGAGAACGTAACAACGCGTGGTGAGAGACTAACAAAACACATGGTGAGAGAATGTAACAAAACGCGTGGTGAGAGACTAACAAAACACATGGTGAAAGAATGTAACAAAACGCGTGGTGAGAGACTAACAAAACGCGTGGTGAGAGAACGTAACAACACGTGGTGAGAGAACGTAACAACGCGTGGTGAGAGACTAACAAAACACATGGTGAGAGAATGTAACAAAACGCGTGGTGAGAGACTAACAAAACACATGGTGAGAGAATGTAACAAAACGCGTGGTGAGAGACTAACAAAACACATGGTGAGAGAATGTAACAAAACACATGGTGAGAGAATGTAACAAAACGCGTGGTGAGAGAATGTAACAAAACACATGGTGAGAGAATGCAACAAAACGCGTGGTGAGAGAATGTAACAAAACACGTGGTGAGAGAATGTAACAAAACACATGGTGAGAGAATGTAACAAAACGCATGGTGAGAGAATGTAACAAAACACATGGTGAGAATGTAACAAAACACATGGTGAGAGAATGTAACAAAACACATGGTGAGAGAATGTAACAAAACGCGTGGTGAGAGAATGCAATAAAACATGGTGAGAGAATGTAACAAAACACATGGTGAGAGAATGCAACAAAACGCGTGGTGAGAGAATGTAACAAAACACGTGGTGAGAGAATGTAACAAAACACATGGTGAGAGAATGTAACAAAACACATGGTGAGAGAATGTAACAAAACACATGGTGAGAGAATGTAACAAAACGCATGGTGAGAGAATGTAACGCGTGGTGAGAGAATGTAACAAAACACATGGTGAGAGAATGTAACAACGCGTGGTGAGAGAATGCAACAACGAGTGGTGAAAGAATGTAACAACGAGTGGTGAGAGAATGCAACAACGAGTGGTGAAAGAATGTAACAACTAGTGGTGAAAGAATGTAACAACGTGTGGTGAGAGAATGTATCAAAACACATGGTGAGAGAATGTAACAACGTGTGGTGAAAGAATGTAACGAGTGGTGAGAGAATGTAACAACGTGTGGTGAGAGAATGTATCAAAACACATGGTGAGAGAATGTAACAAAACACATGGTGAGAGAATGTAACAAAACACATGGTGAGAATGTAACAAAACACATGGTGAGAGAATGTAACAAAACGCGTGGTGAGAGAATGTAACAAAACGCGTGGAGAGAGAATGTGAAAAAGTCCATGAGACAACCTTTGCCCAACAAAGAAATCCCAGCTAGACACAACAACCTAAGGTGCAATTGTATTAAAAGAGCAAATAAATTAAAAGCATTATATTTCCTTGTTCGAGTTGGATAACTACTGTATAATTTCTCACCTCATTAATATGTTTGTATGTTTTGATCAAGTCAACTGACAGTTTTCGTAAAGGTGCTGCCGTTGGATCACGAAAAGTTTGGGGCATCCGCCTCTGTAAAAAGATAAAGTACATTGTTAAAACTTTTCTGACCATAACAATGATAGACATATATAGGGGTCAATCCAATTATACGCGAAGGGTACAAGTTGCTGTTGCAATGGAGTTAAAATGCCGGCAACGGACCAGCACCTCGCACCCTTCACGGCCCACTCAGAGCGTGTATTAGCTTCATTTTGTTTGGAGCCCTTATGGGCCTGCGAGCACTTTTAAGTGAATTCAGGCTGCCGTCAAGCGCGCCCGCTGTCACAATGACTCACACTCGCGAGTACATCGCAAGTAATTGGATTGACCCATTAGGCTGAAACCCACAGCAGCATTAAAAGCATCTTAAGGTGCATACACACAACGATTTTTTGAAGGATTTGTCATTAAAGACGTCGTTATCGTTCAAAAAAATCATTCAGTTTCCGAGATATAATGATGAACGATAATCGTTCAAGGGCGCTCCCATTTGTAGTTATCATTCATCATCCATTTCAGACTATCCAAAAAAACGATTTTCATTAAGGGAAGGAACATTTTTCGTTCATCGTTGTAAAAATCGTTCATTACACTTCAAAAAAAATTGTTCACTTTTTCAAGGGAAAATCTGATAGAAAATCGTTTCTTACAAAATCGTTACGTGTGTACCCAGCTTTAGAGAATGGATGGCCTGCATTCCGAGAATAAACGGATTTAGCCCAACATGCTGTTACTTCAAGTGCGTGCATTTAACGACTGCTATTTCAAATATGAAAAAAGAAAATTAAAGAAAAAAAACACCCTTTATATCAGGGTATCTCAACAGACGGCTTTATATTCACAGATACAATTTTTTTTTTTTTTTTAACGGGTTACTTCCTTTCAGCTGTGTTATGTAGTCTACAATTTGTGTTGTATTAATGCTTCATACAGACTTGGCCTCCAACATAAAAAAAAAAAAAAAAAAAAGACACTATTTCGAGACCACCCCTTTTATCTTTGCACCAGTCTTCATGTCGATGTCCCCCAGTTTTTTGTGAAAAGAAAATCATGATGAATCACAATAAGCGGAATAATAAGTTTATCTTCTGACCAATAGGTTAAGATACTGAATATAAAGTAGATAATCAAAATATATAGGCAAAAAAATTTAGAATTAAAAATTACATTTGGGGGTATATTTACTAAAGTGCAGGTTTTTTTTTAGCAGTGGCGTTGTTGCCCATAGCAACCAATGAGATTATACTTATTTATCTAGCTCCTTCTAGAACAGTGTTGGCTAACTTTGACACTCCAGCTGTTATGGAACTACATAACCCAGCATGCACTGCTACAGTTTTGCTATTAGGGCATGCTAAAACTGTGGCAGGGCATGCTGAGATATATAGTTCCACAACAGCTGGAGTGTCAAGGTTAGCCAACACTGTTCTAGAAGATAATAGCTAGAATCTGATTAGTTGCTATGGGCAACATCTCCTCTTCTAAAAACCTGCACTTTAGTAAATATACTCCTCTGGGATCTCGTTAAACAACTGTGACACTCCCTCTTGTAATGCAAATTATATGCTGCAATACAATAGTCCTGTTATTTTATTTTAAATAAAATGTACTTAAAGCCTAACTGCGGTGCCTGCTGTACCTTTCAGTGCCCTGGCTGATACCTCTACACAGGATACGATTAGTCCCCTGATGGGCCACATAAATAAACAGTAACTAACCAAGGGGGAGATGTATCAAAGCTTTGAGAGTGAGAATGTACCAACCAATCAGCTTCTGTCATTCTACAGGCTGTGTTTTGAAAATGAGGTTAGAAGCCGATTGGTTGGCACTTTATCTCTCTCCAAAGTTTGATACATCTCCCCCCAAGTGCACTATTTCAGCTAAACAGGTTGACCTACATTATATAAAGTCAATTGTGGATGAATCTCTATAAACTGAAAGGATGAGACTACTTATGTGGCCATTTTACAGCAATTTAAACTTAAGCTGATAGACTGGTACAGTTACTTCTGTAACGGTAAGTTCCCTGGCGCATATTTCTGCCCAACGTCTGGTATTGAAATCGCTTTTCAAGGCTGGTATTTTAGAACAGCTGACGTCAGTAATGCAGAGAGGTTCATAGTATATTCCGCCAATGGTAGAGAAGGTTCTCCAGCTACAGGTGACATCACATGAACCCTCCTTGGGAAGAGCTAGGGACGGCTTTCTTATCTGCAAGCCTGGCCTATGAAGGCTCTTGTAGTGAGCTGACGACGCATCTATAACGCATGTTCGGAACCAGAAATAAGACACTGCAGTTAGTAGCAGAGCGCGGGTGCGTAATTCCCACCTGGTTAGCCAGCGGTTGCTGAATCTGGTCATTGTAAGATAAGGCAGATACTTGTTGGTCATTTAGGTTCTGCTGGCGCCGGTCACCGTACTGTTGATGCGAGTGCGGCATCTGTCCAGCCATCTGCAGACCGGCAGCATGGAATGAGAATGAGGGCGCAAGCCGTACAGACGACGGTTTGCATGCTGAAGTCTCTCCTCCTGAAAGAGAGAAAACACCTGTATAATGTACATTACACAATAATGAAACAAGTCGCTTATTCATTTTCACAGCAGGCCAAAGTGTTCATCTGGTATCAGGCCAGATTCCCACACCGGTAACACAGCTAACAACTTGTTGGTGTCACCAAAATACACTGAAAGCCGCCATGGTCCGTTCACAACACTTATCCAGCAGTAAACATATGAGAAGCGCCACTTGTTTTAGCTTAAGGTTTGTTTGTCTCCCGGGTGGATCTAGCTGATATTTTGTGTCTACTTCAATGTTATTTGCTTCAAACATAGAAAGAAGATGGTCAATCTCTATGTAAAGTGAACAACAACAAAAAAAAAAAAATCAAACCCCTGCACTACTGGTCGCTTACTGCCTGGCTATCATACTCGCATTACACCTAGACTGTAAAAGACACATGACACAATACATTGATGTGATGGTAGTTTATCGGACAGACACTAGATGGGGCTATAGGACATCTGATAAGAAAGTTATGAGAGCAGCAAGTTTTGAAAGTGAGGGGGAAAGAAATCTCACATATATTTGTGCCATCCTGCACAGACGATCGAGATAGATAGAAGTTATCATACAGACAATCGGGATGCCAGCGCTGGGGTTAGGGGTAGGCACTGGAGGAAGGGTTAGCATTAGGTGTTAGGCACTAGGGGGATAGTTAGCGTTAGGGGTTAGGCACTAGGGGGGAGAGTTAGGCACTAGAGGGAGGGTTAGCATTAGGGGTTAGGCGCTAGGGGGAGGGTTAGCGCTAGAGGTTAGGTGCTAGGGGGAGGGTTAGCGCTAGAGGTTAGGCGCTAGGGGGAGGGTTGGGGTTAGGCACTAGGGGGAGGGTTAGCGCTAGGCACTAGGGGGAGGGTTAGCGCTAGGCACTAGGGGGAGGGTTAGCGCTAGGCACTAGGGGGAGGGTTAGCGCTAGGCACTAGGGGGAGGGTTAGCGCTAGGGGTTAGGCACTAGGGGGAGGGATAGCGTTAGGCACTAGGGGGAGGGACAGCGCTAGGCACTAGGGGGAGGGACAGCGCTAGGCACTAGGGGGAGGGACAGCGCTAGGGGTTAGGCACTAGGGGGAGGGTTAGCGCTAGGGGTTAGGCACTAGGGGGAGGGTTAGCGCTAGGGGTCAGGCACTAGGGGGGAGGGTTAGGCACTAGAGGGAGGGTTAGCATTAGGGGTTAGGCGCTAGGGGGAGGGGTAGCGCTAGAGGTTAGGCACTAGGGGGAGGGTTGGGGTTAGGCACTAGGGGGAGGGATAGCGTTAGGCACTAGGGGGAGGGATAGCGTTAGGCACTGGGGGAGGGTTAGTGCTAGGGGTTAGGCACTAGGGGGAGGGTTAGCGCTAGGGCTTAGGCACTAGGGGGAGGGTTAGCGCTAGGGCTTAGGCACTAGGGGGAGGGTTAGCGCTAGGCACTAGGGGGAGGGTTAGCGCTAGGCACTAGGGGGAGGGTTAGCGCTAGGCACTAGGGGGAGGGTTAGCGCTAGGCACTAGGGGGAGGGTTAGCGCTAGGCACTAGGGGGAGGGTTAGCGCTAGGCACTAGGGGGAGGGTTAGCGCTAGGCACTAGGGGGAGGGTTAGCGCTAGGCACTAGGGGGAGGGTTAGCGCTAGGCACTAGGGGGAGGGTTAGCGCTAGGGGTTAGGCACTAGGGGGAGGGATAGCGTTAGGCACTAGGGGGAGGGATAGCGTTAGGCACTAGGGGGAGGGATAGCGTTAGGCACTAGGGGGAGGGATAGCGTTAGGCACTAGGGGGAGGGACAGCGCTAGGCACTAGGGGGAGGGACAGCGCTAGGCACTAGGGGGAGGGTTAGCGTTAGACACTAGGGGGAGGGTTAGCGTTAGGCACTAGGGGGAGGGATAGCGTTAGGCACTGGGGGAGGGTTAGTGCTAGGGGTTAGGCACTAGGGGGAGGGTTAGCGCTAGGGCTTAGGCACTAGGGGGAGGGATAGTGCTAGGGCTTAGGCACTAGGGGGAGGGATAGCGCTAGGCACTAGGGGGAGGGTTAGCGCTAGGGGTTAGGCACTAGGGGGAGGGATAGCGTTAGGCACTAGGGGGAGGGACAGCGTTAGGCACTAGGGGGAGGGACAGCGCTAGGCACTAGGGGGAGGGACAGCGCTAGGGGTTAGGCACTAGGGGGAGGGATAGCGCTAGGGCTTAGGCACTAGGGGGAGGGACAGCGCTAGGCACTAGGGGGAGGGTTAGCGTTAGGCACTAGGGGGAGGGATAGCGTTAGGCACTGGGGGAGGGTTAGTGCTAGGGGTTAGGCACTAGGGGGAGGGTTAGCGCTAGGGCTTAGGCACTAGGGGGAGGGATAGCGCTAGGGCTTAGGCACTAGGGGGAGGGATAGCGCTAGGCACTAGGGGGAGGGTTAGCGCTAGGGGTTAGGCACTAGGGGGAGGGATAGCGTTAGGCACTAGGGGGAGGGACAGCGTTAGGCACTAGGGGGAGGGACAGCGCTAGGCACTAGGGGGAGGGTTAGCGCTAGGCACTAGGGGGAGGGATAGCGCTAGGGCTTAGGCACTAGGGGGAGGGATAGCGCTAGGGCTTAGGCACTAGGGGGAGGGATAGCGCTATGGCTTAGGCACTAGGGGGAGGGATAGCGCTATGGCTTAGGCACTAGGGGGAGGGATAGCGCTATGGCTTAGGCACTAGGGGGAGGGATAGCATTAGGGGTTAGGCACTAAGGGGGAGGGATAGCGCTAGGGCTTAGGCACTAGGGGGAGGGTTAGCGTTAGGGGTTAGGCACTAGGGGGGAAGAGTTATGTGTAGGCACTAGGGGGAGGGATAGCGTTAGGGGTTAGGCACTAGGGGGAGGGATAGCGTTAGGCACTAGGGGGAGGGTAAGCGTTAGGCACTAGGGGGAGGGTTAGCGTTAGGGGTTAGGCACTAGGGGGGAGAGTTATGTGTAGGCACTAGGGGGAGGGTTAAGCACTAAGGGAGGAGATTAGGTTTAGGCTCTAGGGGGGGAGGGAGTATGGGGAGTTAGGGGTAGGGAGAGAGGGACGGTTAGGATACTGATCATCAGGGGTCGGTATCCTAACCCTGTCGGGATGCCGGCGTCGGGATTCTGACCGCCGGAATCCTGGGCGTCGGCATCCCGTAACCCAGATAGATAGAGTACAGAGATGGAGGAAGCTCACATAGGAGGCCACACTCAGACGGATAATCTGTAGCTGCCACAGGGCTGGTGTAAGTTTTGATGGTCCGTCCAACGCACTAAGCAGTATTTGGCGCCTATGGACGCTGAGAGTGGGAGTCTCAGTACTTGCACATTTGGACGCATTGCTGTACACCAGGGAATAGCTCTATAGCGCCATTTGCATAAAGTCGCAGGCGTGACTACGACTCAGAATCAGGCCCCTGATATTTATTATTATTATTATAGGACGGAATCCTTTACATGCTCTTAGTTCTGAGTATTCTTTATAGATCTTAGGTGATAGTTAAACAATAGAAATTACACCAATTGTCATTTAAGTTAATATTCCAGGTTAGGAAACGAAAACAAAATAGGTAATAGGTCGCTATGGGTTACGGCACACTATCCACATAGCAACAGCATACTCCTCCATAAACAGTGTAATCATTTATCATCCTGTAACAGGGGGTAACGGAGCTTGGGGTTGTGGCGTGGACGCACAGTATCGCCTCTTGTTATACAGACAGCGGGTAATCACAAGTCACAGAGACTGTGGTAATGACAGACAACCCCAACTAGAACAGAAGTATTATCTTGCTATTACCAATGGGACAATGTTACACTTAAATGTAAAAACCATTGATTTTGAGTTAATAAAAGGACTCCTGACATGTGCTGGTTAAACAGTTGTGACCAAATAACCCCATCTCTGTGATGTGATGGTGGGTCCCTCCCCGAGGGGTCAGGCTCCAGACTGTGCACTCAAATTAGGAATTGTTATGGTGCATACACACGGTCAGATATGTCAGAGGAACGATTGAACGATTTTAGTCTTTATTAAAATGACTGGAATCGTCCAAATCTGACTGCAAACACATCAGAAGTCAGATATCGTTACCTGACGAGCGGGAACGCGCGTCGTTCATTGTTGCAGACTCACATGTCAGATTCTCTTTCAGATATGAACGACTGAATGATTTTTAAAATGGTTATCGTTCACAACTGACAGAGAATCTGACGGTGTGTATGCACCCTTACTTTACAAGAGGGTCAGTAACTTGGTGCAGCAGGATCATGGATGAACTTGGGAAGCTTGGTTTGTTTCTATGGAAACTACATCAATATTACCAATATTATCCCTCCTTCCAATCAAGACTACACTGAAGATGTAACAATCTAACCAAATACGTCACACCTCCCGGCACACACATAAAAGACTCTGGGAACCAAAGTTCAGATCAGGAGCCCCGCTACAACTGAAAGCCAATCCCTGTACATGGAGCCCAGCACTCAAACCAATGGGAGTACTCCTGATTAATCCACCAGGGAGACAACCGACAGCACCGTCCTTCTCATTTACTGATTACTGTATAAAAAGCAGAAAATAAATGTGCGTTGCTTTCCAGCAGTTTTTATGAACTCACCCCCCCTCTTACCAACTACAATACCTGCATTATGTGCTCAGTACCTGTGTCATAAAGGCACTATTTGTCCTTGGGATTGTCGTGCACAGTGTAGGCACATACAGCTTCAATACCACATCACTGAACCATTAAACAAAGAGGAAAAAAAACCTGCAAATTTCCCCTTCCGCCCTAGATACAGGGACTTTATTGGAGGTTGCTATATCGCCAAAGCCCATTCTACTACAGCAGAGAAAGGTCCCCCCACAAGCGTCATTCATTATTAATCCCACAGAACAGGGCAAAAAGGGGAAGGAAATTAGATTTGGGACGGTCTGCATCATCACATGCAGCGAAGACGGACGATAAGTTTCAGTGAAGGGCAACTTTTTTTTCCTCCAATAGGTTTCCGACGGGTTCTGGACGAAAGGTCAGCAGCGTAAAGGTCAAGAAATTATAGGTCAACAATAGGTCTACATGTACACAAAAATGGTCGACACGCTTTTTTTTTTTTTTGTAGTGTCAAGCACTAGGAGGAACGGTTAGGGTGAAGATCGGGTTAGGGATAATAAAAATAAAATAAAAAAATTGTCGACCTACATCCATGTCGGTTGCTCAGTACAATTCAGACTGTAAGAGGGTTCACTTTCAGCAAGTTGCCCAACTGGTCAGCCTGGTGTTATGGGTCGATGTGAAGTGGGAAACACTGGAGACACCAGGGGAGGAGATTCAATTATTTTTATTAAAGTGCTATAATGAATGGGCGCCCAATGTTGCAATTCAATTGTTTTTGGGCTCCCATTAATTATCGCCTTCAATTAGACAGGGTTTAGCAGCATAAATAATTGTATGTGTTGTGTAACCAGCCCATCAAGCTCCATGGACTAAGATGCCCACTACACACTTCCATATTTCTGTAAAAGTTTGTGGCTAAGCACTGTATCAGTGGATGTACTTGCCCATTACTATTACCGGATCATAAACAGCCTATGCATCATGAGGGTCATGTAAGGTAACACATATGCCTGTGTTGACGGGCCAAACATAGCTCCATGTGAGCTCTACTACTACTGGCAGATCTCCCAGTCACATCCAAAGCTGCTGTATATATTGGGGAGGGTCACTGCCTTGTACCTTCACATGGTCATTCGAGCAAACGATGTGTGCACCCAGCGATGTCAGACGCGGGAGACCCGGCGGGGGTGCCGGCATCGTCAAGGGCATACACACTTGCCGATGTCGGCAACGACGAACGACAAGGGGGGGACGGCGCTGGCACTTCGGGATAAGCAGGGCCATGCTGGCATACCTAACGATGACCCCAGATTGTACTGCAAATACAAAATGACTGGGGATATCGTTAACGACCCGCGGGAGTGCGCATTGTTAACGATATAGTACGTACACACTGGACGGTAAAACTAAATTGTTGTAACGATGTGTCGTTATCGGCAATATTGTTTAAAATACAGTCTAGTGTGTACCCAGCTTTATACTTCACATCATTGTTAAAAAAAAAAAAAAAGTCCTGAAAACTATGGGTGCAGTATGACAAGTCAACATTCAGAATGTCGACATCAATGTTAGGTCCATCTGGCAAATGTCGACATGGTTAAAATTTCGACACAGGTTTTTGCTAATTTTAGCTTAACCCTAAAAATAACACATTTTGGCATCAATATATAAAATGTTGTCATTATGAACATGTCGGTATGTTTGTCCATGTCAACATTAGTGGGGGACGACATTTCACAAGCCGACATACAGAACCTGACGACTATCTAAACGGGACCCATTTATATATAGAGTGTCACGAATTAAAGTAGTGCTGTGCGGATAATATTGGTCACCCCCTGCCCCTTTGCGACTTTCACTTTAAATACACTAACGCACAAGCACACACACAAGCTCACACACAAGCACACACACACAAGCACACACACAAGCTCACACACAAGCTCACACACAAGCTCACACACAAGCTCACACACAAGCTCACTAGGGTTAATCATCAGAAGCGAATTAACCTATCAGTAGGTATTTGGAGTGTGGTAGCAAACCAGAACACAGCAAGTAAACCCAAGCAAACAAGGGAAGAACACACAAACTCCACATAGAAGGCCCTGGTTGGGAACTTAACTCATGGCCTCAGTGCTATGGGACAGTAATGCTAATCACTATGCCACCATGCTGCCAGGTACATTGAGGACTGGAGTTGTGAGAAAAAAAGAAAAAAAACCCTGCCCTATAGTAACTTATGTATTTGGTCCTGTGAGAAACCACTGGTCGTGCGAGTAATCTTACACCATCCTGCAACTTGACTGCCAAGTAACAAATTCAGAGTCTGATTTGCCGACACGTGTAAGTGGCTAGACGGGCCTGGATCTGCTCCGGGCCAAGCATCCAGACTACACCCAACATCACAGGAGCCTGGGTGGTCTTTGATCCTCTGATCCTAGGTACCAAGGACTCCATTGATGATCCAATACATTCGATCATCGCAGATACTGGGCCCAGTGCCTGATATCCCAGCATTCTGCCAGTGCTGTATTAGTGCTCCTGCCTGGATGATGCCTCCACCCATGTGCCAGTAATCTTGCCATTATTCGCATGGAGCTGTGCGGGCCAACGCAGCACGGATGTGTTCTTCAGACATAGACGCTATATGGGCACTGGGAGCACAGATCACTCTTTAAATATAGAATAGGGAGGTGGAACGTGTACATTAAAACGATGACTGGATCTGGTCGGTGTGATAACTTTGTAGACAATAGCTAATAGACAAGGATATGTGGAAACACAAGGTAACACTAGGATCCAATAGACGCTCGTGAAGTGCGGCATATTTTGAAAACAATGGGTCTCGCTTATCAACGAGTTTTATCACTCAGAACGAGTGATAAATGCCACTGTGTATGATACATTGCGCTCCAGCCAATCAGCTCCCAGCTGTCATCTGTTTGAAAAATGACCGATGCGAGCCGATTGGCTGGAGCACCATTTATCAAACACAGCGAGTTTTATCACTTGTTTTGAGAGATAAAACTCATTGATAAATGAGGCCCAATATTTTTATGGTTCTGTACAGTAGCGTAAGAGACCAAAAGGGGGAGATTTATCAAATCTTGGTGAGCGATAAAGTGGAGAGCGCGCTAAAGTGCCAACCTATCAGCTTATGTCATTTTTCTAACAGTCTGTAAAATGACAGCTAGGAGCTGATTGGTTGGTGCTTTCTCTGTCCACTTTTATCTCACTCCAAGGTTTGATACATTTCCCCACAAGCGTTGGTAAAGAAAAGAGCTGCTCGAGCGCTGTTTATAGAGTACGGGGTAAATTTACTAAAGTTAGAGTCTTTAGAAGGCGAGATGTAGTCCATAGCAACCAATCATATTCTAGCTAATATCTTCTGGAAGGTGCTCGTTAAATGTTAAGTAGAATCTGATCGGTTGCTATGGGAAACATCTCCACTTCTTAAAATGCTCATCTTAGTAAATATACCCCCTAACGTTTAGAAAACCAGAGTCTCTAGCTGCTGCTGTACGGGATTACAGAATGCCACTGTGGGACAACAAATCCCAGCATGCTCAGACTCGCAATACTAGTGGCCAGAGTATTACAGCTTGCCCACCTCTACTAGAGCTCACTGCAACTTGTAGTTCCACAACAGCTGGAGAGTCACGGGCTGACACAGCTCATTGTACTGTAAATTCACACATACATTATAATATATATATATATATATATATATATATATATATATATATATATATATATACACACACATATACATATATATATATATACATGTGTGTGTGTATTTGACGCTCCTATTGACAAGCCGGTCCGGCATGAGACTCACTGGCCCCTACCCCCAATACCCTCCCATGCCTTTCAGACACTGAAAGAGTTAAGTGCACAGAAAAAAATAAATAACCAACCAAAAAGGGATTGGGCAGAGAAAAGCATGTGACTGCAGACTAAAATTATCCGCCGGAGTCACCCCCAGAGCCCACCTGTTGCGGCGACACCAGCACATGCCTGGGCTGAATATTTTTAGAATGCAGTAACACGTTCCAGGTCGTGCACCAAGCTCTGATCTGCCCATCACCTCCTGCCAGCACCATGCCATGCAATGCCCCCCCCTGCATACTGATATTCCAACACAGGCCAAATGACACACATAATGCAACATGCAAAAATGTAAATACAAATAAAAAAAACAATTCTATATATTATATTATACGGGATTATGAATAGCAATTGCATAGGTCTCTGTGGCTTTGGGATAAAAGGTATATAAGATGGCCAATGACATGCTTCTCTCTGCTTTGGTTTCCCCAGCCTGTGTGCCTGCCTGCAGTGAGCAGGAGCTGCTGCTGCTGCAGATCATTAAATACTCGTTTATCAACGTCTCTGGCCAGGCAACACAATGCAGGAGCACAGGCGCCGGCCTCCCCAGCAACAGCGGCTAATTAGCATAGCCTGCCACTCTGACGGCACGGCCTGATTGGATGGGGCTCCGGGAACGGCGGGCCAATCGAGACGGCCCTATGCAAATCGACTTGCTGCGAGTTGCCAGGGCAGAGCCGCTTCCCGGCTGCCCAATAGGAAAACAAAACAATAAACAAGAAATGAAAATTGAGCATTGTCACTTTTTTTTTTTTTGAAGTTTGTCGTTAACACTTCTGGAGATTAATCGGGGGAGGGCGGGCGCAGAATAAAAAAAAAAGGGGATAAAGAAATAAAGGGGGTGTGGGGGGGGGTGAATTGGGGGATCAGTTGCAACTGATATATATATATATATATATATACACACACACACTCATGCTTGTGCTGTTGCAAGCCATATGAAAAGGGCAGGGCAATGCAGTGATGATACAGGGGGATTTACAGATAAATCTTGCAGCACTTAGCTGGAGTCACAGAGAATATACACTGGCTGGGGGAGAGAGTGTCAGTCCTTATCCCTGTACCTGGCATAGTGCACTAGTACTGCTATACCACAGCCTCAGCTCACTGGGATAGAAAGGGTATAGAGCAAATGAATGAAATATCCATACACACACACACACACACACACACACATCAAATTAGAAACAGGTCACCATGGGACTTGTAGTGCATCACCCTGATAACATTACCTGCGCAGCGTATTTAATGGATTTATTTTATGCACTAGAGTGTAAGTTCCTGGGGCAGTGACTGAGATATTCCCTGTAAAGCACTGCGGAGCATGGGAGGGCTATATATATAAATAAGCTCTGTAGGGCTATGTGGCTGCTGGCACGTAACACTTTTCGCCACCAGCCTTGTCAAAGGGCAACCAAAATGATCCGGCATTGCATTGGCCAGTGTAGTGAGGTTACTATGAGCTTAGTATAGGCGTTAATGTCATTTATCGTCGCACCTGACCCATCTTTCAACTTTCATGCTTTAGAACTCATTCCTCCAAGGAACGAGGTTCTGTAGCCTATAAATAGCCTGCAGCCTAAGGGCCGTGACGGTTGTTGTGTAACTACAAGTTCCAGCATGGCTATAGCTCCTGGTGTGAAATTTATACCAGATAAAAACTAGAATCTGTGTAAGAGCCCTTTATAGGGGCTGGGTACGGGGGTGGCAGCGCTCGGAATCCCGGAGGGCGATCTAAACTAATATAATGAAAACGTTTGTTCCAAGTTGGCGCAAAAACTCATGAACCGATTTTCATGAAAACTGCACCATTGTGTAGTGGGAGCTCCTAGAAATAAGCTGCACTTTGCTTCAAATCGATCTGTCAAGGTAAAGCTCAGCAATAACAATGTATTGGCACCATACGCGCTGGAGATGGGTGCGGCACCATATGAGCGGCCGGTAAGGAGTGGGGGGAGAGGGGCTTTGGGTCCGCGCTCAATTGAATAGGATAGGCTACATAGAAGTCTGTGCACAGGGCACACAGTGCCGGGATGTAGTTACGAGACCGGCGGCCGCGATGCCGCTGGTTTCAGTACCGACAAGGAAATCCCGACAAGAGACTTAAGATAGGCGTTCCGGCGTCGAGATTAAGATAGGAGTCTGTATTTCAAGGCCTAAGGACGATACCCGAACATGGTAAATTCGGGGCACCCTTAGCAACAGCCACGCGCGGGGGTTTTAGGTAGCGTTGCAGGGGGGGGCTTTGATACGGTTAGGCACCCTTAGTGTGGAGGGTTAGGCACTAAGGGGGGAGGGTTAGGTTTAGGCACAAAGGGGGGAGGGTTAGGTTTAGGCACAAAGGGGGGAGGGTTAGGTTTAGGCACAAGGGGGGGAGGGTTAGGTTTAGGCAAAAGGGGGGGAGGGTTAGGTTTAGGCACAAGGGGGGGAGGGTTAGGTTTAGGCAAAAGGGGGGGAGGGTTAGGTTTAGGCGGAAAGGGGGGGAGGGTTAGGTTTAGGCGGAAAGGGGGGGAGGGTTAGGAAAGGGGGGAGGGTTAGGTTTAAGCACAAAAGGGGGGGAGGGTTAGGTTTAGGCGGAAAGGGGGGGAGGGTTAGGAAAGGGGGGAGGGTTAGGTTTAAGCACAAAAGGGGGGAGGGTTAGGTTTAGGCACAAAAGGGGGGAGGGTTAGGTTTAGGCACAAAAGGGGGGAGGGTTAGGTTTAGGCACAAAAGGGGGGAGGGTTAGGTTTAGGCACAAAAGGGGGGAGGGTTAGGTTTAGGCACAAAAGGGGGGAGGGTTAGGGTGCGGGGGGGGGGGGAGGAAGGGTAATTATATGTACCCAACCCCTGTTGGGGATACTGTACCAACCATCGGGAAGCCGCTGTCAGTACTCTGACAGGAGGCATCCCGGCAGCTGGCATTACATACCCATTCCCACAGTGACACTGGTGGGTGAAGGCGCTGCTGGTCACGTGGGCCACTCCCGCCATAGGGCCCCTATGCAAAGCAATACAAAACCTCAAATAAAAACATTTTTTGGGGCAGAAGTGATTTCATCGTGGGCGAAGCTGCGGCAACATCAAGGAAAATAATATAGTATTTAGGATAAGTCTATAGCCAGCCGATGTCAGGTGTCTGAAATTCTAATTTATAGCTTACTTCTAAAAGGAAAGAGACGTAACTTCTAAAGGTGGATTCAATACTAAGCAACTCCCGCAAAGTGCTACCGGAACGGTCAGGGGGAGGAACCCCGCAGCCGGTAACAACACTACTTTGCTACTGCACTCCTTTGCAGGACGCAGGTGCTGTAGTATCATTCTACCATAATGCATGCAGCCAAACCTGGCGGAGACCTGAATCTCCCCTCCCCCCCCACCCCCAATACATCTGCATGTAAACCTGGAGCTGAAGCCCGATTGGGGCTCATCACCTTGCTGTGCGGTTTGAATTCCGCCTCGCTCACGCAGGAGAGAGACATTGTGAACAGCGTATTACGCAGCTGGCGACACGGTCGTCCATCGCTTGCCTGCCAGGCTCAAGGTCATGTTATCGCTGGCAGGCGAAGGGTTAAGTGGTCAGACAAGCACAATGCATGTCACCCGCATCAGATGTTATACAGAGAGGCTGGAGACTGCGCGTTTTCCTCCTGAAGCCGACAGCCCCAGATCTCCTGCTGCTAACAGAGGGGAATCCCAGCAGCTGCTCAATGAGGAGAACCCCCGCTCCCACCTGACCCGTCAGTGTGAGTCCTATAGAGACCAGCTCCGCCGGATAGGGCGCTCTCGGCATGCTTAGTAAATCATATATAGCCTAAACCTAACCTCCGGGGGGTGCCTAACCCTATATATATTATTTATATATATATATATATATATATATATATATATATATATATATATATATATATATATATATATATAGCATCACCATTTTCCTGAAGTATTTGCAGAAATCACTAATCCCTTTATAGTGGGTGGGGGAAGGAAAAGTGCAGACACTACAATACCTGTATATAATACTGCACCATCCTGCTCATCTCCATCTAACGCAGTGTGCCATTAAAGGGACAGCAAACGCCCGCCAGCTGGGGAGGAATCAGTATTGGGCCATTCCACCATCACTGCTTATGCCAGGTCACAGTGAAGCATTAGCTAAATCCCCAGTAGATTGGTCTGGCTGCGCAGTCACCTGTTCTGAGATCTTACCGATTACCAACTCCTTACCAGCCATTGCTGGTACAATCCCATCCGAGTATGGCCTAGACCTGGGCAGTGGTAACATACGTAGCCTATGCCCAATATGGAGACCATCTCTGTAGGATAGCCGGAATCGGTATGATTTACCGCCGGAGCCATGCCCGGTAGTTGGAATCCCGACAGAGGAGGATATCCAGATCGTCCAAGGTAAGTATTCTCTAACCTAATTCTACCCCCTAACCCTCTCTTAGGGGTGCCTAACCCTAACCTTCCCCCCCAGTGCCTATTCCTAATCCCCCCTTCCCCTAGCCCAAACCTAAGCCCCCGAGGGGGTGCCTATCTCCAAGTCCCCCCCGGGGGGTGCCTAACGCTAAGCCCCCCTTCCCCTAGCCTAAACCTAACCTCCGGGGGGTGCCTAACCCTAAGTCCCCCCCGGGAACCCTAAACCTAAACCCTCGTGTCCCCCCCCCCCGTGGCTATCCGCGCTCAGCTTCCATTCGATCGGGATTTAGACGCCTGTCATTTATCCCTCGCTGGGATTAAGCAGTAGGGAAGCCGGCTGTCGGGATTAGGTCCGCCGGCTTCCCGACTGCATACCGGATAGCCACAGCTTCCGGGGAAGTGGCCAGGAAACACCCTCTTATGGTTCCAGGCCAAGAGCTCGCCAGACACAGCACACAAAGCGAGCGTTACATATAGATCAGTGGAGGAGGCTGGACTTCGCCACTGTTGTCCGGAAATCCTGTGATGTCATAACAGTGACATCGTCAGTGATTAGGCATTGGGTAGGAAAAGCCATGGAGATTTCCCCCCACCTGTTAGCACCAATAGATCCAGTGTATGGGAGAGTGGCCGAGTTGTCAGATGCCCACCTCATATATAGTTTACACTGAATTTATCAGTGCTGGCAGCAGGAGAGAGACCAGAGTCAGGTGCATTTTGCTAAAGCAATTAAAAAAAAAAAAGTTTAAAAAAAACAAAACCAAAAAAAAATCATAATTTCCTTCCCAGCCCCTTTATTGCCATCATAGCTGACATAAACTACCCGATTATCCCTAAACTCAGGGGATTATGCTAATTTTTAGGGTCATGTTTTGGGGTTTCACCAATTGCCATGATTCTTTGTATATAGGCCATATTTCCCTGCGCGGTGCACTTACTGCCATAGAGAATGTATTTCACAATGATACCCAAGGGAAGATTGGTGCCGCAAGATTACCATACCTCTTACCATTTATGACATCAGTCGACTGGATTTGGGATTTGCATTGTGACGATCAAGGAGTTGTCCCCACATCTCGTCAGCTGAAATACCACATGCCCACTGGGCCAGAGAAACAGGCTGCAACGGCAGGAGAGGTAATCCCATATGCCACCAGCTGACTGACTCTGACACATGGTATATGGCAACAAGGGACTTCAATATACCCAACGTGTCTATTTGAGGATCTTTGGATTTGAGGTATGTTGGATTGTTACATCTTGCTAGCATTGTCTAAGGGCCACTAACACTCACATTGGAAGTGGTTCATGTTGACCTAAGTCCATTTTAAAGAGAGCTCTCTATAAGGTCACTTATTTAAAGACTCCAAAGTCCCAGATGAATGAGCAATTGCTCATTCACCTGGGACTTTATTTCCAGAGTGGGAAAGTGATGTTTTAGTAAATTTCTTCTTGATTTTTATTTATTTCTATATTTACTTCTTTTTTATTTTTCATTGCATGATATATCATTGTGTATATTATTATTGTATGTGGTGTATATTTTTATATGTATTAAAGTAATTTTGATTCATTTTACCCTGTTCAGCAAAGCGCAGTATACATTTTCTTCTTTTACCCAAGGGAAGCACTGTCCCGTTAAAACAAAAGAGATATATTTTAGGACTCTATTTAGCATGTCCGCATTTTTTAAGTAATCCCGCTATTCAGCAAAGGGTTAACGGAGAAGTTAACGCAAATGATCTTCTTTTATCAATACCTAGCTCACACAGTACCGCACTGTAGAGTGCAAGCCTTTGCTCTCTACGGCTCTTCAAGTCCTTTTGCTATTCAGCAAGCATCAAAACGTTAAAAAAAAAAAATAATACGTAAAAGTTTACGTTATACAACGCCATCTCAGAATGGCGTTCCATAAAGAAAAATCCTTATTTCAGCTGAAAACTGAAGGGACAGAGGGGATCTCGTCCAATCAATCCTTTCAGCCGGGCTGGAACTCCGCCCACTCTCCGCCCCTGACTCTGTAATTACACTGCCATACACACTGCTCAGAGGATGGGGCATGCGCAGGACAGGAAGTATTTTCGGACAGTAGAAAAGACTGCGGTGATTTCCCAACCGCTGTCCCTGTGAAGAGTTTTCCTGAACAGCGGAGAAAATAATGGAGGTGGGGGAAAAAAAATCAGGTCGATGTTGTCCGAAAATAGAGAGTTGAATAGAGAGTTTACAAAGTATTTCATAATAACTTTCCAGGTAAACGCATAGAAAAACTGTAAAACGTGGTACGGCCGTGAAAATATAAAGGGTCCCAGTCGAAAAGGGGTTAAACAGATTTAAGGGTGTGTATGACGCTCCTACATAAACACTTACATTCACCTCGCCTTAAGACACTATAGAACACAAGAAGTAATGCCAATAACTATATAATCAGCTAGTTTTAAATCAGAACGTTATCCCCCATTTGTTCTCTTTCCTATCTCAGGCACTATGGGGGTCATTCAGACCCGGTCGTTAGCGCCGATGCGCTCGGACCGGGTCGATGGCCGCCCACAGAGCATGCGCACAACGGCGCCGTCGTGCGCATGCGTGAGACCCGCTACAACCGACAGCGCCAGTCGTAGCGGGTCTCGATCCAAAGGGGACAAGCTGTCGATGTTGATTGACAGCTCGCCCCATTTGGAAGACGGGCCGGGGGGGGTGGCAGCCCAAACGGGGGCGTTCCCATGGGAACGCCTACCGTTTGGAGGCGGCCCCACTGACATCACTAGTGATGTCAATGGAGAGCTTCCGGCTCAGACAGAGCCGAAAGCTCTCCGGGGCTTACGACAAGGGAGACCCTACCCTAGGGTCTCGTCGTAAGCCCCGATGGTCGCGATGGTCTTGACCATCGCGACCATCACCTTAGGCGGTCGTAAGGCTGTGGGTGTTAACCCACAGCCTTACCATCGCAAAGGAGGACGTCTTGAAAATTCAAGAGGTCCTCCCCTCATTCAGACCGACCGCACGCTCTGTGCGACCGGCTCTGAATGAGGTCCTATATCCCATTCTGCATTATTTTGTGAATACACTTGCCAAACTTTTATACAGTGCCTTGCAAAAGTATTCACCCCCCTTTGCATTATTCATGTTTTGTTGCCTCACAACCTGGAATTAAAATGGATTGTTTGAGGGTGTGCATCATTTTATTCACAGAACATGCCTACAACTGTGAAGTTGTGGGGATTTTTTTTTTCATATTGTGAATCAAACAACATTTAGGACAACATAACAGAAAACTTCAGCGTGCATAACTATTCACCCCCCCTAAAGTCAGTACTTTGTCGAGCCACCTTTTGCGGCAATTACATCTGCAAGTCGCTTTGGATAAGTCTCTATGAGCTTGCCACATCTTGCCCCTGGGATTTTCGCCAATTCCTCAAGGCAAAACTGCTCTAGCTCCTTCATGTTGGATGGTTTCCGCTTGCGAACAGAAATCTTCAAGTCTGACCACAGATTCTCAATTGGATTGAGTTCTGGGCTTTGACGAGGCCATTCCAACACATTTAAAGGTTTCCCCTTAAACCACTCGAGTGTTGCTTTAGCAGTATGCTTCGGCCATTGTCCTGCTGGAAGGTGAACCTCTGTCCCAGTCTCAAATCGCAGGCTGACTGAAACAGGTTTTGCTCAAGAATATCCCTGTATTTAGCACCATCCATCATTCCCTCGACTCAAATCAGTTTCCCAGTCCCTGCTGCTGAAAAACATCCCCAAAGCATGATGCTGCCACCACCATGTTTCACTGTGGGGATGGTGTTCTTGGGGCGATGGGATGTGTTGGGTTTGCGCCAGACATAACGTTTTCATTGATGGCCAAAAAGTTCAATTTTAGTTTCATCTGACCACAGCACCTTCCTCCATACATTTGGGGAGTCTCCCACATGCCTTTTGGTAAACTCAAATCATGTCTTCTTATTTTTATCACTAAGTAATGGCTTTTTTCTGGCCACTCTTCCATAAAGCCCAGCTCTATGGAGTGTACGGCTTATTGTGGTCACAGGCACAGATACACCAGTCTCTGCTGTGGAACTCTGCAGCTCCTTCAGGGTTACCTTTGGTCTCTGTGCTGCCTCTCTGATTAATGCCCTCCTTGCCCGGTCTGTGAGTTTTGGTGGGCGGCCCTCTCTTGGCAGGTTTGTTGTGGTACCATGTTCTTTCCATTTGATGGATTTGATGGTGCTCCGGGGGATCATCAAAGATTTGGATATTTTTTTATAACCCAACCCAGAATTGTACTTCTCAACAACTTTGTCCCTGACTTGTTTGGAGAGCTCCTTGGTCTTCATGGTGTGATGGCTCTTGCTTAGTGGTGTTGCAGCCTCTGGGGCCTTTCAGAAAAGGCGTGTTTATACTGACAGATCATGTGACACTTAGATTTCACCCAGGTGGACTTCATTTCACTAATTATGTGACTTCTGAAGTTAATTGGTTGCACTAGAACTTTTGAGGGGCTTCATAGCAAAGGGGGTCATTACATATGTTCATGCCAATTTTCAGAATTATATTTATAAAGATTATTTTTTATATATTTTTTTTTTTTTCTCATTTCACTTCACCAAATTAGACTATTTTGTGCAGATCCATCACATACAATTCAGATTAAAAATAAATAAATAAATTGCAGGTTGTAATGTAACAAAAAAGGTAAAAAGCCAAGGGGGGTGAATACTTACTTACATTGTGGTAACACTATCTCAGCATAATACAGCTATATGCATTCTGTACGGCTTATTTTCCAACTGATCTTTTTTTTTAATTTAGATTGCATTTCTAGGTTCTCACTATCTTAGGTCGTTACACTTTCATTAACCAGCACCAGCTTCTAAAAACAATCTGGAACGACTTGTAGCTTGATAAGTTTATCCCAGATAAGTCATTTCAATTAATTTAATCACAATTAATTTCCATTTATTAGGTTTATAATTGTATAATCATAGTGTTAATTATTAGTTTTGTAATCCATTTATCCATCATCACCAGCTCCTTCAAATAAGTATTTTACCACAAACCATCACTAGACCATGTAAAGAAAAAACAAGGAATTCCGGAATTCCAGTATTATCAGGTGGCAAATTACCATGTTTGTAGCGCACATGTTTCAATAACAGGAAAAGCGCATAGGCAAACAGCTCCTTAAATAAAGCCCCCCACCACCCCTTATCCCCTCCACAAATAGAAACTAAAGGGTCTCCTATCTCTCGCTCACCCACACCTTCATCTAAAAGCTGGACTGGGATGTGACCAATGGCAGAGTAACTCAGGGCCCGATTCAGCAAGGAACGCAGTATACGCACGCAATCGGTCGATTAATTTGCAATGCGCATGCATCACAGTATGCGAGTCAGACGCTGCGTTCGGAACTGTGACCGAAGAGTCTACGCAGACCCATGGCAGAGTGATTGACAGGAAGTGCCATTTGTGGGTGGTGCAGGAGGGGAGGTGGGCTGAACGCAGGCGTGCCGATGCGTTTCAACGCCGTTGCATGGGCGTGCATAAATTAGCCACTGCGATACCAGATGCCGCCTGAGGTCTCAGAGTGCGCTGAAGTAAGCAATTCCTGAGTAAGGTCTGGGCTACATTAACTGTCCGATGTTACCGATTGTTTCTCTGTGTTGGCCAAGCATACGGATGTGAGTAAGGGGAAGTGGGCCTCTTTATGTTAGGCCGTGAACGCAATGCGAATGCATTTACATGTCACCACTGGTATTAGCAACTGCGTTGCGTCCGTATAAGCAGAATAGCGATCCTTCGTGAATCAGGCCCTCAGTCCATGGCTGACAGTATACAGAAGCCAGAGCTATGGATGTGTACAATGCTTTGCGATGTTAGTAAATAAGGGCTATTCAGGAGGTTAAATTAAGAAAAGTTGTAAAAAAGTGAAAAATCGCTTTTGAACATATTACACCAAGTAAATATCATCAACAACCTATTCTGCTCCTTTTCGCCCCCCATGCAGAGGATCACCAGGTCAGGAGAGAGGAAAGTCTCTATTAGAATCAGCAGTGTGTGAGTGTCAGACTTGTTATCTTGCCATCCCAAAATGTTAATTGGATTCATACAAATGTATTTTGACAACACATTCAGAGGAAACGGGGAATGGAATTGTGGGAGGTGGTTTGATGGTGAAGTGGGGAGGACTTATTGCAGAAGTATATGTGCATGTTGGGGTTCCACGGTCAAGAGAATAAAGTATCCCCCAAAAACTCCATGATTTACACCCCAATGACTATTGCAGCTTTTGATGAGCTCTTGGATACACAGTATAACCAATCCTCATGAAAGCCACCAATGGCGACTGCTGTATAGGTAAGAAGCTCTGGACAACCATTTCCTCCCATGTTTGTGGCCAACAAGGTTTTAATTAACACCAAATATAAGGAGCCATATCCTAACGAGGGCCTGATTTACTCAGGATGGGCTTCAATTACCAGCTAAGCCGGAGGTTGCCAAACTCGGTCCTCAAGGCACCCCGATGGTCCAGGTTTTAAGGATAACCTTGCTTGGGCACAGGTGACTTAATTAGTACCTCAGTCTTTTGATTTAACCATCTGTGCTCAACTATGGATATCCTTAAGACTTGGACCGTTAGGGTGCCAGGTGTACAGAGGTTGGGAACCTCTGAGCTAAGCTATACGCATTGCTTAATGTAATGCGCCTTCTAGGTCTCCCCTAATGCTATAGACCACTGTTTCCCAACTACTCTCCTCAGGGACCCCTAACAGTGCATGTTTTACAGATCTCCTCAATATCACAAGTGAACTTATTTTCGCCACCTGTGGATCTATTAAAACATGCAGGCAGTAATGAATACATCTGTGCACCAACTAGGGGATCTGAAAAACATGCACCGAAAGGGATCCCTGAGGAATGGAAACACTGCAATAGACTTTAGTACATACTACAGCAGAGGTTCCCAAACTCTGCCATTACAGACTGCAATTTAAGGATATCCATGCTTGAGCACAGGTGCATTAATTAGGACCTCAGTCAATTTTATTTAACCATCTGGACTCAAGCATAGATATCCTTAAAACCTGGACTGTAATGATGGAATTTGGGAATCTCTGGGATACAGGTTTTAAAAATTCCTTTCCAGAATCCAGAAAACACTACAAAGAGAGCTCAAGGGCATCACAAAGGCACTCTAAATAAGGGACAAAATTGCCCAAAATGCCATTAATCCTGCTGTGCAAAAACCCTGGCAGTAGAATAAAATTTAACCTTGAACTTAACCTTAATCAAAAATGGTTTTTCGTTTGTGTCATGTTTTAAATACGAATCATTTAAAGAAGATAAATGGTAAAACATTTCAATACGTTAATTACACTCTTTTGGAAACATCCTTTACACGGTTTAAATTTATTTTCTTTAGAATAAAAAAATAAAAATCAACAATAAAATACTGTAAACATTTTGTTCATACATATACACAAACTATATATATATATATATATATATACACAAACTATATATATATATATATATATATATATATACACATATATACATACATACACACACACACAAACTATATATATATATATATATATATATATATATATATATATACACAAACTAATATATATATGTGTGTGTATTATGCATTTGTACTATTTGCACTCTTGTCCGATTCGCTTAGTAAATGCATAGTTTTTGTTAAAAACAAAGCAATAGAAATTCTATATAGAAATATGAAATTTAGACGTTTCAATCATGAAACGGTTCTGGAAATAAAAGATGATGGGTGAGGAGCTGGTCCCATATCCGAAGACCATTCACTATCAGTCTGTGTATACTGGGTGAGATGTAGGCTTAGATAACTGGGCAATATGCTTATATTATTCTGTAAGGTGTCGGTAACAAATCCGCACATCTTTTCGAGTTACTTTACTGCTCAATTCAACTCCAAACGTAAATGTGGGACCATCTCGTGTTAATTCTGCAGTGCGCGATTAATGCAAAGTGCGGGAAGAAACCGTCCTGAATCCAAAACAAAGCGGTAAATATTAGCGCAGATAAGGAGACTGTAGGAGGCTGTCACTAGCCATGATCGGCTGTTCTAAGATGTCACAGTGTTGAATACTACAACATTTATTTAGGAATGAAAAATTATAACCAGCATTGTGTATTTCAGCAAACACAAGTATTTATTTACCTACATCTTCTTTTCTTAAGTGTTTACATACAACTAGGATAGAAAATGGGGAAAACCACCTGCAACTTAAAAAAAAAAAAAAGCCTGTACCAACCCTGCAACATATCAACATACATGTCCCACATCATTTACACATGTTTCTCTGCTTATTAGAAAAAATAACATGAAAACCAATTGGGTTTTTTTCGGGGGGTGATAAGTAATGGGCGCCCAACAGAGCAATTCAATTGTCTTGGGTGCCAATTAATTACCGCTCACCGTACCCAAAAGATCGTGTTTAGCCGCATAAAGCGGATAAACCAGTCTAAAGTCCTGCCACCCAAACTAATGACCTGTCTACCAGCACACTGCCTCCTGCCACCTCTCAATTACTGCCTGCCATCTCCCATCACAGCTCTCACCGGATGCCTGCCAAGACACTGCCCCCTGACCTCACAGTTCTCACTGGCTGCCTGACAAGACACACTGCCCCCTCTCCTCACAGCTGTCACTGACTGCCTGACATAACACTGTCTCCTGCCACCTCCCATCACAGCTCTCACTGGCTGCCTGACAGAACACTGCTTCTGCCACCTTCACTCAGCTTTCACTGGCTGTCTGACAGGATACTGGCTTCTGCCACCTCTCCTCACAGCTCTCACTGGCTGCCTGCCTTCTCCCTTCACAGCACTCACTGGATGCCTGACGAAATCTCTGTGCCACCTCCCGTCACAGCTGTCACTGGCTGGCTACCTGCCAGGACACAGCCCCTTCCCCCACTACCTTTCCTCACAGACCTCACTACCTGTCTTCCTGGACACAGCCACTTGCTACCTTCCTTTACAGCGCTCACTGGCTGCCTGCCATAACGACTGCTCCATAATACTAGTTTTACATAATTTGAGTCGTCCTGGAGAATGTATGGATCAAAAGTCTGCAGAAGGCAGATGGACTTCCTTTTCTCACAATTGTAAGTCGGATAAAATGTTAGTGCTCTCCAAGGGGCACTGCAGATGACTCCGTTATCCTGGGCAAAACACCAGGCCTGAAGTAGTTATGTAAATGTAATTTGAAAATAAAAAGTAAAAAAAATGACCCTAATATTGCTACTGCAATCCCTGTCTTGGGTCGTAGTGTTCACAATTCCCAGCCACGTTTCCCCCTTCTTATAGGAAGCCACAAAGGCCGGGTGTGGACGAGTCATACAACGCTGGCTGTTCCAGCACCATCTGAACTAGTAATGCTACTTTAATTATATCTACTCGTGCTCCTCACCACTGTCCCCACCAGTCCCGCTCTGCTGTTACGGCACAGGAAGCCGTACTGGCAGCAGGTAAAACGCGTGCTGAAGAATGCTCGCTGAGCGCTTTGACGTGCACTAAAAAGCACTTTCAGATCCTATGCAGGGAAATAAGGAACTCTGCGGACGTTTTACTGAACGTTCACAAACAGAATCAGAGATTTTATCTCTTTAGTAAAAAAAAAACAAAAAAAAAAAACAGACTTTCCCCCATGACGATCCCTCTATAGCCAAACTAAAATGAACAGTAATAGCATGAGAACACCGTGATCGTATTTAGACACACACAAAAACCGTTTAGCATGGTGAACTCACACCAATTAACAGGCTCCTGATATTTGCAGTCACATGTGAGACACCGTTCTACCCAACAATTGGGCTATATTTAGAAGGTCTATTCCTGTTTCAGCTATTTGTGTGCAACTCACAACAGCGTGAAGACACAGACGCGTGAACAGTCAACTTACAGGTTGTGAAATACAAACAAATCTTCTTAGAGAGAAACACTTGATCGTCTGACGATCCCAGACCCGATGCCCGTGAACCGCCTCTCGTTGGAGACGTATACCTGTTCATCTGTCCGTGCAGAGAGTTCTTTCTTTCTTATGTAACTATAGAATGATGTTGTGTTTGTGTAGTGATACAGCAGTGTGTCTGTACAAATCAGTATTTATGCAGGATATTGCTACAGGGGTGCGTGCTAGAGCATGTGGGAAGGAAGGATGCAGACATCTAATTTGTGTGCGAATATGGCGCGGTGCCTGTGGCCCCCTTTACGTCAAGGGCAAAGCTATGTAACGGTGGCAGAGTCAGTCACGCAGATGAACAAATTCTATACAATATGTGAAAGCCAATGAGAGGCTATATCCATAGAAAACAACGCAAAAGATCTCCACAAAACTTCGCAAAATGCAGCGCTTGCCGCAGGATTAGGCAGCGCAAGTCTAGTTGTTGTGGAAAAAGGAACGCCAGCGTGAGGCGTGGGAAAATCAACCCGTCCGTTGCCTGTCTCTGGAGTTCTGGTGACAGTCACATAAATGCCATTAGAAATGAGAAGCCACCACAAAAGTTTGAAAAAACCCAACGCATCAATTCGGTGTTTGTCTAGATCAGGGGTGGGGAACCTTTTTTCTGCTAAGGGCCATTTTGATATATATAACATTATCTGCGGGCCTGGTTCAGGCCATGCCCCCTACGCGTGACGTCACACGGGGCGGGGCCACAATCGCCGGTGATTACAGCAATGCCTGGAGCATCCTGAGGATGTTCCGGGAAGCTGTAAGAGTAGCGTTGTCACCGTCTGAAGAGTCCTAAGGACGGTCCAGGCGGCACTGCTGCATAGATCCTGGCTGCAGGGTGGTATTCTAGGCACCCCGCTAGCCAGATGAGGCTAGCAGAAAAAAGCTCAGAGGGCCAGACCAAATTATTCCGAGGGCCTTATAATGCCCCCGGGCAGGAGGTTCCCCATCCCTGCTCTAGATGAAAGCATCGAGACGAGATTCTCGTCTGTCTTATATATACTATAAAATCATGAACTATCGAGGAGGAGGAGAGGGGGGTGTTTTAATTCCTCACGATGTGCCACCGATGCCCAGCTGCGCACACATTGGACAATAACGGTAATGCCATCATCTCAAGGTGTCCCGGAAAACTTGTGATGCCGGCAGCTGCGATGTGCCACACTTATGATGGGACCCAGCATAGGCCTCTACAGCTGCGGGCTCCCGGCTTATAGCCTGTTCTGTCCACCGCATTCCTCACAGTTCCTTGATCTACAGTCCCGACATAACTCAGTTATTATAATTGTAACGTAACATGCTATTATAGAATAGCACATTATATCCACTCCAATCCGGCTAATATTAAATCTGTAAAGAAGGTACCATCTAAGGCAGTGCAGGGGTCGGGAAGTTTGAGTAGATCACCCTGTAATTTATGGCCCAGCTACACTACACAAACTCAATCCCTTGTAAGTCATACGTAGCATAAACAAAGGTCAGGAAGGCTTTTAGGTACCAGTCATTTATCCGGGCCTGTATTATGTATGTGATATGTATTCTCAGCAGGTAAACTAACATCTGTGTGTTATCCAACAAGTCTCGCAGATGCGCCAGAAGAGAATTTTCAGCTATATTTTAATAGGACTCTCTCATTAGACTTTTGCATTTCTCAGTTTAAAAGGATCACTAAACGCTATTATACATTGTATTGCTCACTGTCACCCTGATATTACACTGCAGCTCTGTATTACACCCCCCACTGCATAACAGCTGGATAATAGGTCTTCATAGGATCTCCTAACGGTCCTAAAAGTAGAAAATGCAGCCATTTGATTGAATGTGACATCACTGCTGAAAGCATTCCTCATAGAGCAAGTCTGCAAAGCCGTCACTCTAACCCTGCCTATTTAGTTAGACCAGTTCTTCCCCCCCCCCCCCCAGACAGGAGAGCAGAGGGAGAGGAGTGAGGGAGAGTGTGGTGAAAGACGTTGGAGATCGAGGCGTTGCAGATACAGAATGTTATGCTTTTAAACAGTTTTCGATAAAATTTGGTTTGCCAGGTAATCACTGTTTATCTCAAATAAAGTTCCCTCTGTCCAGTACAGACCAGTCTCCACAAACTCTCAACCTGCTTTTAAATAGAATCTGAGTTCATATATCACTATCAATTGGAGTCCAAGCACGACCAAAATCTCAAAATTGGTTAACTAGTGTCGTATAAGCAACTCCAACGCTAAATATAACCGCACCTGCTCTTTAGTAACATGCCTTTGGGGTGACCAAGGACCTGATTGTACACAGACCATCTCCTGCCAGTCTGTGTGCCCCCCAGTTCTGGGGGGTGTAGGGACAGAAGAAGCTGTAGCCAATCAGTCCGTCACAACATGCACAAGAAGCACAGAGTATTTCAGGATACGAGTGTACGATCTTGTAGGTTGACATGACCAGGTAAGTAGTGATGTGATGCTACTGTCAAAATGACACCACTCCGAATGGTATGACGTTCTTATATCTTAATAGTATTAATTCCAAGGCGCCTTTTGCATTCTGCGTGCGATTTAGATGGTCTGTACAGTAGTCAGAAAGAGCACTAGTAATATAGCACTAGTAAAATAGCCAAAGTCAGCCTCGTGAAACCATAGCGTGCCACTATTTTCTGGCAGTTCCCGTATCTCCTACACATTACTAATAGTGACACAGCAATAACCAAACATCACAAAAGCATAAACAAGTCACTTTCACCCCCTCATCTAACAGCAGAATAACTCTCATTCAGCCACTATAAATGCACCGTATAACGCCGGTCACACAGACCACCAGTGGCCACATGTTGGCCTATCGGAAATGACATGTTCTTCTATCACAAATGCCCAGTACAATGCTGTTGTACCAATAGCCTGAATATTGAGTTCACACCCATCAAACTTTGCTGCTGACTACTTGTAGGCGATGGGTACACTTTGCAGGTGGAATTGAATACCAGACATCGATGCGTGTGCTGTACTGGAACGGAAGGGGGGGGGGTTATAGAACTTTGGCCGGGCATAATGCCAGTTCTGAGCCCACATAAGAGTCGTTCTACCGGTGATATAACCAGACAGTATTGGAATCATAAGTAAAAACTGGTATTTAGAAACACCAATGATAAATAATCAATGGATCCGTGCTGGAAACACTCTGCGACAGGGTCATATAACGGAATCTACTGGTTAGTATCAAGAGCTCGGGACACTTGTGCTGAGGCCGTCGCCCGGGTCACATATAAAAGCGGTGCATGTAATCGCTCCACATTGAAACATTCATTTCGGTCACACGGCGGCATAAACATTTTTTATTTTATTTTTTTTTAACTCTGATTACAGCATTCTTAAATAGAGCATAAAAAAAAAACGCTCAGAGACGCAGCCTCCATTTGAAACCTATTATACATGAGCGGACCCGGTCACAGGGAGCATTTTCCCACCTGCACATATGTATATAGACATATTACCTTAGGGGGGAGCTTCAATCATTTTTTTTATAGCGTGCGCTAATTAATGGGCGCCCAATCTTGCAATTCAATTGTTTTTTGTCATCCATTAATCATTGCGCTCGTCGCGCCCTATCCGACTGGGTTTAACCACGTAAAACGGCTAGACCCTGTCTAAAGTCCAGGTTAGGGCGCCCAAACAGCAGTATGTGTGCCCAAAATCAGGACTTACCGCACATTTCTGCTCGCCACCACAGGAGGGTGCGAGCAGAAATCCCGGCGCTGTCGGCTATCGCGCCTGAACGGAGCAGCATTTTCATTTCTCCATCGAGTGCCCGTTGGTCAGAGCCGATGGCGAAAACAATTGAATTCCCCCCCTTAGAGTAGGGTGGGCAATAAGCAGCCCGCCATCTAATTGGAGACTGCACATCCCAGCATGCCCTGCTACAATTGTGCATGCTAAAACTGTCACAGGGCATGCTGGGATGTGTAGTCCAACAGCAGCTGGTAGGGCGGCTTATTGCCCACCCCATACTGAATATTAGGGATACAGAATGAATAAACGCCATTTACCTGTATGCATCGTCTTCTTTCAAGTCTCATATCCTGTGAATGGAGGGGAGAGTCCAGCAGCAAACCGCAATGCTGAAAAAGAGAACGGTACACACAGGGGTCAGCATTGTCATCTGCGCCCTGCACACCTACAACAAAGGTTTGATTCGTTTACCTACAATGACATTGTGCATGCGTGCAAGTATGGCTGCAAACAATAGGATGGACTTTCCGTGAACTTTATAAACATACAAATCATTTTGCTTTGTCAATTTCAATTTGTGTGAATGGTACAGTTCACAGAAGGCGATGGGCTGCCCAGCGGCTGAAGCTGTCCTCTTACGGGGGGATACAAGTCAAGTCGTTCTGTGGTTACCAGCACCTTATTGCCCCCTGAGTGCATAACGCCACTTTAAGCCAGAGTAAGCTCGCACAAGTGTGACAATCCAAAATAAATTCACGTATGAAGCATTACAATACAATGCACCACTTAGGTTTCACCTGACTTTCTGCTAAGGGCAGTGGTTTTATATTTGTCTGTGACATCTCCCAGGACCATTATCACAAGGCTCTGAACTAGTGGGGCAAAAGAATAACACTAAAATTTTGTTTGAATCACTACTCACGCAATTACCAATTTCTATAGAATGTGTTACTTAGGAGAGACTGTGAGCTAATCACTGAATGATTCCAATGTGCTTACTGTAGGTGGCAGGTCCACCGTAACTAACACTGTATTGTCAATGTATCCACTGTAATTAACACTATTGTCAATGTATCCACTGTAACTAACACTGTATTGTCAAAATATGCACTGTACCACTGTATTGCCAACGTATCCACTGTAATTAACACTGTATTGTCAATGTATCCACTGTAACTAACACTATTATCAATGTATCCACTGTAACTAACACTATTGTCAATGTATCCACTGTAACTAACACTGTATTGTCAATGTATCAACTAACTAGCACTGTAATGTCAATGTATCAACTGTAACTAGCACTGTATTGTCAATGTATCAACTGTAACTAGCACTGTAATGTCAATGTATCAACTGTAACTAGCACTGTATTGTCAATGTATCCACTGTAACTAGCACTGTAATGTCAATGTATCAACTGTAACTAGCACTGTATTGTCAATGTATCCACTGTAACTAGCACTGTAATGTCAATGTATCAACTGTAACTAGCACTGTATTGTCAATGTATCCACTGTAACTAGCACTGTATTGTCAATGTATCAACTAACTAGCACTGTATTGTCAATGTATCCACTGTAACTAGCACTGTATTGTCAATGTATCAACTGTAACTAGCACTGTATTGTCAATGTATCCACTGTAACTAGCACTGTATTGTCAATGTATCCACTGTAACTAACACTGGGGGAGATGTATGAAGCTCAGAAGCGGTATCAATGCATGTTTTGTGCACTAATACCGATTCTGCCCGATGTATGATCGGGGTATGGGCGGTAAATTCCTGGGGCGCTATGCGCCCCTGTCATTATCGGCGCTATCTACAAGATAGCAGCGCCGCTAGCCTGGGCCATGTATGAACCGTCATATCGCTTGACCGTTGGGCCGGCTGTAGTGGTCTCTATCGACAGCTACAGCCAGGCGCTGCCCTATTCCCGCAGCAGGGACAGCGCTGTGCTTGCCGGCTCCAGGCTGCACGCGGTGTTCTTAACAATACTTGCGAGACGCTCAGTGGAGCCGGCCGGTACTGAGACAGAGCGCATCAGCACTAGGCTGATGTGCTGCGGTCTCTAGCGGGTAGCGCCGGAGGGGGGAGTTAACGCTCCCCCTCTCCGGCCGATGAGATGTTCAAACATCTCATCGGTAGTGCTTCCTGCTTTGACTCGGTAAAGAGGCGAAGCAGGAAGCGTTATAGCAGCACGTTAAGTGACGCTATAATACATCTCCCTCACTGTGCGTACTGGGTGGACTAATGGATTAACTCACAGGGGCAGTGACGTCACACAGCAGCTCAGGTTTTACACCTTTCAGACCCCATTCTGACATTGACTCAAAAATATAGTTGTGTTGGGAAGGGCGGGATTTTGAGACATCTAATAGATTGAGTGGTAAGTGTCTAGCAGAATGTCGGGATAACATTAAACAGTGCATTTTACCTTCATGATTTACATATGTAATTATGAATGATGTGATTTAGAGGCCATTTAAGCAGTAAAGCCAATCTCAGTGCTGAGAAGTCTGACCTATATCTAGTGCGATTGCCAGGATGAGCATTACAGGTGTAATGGCTGATGGTATGGGACAATTCAATGCAAATCAATAGCACTTTGCCAACTTGGGAATACAAACAAAACGGCATAAACATCAAAGAAACCCTTTCACACCACACACCACACACACACACACACACACACACACACACACACACACACACACACACACACAGTATACTAACAGGTAGCAATACTATATAATCAGCATAAACAACAACACATACCAGAGCGGGCCATCTGCACCACTTTATAAGCAGTTTATAGCGAGAGCTCTGCATTATTATAAGAGCTGTAAATACGGCGAGAGCATTACTATACAAGTAGCATATACAGAGAGAACACCAATACTATACAAGCAGCATATACAGAGAGAACACCATTACTATACAAGCAGCATATACAGAGAGAACACCATTACTATACAAGCAGCATATACAGAGAGAACACCATTACTATACATTAGTATATAAGCAGCATATACAGAGAGAACACCATTACTATATAAGCAGCATATACAGAGAGAACACCATTACTATACATTACTATACAAGCAGCATATACAGAGAGAACACCATTACTATACATTAGTATATAAGCAGCATCTACAGAGAGCACACCATTACTATACAAGCAGCATATACAGAGAGAACACCATTACTATACAAGCAGCATATACAGAGAGAGCACCATTACTATACATTACTATATAAGCAGCATATACAGAGAGAACACCATTACTATACAAGCAGCACATACAGAGAGAACACCATTACTATACATTACTATACAAGCAGCATATACAGAGAGAACACCATTACTATACATTAGTATATAAGCAGCATATACAGAGAGAACACCATTACTATAAAAGCAGCATATACAGAGAGAACACCATTACTATACAAGCAGCATATACAGAGAACACACCATTACTATACAAGCAGCATATACAGAGAAAACAAAATTACTATACAAGCAGCATATACAGAGAGAACACCATTACTATACATTACTATACAAGCAGCAAATACAGAGAGAACACCATTACTATACATTACTATACAAGCAGCACATACAGGGAGAACTCCATTACTATACAAGCAGCATATACAGAGAGAACACCATTACTATACAAGCAGCATATACAGAGAACACACCATTACTATACAAGCAGCATATACAGAGAAAACACCATTACTATACAAGCAGCATATACAGAGAGAACACCATTACTATACATTACTATACAAGCAGCAAATACAGAGAGAACACCATTACTATACATTACTATACAAGCAGCACATACAGGGAGAACTCCATTACTATACAAGCAGCAAATACAGAGAGAACACCATTACTATACAAGCAGCACATACAGAGAGAACACCATTACTATACATTACTATACAGGCAGCATATACAGAGAGAACACCATTACTATACATTACTATACAAGCAGCATATACAGAGAGAACACCATTACTATACATTACTATACAAGCAGCATATACAGAGAGAACACCATTACTATACATTACTATACAAGCAGCATATACAGGGAAAACACCATTACTATACAAGCAGCATATACAGAGAGAGCACCATTACTATACATTACTATACAAGCAGCATATACAGAGAGAACACCATTACTATACAAGCAGCATATACAGAGAGAACACCATTACTATACATTACTATACAAGCAGCATATACAGAGAGAACACCATTACTATACAAGCAGCATATACAGAGAGAGCACCATTACTATACATTACTATACAAGCAGCATATACAGAGAGAACACCATTACTATACATTACTATACAAGCAGCATATACAGAGAGAACACCATTACTATACATTACTATACAAGCAGCATATACAGAGAGAACACCATTACTATACAAGCAGCATATACAGAGAGAGCACCATTACTATACATTACTATACAAGCAGCATATACAGAGAGAACACCATTACTATACATTACTATACAAGCAGCATATACAGAGAGAACACCATTACTATACATTACTATACAAGCAGCATATACAGAGAGAGCACCATTACTATACATTACTATACAAGCAGCATATACAGAGAGAGCACCATTACTATACATTACTATACAAGCAGCATATACAGAGAGAGCACCATTACTATACATTACTATACAAGCAGCATATACAGAGAGAACACCATTACTATACATTACTATACAAGCAGCATATACAGAGAGAGCACCATTACAATACATTACTATACAAGCAGCATATACAGAGGAGAACACCATTACTATACATTACTATACAAGCAGCATATACAGAGAGAACACCATTCTATACAAGCAGCATATACAGAGAGAACACCATTACTATACAAGCAGCATATACAGAGAGAACACCATTACTATACATTACTATACAAGCAGCACATACAGAGAGAACACCATTACTATACAAGCAGCATATACAGAGAGAACACCATTACTATACAAGCAGCATATACAGAGAGAACACCATTACTATACAAGCAGCATATACAGAGAGAACACCATTACTATACATTACTATACAAGCAGCATGTACAGAGAGAACACCATTACTATACAAGCAGCACATACAGAGAGAACACCATTACTATACATTACTATACAAGCAGCATATACAGAGAGAACACCATTACTATACAAGCAGCACATACAGAGAGAACACCATTACTATACATTACTATACAAGCAGCACATACAGAGAGAACACCATTACTATACATTACTATACAAGCAGCATATACAGAGAGAACACCATTACTATACAAGCAGCATATACAGAGAGAACACCATTACTATACATTACTATACAAGCAGCATATACAGAGAGAACACCATTACTATACATTACTATACAAGCAGCACATACAGAGAGAACACCATTACTATACATTACTATACAAGCAGCATATACAGAGAGAACACCATTACTATACAAGCAGCATATACAGAGAGAGCACCATTACTATAAAAGCAGCATATACAGAGAGAACACCATTACTATACAAGCAGCATATACAGAGAGAACACCATTACTATACAAGCAGCATATACAGAGAGAACACCATTACTATACAAGCAGCATATACAGAGAGAACACCATTACTATACAAGCAGCATGTACAGAGAGAACACCATTACTATACATTACTATACAAGCAGCATATACAGAGAGAACACCATTACTATACATTACTATACAAGCAGCACATACAGAGAGAACACCATTACTATACATTACTATACAAGCAGCATATACAGAGAGAACACCATTACTATACAAGCAGCATATACAGAGAGAACACCATTACTATACAAGCAGCATATACAGAGAGAACACCATTACTATACATTACTATACAAGCAGCACATACAGAGAGAACACCATTACTATACATTACTATACAAGCAGCATATACAGAGAGAACACCATTACTATACAAGCAGCATATACAGAGAGAGCACCATTACTATACATTACTATACAAGCAGCATATACAGAGAGAACACCATTACTATACAAGCAGCATATACAGAGAGAGCACCATTACTATACATTACAATACAAGCAGCATATACAGAGAGAACACCATTACTATACAAGCAGCATATACAGAGAGAACACCATTACTATACAAGCAGCATATACAGAGAGAACACCATTACTATACAAGCAGCATATACAGAGAGAACACCATTACTATACAAGCAGCACATACAGAGAGAACACCATTACTATACATTACTATACAGGCAGCATATACAGAGAGAACACCATTACTATACATTACTATACAAGCAGCATATACAGAGAGAACACCATTACTATACATTACTATACAAGCAGCATATACAGAGAGAACACCATTACTATACATTACTATACAAGCAGCATATACAGGGAAAACACCATTACTATACAAGCAGCATATACAGAGAGAGCACCATTACTATACATTACTATACAAGCAGCATATACAGAGAGAACACCATTACTATACAAGCAGCATATACAGAGAGAACACCATTACTATACATTACTATACAAGCAGCATATACAGAGAGAACACCATTACTATACAAGCAGCATATACAGAGAGAGCACCATTACTATACATTACTATACAAGCAGCATATACAGAGAGAACACCATTACTATACATTACTATACAAGCAGCATATACAGAGAGAACACCATTACTATACATTACTATACAAGCAGCATATACAGAGAGAACACCATTACTATACAAGCAGCATATACAGAGAGAGCACCATTACTATACATTACTATACAAGCAGCATATACAGAGAGAACACCATTACTATACATTACTATACAAGCAGCATATACAGAGAGAACACCATTACTATACATTACTATACAAGCAGCATATACAGAGAGAGCACCATTACTATACATTACTATACAAGCAGCATATACAGAGAGAGCACCATTACTATACATTACTATACAAGCAGCATATACAGAGAGAGCACCATTACTATACAAGCAGCATATACAGAGAGAACACCATTACTATACATTACTATACAAGCAGCATATACAGAGAGAGCACCATTACAATACATTACTATACAAGCAGCATATACAGAGAGAACACCATTACTATACATTACTATACAAGCAGCATATACAGAGAGAACACCATTCTATACAAGCAGCATATACAGAGAGAACACCATTACTATACAAGCAGCATATACAGAGAGAACACCATTACTATACATTACTATACAAGCAGCACATACAGAGAGAACACCATTACTATACATTACTATACAAGCAGCATATACAGAGAGAACACCATTACTATACAAGCAGCATATACAGAGAGAACACCATTACTATACAAGCAGCATATACAGAGAGAACACCATTACTATACATTACTATACAAGCAGCATGTACAGAGAGAACACCATTACTATACAAGCAGCACATACAGAGAGAACACCATTACTATACATTACTATACAAGCAGCATATACAGAGAGAACACCATTACTATACAAGCAGCACATACAGAGAGAACACCATTACTATACATTACTATACAAGCAGCACATACAGAGAGAACACCATTACTATACATTACTATACAAGCAGCATATACAGAGAGAACACCATTACTATACAAGCAGCATATACAGAGAGAACACCATTACTATACATTACTATACAAGCAGCATATACAGAGAGAACACCATTACTATACATTACTATACAAGCAGCACATACAGAGAGAACACCATTACTATACAAGCAGCATATACAGAGAGAGCACCATTACTATACAAGCAGCATATACAGAGAGAACACCATTACTATACAAGCAGCATATACAGAGAGAACACCATTACTATACAAGCAGCATATACAGAGAGAACACCATTACTATACAAGCAGCATATACAGAGAGAACACCATTACTATACAAGCAGCATGTACAGAGAGAACACCATTACTATACATTACTATACAAGCAGCACATACAGAGAGAACACCATTACTATACATTACTATACAAGCAGCACGTACAGAGAGAACACCATTACTATACATTACTATACAAGCAGCACATACAGAGAGAACACCATTACTATACATTACTATACAAGCAGCATATACAGAGAGAACACCATTACTATACAAGCAGCATATACAGAGAGAACACCATTACTATACATTACTATACAAGCAGCATATACAGAGAGAGCACCATTACTATACAAGCAGCATATACAGCGAGAACACCATTACTATACAAGCAGCACATACAGAGAGAACACCATTACTATACATTACTATACAAGCAGCATATACAGAGAGAACACCATTACTATACAAGCAGCATATACAGAGAGAGCACCATTACTATACATTACTATACAAGCAGCATATACAGAGAGAACACCATTACTATACATTACTATACAAGCAGCATATACAGAGAGAACACCATTACTATACAAGCAGCACATACAGAGAGAACACCATTACTATACATTACTATACAAGCAGCATATACAGAGAGAGCACCATTACTATACATTACTATATAAGTAGCACATACGATATGCCAAGAGGACAACCATGACAGACGTAGCACATACTACTGTATACTATACAAGCACAGTACACATCTAAAATTTAGTTGGATGCATATCTGGGATGTATCCAGCTCTCAACTGGTGGCATATGTACATCAGGCATAGACAGGGGGGATCTTAATTGCATTTTTGGGGCACCCTGCGCCCGATGGAGCTATTCAATTACTTCTGCTTTTTGCACATTTCCTTGTCGCGCCCAATAGTTTAGACGGGTTTAGCCTCTTTACGCACGTGAGATGGGGGGAATGGGAAACATGGGCTACTGCCTCTCATATGCATGTAAACTTAAATAAAAATACACAAAACTTTACTAAATTAAATGCACAGGTAAAGTGTGGTCACAGCTCAGATATCTCGTGTTGGGTACCGGATGCCGGCGGTCAGAATCCCGACACTGGCATCCCGACAGGGTTCGGATACAGAAACCTATCGGTAGGTATCCTCCGAACCCTCCCCCTAGTGCCTAAACCTAAACTCCCCGCACCCTAAACTTAACCCTCCCCTCTTAGTGTCGAACCGTAACCCTCCCCCTAGTGCCTAACGCTAACCCTCCCCACAACCCATGCTACTTGCCTTCGGGATTCCACCCGCAGGATTCTGACATGGGTCGGGATTCCTGTTTCGGCATTCTGAACGCCGGAGTCCCCTCGGTCAGAATATGATATCTTGTAGAGTGAAAGGTAAGTGCATTGTGATACAATGAAGTGAATGGCTCCTTACTGGGAGATAGAAGATAAGAAATGGTACAAAGACACCTGGAAAGTGAGAATGGACAGAGGGCCTGATTCAGAGCCGGACGCTATTTGCGCTCGGTCGTTCAGAAAAAGGGGCCGGCTATTTAAATTGAGCGCTCGCTCTTTGTGGTCTGTTGACGCCTCTATGTCTGAGCGAGCGAACGAAACATGCGCTCGCTATTTTGTAAAGACGCCCCTTGGCTGCTCGCATCATACGTCATCTCCGCTATTTATTAGATTAATCGAGTACATCGAAAGGCGCATGAACTGCTCGCAGTGCTTGTGGTTGGATTTTCCTACCGCAATCATGCGAGCAGTTCAATCTAAAAAGACAACCAACTGACGTGGTCGATGACGCTGCTGTATTAATTATGCACACCCTTAAAACGCCCGTTTTGACCGTTTGGCACGCCTGCGTTCGGATTTCCACTCCTCGTTTTCAAACACCTTCCCGTTACCACTCACAAACGCCTCATCCTGTCACTCAAATTAGCAGGCATTTGCTATTTTGCGAGCACACGATTTCCGACCGCACTGACTGGTTGGCGCATGCGCATTACAACCCATACGCATGCGCAGATGTGCGAACATCACTCGGAGCGAACGAGCGGCGGCTTACGAGCAGCTCTGAATCAGGCCCACAGACTGCTGCTTGGGATCATGTACAATGACAGCACCATATACGTTTCCCAACCTGAATGATATGATGAGCTCTAACAAGCAGGACCCTCTCTCCACCCTGCCCCTCGCCCGCCCTTTCACCATCAGTCTCCAATGTACAGTACTTGTCCTGTTATTAGGCATCAGGTGTCTGTCTTATAACTATTCCCCAGCCCTGTACAACTTTGTGGCTCTGAAAACAAACATTGCGATACAATGTTCTTCATGACTGCAGACTACACACAGTAACATTAGTCATTACATTCATTTCCAAGCGAGCAAACTGGCTGACAGAACTGCTACACGGTGTGACTGGGAAGCGGATCACCCTATGTGCATCTATACAACTTAGCAATAATCGGGGTAACTTAAATTACATTATCTATAAAGATAACAGAAGGCCAACTAGTTGGCTGGTTGGAACGATAATTGAGTAGTGTGTGGGAGCGAACGACAATCGTTCGATAGACGGCAATAAATGGTCGTCCCGACTAGTTGGAAAAATCAGACATGTCTAATTTTTCCCAACTATTGGGGAGACTATCATTTCAGTGTAGGGGTTTGTCACACTTGAGATAGGACAACAGCATACATAGGCACTAGAGCAGCACATAGAATAGTATTTAATGCTGGCTGGGTGTATAGTTATACAGAATAGCGCAGGAACAGTGACTAAGACACAGGGTTAATGCCGGGGAGCAAAGTATTTCCCGGCCGCTGTACGGAGCCTGGACGATCTTTACCTACTACTACTATTGCCGACTACTCTTCTTCTTTGTCCCATATTTGGGAAGACACGTCCTGGGTGTGAGGAGAGGTCATCCTCTATACCGTGTCCCTGTGTCTAGTCCTCACCCGCTCCTCTCATTCTCTACCCAAGTACTGTGTGTTCCATTATTCTCTGTGTGTGAGCGGGGTCTTCCCCTCACCCCGACACCATGTACCAAGGAGTAATCCTACATTATATACCCTATAAACTAATAACTATAAACCGACACAGCAACTACACAGGTAATAGCCCAGCATATTAGCACATAGAACATATATATCCAGTTTTTGCACACTGTAGTTTTATTACATTAAAGAAAGCTCTGGGAACAAACTTCTAGCTAGTGGGGAAAGTGTGTAATACTTAATAGGTGCAATAAAATCTATGGGGGTGATTCAATTCAGCGGGAGTTGAATAGCGCTGGGAAGTTGGTCTCAGTGCTATTCAATTCTACGCGCTGTTTAGTCCGACTATTACAACTTAAGTCGGAGAAAGCTGGTTCTCGCCTGGGTGTTTAGTCGCAAGAACCGGCATTCTCCAACTAAAGTGCCGGCCGCAAGGCTGTAATGCTGGCCATACACCTGCACGATTTCGGACCGATTGCCCAATTTTTCGATGAGTCATGTGATGGATCTTGTGAAAACCGTGTATTTTTTAAGTAAGATAAGATCCGATGCGCGCTCCCGCAGCTCCTTAAATCGGATCTTATGATCAGATGTGCAGCCCATATGTTCCATCCTATCGAGTGCAGATCGTGTCGTTTATTTTGTTCATGCCATCCATCGGGCAGCAATTCAAGTCATTTCAATGACTGTTTCCCAATGAGCGCATGAGGCACAGGATCGATCACATGACAGATCCTGCGCTAAGAAAAACAACAAACATGCTGCCGGGACTGCCAGGGAGCGCCCGGGAGTCGGATGGTGAGTCGGAACGTATGCTGGTCGTGCAGGTGCAAACAGCTTCGCGGCTGGCACTTTAGTCGTTTTTCTGCTCGCACCCCCAGGAGGATGCGAGAAGAAATGCTTTAGTCGACTTAACAGTGCGCTGAATTGAATAGCTCCGGGAGCTCCTTCCCGGCGCTATCAACAGCGAGCTTAATTGAATCGCCCCCTATGCTATCACTGACAGAGGTCGATTTAATTTCTTCATCGGACACCTTAACTGATGGGCACCCGACAAAACGATTCAATTGTTGCTCTGTTCGGGTGCCTGTGACGCGGGTAGACCAGTTTCTGCTCGCTGCCTCCTGAGGTGGCAAGCAGAAGTGTGCAAGAACTTGGGAGTTTCAGCGCCCAAAGCAGTACTTAAACCAGGTGCTGTCGGGTGCCCGAACAGAGCAATAATTCAATTGCTCCGTCGGGCGCCCATTAGTTACGTTATATGTGTCCGTTATACATTTGCCTAAAACTGAGACGTTTCTAATATGTTAAACCCATTAAGAGCACAAATCACTGGTATCACATTTGACCTCATTATGGACGGAGCCCAGAACTTGCACCTCAGCTATAAATTGCAGTTATCCAAAATATTATTTAACACTAATCATGTCACTATAATTTATGATGCCGTATTACCTGTGACTGTATGGCTACTTATCTTACAACCTCTCTGCAGTATAATACTTAGGAGGCTTATGTGCTGCATGGGAGTTACTTAATGCCGAAAAGTGCATTTGTATAAAATATTATTATACAGCTTAAAAGAGTAAGAGCAGGTGTTTTTGTAAATGGAATTCCTCCATTAGCATGTACGCCCATTTCTTGCTATAGCTTTATGACTAATTAGCCACACCCCATGTATCAATAATATACAATCGGCGTTATTGCGCCTGGCCAGCCCCATCTCTGCTTACCATCCACACATGGGCATCTCCTGGCCCTTCAGCTGCTGTAGAACTAGAAGTCTCAGCCTTCGCTGCCAGGAGCTGTGTCTGGCTGGGACTTGTAGTTACATAGCAGCCAGACGAAAAACTGTTTGAAACGCTCCTGCAATGATCAGATCGGAGGGACGATATAGCGTGTGCTGCACGCGCTATATCGTTACAGAAATCCCTATTGGCTCATTTATCAATAATAGCATTTGCAATGCGAACTGGGCACGATATTGGCCAAAAATCGCAATTCCAGGATGCGATTTATATACGGCCCAAATGCATCAAATTGCGCACGTCCCGGCGATGTGCTCAGACTGAAGAGACCGCATCAGTGGTCGCTTCGCTCCTGTACCGGGACTCCTGCACATGCGCGGACTACTAACCCACGTGTGTGGCTGCCATTGCTGGGGAGGAAATAGTTAATGATAAATAGGTCCTATCCCATTGTACAAATCTAAAGGTAATATACAATGAGCAAGGTGCACAGCGATCCAATAAATGCTCCGATCCTTCAGAGTGATTGACGCATAAACACACACTGGGCTCGATTCAATTCAAGGCGAATTAAATAGCGCCAGGAAGGAGCTCCCGGAGCTATTCAATTCTGCGCGCTGTTAGGTCGGGGAATGCCTGTTCTCCCGCCCCACGTGCTTTAAACAGGGTGTTTAGTCGGAGAATGCCCGTTCTCACAACTAAACCTCTCGGTGCAGTTTCTGCCGCACTAAGGGCAGAAAACAGCATTGCGCCTGTACTTTTTTTCGAATTTCGTCTCACATCCCAGGAATCCTTAGTCGGGATCAGCAGCACACTGAATTGAATAGCTCCGGGAGCTCATTCCCGACACTATTCAATTTGCGTTGAATTGAATAGAGACTACTATTTGATATCGTGTACCCAGCTTAACACAGAGTAGATGAGTAAGAACTATAAAGTAACGCTGCAATGGAGTAATGAGCTCAGGGCCAAATTCAGACCCGCTCGCGAGCGTAGGACGCTTGCAAGCGGGTCGATGGTGCCCTAATGCGCATGACGGAGGGAGCTCCGTCGTGCGCATGCGCAAGACCCGCATAGCGAGGGTCTCGCGCCAAAGGGGGCGTGCTGTCGATGGTGACTGACAGCACACCCCCTTTGGTGGGCGTGGCGGGGGCGTGGCTGCCAGACGGAGGCGTTTCCATGGGAACGCCTACCGTCTGAGTCCGGCCCCACTGACATCACTAGTGATGTCAGTGGGAGTGATTTTGGCTCTGATAGAGCCAAAATCACTTCTGGGCTTGCGGCCACGAGACCCTGCCGCAGGGTCCCGTCGCACGCCCGATGGTCGCGATGGTCTTGACTAGCATTCCCGCTAGGCTGTTTTAGCGGGGCGGGGCGCGGCGCCCTGCCCTCTTTCTGGAAGGCAAAAAGCTCCCTGCCCTCCAGAAGGAGGGCAAAAAGCGCCCTGCCCTAACAGCCTGCAGGAGCCGTCTTCACCCGCGGGTCACAGTGTCCCGCGGGTGAAGAAATATTCGGTGACCCGGTCACCGCAGGAGAATAGACGCCGGGCACATGCACCCGGCATCTATCCTCCCTGTCTGCAGGGCTTGGGGGCTGCCCGGCGTGTCCATAAGTGCCGGGCACGCTCCCAAGAGTGACGAAAAGGGGACTCGTCTTATAGACACGCCCCCTTTTCAATGACCACACCCCCTTCTCGGTCACGAACGTGCCCTCTCTAGCTCCGGCGCCCTGCCTCGCGCCGGAGCTAGAGTGAACACTATTGACCATCGCGACCATCATCATGGACGCTCGCTATAGCTGTGGGTGGTAACCCACAGCTATGCGAGCGTCCAAGAGGCCTCTCCAAGTTGAGGTAGGAGGGCCCTGATTCAGAGCGAGCGCTCTGGTCAGAGCGTCCGGCTCTGAATCAGGCCCTCAGACCAATGAGTTACCCAATCACAAGTCCTATCGGGTAAATTTGTTAGCAATTAAAAAGTACTAATTGTTCTCGCCAACACCTCCATCACAAGCCATAAACACCTGAGTTCAAGCCAAATGATATGATGCTTGTCAGAAGTCAAAAAGCTTAAACCTCAAAACACAGCACGTCAGTTGTTTGCCTTATAACTTGTAGTTAATGGTAAAGCTTGTGTGCTTGAATATACCAGCCCCATACATAGCGATTGCATTACTCCGGTGGCTGCAAATAAATGTACTTTCTTTATGTACTAACCTTTCTCCCCCTCCTACTACTGAGGGACCAAAAAAAGAAAAAAATCAGCCAAAAATATCTTCCAAACACATTTACCAGCCTCACAAGTACCCATCCCATGGATTCCGACTCTCTTGCCAAACACTGTAATATCAGCATGAACTACCAGATATGGGACTGAACGATCACAATCTGTGCGATATTGTGGATATACATTGTACTACATTATAGTACTAGGGGCTGATTCAGTACCAATCACAAGTGTAAATATGGACGCAGATCGGGCGATTGTTTGCCACTGCGCATGTACTGCGATTACAGGCGCAGAGGAATCCATCACAATGTGAGTGACAGGCTGTCACCGTTTGGGGGTGGTGACGGGGGAGTGGTCAGAAAAATGCAGGCACGCCTGTCCGTCTGAACGCCGTTTCATGGGCGTGCATATATTAGCCACTGTGATTGCATACGCAGTTTGAGTACTCACTGCGTGCAGGGATATTTGCAGTTCCTGCGGCTGGTCAGACCTGCTGTAAATGCTGCATGACGGCCGATGTGCTTCGCTGGTACCGATGTATATGCAGAAAAGCGAGGTTGGACGGATATGAGAAAGCAGCGTCCCTATGCCAGCTGTGCTTTGGCAAGCATTAGCATATTATCGCAGCTGCGATCCGTAGGAGATTGCAGCCTGAATCAGGCCCTAGGTATTGTCCGTCCCATGCATACTCCCCCCCCCCCCCCCCACCCCTCTATAAAGCAAAGCAGTTTAAACATTCCAAAACATGTTGTATAGTGAGAAAGGCCTTATACAGAGTACAACACACAGTAAGGCAGCTCCATGCTGCAGCAATGCCTGGTGGTAAGCGGGAGAGCCATAGATGGGAGCACTGCAGTATACACAGTCTTCCAGCGTAAGCCTCGTCCAGCATTTATACCGCCATAGGCCGCAGCGTAACCTGTGTAACGGAACACAAACACTAGAGGCCTGACGCTCTGCTAAAAACGCACGCCAGTGTTCTAAGACAATGCTTGGAAAATTGGAGCAACAGTCGTACACATTTTCATCACTCATCACGTCTACCCTTACAGATCTATCAGTGTGTACACCCAATGTCTATCATAGATATCTATCAGTGTGTACACTCAATGTCTATCAGATATCTATCAGTGTGTACACCCAATGTCTATCATAGAGATCTATCAGTGTGTACACCCAATATCTATCATAGAGATCTATCAGTGTGTACACTCAATGTCTATCATAGAGATCTATCAGTGTGTACACCCAATGTCTATCATAGAGATCTATCAGTGTGTACACCCAATGTCTATCATAGAGATCTATCAGTGTGTACACCCAATATCTATCATAGAGATCTATCAGTGTGTACACCCAATATCTATCATAGAGATCTATCAGTGTGTACACCCAATGTCTATCATAGAGATCCATCAGTGTGTACACCCAAAATCTATCATAGATATCTATCAGTGTGTACACCCAAAATCTATCATAGATATCCATCAGTGTGTACACCCAAAATCTATCAGATATCGCTCAGTGTGTACACCCAATATCTATCATAGAGATCTATCAGTGTGTACACCCAATGTCTATCATAGATATCGCTGAGTGTGTACACTCAATGTCTATCAGATATCTATCAGTGTGTACACTCAATGTCTATTAGATATCTATCAGTGTGTACACCCAATATCTATCATAGATATCGCTCAGTGTGTACACCCAATGTCTATCATAGATATCGCTCAGTGTGTACACCCAATATCTATCATAGATATCGCTAAGTGTGTACACCCAATATCTATCAGAGATCTATCTGTGTATACACCCAATGTCTATCATAGAGATCTATCTGTGTATACACCCAATGTCTATCATAGATATCGCTGAGTGTGTACGCCCAATATCATTTGTCCTGCACTACAGAAAAGTTCAAGGTAAATCGTTCAGAGATATTGCTGGTTGTGCAGATCATACCGTGTGTATGCAGATTAATAGAGAGAGGAAGAGATTTCAGAGGTAGGGAGCAGCATGTGCAAAATCTTGGAGGCGGGAGTGGGAGGAAGTGATCAGTTGGCAGCATTACTCAGCAAAGAACCCGTACCTAATTGCTCGGAGGCAAAACAAAATTGTGGCCCTCCGTTCAAAGTAATTTCCTTAATACTGCACTCCAAGGAAAAAAAAGGTTTGGACACCCCTGCAAGAGAGGATAAGTCAGACACGGGGGAAGAAACCACAGTGCTAAAAGGTACAGAGGGGTAGAAGGGTAAGTAGTTATGTGACCCAATCCCGACGGCAGAATGGCGGCTTAGGGAATCCAGGACGACGCCAGGCCGAATGAGGAGAGTACGGGGCGCCCGTCCTGTTAGCCGCGGGAGAGGGGTAGGTTTAGGGCACTCCGCGGGGACTTAGGGTTAGGCACCCCACCCCCCCTTCCCAGAAAGGTTAGGTACTAAGGGGGTAGGTTAGGGTTAGGCACCCCTAAAGGAGGGTTAGGGTTCTTACCTCACAGTCGGGATTTCCATCTGTCAGGCTCAGTGTCGGGATTTGAACCAATCCCATTCCGGGTAGAAGTACTAAGGCCTTGGAGAGAGAGAGAGAGAGAGAGAGAGAGAGAGAGAGAGGAACTGGAGAGAGATAAAGTAATCAACCAATCAGCTCCTGTCATTTTTCAAACACAACCTGTAAAGTGACAGCTCAAAGCGGATAGGTTGGAACTTTCTCTCTACTTTATCTTTCTCAAAGGCTTAATAGATCTCCTCCCAAATCTGAGGGATTCCCATCCTCCCCCCCCCCCCCCCCTCTCCATTCCTCTCCTCCCCTGTTGCTCTTAGCTTATACATCACACGTTTCCCAGAGAGGACAGCCTCAGTCCTCCTGATATGTGCACCAATGTATCATACCTTTTGCTGTTTTGTACTCTTCTGCTCACCCCTCTTATGTTACTGTAAAGTTGTGTGCATTCTCTAAGTATACAGATGTCCTATAATCACCAAAAGCCGTGAAAATTCCATGTAATCAATCATTTGGGTGATTTGATGAAACATTAGTGGGAATAAAAAAAGGAAAGAGCAAGGAAAAAAAACAGAAGCAATAAAAGGTGGTCGAGACACAAATCAATGAACCACTGTCAGCAGGCAGAAGTACGCCTAGTGCTTTCCAACAACATGTGTATGTAGTATCTACACAGAGTATGGGATTTGCTCCAGCACAGATCTGATGAATGCACCACTCTTTGTCATAGTATCCTCCATTTACGTAGCAGAGACACATATATATATATATATATATATATATATATATATATATATATATATATATATACATATATATATATATATATATATATATATACACACACACACACACACACACACACACACACACACTCACATTACATGCACACACACCGGGTAAAGTATTGAATGCATCAACATTTTTCTCAGTAAATATATTTATAATGGGGCTATTATAATGAAATTTTCACCAAATGTCAGCAACAGCCCATGCAATCCACACATGCAAAGAAATCAAACCATAGATGTCCATAAATTAAGTTATGTATAATAATGTGAAGTGACACAGGGAACAAGTATTGAACACGCTTACTAAACTTTATTTAATACTTTGTAGAAAAGCCTTTGTTGGTGATGACAGCTTCAAGACGCCTCCTGTATGGAGAAACTAGTTGCATGCATTGCTCAGGTGTGATTTTGGCCCATTCTTCCACACAAAAGGGGGCGATTCAATTGTTAGCACCTGCGGCTGCAGGTGCCGGCGCCTGACAGAGCAATTCAATGTTGCTCTGTACAGGAGCATGCATTTCAGCTCGCAGCAATGGAGTCTTGCGTGGTGAGCGTCCATACGGGCCATGGCGGTTGAGTGCATTACTTATTGTTTTCTTTGAAACAATTGTACATGCCAATTCCAGGTCTTTCGGAAGCTCTCCAAGCGGTCCTTGGACAATTCTTCTGATAATTCTTTTCACTCCTCGCGAGGAGCACCTGGTCGTGGACCGGTTTATGGTGAAATTATGTTCTTTCCACTTCTGGATTATGGCCCCAACAGTGCTCACTGGAACATTCAGAAGTTTAAAAAGCCTTCTGTAACCAATGCCATCAGTATGTTTTGCAACAATAAGGTTGCGAAGGTCTTGAGAGAGCTCTTTGCTTTTACCCATCATGAGAGAGAGGTTTCTTGTGCAACACCTTGGTAAGGAGACACCTTTTTATAGGCCGTCAGCTGGGACTGAACCAGCTAATATTAATTTGCACTGACAAGGGGCAGGATTGCTTTCTAATTACTGATAGATTTCAGCTGGTGTCTTGGCTTTACATGCCTTTTTGCACCTTCCCTTCTTCATGTGTTCAATGCTTTTTCCCGGTGTCATTTCACGTTATTACACATAACTTCATTTATGGACATCTATGGTTTGATTTCTTTGCATGTGTGGATTGCATGGGTGGTTGCTGATATTCGGTGAAAATGTCATTACAATTGCCCCATTACAAATATACTTACTGGGAAAAAAGTTGATGTGCTCAATACTTATTTTACACTATATATTTATTTATTATTAATAGTTTCTTACATAGCGCAGCATATTCCGTTGCGCTTTACAATTAATAGAACAAAACTGGGTAATAACAGACAGATATATAGGTAGGAAGGCCCTGCTCGCAAGCTTACAATTATATATATATATATATATATATATATATATATATAAAGTCGATGGCTGGGGAGGCACACATGGAGATGGGTCTTAGTGCCAGGAGCCTGTATCACCCCCTACTCACTTTAACTCTCCCCTCACTACACTGAGCTTCAGTGTCTATTGATTCTCCTATCTGCAGCACTGTGTCTTCTCTTGCTACTGAGCTCTGATCTATAAACACTGCAGTGCACTTCCTGGTCACATGACAAATTCAAGGCGTCCATCAGTGCCCAAGACAAGTCCCCCAAAACTCAGAGGCATGCCTCTATTAAGCTCTCTTTTTGATCAACTTACTGCCCGTGGCGTGGCTCGTCCCCAGCTTTGCAAGCAGTGTCTGATTATACAGAAGCGAGGCTGAGCTGTCGCTGCCTCATCTCTCGCGTTTGTAGCATACTGGCATTCCATACCCTCCCACCAAAAAACCACTGCGCTGTGAAGATAACCTGTCTCCCTAGTGACACATTACACTGAATGGGAAACACCACTACACGTAGCGATTTACAGCTGAAGCTCCTCCCAGGCAGCGGCATGTGTCTCTTAAGTAGAACTTAACCAAGATCCAGTTAGTGAATCTGGGGCTACTTTGCTCTGGCTCCCTGGGGAGACGAAGACCAAAAAATAGTTGCATTTTGCCCCTGATTAGTCTATCCTGATGTCTTCTGCTTTCATCACTAATAACCCTCTTTCCCAATTAAGACAGACCTGGCATTGCAAGTTTTAGTGCATGCCTCTATGGGGTGCGAGGCAAAACCTCCTATATACAGTAGACGCAATTTCCCGTTCTGGAATGGCAAACCTCGTCCATCGCATTGCAATGAACTCCCCTCCTATCTCACACCCAAAAAAATAAAAAATAAAAAATAAATCAGCGTACAAGAAAAATAAAATCCTCACACACACTTTATAGTATTTACACAGAAGCAAAAAAAACAAATAGCCTAATAACCATTACCATAAAGTAGCGTTAGATAAGCTGCAGGCCTCTAGCAGTTGTGGAGCTACTAGTTCCAGCATGCCCTGCCAGCTCCTGCTCAAAAGGAGTCTTGCAGTCCCACAGCAGCTGGCTACATCGGCGATCATGTATCATGGCAAGAACGTATCTCTCTGTATAAACATACACAGCAGGCGTACAGAGAAATGGAGGGGCGCACAGATTTGCTGCAGCAGCGAATGACTGCATCCTGGGGATGAATAGTCTATGAATCATCACTTGTCTCCGTCCAATAGGTGACCTATATAAGAGATGTAACACTTCAAAATGCACAGAAGCCACATGATGCTCAGGCACAGACCAACAGTGACACAGCATTAAAAGGAACTGGATAGCTAAAATAAATGATGCTCTTTTATCATACAGTATATTGTAACCGTCACCAAGAGACCATTTCCATTCCATGTCGGGACCCTGGCCTTGCACGCACAGACATTAGTTGTAAGCATTAATATGTGTTCTTAAAGCCTATTCGATGCTTTAATAAGTGGAGGGTCTAGGAAATAATGTAGGCGATTGGCCGCGCGCACAACACATTTTTCACAAGCGCTTGCTTTGTATCGATTGCGTTGTTGATCTCTGATGAACCAATACTACAAAAAGGCATTGAAATAATTAGTAAGCATGGGAGCACAACGCTGCTTTATACTGTACCTCAAAAATATATTAAACATCTACGTCTATGTAAACATCTACAAATACATAATTACCCTACTAAGTGAGACTAACAAACATCTCTTCCTCCTGAAGAAGTCTCCCAATAGGTGCCTCTAGCAATGGAAATCCTACAGGTGGATGGGGAAAAAAAAATAGAAACTGCTGCCGATATGTCGGGGGTTCAATAACTACCTGGTCTGTGGTGGCTCCAGCATTTCCGCTAGTAGGGTGGAGAGCTATTTTAAAAGGTCCACAGTAATCCTATTTGGCCAATTGTAATGCTGTGGCTGATTCATTCCACAAATACACAACATTGTCCACAAACTATCTAAAAACTGAACAAAACACCATGGGCTGCTTCTTGGTGTGGTTTGCTTTAGAAAAGAACTGCACTTTGAAATTTCTTGCTTAAAACACGCTTAATAAATAAAAGCCTGGTAGTCACAGGCTGAAAACCTTTAGGGGTACTCTGCTGATCTCACATATGCCCTGGCTCCGACACTGATCAAGCAGTTATGACAGAGGCGTAGAAAGCACTACTGTCTGCAGATAAATTGGACAAAGGCGTAAAACTCAAACTGTATGTGGGTTTCTATTGTAACCTGGCCAAAAAAAAAAAAAGTAACCGGGGAATTAAAAATGTTTAAAGATCAAACATTTAATTAGCTTATTTTTGTTCAATCAAATTTACGATTTGTAGGAAAACACACACACACACATATATATATATATATATTTTTTTTTTTTTAAAGAGGGAGTTCCCGACTAAAATTTCTCTGTCTTTTCAAGTTAGAAAATGTCCCCCTGTTGCTACAAATTGTTCACATGTACTGAGGAGACAGCTGAAGTATATGAAAGCCCTGTATATTTCCATGGCAACATAAGATCAGGATGCCGGTGGAACATACACACACTGTATCAAATAATAGCTAAACTTACCAACGCCGTTATTTGGAACATTGTCTTGCGCCAGCATTAGAAAGTGCAGGGTTTCCGCTCCGGTTACCCAAACAGATTTATTTTCTGTTTAGATGCGCTTGTACATACATGAACAGCCCTTATTGGAAGCTGCCCGCAAAAAAAAAAAGAAACCCCAGCGCTTACTATGCTCTAAAAATACCGATATACAGGCATATCAGGCCCCTCGACCAGAGTGCCCACACGTGGCGACGTCAAGCCGAACGGTCAGATCCCGCGAAGCACAAGTAGTATGGAGTGCTTGGTCGCCCTCAGAATGCACATTACAGTAAATGATTGTCTGAATCAAGATATGTTTCGCCGACATTATTGGTTTTATTCACCAACAGCAAAAAGTGTCATTTAAAAAAACATTATCTGATTTTTACAGCACAAGTTATGCTCAGGTATTTTTTTTTTTTGTACAGAATGTAAAGTGGGTAGAATTTTGCTTTAAAATGCAACTAACTCTACAATAAAATATACCCACCATGACAAAGGTGGATAAATCCAATGAGCTAGGTAATACCGGCTTTGTTATATCACTTGCAAGTGAGGTGTTGTGCGATCTTCCCTCATGCTCTGGGGGTCCTACGGGCCCTCCTTTCACATCTCCGACCCTTGGCGTCATACGGCTCCGACAGCAGCAAGGGTCTGCAGACATTTCACCATGAGGCTACGCAGGGGAAGGGGATTGTTTTACAGCAGGAAGCATCAGAGCTGATCCCTCACTACAAGAGCACTTAGACTTCAAAGGAGATGTATCTTCCAACATAACAATGACCCAAAGCATACAGCAAACACCACACTGGAGTGGCTTAACAACATAATGGTTAATGACCTGAAGTGGACTAGTCAAAGCCCAGCATCTCAGTTAAATTCCGCATCTGTGGCAACATTTAAATAACGCGACCCACCAACATTCACCATCCAACCTGATGGGGCTTCAGCAATATTGCCAAGAGGACACAGCTCACATTCCAGTGTCTAGAAGATGTGCAGAACTTAGGATGCTTACCAAAATATCTCAAAACTATAATTGACATTTTTGGGGGCACATTATCGTGTACTTTGTGTTGATTAGTGGGAATTAATTTTAATTAAATCCATCATGTTACCATGTTGTTACACAGTAAAATGTGAAAAAGCCCATGGGGTGGGGTGGGGGCAGGGAACATAACTTTTTTACACACTTAAGCAAAAGGGGAGGGGTCTCCTAAAGGCATGGGGCTGGAAACCACAAAGACAACAACCCACTTCCTCTATATGTCCTGAAAGGGACCCTCATAAGCCAATGAGTGAAATGGAGGAGGGTAGAAAAAAAAAAGTTGCAACAATCTGACACAAATAAGAAATAAAAGAGAAAGAAATGGGGAAAATAAATGATACTGGTGCCCGCAGGCACTCAGCATTTTAGGTGGCATTATAAAAATTCCTCTCCTCGCCCAGCCAGAAGGCTGAGGCAAAGACAAAAAGCGATTTGTGCCGCAAGTCTTCGGTGTCAGCGCACCCGACCTCAGTTACTTGGCTTTTGTCCGGTAGGTTTTCTGTTGCTTTCTACAGCTCTCAATGGGGACAATAACATGGGGCTGGTTCTTACATTGGTTTTACTAGCTGCAGCCTCACTGGAACAATAGGAGAGGACATAGGGAGATTTCCAGACTATGGGACTTGTGTATATACTTGTGTGTAAAAGAAAAGTTTATATATTCATATATTCCACTTTGTTTAGTTATTAACCGCTTTCTAAATAATCTTGATATATTTAAAGCATGAAATTGAATAACACCGTAGGCATTTGCAAATACAACCACATTTGTGCACTGGCGTGACCCGCATCACTGTCCTGTTGGTTCCAATTAGAACAGAAAGTGCAAGGAGTCACTCCCATGTTCTCTTCACCATTGGGGGTATATTTACTAAAGTGAGAGTTAACAGAAGTGGAGATGTTGCCCATAGCAACCAATCAAATTCTAGAAGGTACTAGATAAATGAGAAGTAGAATCTGATTGGTTGCTACGGGCAACACCTCCACTTCCATAAACCCGCAGTTTAGTAAATATACCCCTTGTTGTGTGGCTGTATCATCTTGTTAATAGTTATCCCATGTACTGATGTACAATTGTATTGATACTCTCTGACGGAGCTGCGGACGCACTGTTGCGCCATAATGATAAAAGATAATAATTAAAAGGAGGCTTGCCTATAATATCTAGTCAATACCACTATTACTTCAAGTCAATCCCTTCAACCTTACGTGAGCCAGGCAAGGCAGTCACTGAGAACTGAGGCTTACACAGGGAGTGCAGCAGAAAGTTTCAGGATGAATTTATGACCATGCAGAGTGAAAGTAAGGAACAACTCTCTTAGGAGATGATCAATAATTGTATTCTATAAACAGCAGTGACGTGCGGTGAGGTCAATGGCTGGGGAGGCACACATGGAGATGGGCCCGAGTTCTGGGAGCCTGTCCCACACCCCTACTCACTAACTCTCCCCTCACTACACTGAAGGTGCGTACACACTAGACTACACTTTGAAAGATCTGCCAATCTCATACACGACACACTGGAAATTGTTACGGGCACATCGTCTAGTGTGTAGGCACCATTAGCTTCAGTGATCATTAATGTTCCTACCTGCATCAGTGTCTTCCCTTGTTGCTGAGCTCCGATCTCTAAACACTGCAAAGCACTTCCTGGTCACATGACACATCCAAGGTGTCCATCAGTGCTCAAGACACACACCCCCATACTCAGAGGCTTGCCTCTATTCGCTCTCTTTCTGTGCAGCTTACTGCCCGTGGTATGGCCCTGCCCCCAGCTCTGCAGGCAGTGTCTGACTATACTGAAGCGAGGCTGAGCTGTCGCTGCCTCATCTCTCGTCTCCCTGCAGTCCCAGGGAGCTCCACAAAGCTGTTGAGTGTTAACTATAAAAATGATTCCAATAAACAAAGAAGATGTTTATAAGTTATAAATATCTTCTTTATTATTCTTATCATTTTCAACAAAATACAGATCTGTGGCCAATTTGGCATCACACATAATTCACAAAGTGACCAGTCGCTCTATGGGGTGGATTTAATTGCGGCCGCAGCTCCTATCCTAAGTGAGGGGAGGTATTGTTTTGGGCAGCCGTCAATTATCGCGGTTGTCGCAGCCTAAATGCCTAAAGTGGCTTCTCCCGTCTAAAGTGGCAGCTAAGGCGCCCAAAGCCTGACTTATCGCGGTTTTCTACTTACACCTCAGAAGAGTGCGAGCAGAAATCCACTCCCGGTCACTTTAAACGGGAACTGTGGGCGTTGCATACAATTGAATTACTCACTATGTGGGGGCAATTGGACCACTAACTGACATAAAGGTAGCTGAGTAATCTCCCAAAAGCTACAGAAGTATAGCACAGGTTCATTCAATTTAATCTCTGTTGTGCTTATGTGTGCGGATACAATAGTTTTGTACAGCAGTTACGGTAGCTTATCAGATTTCATTGGGTGGCAAAACAATAAGTAGCTGTGCGATCGCTAATTAACAAGGTATTATACGCAGTTTACCTTATGACAAAAGAACTCAAACTTTGCCTTGTTTAGTAAATACAGCATACCAGGAATTAAAGGCCCCATTGCAAAGTTACTAGTAGGTGGGTTAACTTACTGAGAACTCTATTACATTAAAATACAACTTTAAACTTGGATCCCTAACATAACTTTTGTTTCTGCAGTAAATTTAAGCTCATATGAGGCGGCCTATATAGGTATTGGATACCAATGTTACTAGATTCTTACATATAAATCTGATGGCTCTTTTGACCATTATAGGGGCGCTGCAATCTATGTACATTTATGTGTTAATGAAGTGAGGTGCGCAAGCCTGCAACTGAAACGTAACGGTAGCATGTCATTACATGCTAAGGTCATACGTGCAGCATAGACATAGATCATTGACATGCATGGCTGGGAAAGGGAGATTTACTTATTACACCATAAGTGGCGCCCATAATTAATGGGTGCCCAAAACAATTGCATGGCTCTGTCAGACACACATTATTAATAAATCGCTGCATAAAAAAAAACAATTGAACCACCCTTTAAGAGTGAATATGTAGCATGCATGCTATAGTGTAATATCATTTACTTTCATAGTTATATCAAAGGAACAGGAGTATTCATTCTGTAATGTGAGCTCCTATGAGCAGGGCCCTCTCCCCTCTTGTGCTTCTCCTTACTCTACCTTCATCTACGTCTTACTCTCTACCAGGGCACCTAACACTTGGTTGCTTTGCTATGTTGCTTCTCTGGGTGTTATGGTCGCGAATGTAGCAATGTATATTATCCATGTCCTACATTGTATTGTATTGTATTGTACTGTTATGGTGCATACACACGGTCAGATTTTTCTTCAGATCTGAACGATAACGATTACATATCTGAAGGAAAATCTGACATATCTGAACAATGCGCGTTCCCGATGGTCAGATAACGATATCTGACATCTGATGTGTTTGCAGTCAGATTTGGATGATTCCATTAATTTTAATGCTGTCAAAAATCGTTCATAGTTAAAATCGTTCAAATCGTTTATATGACCGTGCGTATGCTCCATAAGTCACTGTAAATCAATTTGGTTATGTACTTTGTAAGGTGCTGCGGAACACTTGTGGCGCCATATAAATAAACGATAATAATAATAATGTGTGCAACAAGTATCCACCAATGATCAGCTATACATTGCACAGATTCTGCCAATCCCAACTATACATTGCAGATGGATACTCCCATTGCACAGGGATACCACTGTCAGACGGGTCCTGGGATACGGCACTGGATGCATGCAACCAGAAATATGCTGGGCGTCCTAAGACAATTATAGAGCTCTCGCCAATGATGAAAATATATGGCTAAAAATACAGAAGAAAGCTAGAAAGAATGAAGTAGTATATTTAGTAAAAGTTGCAGGAGGGTATGAACAAGCTAATACATGGAAGTAATCTGGAAGATAGGCCCCTTCTGCAGGGAAATATACGGTGAGAAATTACTATCGCTGCTTATTACCACATCTGAATGTGGTTTAGTACATTGCTTCTTGGGGAAAAAACAAACAAAATCTGAGACCAGTGTATCAGGCAAACAGCCCTAGTAATTACAGAACACGGTATATTCAAGAAGTGGCAAGCAGTCTTACAAGTAGCTCTCCAATGGATTCCTTAGCCAACGGCCACTAATGTGTCCGTAGGTGCAATTCCATAGCTCCCGTCGGCCTGCCACATGGTACACAGACAGATTTAGGGTTTTCTTAAAATCTATTTAAACGTCATTTTAAAAACACAAATGAAATGGTAGACACAGTAGGTAAGTGATGCGGGCAAAAGCTGCAAACCTCAGTTACTAAGAAACACTGGTGACTGGTTACTGACAAGTAACAAATGTAGCAAAATAAATCTAACAAAAAGTATCATGACAGTGACAATACCTGTAGGAGCTCAAATGTGGAAATGATCAGCCAAACAAAATGTAATGACCTGTGTAAATGGGATCACTACTAAACTTGGGAGAGTTTTAGATTAATAGATTTAATCCAGGATATGTAAATAGAAACAGCCCTTCTTGTTGTGTTTTATATAAACTGAAAACGTACCTAACCCGATCACCTGTACTTTGAAGTTACCTTTTTCGGCAGTCGGTACAACAAACAAAAAACACAAGTTTTCCCTCTAGCACAGAAAAAGCTAACATCTAACTGTATGCAGTGGGATATAGACTTCATGAACATATAATATTTCCCCAATCACCAGTCATGGCCGCTTTTCCTGGCGTAATAACCTGGAGAAGTTAGAGACCACCAGGCGTTGTGTATGACAGGCGACCCTGGCTGCCTGCGGATTACTGGTAACAAGTGTCAATCACCAATTTTCCTTCAAAAACTTATTTTCCCATATTGTATCATGGAAAACATGGAAGCCAACGTGTCCGCTGTGCTATAAAATAACTGGGATATACATATACAGAATATGCTGGTGCTATATACATAATATACCCAGTTTGGGAACCTCTGTGTTCTACTCTGATATAATAGAGCAGAATCAGCCTATATGGCAGAAGTTCCCAAACTCCACCGTTACAGTCCAGGTTTTAAGGAAATCCATGCAGTGTTTTCTGGATTTTGGAAAGGAATTTTTAAAACCTGTAACCCAGAGATTCCCAAATTCCTTCATTACAGTCCAGGTTTTAAGGATATCTATGCTTGAGTCCAGATGGTTAAAACAAATTGACTGAGGTACTAATTAAATCACCTGTGCTCAAGCATGGATAGCCTTAAAACCTGGACTGAAATGGCGGCGTTTGGGAACTTTAATGCAAGGACCAAGCTAGTATAGAACATTTAAGTAAAGCATTGGGGCTTCTAGAGCAGGGGTTCTCAAACTCGGTCCTCAGGACCCCTAACAGTTCATGTTTTCCAGGTCACCCAGCAGGTGCATTCATTACTCACCGACATCACAGGTGGAGTAATTATTCACTTGATTCTGTACGGAGACTTGGAAAACATGCAGTTTGTGGTCCTGAGGACCGAGTTTGAGAACCTGTGTTCTAGAATCATCAAACCCCAGGGCAGTAATGAAATAGGACTCGCCTACAATTATTTGTTACTAAAGCACTTTTCCGCCTGATGCCTGCATTCAGAATCGGATGTATAGTTTGCAGCCCTGTATAAGAGTGTAGAAGACAGCTGCACCTCTCGCACATGGCTTACCGGTACTATAGGCTGTTTTGGTAAAAGGCACATGGGAAACACATTAAAAGGATTAGAGCCTGCACATAGCCACATTCCCTTATGTAGGAAAGACCGTGATAACATTCCACTCCTGCCATTCTAAGCAGCACAAGTGTGACAGCACATTCTTAGGAGTGAACCAATGTATTGGCACGACAGGTCACCGGTTATTTTTGTATAGCCATGGCTGTTATATGTAATCTGATGGGAGTACGCCCTACATAGCTCTCCTACATCAAAGCTCTCTCGTCAGGGCAGCAAGGAGCAGCGGTCTGAGGGCAGACGATGCTTGCACTCATATGGCATAACAGTTTGTAGGTTATGCAAATGCATTCAACATGGTGCCCTTCAGTAGTGGCACCCGAACAAGGGAGAAAGAAATCATATAGGGGGGAGGGATTCAATTATCTTCACGTGGATGTAGCTCCAAGGTTAAAGTGCCCTATGAGCTATTCATCTGACTGCCCGGTCAGCCCACAGCTAGCGGATTTCTACTCACACCTTCCTGAGTTGTCAGCTCAAATCCGAGCTAACTGGTGCCTCGTGGCTCGTTGCAGTGTTACCTGTTGTGGTAACAGCATCGCGTCCGGCACTTAAGCTGGGAGCTGCAGGTTATCACGACTAAGCCCAGGGGCATCACTAGTGCAGGTGCATCTCCAGGCTTAAGTGCCAGACGTAATGCAGTCAGCCGAATAGCTCCGAGCACTTAACCCTAAAGCTACATCCCCGCGAAGAGAATTGAATTCCCCCATAGGTATAATAATTCCACTGTTATTCCAACATATTTTAATAAATGTGAAACAAACACTGTGACAGCGTGGAAGGGATCACTTTAGTTATTACACTCCGAAACCTAAACTTTAGTGTAGAGTGCCCACAGTCACAGGGGACTACAAGAGACCACCATAGAGGAGACAGCAAACCCCAGCTTAGTAATGCAACTTCCTAAAGTTTGTGTGCGATCATCTGCTATAAAAGCATCCACAAAACCAAGGCAACAAAATAGGTATTGCTATAGCTACAGTAAGGGGAGGGGGCTTACAGTAGTAATCTATTTCTGCACTGAAGCTGTACTGTCACTATGCATTCTGCCTTTTACAGTATTTAATTGATGATTTTGCTATTCTAGACTTCAGAATAAAGCAATAGACTAATCATATTAGATATATATATACACACACACACACACACACACACACACACACACACACACACACACACACATACACATCATTGGGGGGGGAATTCAATTCAGCGCAATGTTAAATAGCGACGGGAGGGAGCTCCCGGAGCTATTCAATACACCGCGCTGTTTGGGCGTGCTAAGGATTTCTTCTCGCACCCCACTGGGGATGCGAGGAGAAATCCGACCAAAGTGCCGGGCGCGCAGCTGTTTTTCTGCATAGCGCGGCGCTAACAGCTGCACACCTGGCACTTTGGTCAGAGAATGCCGGTTACCGCACCAGTACACCCTTGTTAAGGCGCGATAACCGGCATTCTCCAACCACGCAGCGCACTGAATTGATTAGCTCCGGGAGCTCGCTCCTGGCGCTATTCAATTCGCGTTGAATTGAATTCCCCCCATTGTGGTTAATGTCTCATCTTAAAGTAGCCAAGGCGCTGTCCAGCTCTAAATATTTAGGGGGGGTGGCGGGAGGGGCAGGAGAATTAGGGCCCTCCTGTAGTGGCGACCAGAAATGCACCAAAAGTCCAGCCGCACATCCAACAGTTTAGGCGGCAGGTGTACCCACTTACATGTCCGACTCCGATGCATTTGGGCGCGACATGGTCAAACAGTAAGCGCCCAAAACAACTGAATATTGCCCCGTCACTTTAGAGATTGTACATAAGGCAGGGGGGGGGGCGGGGGGGGAGAGAATATATATAGTTCACCCCTTTAAAGGTCAAAGGAAGGTTGGGCAAAATACGGGCCACAATCGCAACTGGTCCACCATCTCCCACTGCCCCAAACCACTGACAAGCACTGCAACAAGGACACCAATGACCAGTCGTCCCTTGTAACTCTCTGGTCATATCTAAGCAGAGCACTTCCGGCTGCCCCAGAACTCTTTAGCGGGAGGAGAGAGAGAATGGCACACAAAACACCTTTCCTGCAGCCCTGAACAGTCCACCAAAAGATGCCAATTAGCATACGGGATACGGCCAACATCCCGACAAAGGGGATGCCTGCGCCGGAATCCCAACACCGGCATCCCGAAGGTAAGTAGTGGGGTTAGGCGGGAAGGGTTACGCAACAAGGGGGGTGGGGAGGCTAGGTTTATGCCCATAAGGGGGGGGTTAGGGTACCTACAGACGGGTGTCTGTATCCTAACTCTGATTTTGATCCCATACCCAACCCTTGTACACAAACCAAATCTGAAACAATTACTCACCTCTAGGTCAGAGGCTCCCACAGCTCCTACTTTTGCCGGCAAAGATTCTCATCCAAGAATATTAATTTTGTTAGTTTAAATGCTGATAGGGGAAGGAAGAGAAAACCTGTGTGCTCGCACTGACACCATAGCATGTAATAGGTATGTGGAGGTATGGGAAGAGGACCCTCTATAATGTACACTACCCACTATGGAGAGCACAGAATCGGCCAAACACCCAGTTTTTCATATGAAGCCCTTCATATGGTTATTGCCTAAACGACCACATATCTGGGGATATCCTAGATTTCACTAATTAGCTCCTGAATTGTACGATAATTTGCCAACTCAATTGTGCTAGAAAAACCCCAAAGTATTGCAGCTCAGCGCCAATATCATACACACAGACTGGGGCAGTGCGTGTTTAAATCTAATTCAGTATACTTCAACACGGTCCTCCAAATGATGGAAAAACACATTTACTGAAGAAAATAGATCACCCTCCTCCATAGTTAAAAGTTATAACAGCTTAATGACTATACAGTCAGTAACACCCCCCCTGCTTCCTTACCTACCAAGAAAGAGTGCAGGACAACTATAATATTCAGACAGAGACAGCACCATGGACATGCGAGTTTCCAAATCTGTCAAATGGACAATAGACAGACCACTACTCTCCCCTTCTATTTCTCATCATGGCTGGCGTTGACAGCGAACGATGGTGGCAACAGTTGATTTTACATGGTTTTTAATGGCAATAACCATATAAAGAGCCAGGGAAGGCGTGCATCCTTTGCAATACATGGAAAAGGAAGACGCGGGAACACACAAATATACACGTACATACACTTGACCCATGTGTACTTGTAAGGAAATATGGTAATCAATTAAAACGACTCATAAAAGTTAGGTGCGAGCAGTAATTATATCATGTAAGTGTATATATATGGCAGCTAGGAGCCCAGAGGCCACATGCAGTCAATTTCCCAGTTTGATCCTCTTCCTAATTAGATGGTCAATTAAAAGATGAGCAAGAGGCTTATACATAGGCCTATATATGCATCGGGTTCATCCATGATTGGATAGTTATATTCTGTCATCAGGAAGACTATTCATCAAGGCACTGGGACACAAATATAAACACACTTGCATACACAGCCCCTAGGTTGGCAAAATAATTTAGAATTCAGTAGCCAATAAGATATGTCTTTTAAGGAATCAGGAAATATGCCACTCCACTGAAACAAGTGCACCACCGGGACACTTTACGCTGGAAATAACTGCACTGGGTACAAGCTGTCCAATACTGCACTAGCACAACAATACTCACATATTGGACTAAAGGCCCCCATACACGGTACGATTCAAAGTTGGTAAGAGGAGTTGTACGACTGCCCTTGAAATTCTTCCCTTGACATTTTTCCTAAGATGTGGTCAAATGATGTACGATTGATCGTTACGATCATAGGATAAGATGCATAGAAGTCAAAAGATTGTAGATCTCTCTGCAAAACCATCTGATCTGCGATCCAACTGGACGGCGGCGGGGACGTGCATCAGGGTAACACACAATATACACCTATTTTCACACGATTGGTCTGTCCAACCTGTAGAAACTGGCCATATCGTGTTAAAAACAGATTTAGATGTTTTCCTCTGAGCAAACACACCAGCTTGAACTCTTATGGTTATGTTATACACTGGAGCTTGCAATGAATTTGTGATCATATACTGAAATGCACAGAAACTGCATGGCATTGATAGAAGAGTTTAACTTGCACTTATCCGTGCTTTTTAAACAGGTCTGTGACCAACTAATTTTGTTTAAGGCCATACCCATGCGCCCGGCGTCCGTTCACCAACGGTGACCGCTACTCTGCAGTTTTCCCCACCCGCGGGACACTGCGGCCCACGGGTGGAGGACAGAACCCGCAGGCTGTTTCAGTGGGGCGCCGCACTGGAGGACAGGGTCCTTTCTGCCCTTCAGAAATAGGGCAGGGCATGGCGCCCCGCTGAAACAGCCTGGCGGGAAGGCCACATCCACAATTACCAATCGGCAGCACGATATGTCTGACCGGACATCACAACTGAATGATTTTGTTCGCAGACAAATCGGCTGTACACATGGACAGATGCATTTAACGATATATCGTTCGTCAGCTGCACAAATGATATATCGCATAGTGTGTACCCATCTTATCAGGTAACCGGCAGGCCCAGGAGTGGGTGCATAATAACGTAATCCCATTTATTTTGCTTACAAGTTATAGAGATATGACTAATATAGCATTTCCGCCACTTACATGTGTGTTTGGATTAATGGTCTATGCCAGTGATAGGCGACCTGATACACTTGTGGATCCACAGGGGCGGCCCTCTAGACTACAAAGAGCTGAACACCAATCTTCATCTTAGTAACAAGTAAAATATATTATATATACTTTTAGTCAGATACACCTATATGTAATAACATATCAATAGACATTTTAAACAAGTGTTACAAGCTGTAACAAACAGATCTGACAAAGCAGGAGAAAGCTGTGGGCCGCAAGTAAAGTCTCGTAGGGCTGCTTGTGGCCTATATATTTGCATTGGACACTCTCTTAGACACATTGCCACTTCCCATTAAAAAAAAAGTGACAACATAAATAACACGGATTATAAGAAAAGAGATTAAGGCGCAAACTTAATAGCCTTGCCATTTGCTGGAGCGACTTCAGCAATATAACTGCAAGATTTAAAGCTGCAATTTGTTTTAAAATGCAAAGCCAACCCGGATTTGCCTCAAAATGAATTGCCGAAATCGCACCGCTGCCCCCGGTTTACAGGCTATTACATTAGGGCCCAAGTCTCATTTCGGACATTAGAAGTTTCCCGAGATTGGTCACTAACATACTACAGCCGTTACATGTAACAGGACTACAGAGACGTACAAAAACTTCATGCATGGGTGCACAGATATCGCAATGGGCTATATAGGAAGAAATTGGTGCTAAATTCAACATAACCCAAAGTGAGATCCGAGAGTTCACACTGTCACGGTACATTATAGTTAAATATAGAAAGGAGAGAACTGGTTAGGATATATTACATTAGCCGAGATAATCTGCAGAAACCAATAGGGGGAAAGCAGAAGAAAATTTTAAAGCAAATATAACTGCAATACATACATAGTAAAAGGTACAAACATAGCAAAAATTAAGAGCCTGGAAAAATGTTTACACTTGTAACCATGTACGCAGAAGCAGATATAGTGTGTGTGTGTGTATGTATATATATATATATATATATACACACACACACACACTCAGCACTAAAGCCCACTCACAATAACATCAGCTGTTGTGGGATAGGGGTGATAGCCAGCAAACAACACAGATTATGTTCTCATGACACGTGTTCTAGAACTTCAACTCCATCTTCAACTTTTTCATGAACTTATTCTACTAAACCAAAAGCCTCTTCCCAGTAACCACTTGTGACTGTTGGGACTTTTCTGTGAAAGAACATTGCACAACTTCAGACTTCAGGGACCAGATACTGGGACAGGTCTACTTGAGCAGTGTCATTCATGCAACACTTCACCAACAGAAATAAAGCCTACCATATGATCCTCCAACACATGCTACTCATCATCTAACAGCAAAACATCTGAGGACTTCAGCACCAGCTCGCTGTCATTTAAAACACATTTCAGTAAATAGAAATTGTGGCACCATGAAAAAAAAAAAAAATGACAGGTCCCCATAACCTGCAAGAATCGTACATATATGTCCCAAATCAGAGTAAGTGACATGTCCCTATGAACATGCAAGTGCTACATCATACATGCTACTGTTCAAAGTAAGTGACTGGTCCCTGTAATCATGCACACCCTGAATCATACATGTCCCATCTCTGAATGACAGGTACAGGTGACCATGCAAGTACTAACTAAATCATACATACACACATACATACATGTCTTAGCTTACAGTTAGTGACAAATCCTTATGATTATGCAAGCACTGAATCACACGTGCCCCAGCTCATAGCAAGTGACAGGTTCTTGTGAACATGCAAGTCCTAGATCATGTCCCAGCTCAGACAGGTCCCTGTGACCATGCTAGCCCTGAATCATACATGTCCCTGCTCAGAGTAAGTGACAGGTCCCTGTGACCATGCTAGCCCAGAATCATACATGTCCCAGCTCAGAGCAGATGACAGGTCTCTGTGACCATGCTAGCCCTGAATCATACATGTCCCTGCTCAGAGTAAGTGACAGGTCCCTGTGACCATGCTAGCCCTGAATCATACATGTCCCAGCTCAGAGTAAGTGACAGGTCTCTGTGACCATGCTAGCCCTGAATCATACATGTCCCAGCTCAGAGCAGATGACAGGTCCCTGTGGCCATGCTAGCCCTGAATCATACATGTCCCAGCTCAGAGTGACAGGTCTCTGTGACCATGCTAGCACTGAATCATACATGTCCCAGCTCAGAGCAGATGACAGGTCTCTGTGACCATGCTAGCCCTGAATCATACATGTCCCGGCTCAGAGTAAATGACAGGTCTCTGTGACCATGCTAGCCCTGAATCATACATGTCCCTGCTCAGAGTAAGTGACAGGTCCCTGTGACCATGCTAGCCCTGAATCATACATGTCCCAGCTCAGAGCAGATGACAGGTCCCTGTGGCCATGCTAGCCCTGAATCATACATGTCCCAGCTCAGAGTGACAGGTCTCTGTGACCATGCTAGCACTGAATCATACATGTCCCAGCTCAGAGCAGATGACAGGTCTCTGTGACCATGCTAGCCCTGAATCATACATATCCCAGCTCAGAGTAAGTGACAGGTCCCTGTGACCATGCTAGCCCTGAATCATACATGTCCCTGCTCAGAGTAAATGACAGGTCCCTGTGACCATGCTAGCCCTGAATCATACATGTCCCAGCTCAGAGTAAGTGACAGGTCCCTGTGACCATGCTAGCCCAGAATCATACATGTCCCAGCTCAGAGTAAGTGACAGGTCCCTGTGACCATGCTAGCCCTGAATCATACATGTCCCAGCTCAGAGTAAGTGACAGGTCCCTGTGACCATGCTAGCCCTGAATCATACATGTCCCAGCTCAGAGTAAGTGACAGGTCCCTGTGACCATGCTAGCCCTGAATCATACATGTCCCGGCTCAGAGTAAGTGACAGGTCCCTGTGACCATGCTAGCCCAGAATCATACATGTCCCAGCTCAGAGCAGATGACAGGTCTCTGTGACCATGCTAGCCCAGAATCATACATGTCCCAGCTCAGAGCAGATGAGAGGTGGGCCCCATTGACAGCAGCCGGCTGTATGATACATGAAACACTGTGCTGCCTATACACCAGACATAGATCAGTATTCCTATACACCACATGATTATCACAAGGTATATTATATACACATACACAACTCTGAATACCTATTCAACATATACCAATATTAATATACAGAATCCAACCTCATACACCAGGTATACAGATCCCCATACAGCATATATATATATCCCTATAGCCAGGTATACATATCTCTATACAGCACATATATCCCTATATTAAAAAAGCTATACAAATCCCTATTTACAGCACATATATTCCCATATGCAGCAGGTATACAGCCCATATATCCCCATATACAGCAGGTAAGGTATACAGCCCATAGATCCCTATAGACAGCAGGTATACAGCCCATATACAGCAGGTAAGGTATACAGCCCATAGATCCCTATAGACAGCAGGTATACAGCCCATAGATCCCTATAGACAGCAGGTATACAGCCCATAGATCCCTATAGACAGCAGGTATACAGCCCATAGATCCCTATAGACAGCAGATATACAGCCCATAGATCCCTATATCCAGCACACACACATATATATATATAGATCCATATCCCCATCAGATACGTTACCGGGCTCTCTCCCAGCTGAGGGGCTCCGGGTACACCGGGGGGCTTAGCCACACCCACAGCCAGTGAGAATAGTCATCCCCCGGCCGGACCGGGCCCCCCAACAACAGCCCCCGTGCGGCGGCGGCGGCGGAGGAGGCCGGTGCCTTACACCGATGTCGGGACTGGGAATGTCAGCGCTCCGTGCTGAGCGGGGAGGGGGGGAGAGGAAGAGAGAGAGAGGAGGGGGCAGCGGAGACCCCCATACACGGGGAGGCAGTGAGCAGGAGTGGGGGGGATCCTTACCCTGGTCTTCTCCCCACTAGACGCCGCCGCTCCGGTCACAGCGAGCACATAGGAGCGGATGGATGATCACACAGCCCCCGGCTCCCCACCCTCATCCCCGCACATATCCCGGTGGAGAGGTCCCCGGCTCTGCCGCTGCTGCTGCTGGGGGAGGCGGCGGTTCCTCGGGTCCCGGCCGTGCAGGATGGATGGATGGATGGATGGAGAGAGGGGGGGGCTGAGAGAGGAGGGGGGGTGGGGGGAGTCACAAAATGGCGCGCGTTTCCAAAGCTGCGGAGCAGGAGGAGGAGGAGAGGGAGGGGGGGGGAGAGCTGGGAAACCACCAGCAACAGCAGCGCCGCCTCCTCCTCCCCCCTCACACCGGGGACAGCCGCCCCGCACCGTGACATCTCCCCCTCCTCATCATCACCGTGAGGGGGAGACTCCCGCCACATCCCTACACATCACCACACACACAGGACAGTCAGTCAGTATAGCTTTATTTCAGGCCCGGGCTGCGGGTCAGAGTCAGGCTCTCCACGTTTAGGACATGATCTACGTTCGGGCGAGAGGCGAGGAGGGGGCTGCTGAGGGGGAGAGAGAAGAAGGATAAGAAAAAAAAAAAAGAAACCGAATAACAAAATGGCGGCGGGATGAGCGCGTTGCCATGGCGACTGTCAATCAGCGCGAAGCCCCCGGATGCGCGCTGACGTCGGTGAATCGAGGTGGCGCTGCAACGGTCGGGGCCGTGACGACTGCGGTCACATGACCAGGGGGGAAGGGGCCAGCTAGGAGAGGGGGAGAGAGAGAAGGAGAAAAAAAAAACACTTAAGGAAAAACCGTCTGGGGCGTGAGCTCAGCAGCTGATAAACATAGTGATGTAAATATTGTGGTTATAGGACACAGAGGGTGCGTGGTCGGTGATTTATGGAGAGTTTAATAGGTTTGTATAATATATAGGGGAAGATTCCATGAGCCGCAGGGCTTACCGCGCAGTTAGGGATGGCCATCGATGGCAAATTAGCAAGTAGCCGTCGATGTCTACAAACTATCCAATGGTTGACCATCGATGGTTTCACCAGCCGATGGTCCCTCGTCCCTGTTTGTGACTGACTGGCCTGTGGGCCTATCAGAACCTGGAGGCGGGTGTCAGGGGGGCGGGGCTATGCACTGAGTCCCTGCACCTTGTTAAAAAAACCACATACGCTTATGCTTACACATCGATGGAGGGAAACCATCTGGTTCTCTCCCATCGATGGCAAAAGCATGAGACATCGGCCATAAACCATCGATTGGCATCCCTACGAGCAGTTGCAGCTCCCGGGTTTGAGGTCCGGAGCTAATTAATTACTTGCCAATTTCCACAAGCTGTAAGCCCGTGGCTAACGCGTGTTACCTCATAGCTCCCGGGTTCAGTGCCCGGAGCTATGGAATTATCCCGTGCATTGAGCCCCTGAGGGAGCTCCTGAGGCAGTGAGGAAAAATCCGTGTTCAGTGCTCCATCTCGGATTTACCACGCGGGGTAGCATACCTCTCAAAATTTTGGGATCTGTCACGTAGGGATGGCCATCAGTATGGTTACCATCGATGGAAAAATAGCAAGTGGTCATGGATAGTAACTATACAATGGATGACCATCAATGGTTTCACCAACCGATGGTCATCCTTGTACTTTGGCCATTAGGCCAATTAGAACCAGGGGAGGGGCTTCACAGTATGCGGGGGGGGGGGGGGAGGCGGTGCTATGCTCCGTGTCTCGGCACCTTGTTAAAAAACAAAATGTAAAAAAAAAAACAGTTATGCTGTTCAATCTCCCCCATCGATAGTAAAAACATTTGACATTGGCCATAAACCTTAGATGATTATGAATCATTGATGGTTGATGGCCATCCCTAATGTCACGTCCCTGTTTTACGTCATGCTGGGGGAAAGACCAGCGCTAAGTGAGCTGCTCCCAGCTGCCTTCCTGCACTGAATGGACGCTGTGCACGGCATTCTCCACTGGAACCGCTGCTCTGCAAACAGCAAAGCAGCGGCAGCGACAATCTGTTCCCCGACCGCCCGCTGGACACTGCGGCCCGCAGGTGGGACAGCTGGACAGTCCCTGGAAAGAGGGACTGTCCCATGAAAATCAGGAAAGTTGGGAGGTATGGGGTAGTGACAGTGGCGTCTATTTCCTATGCCATGGATGGAGATAAGTACCAGCCAACCAGCTCCTAACAAATTTTTCAAACAGCCTGTGACATGGCAGGAGCTGATTGGCAGGTACTTTATCTCCATTAGTTTTATCGAAGGCTTAGTAAATAGACCCCAGTAATTGGATAGCTCAGGGCTGACGTGCAAACCTCCCAACATTTCATGGCCCGGAGAGACATTTGCGCGGGCAGAAAATAGGGGGCGTGGCCTCATGGGAAATGCTGCGCCCGCGAGCCATGCCCCCGTTTTCGTCATACTGGGGGCTTGCCCAGATCTCTGGGAGCTGCTGGACAGGCCCCAGCCTCTAACAGAGCCGGCACTATTCCACCGCTGCTCAGCTATGCAGAGCAGCGGTTGGCCACTGCGGCCCGCGGGTGGGACAGCGGGACAGTGCCTCTAAAATGGGACTGTCCTGCTGAAATCGGGACAGTTGGGATGTATGCATATGATAAGTCCCACGGCTAATTGTATCTGCCTCATAGTATACTGTATGTGTGTGTATATATGTGTATGTCATTTATGTATATTTACATAGGGGACTTTGATCTGCTCTGTTTTAGGGATGGCTGTCGGAAATGCATGGTTGGCAACCGTCAATGTTCCCAATTTGACACACATGGTTTTTCCATTTGATGCCAGGATTGCAATGGCTGCCATAATGGTATATTTTTTTCCGATAGCTCATCCAGGGGGAGATTTATTAAATCTTGGAGAGGGATAGGGTTCACAGCTGGCCGATGTTGGTAGTACTGCGCACGCATCCCGATGGTAACCGCCAGGAGATGTACCGGGATAATGGATGCAGAGATGGGCAGTTTCAGTGGGCGTTTCTGGGTGGGAACAGGGGGAGTGGCTAGCCAGAAGCGGGCGTGTCGTGGTCAGCTGACACAGGCGGCCATGTTCAGATGGAGATTCTGCTTCTCCACAGGGCCGGTGCACTCTTCAATGGTGTGTCTTAATACACATTGTTTAAACCTTTTTCATGAGCCTGTTTCCACAGGTGTATTTTTCTCCTATGATGCGATTCTGAGTCGCTTGCCGCTGTGACTGCATTCGTGTCTTTTGCCGTACTAGTCACGTCTGCAACTTTATGCTAATGCTAGTAAAAGCCTTTCCTCTGCTGTGCAAGGACTGCGATGTCCACTTTGTGATTGTCCCAATCACTGCGCCCGATACATTTCTGAGTCCGTGCATTTCCGCCGGTACTACGACTCTGTACGCACATACTGCGGGACGCGTGCACTGGGCAACTTTTTAGCTATTCAGATACATGCGCAGTTGTACAGGCTCGCGCCCCGAAATTTGTACACTGGTCCATCCCGGCTGAGACCCCTTTCAGACTGGCAGCCCGACCCGGCTTATCGCCGGGTCGATGTCGGCGCTGCCATGACATGCTAGTCAAGCGCCGGCTCTTCCTATGCTGTTAACAGGTCCCGGGTCGCATCGGCCCGGGTTACCCATTCAGACTGCACAGCAAGCCGGGTTGAACCCATGTTCAACCCTGCTTGTTACCTGGGTTGAAATGCTGGGTCGCTCGACCCGGGTTATTTCAACTGGGCCCTTTCACACTTCACAGTAACCCGGGTAGCTGCACGTTGATGTGAAATAACCCGGGTTATTACTGGCAGTGTGAAAGGGGTATAAGTAACATTGCCTAAAAGTGCGTTATAAGGGGATCTACTAGAAAAGAATGATGCTTGGTCCAATTATCAATGGCAACATGTAATATAGCTGTCGATTTGCTTTTGGACGGATAGACAGACATAAAACTTTTTTCATATTTCCCCGTCCCGTCCTTTGCTAGTGGGCCGAATGGGGTTAATCTCAAACTGCAAAGTAAAGCACAGGAAATTGCAGGCTTGTAAATGGTCATCCCTCTCTATGTAACCTCTAGCCTGTTCCTATCCGATGCCTAAGGATGAATATTTTTTTTTTGTTTTCTGCTTTTCCCACTTTTGTTTTTGCCGTGGAGGTCATGACCTTCTCTGGAGCCCCAATGGAGAGTTGAAAACATTGCTTTCTAAGGGTATAATGTTGGCCCATCTTCTTTGTACTGTTATACACCAACAGTACATGCAGGAGTACATGTGTACTTTACGGACTCATCGCAGAAAGAACCCGTGTCCTACACTCATTATTATCAATCATGGTACTGTCTAAATCCCCTCCACGGAGAGGACCCTGACGTCATCAGCCAGTGTCCAGCGTCATTCCCTACCATCCAAATGGGCATAGAGGGGGAATATAACCTTGTAGCGAGCCACCAAGCCCGAAGCGTGGCCAGCGCACAACTTTCTTCATTAGATGGGGACAACTTTCGGTACTTGTGTACATAAATGGTACACAAGTACCATTTAAAACATTTATTGGATTCTCTCTGCAATGAGTCAGTAAAATACAAGTACCCATGCAGTTCTGTAAGCCACTTAATGTTTCTATGCATGCCAACAGGCATAGGCAAACATAGGGGGGGTTTCCGTCTGCCTGGAAACCCCCCTCCCCAGCACACATATGACCTCAGTAGAAATAGTAATATAATAGAATTTTGCTAGTTTTGCATGTTCTCAGTATCACAAATGAAATAATTAACACCACCTGTGGATCTTTTAACATGTATCAGACAGATAATAAATAACCTGTGCACCAACTAGGAGATCTGGAAAACATGCACTATTAGGGATGCACTGCTATAGAGCCCAATATGTACATATAAGTCCAGGGCGGTGCTAGGTTCTTCTGCTGCTCCTCCAGACTCCCGGACTTGCTCCAATAGTCTGGAATGGTGCTCACATCTAACATAAATACGTTCAGCTCAGGAAGGATGGCCCTACTGCTGCATATAATGGCTTATTGTGATCGCTGGTCCTGTATATGCTGGAATTATTATACACACACAATACACTTTGTATGATGCATAATAAAACTGGTTGAGTACTAATTCTGCCCTCTTCATGGACTGGCCACACTCGCTCTAAAATCAAGCATTTGGAAACCCCCCTCTAGAAATCCTGCGTTTGCCCCTGAACAGGGCGTCCATTTTTGAAAGCACGCTACATAAATTGAATATGTCTGTGCTTGCAGAGACCTACTGAATACTGCCTGCCAACATTTTATGTTCTGGTGGTACATCTGTGGTTATTGGCTCCAGTGTCTCACAACATGATTGGTTAACATGATATATTATGTGTTTTGGGGCAGTTTGCATGTATAAGCTCATCTAGAGATCAGTCCAGAAGAAGGTTAGCTATTATCATTTATGAGAATGCCTTTAGCTCTCAGCCGTGAATTGTTACTTGTTCTTCTTCTAGACATGTGAAACGTCTTCACCGCAGCAAGTTGGACAGGAAAGAAGGCATGACATTCCACAATTATGAGATGTGTGATACAAATTTCTTTAGAAAAATGATTCAGATATGTCACGGGAGGTTCTTCTGTAGATCACACCTCTGCGTGCCAAGAAGTATTTAGAACAAAGATATATCAACCCACAAAACCCTTGGTGTGGAGAGCCGCCATCACTGTCCTGCCCAAGGGTAGGACCAGTGATCTGCAAGAGCAAAACATTCAACTTGAAGGAGCTAAGGCAATTTTTTAAGAAGTGGAGATTGAAGTCCATTAGGATCAGATCAGACCATCTTAGTCTGATATAGGGAATTATGGCCCAGATTTATCAACGAAGATATTCTTGTTATCACTGGTTACTAATCTTAAATGGTGCTCCAGCCAATCCGCTTCTAACTCATTTTTCAATCACATGACAGGAGCTGATTGGTTGGAGCACCATTTATGATTAGTAACGAGTGATAACAGAATGTCACTCGTTGATAAGTCTGGGCCATTGAGCCTCTGATCAAGTCTATAAAACCAACAGTGATGAATAGTAATTTAAAGTGTATAGCAGAGACATGAAAAGTCATTACTTTTCATACACATGATTTGGCTACAAACATTAAAAAAAAAATAGATGGTCCTTGATAATAATGAAAAATTAAATCCTACAAATGTTCTTTATATGCGATTTGTAAAGAGAAACCTGTGATGACAATAAGTGCCGTGACCATGTCTGGAAAGCCCCCCTGGGCCCCACTTCAGGACACGGAAAAATGCTAGACATTGATTCCCCATATTGGCTTTAGTCTAATTCATCCAAAGTGTGTTCCTTCTGTATTTCATCAGCTTGTGCCAGCCTGGTCAATTAGCAAAATTGCAGACTTTGTAAGTTCCCCACCCTGGGTTCAAAACAGTACAGCGGGACAAAAGCAAACTATCACCATGGGGTTAAACACACCAGTGGAAACATGCAACTAGCTCCACTATTATCTCCCAGTCCTTCGTCCCTACACTGTATTTCCTGGACACATATAAGAACTCTGTCACAGTGCGCCTGATCCGGTGGCGCTGGTCAGCACCTGGATAGCGGACGAGGAGTCCCCGGCTCTCCCTCTGCTGCCAGCTGCAGCTCCTCACGGCTGCGGCTCTCATAGGGGTGCGTGCACCGCTCAGAGGCAAATTCAAAGGGACTGGCGTGACCAATAGTGACGTCACTGTGGGCGGTAATTCTGAACTGTCACCATGTAAGGAGAAATCTGGACATTTCTCCTTTTCCAGAGTATAGGCTCCCAAACCATACTCCAGCGTTCTAGTGGCCCCTATTGCTCGTTCCAGACCTTGACTTGTGACCTGATCCTGTCTTCTCCCTGGTACTGCTCTTGATTTCCGGCATTGACCTTGACTATTCTCCATGACCTGTCTGTCTAATGCCTGGTACCGTCTTGTCCATCTGGTTCCGACCCAGCTTGTCGACTACGTTTGTACGCCTTCATCGTACTCCGCTCCAATCCAGAGTTCACCAGCACCTGTATTAGGGAACCAAGTCTGAGGGCCGCAACCTGCCTGTCCATACGCAGCTAAGCCAAAACCTCCTTGCGGGAGTCCCTGGTGAATACCGCCAGCATGTTAGACTCAGCGCCTCAGTACTTGGTCTCGCCAGTCCCGATATACAGACTAGCATTCACCCGTGAGTTGTGACACACTCCCATTAAGTTGGCTAGAGCGGGCTCATTTCACCTTGTTACTGGAGCTGCTCAACTGAGTTCACCAGTCCCAGGAGGGTGGGAATTTCCAGGAGCATAAACGAGCATGGGTCTGATTCAGCAGAGACACGCAAGTGCACTGTTGATTGCAGATTCCCAATTATCGGGAGTCTGCGAGTGCGCAGGACCCATTCTGCGAGTGTGCAGAATGGGTTCTGCATAGTCACACGCAGACCAATCTATCAGGCAGAGGCATTTAAGCGGCAGTGCGGGGTCCGCTGCCATTCCCGGAATCGGGGGATGTCAGCCCCATTTTCCTTGAGTGGCAAGCCTAGGGACTGCGTCGACCAGTATCCTGGGCTCGTAAGCCAGCCAGGCTGAGTAAGCTGAGGCTTACTCAGCTGGCGTGCAGCCCAGCGCCGTCCACCATCGTGACCATCAACCACCAACAGTCGTGATGGTGATTCCAGCCTGCAACCTTCGTCGCAGTGCTAGGATCGCAAATGCAGCAGGGGTGTCTTACACCTCCCGCTGCATTTGGATAATAGCAAGGACGTAGTTGCAAAGCTGCCTGCGTGCATCTATCATATATTTATAGCCTGCATGCAGCTTTGCAAGTGCGACCCTTGTTGAATCACACCCCCCCCCCCATGTCCAGGTAGGGCTGAGAGTTGTTATTTTCTTTTTTCAGGTTAGCTTAAGCTTGAGGTTCCTCTGGCTGATTCAAGTGAGAAGAATTGTAAGTGCACAACAGGCGATAGTTACTGTCACCAGTGTACCATTCCAGGTCCATGTATTCGAGGTGAGACCGCCAAACAATTTACTCCCTGCTATTAGTGACAGTGTAGTGTGATAAGAATACAAACAGAATCGGAACTTGGACAACTGGACTGCCATTATCCCACCTTTACAAGTGTGACTCAAACTTAGAGTTGTTTTTTTTGTGGTTCTCTAATACGAGTGTGATCTTTTATTTTTTTTAGTATGATGGTGTCACGTCTGAGGTTTGGTTTGGGCTGGAACAGTTGTGGGAGGCTGAAGAGGAGACTTGGGAGGTGTGAATAAACCTGGGTGGCTTCAGCCAGGACCTCCTCATGTATTGCTGTGAGGAGGTAAAGGAGCTGCAGAGGATGATGGGCCCGAAGGTGAGAACAATAATGGAACAGAGGCCAGTCTGGAAATAGAATTTATAGGGGAGGATCCCCAGGGATTGGATGCTGCGATCAGCTGGTCTGGGAGCAGCACTTGAGTGGAGGAATAGCGTCAGGTGACAGTCCAACATGGCTGCGCCCGTACTGTTGTTTAGGAGGGAACTCTGGCGTGCAGCCTCTATGCCATCATGCTGGGAAGACACGCTGTGAGCAAGAGGTCACGGAGAGCCATCTCCATGCTCAGTAGCAGGACACTGAGCGGGCGGGGCAGGAGCAGTGCAGATAGCACCAACCGGGAGCGATGTGCAGCATGAGCGGACCTCTGTGATATCCTGGATAGGTACCGGAGCAGTAAGAAAGAGGTTTTAATAGTCGGGAGCGTGACAGATGGTTGTCTTAAGCTGGATGTACACTTGTCCAATTCTTTTTGGATCCAACTCCCAACCAGGCTGTCAACACGATCTTACTGGAGACCTAGGTCGCAGATACAACACCCAATCTATGCGTAGACACCTGTCTAAATTTGCTGGTCTCCAATCTGCATCTGTTGAAGCCATCTGCTGAAAGGATTGTGTCACCATGTGCGTTCTTTCAGTCTTTGGCAGACCTTCAGGAATGAATTGGGAGAACAATTGGACAAATTAGTCGCGGGAGTGTACACACTTCTATATTGGTCGGATGATAGTTGATCTGGCCTCCTGATTTTTCAGCAGGTTTAAAAAACTTTTGACCAGACGACCAGGCTTTGATGACACCAGATGTCGGTAAGTTGGAAGTCGGATTGGATGAGAATTGGACAACTGTGTAACCAGCTTTAGTTGTTGATCTTCTAGAAGTTAAAACAAAAGGTCTTTTTTCATTAACATCCCATGGTGGACATGGATGATGGGGGCTATAGAGCTTTAGCTGGGAGTTTGGCATTTAATCCAAAATTTGCACAAAGATTGAAGCTCCTCACTTTATATTTCCCTTCTCTGAAGAGAGCTAATTTTGTAAGCACTGGAGCAGGGTGCTTCTGCACTGTGCTATCGATGGCATCAATGACTGGTGCCTTATTTTCTATTTGTTTGTCCTTTATTTTACTTGATTAACATTTTCAATCACTGGTAGAACGGCAACCGCACAACTTACGTGAAGCAAGCCGCAGCTGTGATGGTTCAATGGGTGGAACAAAATGTTCCAGTGATTTCAGCAGTGTCCATGCTAGGCTTGGAGTAGTAGGAATCAAACTTTATCAGCAGACTTTCTCCCTGGAGAATGGTCTCTGCATCTGGTAGTTGTTCAGCAGATGTCGCATGATGGTGTCTTGGTTGAACCATCAGGTGTACTTTTGCTCAAAGCAAAAGATCTGGGGGCATATTTACTAAAGTGCGGGTTTCTAGAAGAGGAGATGTTTCCCATAGCAACCAATCAGTTTCTACTTATTTATCTAGCACCTTCTAGAAGATAATAGCTAGAATCTGATCAGTTGCTAAAGCCAACAGCTCCACTTCTATAAACCCGTACTTTAGTAAATCTACCCCTAAAGTTTTTCGCAGACTCTATGTTGGCCCAGTGGAATCTTCCTCTGATTTACATATTTCCTCCAATAACAATGCTTCAAAGTGTTCTCAAGAAGATGAAAGAGGAGGCATTCACCTAACTCTGGGGGCAACAGACTGGCCGAGAAGGTTGAGCTCGTCCTTTGTGACATCATCTTCCTCTAAGGCAGGACATGTTTTACCATCAGAGATTAGTGCATAAAGTTGTAACAGGGTGGCTGTTGAGGTCATAAAACGTATGGCAATTTTTTTCTTATAGTGTTGAGACCAAGGGCCTGATTCAGAGGCGTTCGCTGTTTGCGAGCGCTCGTTCTGAATCAGGACGGGGTCTTTGATTTTTTTTTCGGCCTACAGGCCGCTCGCTAAGCTGTGTGTGACCACCCGCAGCTTTTTCGGGCAGCCTGGCGATGGTCACGATTATCGCGACCATTGGGATTGCGAGGAGACCCTGTGGTAGGGTCTCGGCTCCCGCAAGCCCGAGTGGACTTCCTGCTCTAATAGACATTTTGCAAGTCCCTGAGTGCTGTCCGTAATTACAATCTTTATTCAAAAATGGATAAAATACAGCAATTGCGGGATCAACGTTTCGGTCCTACATTTGGACCTTTGTCAAGATACCTTGATATATGGTATGCAGTCACATTGCCGGCGGACAGAATGCCAGGCGTCGATATCCAGACACAGGACAGGATACCGACGCCAGCATCTCGATGCTCCACAATCCCAATGGTATAGACAGGTAAGTACTGGCAAAGTCCCCGGGAAAGGGGGATTAGGTTTAGGCAGCACTCGGGGGGAGGTTAGGGTTAGGCACCCCCGGGAGGGTTAGGCTAGGGGAAGGGGGGGTTAGGGTTAGGCACCACCAAGGGAGGGTTAGGGGATTAAAGAGGTAGGTTAGTATACTTACCCACCGCTGTCGGCTTATCATACCCATTCTGTGTATGTATATATATATATATATATATATATATATATATACATGTATGTATATGAAGTAAATAAATATAGTTAAATATACATTTATGTATATAAGTATATATGAAATGTAATAAATAGCATATATATTATATATATATGTTATAAAATATATATACACCATATATGATATATCACATATATATATATATATAATATATATATATATGGTATACATGATAGATATATATATATATGAACTTACTTTATTTAACATATTGTATATAATGTATGTGCATACCTGGTGAAACTGAGCACAGAGACACTTGGCAGGCAGCCACCACCTCCCTCCACCGTCCTCGTGTTTGGCAACTCGCCGTTGGATACTGCCTGGCACTTTGCTGGCAGCCTGAGCCTGGGGCCGTCAATCACTATTGACGGCTCCGCCTCCAGCTCTTCCGCAGCCCTCCTCCAGCCTCCTCACAGACATCGATCACACCATGCAGTGTGGAGCAGGGCTGCAGGAAGGGCTGGAGGCGGAGCCGTCAGTAGTGATTGACGGCCCCAGGCTCCGCAAATGTTTCTGGGAGGAGCTGAAGCAGCTGAGCAGCTCCCCCGTCAGCCATTTTTTTTTTTTTTCAATTTATTTTATCAATAGTGTGCACTGTGCAGCTGCCGCGATCGCGGGGACGGGGCTGCAGAGGCAAGGGGGAGGCAGGACAGTCAGTGAAGGAAGGGCTGAGTGGCCGCCGGCCACCAAAGGCACCGGCTCAGCGGGAACTGGCCCGGCATCCCGGCAGCCCAATCCGCCCCTGGAGCAGTTCATACGCCTTTCGATGTACTCGATTAATCAAATAAATAGCGGAGATGATGTAGGATGCGAGCGGCCAGGGGGCGTTTTTTCCAAAATAGTGAGCACATGTTTCGTTCGCTCGTTCAGACATAGAGGCGTCAACAGACCGCAAAGAGCGAGTGCTTAATTTAAATAGCCAGCCCCTTTTTATGAACGAGCGTCCGCAAATAGCATCCGGCTCTGAATCAGGTCCTCTGTGGATGCCTGCTGGGACCTGTAGTACTACTGCAAAAGACAATATATATTCATACACATCACAAATCAACCCAGCACCCACCGCCCAGGGGTCCTGGGGATAGCCCCGGGCTATCAGCCTGGGCCTGGGGTGCCCTGGAGAGGGGGGACCCCAACTCCCCTGGGATCCCCGGCCTGAGCTGACTAGCAGTCAGGGATGATGTTCAGCTGGGGGGCCCGGTGAAAGGGCTCCCCTGGCTGTGGCATCTCCCCCCTGCTAAAAATGGTCCGGTGCTGGTTTTGGGAAATAAAGGGGGGCCCTATGCATTTTTCCCCCCCCTGTATTTCCAGAACCTGGACCGACTCTGAGCCCAGTGCTGGTTGCGCTAAATACGGGGGACCGCTACTTCATTTGTACCCCGTATTTTGGCAACCAGGACTGGTTCTCAAAAACCTGGTGCTGGTTGTGCTTCGTACGGGGAACCCCTACGTTGTTTGTCCTCTGTATGTAGCACAACCAGTACTGGGGCTCCAAAGCCCGGTGCTGGTTGTCTTCTAGGGGACAGGGCTATGCTTTTTCTAATAATCTTTTTTACACATTCAATTTTTAACAGATGCGTAGATGGATCTTACTGCTGCATTTGTGCATCTGTGACATTGATTTTATTTTCTCATGTGCATATGCACTACCAGTGAGCCCTCTGCCATTACCCCACACGCCTGCAGCCGTCCTCCTGTGTGCTGTCCCCTCTTCCACCTGCGTAAGTGTACCATTTTGGTGCCCTTCTCCCCTGCAGGTGGCCCGGTTTGCTCATCCAAACCCTGATAGTTAATAAATTTTAAAAAGCTATGAAATTCCATAGACAAAAAACCTTACGGTTTCACATGTCCCATTAAGGCTGCTTAGACATGATCTGAAAATTCACAAAACCTATTGATTATCTGCCACTCAAACTTCAAAAAGCAAAGAGGTCTTTTTTCTATGGATATATATATATTAAGGGTGTGCACCGGCCACTTTTCGTGTTTTGTGTTTTGGATCTGGATTGGTTTTGCCAAAACCACCCTTCCGTGTTTTGGGTTCTGGGTTTTGTGTTTTGGATCTGTATTTTTTTGGAAAAACGCATCAAAACAGCTAAAATCACAGAATTTGTGGGTTTTTCTGCTCCTATACTATTATTAACCTCAATAACATTAATTTCCACTCATTTGCAGTCTATTCTGAACACCTCAAACCTCACAATATTGTTTTTAAGGCCAAAAGGTTGCACCGGTAGCTGGATGACTATAATAAGCGACACAAGTGGGCAGCACAAACACGTGGCCCATCTAGGAGTGACACTGCAGTGGCAGGCAGGATGGCAGTTTGAAAAACTAGGCCCCAAACAGTACATAATGCAAAGAAAAAAAAGAGGTGCAAGATGCAATTGTCCTTGGGCCCTCCCACCCACCCTTATATGTTGTATAAACAGGACATGCACACTTTAACAAACCAATCATTTCAGCGCCAGGGTCTGCCACATGACTGTGGCTGAAATTATTGATTCGTTTGGGCCCCGACACAACAAGCTGGCAATTAATCTGTCCCTGCACAAACTTTCTCTACGGAGGCAAGATGTCGTTCTCATCCTCCTCATCCACCGATTCCTCCCCCGCTTCAGTGTTGTGTACATCCTCATCCTCACAGAGTATTAAATCGTCCCCGCTGGAATCCACCACCACAGGTCCCTCTGTAAATTCTGGAGGCTGGTCTCCCTGGAAGAATTGATAATTCATTTTGATGAACATCACTGTTGAAGCTGGATAATTGGCTGAGACAGAATCTGTTTAAAATTAAATCTGCACAACACCATTTTGCGAATGGCAACAAGACGCCATATTGCGACTGGCCACCCAGTGCCATTTTAGCGAATCTCACACATAAGTACATACGGTGATGCTATTATTTATCGTTGTACAATTCCCACGCAATAGAAAGATGTTAAAAGTCCCCATTATATAAATACAGACAGTTACTGAAACATATAAAATGATCAACCCTGCAAAACACGTACCATGGTGTATTCCACAAAACACTTAGTCGCACAACGCCAACTAGCGTCTTTTCTCAATATCCCAATACTTACTCAATGCACACTTACATAAAAGCTTCCCTAGCATTAAGGTTAATATTTAAGGTTTTATTCATTATCATTAATGTTGTGAAATACATGTTATTTGATATCTAAGGTTTAGTATATGATAAGCAGACCATGTTTGGTGTCATTCTAAACCACTGTGTCTTTGCAGATTTCCGGTTCCATCGGGGAAGAAATCGCAATGTGTCTGCAAGTTATGGATCATAGAGAGTTAGGGATTGAAATATTTCCTGTAATGCAGCCAGTCTAGATTTATTATGCAGCGGGAAAATGGACACAAAGAGCTGTTGGAGGCTGGATTGTGTCCATACGAACTGACCTATGAACTGTACTGTAACAGAAGAACCAGGAAGAAGAACCAATGGAATCATGCCAAACTGGTCTACTGTATTGCCTACCTCGGTAAGAGTATGTATGTGGGCTCTCTGAAACTAGATGCGAGTCTTCTTGCTTTGCTGTTGACGGAGGTTTCATCTTTGATGCCGGGATCTGGATCCAGAGCTTGTGCGTATGTAACGACTGTACCTTGTGACTGTATGATTTATTTTGCGCTAATTGTAATTAGATCACAGCGTGTAACTATCTGTTTTTATTGTGAATAATATCTTTTTGTGCTTTGGAACCATAATCAAAGTCTGAAAGCAATTATTTCTTGTGCGACTCATAACGCTAAACAGCGACAATTTTAGAGTTTATAGATAGTTAGGAATCTATAGTTGGGGGCTCACAGTGTGAAATCACGCTACCAGTCATGCGGTAACACTCGGTCAGCGATCTCTCAGCAAAAGGGTGGAGATGCCATAAGCAGGAAAGAACGCATTGTGCCTTTGAATACCTGCTACCACTTTGTTGCTGAGAGCCCGTTACCCGTTATTGTGTGAGTTCAAGGAGCGCTGATTAGAATCCAGGGACAAGGGAGGAAAAAGTTTGTTTTCCTTCGTTGATAGAATTTCATGTTAAAAGGGGAAGTCGCACAATAGCATAAGGGTAATAATACGTTTTGTGTAGTAGTCGCATTATTGTGTATGCGACTCGACGCACAATAGCGTATATGTATTTCCTGTATTGCTGCCACGTGATTTAAATAAAGCCGTTGAGATTGCATGGTGATCTTGATAGATAGCATTGTTGTAAATATTTTGGTCGGTGTTGCCATAATCTGGGAAAACGTTTATTTTTCTGCGCACAAAAAGGGTAAGTAACAGTGAACATTTGTTGGTAGGGGTAACAAGTTCCCTAGTTAAGGGTATCGTAGGACCCATAAGTGCTAGGCGCCTGGTGTCGGCCTAGTGGCTCGGTAGTAGATACTGTAGTCTATACACATAAGCAGGTGTATTTGTTGTAGGTATCGGCTCTCAGTGTGATTGCAGTATTCAGTGATCAATTAGGGTTATTTGAGCATTGTAATTGAACCGCACAGTTGTGGCAAATTGTGATTGTGAACTGAGTAGCGGGTGGACAAAATCACTGAAAAGGGTAGGTGTTATTCGAATGCCTAAATGCTAGCAGTGAAAGGTAGTCAAAAAGGGATTAGGTGCATGGAAGCAGCCTGGTTATTCTTCCATAGGTGTGTGGGCGCATCCTGTTAATATCGTCCACAGGTAAGTGAAAGTAGCCTTGATGTTCTTTCACCAGTCTAAATCTCTATTGAAAAGCTTAGGGTTATTTTCCCAGGATGGGAGCCAAGCAAACGGTAGAGATGTTAGATGATGTACTGCTGTTGGAAGCGCCACTTGGGTCGGCACGGCATATTATGCATACTAGGTACGGTGCTTATGCAACTAGGTACTGTGATGTATGGTTTGAAATGACGAGAAAGTGTTAAACCGTTTCCCTGAATTGGCAGCTTTGATAAGGAGGTATTGAACAATGTCCGAGATAGCATCTGTATGGTACACTCTCGAATGAAAAAGATAAAGTATAACGAGTGTTTAAAGTTGTGGCAGCATGAGGGGGATGCGTGGCTTAAAAGTGTGCACACGACGCAAACTATCGCCATGAGCACGATGCAGGAGAGTGCACACCGTGAAATAGCGCGTGCGCACAGCAAGGTAGCATTGCAGAAGGTATTGCCAGTGGTTCACGCGCACCACCACTGCCCTATGCGGATGAGGGTGGAGGTACAGTCGTTGTAAAAACTCATAAAAATTTAACAAGTAACTTGTACCCTCTCTTGAGTAATCACAAGGAAAATGTTTATGATGCGGATGATGAACCTGTTGTTATGTCTGCCATTTCCAATGCTGTACACATGGTAGATCCTCCATCACAACAAGCACAAGTGGTGGCCCCATCTTCATCAGTGATAGTACAGGAAGTGTTAACATCCACTGCACCCATAGAGGAATTTGTTAACCCTATACATAGCAGTAATAGGCTAAATCTCCAGCCAGGTAACAAGGTCAAAGGTAGCAGTGCGGCCGGTCTGCATCCCATCCGGACAATAACTGTTCCAAATGGGAATGCAGATGCGAATGGTGTAGTGCCCACAAGGGAGGTAGCAATGCATTGTCCTTGGACAAGAGCGGAGCTAAATTCCATAATGAATGATTTCCCTAACCCTAAAAAGGAATTAGCAAAATGTCAAAGATTTTTGAACAATTTGGGTAATGCTCACGAGCCAACCAATAAAGATTGGCGAGTGGTGTTAAGGGCTTGTCTTCCACACAATACCGACGTGAAAAAGTTTATCACGGATTGCGTATTGGATGGAGATAGTCCCTTAATAGACGAGGGTAACCAAGGTAACATTACCCGCATAATAACTCAATTGGGTGTATATTTTCCACTAGTAGTTAACTGGAGTAAAATTTTCACCATAAAACAAATATAGAGTGAATCTGCAGAAGATTACTGTACCCGAGCTTTGCAGGCTATCACCCAGTACACTGGGATAGAAGATATTAAAGATAGCACTCATTACAAGGAAATGATCATCACGGTACTTATGGATGGTCTTAAAGACAATCTAAAGACCCAAGTCCAGACCTCACTACCTGGCTGGAGGGGAGTTACTGTAGACACACTCAGGGAATCCGCTATTGAGCATGATAAAAACATCCTCAAGAAGAGAGAGACCCAGAGCGAGAAACTAATGGCTGTTAGTATTCAAGCTCTAGAAGGAATGAATGTAACATCACAGCCACCAGACACACATGCACCTGCACCGCTACACACCCTCACGAATCCTGCACCACCACAGCCCTATCCCACTTATAACACACAGCCACAAAACTCATACTATCCACAACCACCATATTACCCTCAAAATCCCTATCCACACCCACAATCTTTCTCTACCACTCAACCCACACAGCAATCCTTTCACCCACCCCACTCACGAAGGTGCTTTAACTGCAACCAAGTGGGACATGTAAGTGGGAACTGTAAGGTGAAGAAGGTAGGACCCCCTAACCAGGGAGTACCTGGATATCCACATAAGGGATATACACAGAGTACAGGAAATTTCCAACAGTCACCAGCTCCAATTGTGGCCTTAAATGCTGTATTGGAGAGTGAGAATCAACGCTATGGGTCAGGTCATACCTGTAGTCTACAGATAGGTTAACGGGAAGTACTAGGGAAGAACTGGTGATGATGGTTGATGTAGCTGGTACTAAATATCCTTTTCTTGTAGACACAGGGGTGACCAGATCAATGATAAAATCTTCAGCTAATTTACAGGTGACCAGTGAGACAGTACCAGCAATGGGTGTAACGGGTAAAGTGCAACATTATCCTGTAACCAAATCCACAGGGGTTACTATCGGGCCATTGCATACCAGGCATTCTTTTCTCCTGGCAGTAGCGGCTCTTACTAACCTACTGGGAAGCGATTTGTTATGTAAGATGGGATGTGTCATATATTGTACCCCTGATGGTATATTCTTAGATATCCCAGAGAGAGTTGCGCACGAGGTGAGGGATATGTTGGACACTCCCCAAAGGTTAATGTATCACTCTACTGGTTCAGGTAAAAATCCATCTCGGGTAGATCAAATGTTATCCCAAATACCAGATTCACTTTGGACCAAGGATGGACAGGACACTGGATTAATGGCAAATGTAGCTCCCATAATGGTAAATCTAAAAAGCGGTAGGCAAGCTCCAAAAATTCCCCAGTACCCGTTAAAACAGGAGGTAAAGATAGGTGTTTATCCCATAATTGAGCGGTTATTACAGCAGGGAATTTTAGTCCATACAGCAAGTGTAGCCAACAGTACCATCTTTCCTATGAAGAAAAGTGGTGGGAGGGGTTATAGGCTGGTACAAGACCTTAGAGGGGTTAATAAGGTAGTAGAGAGGCAATTTCCTGTAGTGCCAAATCCAGCTGTCATTCTTATGCAGATCCCACCACATGCACCCCGTTTTACTGTCATTGACCTCTGCTCTGCTTTCATCTCTGTACCTCTTCATCCTGACTGTCAGTACCTATTCGCTTTTACATACAGGGGTGTACAATACACATGGACACAATTTCCCCAGGGCTTAATAGACAGCCCCAGTATCTTCTCCCAGGCCTTACACGACTGTTTACAATGTTTTCAACCTGCCAATGGATCTGTTCTAATACAATAAGTGGACGATTTATTGTTATGTTCTGATCCGTTTATGTCATGTTTAAATGATACTAAACTTTTATTGCTTCATCTCTCGCAAACAAGACACAAGGTTGCTAAGGACAAACTGCAGCCATGCCATTCTAGGGTTAAATACTTGGGACATTGCCTAACCCAGGGGTTATGACATCTGACAAATGACAGAATCCATGCCATACAGACCATGACACTGCCGCAGAACCAGCAGCAAATCCGTACCTTCTTGGGAATGTGTGGATACGGCAGAATGTGGATCCCAGGTTTTTCTATTTTGGCTTTGCCATTACAGGACTTAGGTCCTCATTCAGAGTCGGTCGAAGCGGCCGCACGGTCATACCGGAAAAGGGGCCGGATATGCAAATGATTCCCTCACAAGTTGCGTCCCTAAGTTCGGATCGGCTGCTGGCCGACCAAGGGGAGGAAGCGGCCGGAAGACCAAAAAATATGCCCCCTTCTCGTACGCATTACACGTCATCTCCGGGCATATAAGGATTAATCGTGACCATCGGAAGTGGTCGTAGAGCTTAAGGTTGACCATACCCTCTCTTAAGCTCTACGATCATGTCAGTGTAAAAACCTCCCATGTCACATGTGCCATGACGCTACTTTGTTAATTATGCACTCCCATAAACCGTATGCACTCCCACCTGCATTGGGAATACCTGATTATGAAAAACCTTTCGATTTGTATTGTACGGAAGCTGATGGTTGTGCAGCAGGTGTCCTCACACAAAAACATGGTGATGCCAGTAGGCCCGTAGCACACTACAGTGCACAATTCGACACTGTGGCAAGATCACTCCCAATGTGTTTAAGAAGTGTAGCAGCAACTGCTCTATTGGTCAGTAAGAGTGAGGATGTGGTATTAAGCCATGATATGATTGTCTATACTCCCCATGCTGTATCTGCTTTGCTAACCTCTGCCCAAACCAGACATGTCTCCTCAGCTAAGTTCACAAAATGGGAACTAGCCCTAATAGCACCTGCAGACATCACCATCAAAAGGTGCAGTACGTTAAACCCAGCAACGTATTTACCATATGTGCAACATGATGCACAAAGGGTGGAGAGAGGTGAGTCGCTGGTGAAAGGTGAGTTCTGCAGGTATATTGATGCACATGATTGTATGGAATATCTGATTCAAACCTTTACTGCAAGACCTGACATACGGGATACACCTTTAGAAAATGTAGATGTGACATTTTACATGGATGGGAGTTGTCATAGACAAACTGACACTGTAGAGTTATGTACAGGTTATGCTGTGGTAAATGACGAAGATGTCATAGAGGCCGAACCTTTCGGTCCACCACACTCGGCCCAAGTGGCGGAACTGGTGGCATTAAGGAGAGCAGGTGAATTAGCAGAAGGTAAATCTGCTAATATCTACACTGACTCTAGGTACGCCTTCGGGGTGGTACATGATTTCGGGGCTCTATGGCCTGAGAAATTTTATGACAGCAGCAGGCACACCAATTGCACATTCCAGACATAAAAGGACTACTTACAGCGATCCAATTGCCTAAGACAGTGGCGGTAATTAATTGTAAAGCCCATACATGTGAGGATGATCCAGTGTCACTGGGCAACAACATGGGAGAACGAAGCTGCCAAATGGGCAGCAGGGTTAAAAGTAAATGTGCCAATTAACCAAGTGATGTTTCAAATGATTGACATGCTGAAATTAATTGAGATGCAAAATTTGTGTTCCATCCAGGAAAAGGCAGTCTGGAAGTCCAAGGGATGTGGGCAAGACTCTTCTGGACTCTGGAGAGATGGACAAGGTAAGCCAGTGGCTCCCAAGGCGTACTACCCAAGCCTGGCTGAGGCAGTGCACGGTCTGACTCACTTGGGAAAGCAAGGTATGTGTAAATTGGTGAGAGCATACTGGTGTGCACCCGGTTTTTCTTCTCAAGCGGAAAAGAGCAATGTGCTGTCTGACCTGCTTGAGAAAAAACATTGGGAAACAATCCCTACCGAGCCATCCCACATTCCTCCGACTGATGGACCTTTTCAGGTAATACAAATTGATTTCATCCAATTACCACCCTGCAGGAATCTCAAGTATGTATTAGTGTGCAATGATGTGTTTTCTAATTGGGTTGAGGCATACCCAGCTGCCACTAATACTGCTGTGTTTACTGCCAAGAAAATTGTTCAGGAGTTTGTATGCAGATACGGTATCCCTAGAATTATTGAAAGTGATAGGAGTACTCATTTCACAGGTGATGTCTTCCAAAACATTCGTAAGTTGATGGGTATTAATAGTAGACTTCACACCCCTTACCGACCACAAGCCAGTACCAAGGTGGAGAGGATGAATGGTACTATTAAAAATAAATCATGGCGGAAACTGGACTGGGCTGGCCAGAAGTACTACCACTTATCCTCCACAGTATCAGGACAACTCCTAGACCCCCTCTCAATCTGTCCCCCTTTGAAATACTGTTTGGTAGACAACTTTATTTGATTATAAGTCCACAGGAAGATTTGAAAAGTAACAACGAGGTAACTGTAAGGTATCTTATAACAATGAGTAAACAGTTAAAACAGCAGAAACTGAAATTGTCACATGATAAGCCTGAAATAAACTGTCATGATGTTGAACCTGGAGAATTTGTTATGATCAGAAATTTCTTGCGTTCAGGTTGTTTGACTGATCGGTGGGAAGGTCCTTATCAGGTGTTGCTGACGAGTACAACTTCATTGAAGGTGGCGGAGAGAGATACCTGCCACCTGTCCATTCCACTCACTGTAAGAAGGTCAACCAACCGGTGGAGAAACAAGGCGGAATCGAGGCAGATAACATAGACCTGTCAATTGCGAGTCTGTTCCGGGAAGATTAAAGGTTACAATGAGATACATGAGCTAAAGAAACTTGTAGATCAGTGTTTTCAGCAATGGATTGGTCTGCTGTGGTTATCTTTGTGTTTTCCCCCAGAGTCCTCATTATCTTGGGTTGTTTCGGGATCTCTGGTTTCTGTGATGGAGGACAGAGGACGGGGAGGGGAGCTGATGGTGATATCAATGAAATGGAGTCAGGAGAAGGAGTGCTAAACCTACCGGGGGAGTATCTGACCAAACCCAGTACAGTAATTGTTAAGAGATCTGCCATTGTGGAAACTCGGAGACAGTGTGAAGGTCTATCGTCTGAGGATTATTGTATGTGTGAGTTCTGTGGATCCGTAGTCAATGAGAGATGCATCCAACAGTGCCAGTAAGTATAACCAGTATTGGGGTGGGTATCCTTTAGAGGATTATCATACCATGTGGGCAAAGTTTTAAACCAAACCGACTGTTGGGTGTGCTCTCACGTGCCCCAAGGATAGCATAATGTAGGATTAGTGCCATTCCCATTAAATATCTCTGAGATTTTAGAATTACAAAAAGGGAAGACACTGGATGGAAAATTTCTTAACACCAAACCACCCCATTTTAAACTCCACCAGTACCAGGTAGATAAAACACATTTATGTTTAAACATCACCAACTCCAATGAACCGGGAAGTTGGGTGGTGACTGGGAATAACCAGACGATGACCTTCTCACTAAGAGTTGATCATGAGCCTATGAATTATGAACTGTTACGCACAATTAGGTCAGGTGGAAGACACTTCCGATATAAATATACACTAAGTAACACCAAAGAAATGGTTGGCAGAGTACCAGAAGGGTACTGTGCAAGGGTTATACAACCAGAAATGTGTATTAGCCAGATGGGAGAACCTGAGATAGGATAATTTGTTAGGAAAATGTGTTGGATGTTCATGATGCATTCTATTCCCTATGTTCTCCCCAATGATGAATATTTTATATGTGGAAGGAAAGCGTATAAGTGTCTCTCTCCGAGTTTTGAAGGTTTGTGTTATCTGGGAAAAGTACTTCTAGAGGTTATGACCCTTACACATGGTGAAATGCTTGGTAGTCATAAAAACACACCATCACCATATCTTCACGCACAGTATGAACATAGAGACAAAAGAAATATGATACCTGGTGACGTACATAAAGCCACACAGTTAATTAGTGAAACAACTGGCTTTCAAGTTTTGGTAGCATTGGATCCTACCAGGATCGCTCGGGGTACACTAAATTTTAGATATATCCAAGATCTTGCAAAATTAATAGATAATATCACAGAGATGTATAATGACACATTTAAGTACACAGGTAAGGAGTTACAGGCCTACAAGAAAGAACTCGTGCAACATAGACTAGTGTTAAATTATTTAACAGCTGTCACTGGAGGGTATTGCGTAACTTTGGCCACCCAATTTGGTGTAAAATGTTGCACATAAATTACAAATAACACTAGTGACTCCAAGGAGGTGATAGACCGGAAGATGGATGAAATTCTGCAGCTGAACTGGGAATTCCGGAAGAACCATAATGCTTCAGTGGCTAAAGTAGAGGAGAAGGTAGAGGAATGGGTTTCATGGTTGAACCCAGTGAAATGATTCTCAGGTCTAGGAGAGTGGGTCCAGGAAATGATTGCAGGTATAGGTAAACTCCTGGTCCTCATACTGGTTGTCATCATAGTAATTGGCTTATGTGTCAGGTGTGTTCCTACTGTGTTGTAATATGGAAAATGTAAAGATAAGGTAAACCGAAAGAATTAAATTTTGATGGTGGTTAGAAGTAGCAATATAAATACTGAGGTAAATGTAGGACTGCATTACAACCCTGAACTAGAAGGTACCATAATATGATGTATAAGATTTAGACATGCATAAAAATGTGTTATTAAAATGTTATTTTTAAACATCTTAAATAATGTAAGTACCTATCCCCTTCAAGACTTCCTTTATAGGATTGGTGCATCCCATCTTTCCCATGATCTCCCAAGATCCGCGGTGTGCATATAAGGGTAGTTTATGTTCCCTCCTAGAGACACATTATTGATGGTTTAAAAACCACCTTATGCCATCACATAATATAACACTAAATAATATGTCATAATGTAAGCCTAAATTAAATTCATTATAAAATCAGAGTGTGATAGCATGTTTTTTGCTATCAAAGGGTGGGCTGTCGAAGCTGGATAATTGGCAGAATTTGTTTAAAATTAAATCTGCACGATGCCATGTTGCGAATGGCAACAAGACGCCATTTTGTAACTGGCCATCCAGCGCCATTTTAGCAAATCTCACACATAAGTACATATGGCGATGCTATTATTTAGCATCGTGCGATTCCCACGCAATAGAAAGATGTTAAAAGTCCCCATTATATAAATACAGACAGTTACTAAACCATATAATATGATCAACCCTGCAAAACACGTACCACGGTGTACTCCACAAAACACGTAGTCGCACAACGCTAACTAGTGTCTTTTCTCAATACCCCAATACTTTCACACTGCACACTTACATAAAAAGGTTCCCTAGCATTAAGGTTAATATTTAAGGTTTTATTCATTATCATAAATGTTGTGAAATACATGTTATTTGATATCTAAGGTTTAGTATATGATAAGCAGACCGTGTTTGGTGTCATTCTAAACCACTGCATCTTTGCAGATTTCCAGTTCCATCGGTGGAAGAAATCGCAACATGTGTCTGCAAGTTATGGATCATACAGAGTTAGGGATTGAAATGTTTCCTGTAATGCAAGCAGCCTAGATTTATTATGCAGCGGGAAAATTTACACAAAGAGCTGTTGGAGGCTGTATTGTGTCCATACGAACTGACCTATGAACTGTAACTGTAACAGAAGAACTAGGAAGAAGAACCAATGGAATCATGCCAAACTGGTCTATTGTATTGCCTATCTCAGTAAGAGTATATATGTGGGCTCTCTGAAACTAGATGCGAGTCTTCTTGCTTTGTTGTTGACGGAGGTTTCATCTTTGATGCCGGGATCCTGAGCGCGTGCGTATGTAATGACTGTACCTTGTGACTTTATGATTTATTTTGCGCTAATTGTATTTAGATCACAGCGTGTAACGATCTGTTTTATTTGTGAATAAACTTTTTGTGCTTTGGAACCACAATCAAAGTCTGAAAGCAATTATTTCTTGTGCGACTCATAACGCTAAACAGCGACAATTTTAGAGTGTATAGATAGGCAGGAATCGATATCATCTTCTCCACATTTTGTGGAAGCAACCTCCTTCGCCTTTCGCTGACAAGGTTCCCGGCTGCACTAAACACACTTTCGGAGTACACACTGGAGGGGGGGCAACTTAGGTAAAATAGAGCCAGTTTGTACAGGGGCCTCCAAATTGCCTCTTTTTCCTTCCAGTAGAGGTACGGACTGTCTGATATGCCTACCTGAATGCTGTCACCGATGTAATCCTCCACCATTCTGTCAATGGTGACAGTATCTTATGCAGTGACAGTAGACATGTCAAAAATTGTTGGCAGGTCCTTCAGTCCGGACCAGATGTCCAAACTTGGTCCTGTCTGCGCTGCATCACGCCATCGGGTTGCTTAGGATACCTAAGTTTTTTCCTGGCAGCACCAGTTGCTGGAGAAAATGAAGAAGGAGCTGTTGACGTGTCACGCTCCGCTTCAGCTGACAGTGTTTTCACCAGCAGGTCTTTGCACCCCTGCAGGCTTGTGTCCGCCGGAAAGAGAGACACCACGTAGGCTTTAAATCTAGGATTGAGCACGTTGACCAAAATGTAGTGGTCTGATTTCAACAGATTGACCACCCTCGAATCCTGGCTTCATCCACAAGTCTCACATACCGAGTGGAATCGCTCCGTCTTAGCTCCTCCTTCACTTTCTCCAGCTGCTTCTGCAAAAGCCTGATGAGGGGAATGACCTGACTCAAGCTGGCAGTGTCTGAACTGACTTCACGTGTGGCAAGTTCGAAGGGCTGGAGAACCTTGCACAACACGGAAATCATTCTCCACTGTGATTGAGTCAGGTGCATACCCCCTCCTTTAACTATGTCATTGGATGGATGTATAGGCTTGAATGGCCTTTTGCTACTCCTCCATCCTCTGAAGCATATAGAGTTCCACCGCGTCACAACCTCTTGCTTCAGGTGATGGCAGGGCAGGTTCAAGAGTGTTTTCTGGCGCTCCAGTCTTCGGCACGCTGTCGCTGAATGGCGAAAATGGCCAGAAGTTTTTCAGGCCACCCAAAGCGTCTCCTGCATGCCCCTGTCATTTTTCAGAAAATTCTGCACCACCAAATTTATTGTGTGAGCAAAACATGGGACATGCTGGAATTTGCCCAGATGTAATGCCCGCACAATATTGGTGGCGTTGTCAGATATCACAAATCCCCAGGAGAGTGTAAGTGGGGTAAGCCATTGGGCGATGATTTCCCTCAGTTTCTCTAAGAGGTTGTCGGCGGTGTGCCTCTTACTGAAACTGGTGATACACAGCGTAGCCTTCCTTGGAACGAGCTGGCGTTTCTGAGATGCTGCTACTGGTGATGCTGCTATTGTTGCTGCATAAGGCGATACATCTACCCAGTGGGCTGTCACAGTGATATAGTCCTTAGTCTGCCCTGTTCCACTTGTCCACATGCCCGTGGTCAAGTGGACATTGGGTACAACCGCATTTTTTAGGACACTGAGGATACTTTTTCTGATGTCTGTACATTCTCGGTATCGCCTGCCTAGTGAAGTGGAATATAGATGGGATTTGGTTCCGGGGACACACTACCTCCATCAGTTGTCTAAATCCCACTGCACCAATGGGGGATAACGGACGCACGTTTAACACCAGCATAGCTGTCAAGGCCTCAGTTATCCGCTTTGCTTCAGGATGACTGCTGTCGTACTTCATCCTCCTCGCTGAGGACTGTTGGAGGGTCAATTGCTTAGTAAAATAAGTAGTCGTGTTCCTACTTCCTCTCTGGCATGCTGAATGACTCCCAGCGGCAGCAGTAAGCGTAGCAATGCAGGATTCGCCCAAGGAATCCCGGATAGGAGAGTCAGTCATGCCAGTGACATGGCCTGAAGGACTACTTCCGATCCTGACTGAGGAGGAAATTGATGTGGAGGGAGTTGACGGTGTGGTTTGCAGGTGCTTGGATACATCAGGACAAAGAGAGTTAGGTGTCCCTGGACTGCTTACGGTCTTAGCCACAGTTTCTGAACTTGATAGTAACTTTTTATGAATGCACTGCAGGTGCCGTATAAGGGAGGATGTTCCTAGGTGGTTAACGTCCCTACCCCTACTTATTCCACCTTTACATATGGTACATATGGCAAGACAGTTGTTGTCCGGATTTGGATAGAAATATTTCCAGACCAAAGAGGTGGAATGTTTGGTCTTCTGCCCAGGCATGACCATGATGGGCTTTTTCATCCCACGGACAACTGTCTCCCCCGGTGCCTGATTTAAACAAACCACCTCACCATTAGAATTATCCTCGTCAACTTCCTCCTCAGCGCCAGTTACACCAGTATCCTCATCCTGTTGTACTTCGACAGTGACATCTTCAATTTGAATATCAGCAAGTGGACTGTGGGTGCTCCTTCCAGCACTTGCAGAGTGCGCGCAAATGGTGGAAGGAGCCACCTCTTCCAGTCCAGTGTTGGGAAGGGCAGGCATCGCAACTGTCGCCACACTTGGACTCTCCATGGGGATTTGTGATATCTTCTTAGAATGCACAGTTCTTCGCTGTGCTTTTGCCAGCTTAACTCGTTTGATTTTTTTAGCGGGAGGAGGGCTTCCATCGTCATGCGAAGCTGAACCACTATTCATGAACATACTAGTCATACTAGTATGACACACACTAGTCATAGGGAAAGACCTTAGCCGTTCCTTGCCACTCAGTGTCGTAAATGGCATATTGGCAAGTTTACGTTTCTCCTCAGATGATTTAAATGTTTTTTTAAGGTCATTTTCGTGAACTTTGTCATGTGGGATTTTATTTGCCCTCTACTATGACATTGGGCATCGACCTTGGCAGACAACGTTGATGGCATTTTATCGTCTATGTCATGACTAGTGGCAGCAGCTTCAGCACTAGGAGGAAGTGGTTCTTGACCTTTCCCTATTTTATTTTTATCGGACAAATTTTTGTCCTTCACTTATGTGATATTGATGCACGTGCGGCTAAGGCACACACAAACACAGAAAAAGATTTTTTTATTTTTTTTTCAGGCACTTTGGGGGTTACACCACCCTTCAACAGACGAGCCAGCCGGCCCTTTACTTATGACACAGGCACACACTTGGCAATGCTACTTTGTTGATGCACGTGCGGCTACAGCGCACACAAGTCACAAACACAGAAAAAAAAATAAGATTTTTTTTTCAGGCACTTTGGGGGTTACACCACCCTTCAACAGATGAGCCAGCCAGCCCTTTACTTATGACACAGGCACATGCTTGGCGCTACTTTGTTGATGCATGTGCGGCTGCAGCACACACAAACAGAAAAATATTTTTTTGTTGCACTTGGGGGGAGCACCCCTGATGGACAGAGCACCCCCTGGGCAACACTACAGCACCCCTTTAGGACTACAGCCGTTATGGGACACTGCACAACACAGCCCAGCCAGCCCCTATGGACTTTGAAGTGGACACAGCCCCTATGGACAACAACAGCAGCACAGCTCCCACCCTCCCTCTTCACTGTCCACAGCCAGAGTGAAAAATGGCGCCGATGCGGGGACCTTTTATTGAATCCAAAACCCGCGAGAATCCGACAGCGGGATGATGACGTTTTGCCTCAATTTCGGATCCGAGTCAGGCGGGAAAACTCAAACCTGACTCGGATCCAGCCCGGATCAGGGGGTTCGGATTTCAGAAATCCGAACCCGCTCATCCCTAATATATATATAAACATATATAGGTATATACAGTCAGGTGCATAAATATTGGGACATTGACGGAATTTTCAGATTTTGGCTTCTATTCACCACCACAATGGCTTTGAAATGAAACAAACAAGATGTGCTTTAACTGCAGACTTTCAGATTTAATTTGAGGGTAATTACATCCAAATCAGGTGAACGGTGTAGGAATTACAATGGTTTCTATATGTGCCTCCCACTTTTTAAGGGGTAAAAAGTAATGGGACAAACTAAACAATCCTAAATCTAACTTTCACTTTTTAATACTTTGTTGCAAATACTTTGCAGGCAATTACAGCCTGAAGTCTGGAACGCATAGACATCACCAGACGCTCGGTTTCATCACTGGTGATGCTTTGCCAGGCCTCTACTGCAAATGTCTTCAGTTCCTGCTTGTTCTTGGGGCATTTTCGATTCAGTTTTGTCTTCATCAAGTGCAATGCATGCTCAATCGGATTCAGGTCAGGGGATTGACTTGGCCATTGCATAACATTCCACTTTTTAGCCTTAAAAATCTCTTTGGTTGCTTTTGCAGTATGCTTCGGGTCATTATCCATCTGCACTGTGAAGCACCATCCAATGAGTTCTGAAGCATTTGACTGAATATGAGCATATAATATTGCCCGAAACACTTGAGAATTCATTCTGCTGCTTTTGTCAGCAGTCACATCATCAATAAATACAAGGGAACCAGTTCCATTGGCAGCCATACATGCCCACGCCATGACACTACCACCACCATGCTTCACTGATGAGGTGGTATGTTTTGGATCATGAGCAGTTCCTTTCCTTCTCCATACTCTTCTCTTCCCATCACTCTGGTACAAGTTGAACTTTGTCTCATCTGTCCATAGGATGTTGTTCCAGAACTGTAATGGCTTATTTAGATGTTGTTTGGCAAACTCTAATCTGGTCTTCCTGTTTTTGTGGCTCACCAATGGTTTACATCTTGTGGTGAACCCTCTATATTCACTCTTGTGAAGTCTTCTCTTGATTGTTGACTTTGACTCATATACACCTACCTCCTGGAGAGTGTTCTTGATTTGGCAAACTGTTGTGAAGGGGTTTTTCTTCATCAGGGAAATAATTCTTCTGTCATCCACCACAGTTGTTTTCCGTGGTCTTCCGGGTCTTTTGGTGTTGCTGAGCTCTCCGGTGCATTCTTTCTTTTTAACACCTAATGTTTTTGCTATCTCTCTGATGGGTTTGTTTTGATTTTTCAGCCTAATGATGGCTTGCTTCACTGATAGTGACAGCTCTTTGGATCTCATATTGAGAGTCGACAACAACTGATTCCAAATGCAAATGTCACACCTAGAATCAACTCCAGACCTTTTACCTGCTTAATTGATAATGAAATAACAAAGGAATAGCCCACACCTGTCCATGAAATAGCTTTTGAGTTGATAGTCCCATTACTTTTGGCCCCTTAAAAAGTGGGAGGCACATATAGAAACCGTTGTAATTCCTACACTGTTCACCTGATTTGGATGTAATTACCCTCAAATTAAATCTGAAAGTCTGCAGTTAAAGCACACCTTGTTTGTTTCATTTCAAAGCCATTGTGGTGGTGAATAGAGGCCAAAATCTGAAAATTCTGTCAGTGTCCCAATATTTATGCACCTGCTGTATATGTATATATATATATATAGATATATAAGATGAGCATATTACATTTATGAAGAAATTATAGATCACTTTCACTTTTCTAGAGTGTGCACAAGTGTTTCCATTTTTTTCCCCTGTTAATTAGTGTGCATGTGATACATTTGGCCCAATAGGAAGTAATGGGGAAGTTGAGTTCGCTTTTGCATTCGATTTTATTGGGAATTTGAGGTTCAACTTTGAAAGGGATTTCATAAACTGAACACAAAATCCCTTCTTAAAATCAACCTAAATCGAATTCGATTTGAAAATCGAATATTAGTAAATGAAGGATTTATTAAGGGATTTTGCAGTTCGATTTCAGTTGATTTTATCGATTCACAAAATCGAATACCAAATCGAACATTAGTAAATTTACCCCCAGATCTCATCTCTATCAGGGGTATATTTACTAAAGTGAGAGTTTTTAGAAGTGGAGATGTTGCCCATAGCAACCAATCAGATTCTACTTACCATTTAACTAGCATCTTCTAGAAGATATTAGCTAGAATCTGATTGCTTGCCATGGGCAACATCACTTCTAAAAACTCTCACTTTAGTAAATTTACCCCTCTGTCTTGTTTCAAAAGAAGATGGCTCTTTACCAGAGGTGCAGATGGTTTTCCAGGAAGTGAAGAATGTTCAAACACCATATTGTCCTTTCATCACTCTTTTGAACTTGAATTTAGCCTTGGTATCTTTACAACATTCTCCTTTCATACCATTTGGATTCTGCAGAGTTAAGGTTTCTTACATTGAAGATAATTTTGTTTTGGTTATTTTTACAGCATGGGAGGTGTCTGAGGTGGACACTCTGGGCCTGATTCAGACCCGCTCGCAAGCGGGTCGATGGTGCCCAAGTGCGCATGCGCACGACAGAGGCGGCTCCGTCGTGCGCATGCGCGAGACCCGAATAACGACGGCCAAGCCGTCGTTAAGGGTCTCGCACCAAAGGGGGGTGCTGTCGATGGTGATTGACAGCACGCCCCCTTTGGTGGGCGTGGCTGCCCAGACAGAGGCGTTCGCATGGGAACGCCTACCGTCTGGGTCCGGCTCCACTGACAGAGCCAAAAGCACTCCTGGGCTTGCGGCAGCGATACCCTACCACAGGGTCTCGTCGCAAGCCTGATGGTATCGCGACCATCATTTTGGCCGCTCGCTATAGCTGTGGGTGGTAACCCACAGCTCTGTGAGCGGCCTGGAGGCCGCTCCAAAAAGGAGCAGGGACGGCCCTGATTCAGAGCGAGCGCTCTGTCAGAGTGTCCAGCTCTGAATCAGGGCCTCTGTCTTACGGAAACCTGTATCTCATTTTACCCAGTGTAGCTTTCGGCCTCAGCTTTGCAGCTGTGTAAGGCAGAACCCTTGTCCGCAGAACTTGCATACACTATATTTTACAGGTTTAATGGTTTTGATTCCAAAGATTCTAGTTCTGGTAGGAAGATACTGAGCACTGCCACATCTGAGTATTCCCACACGTAAGGGCAACTTTGGAAAGTCCCCATTTTCATCACTACCTTTCCGTGATGTGTAGCATCTCTTTTAGGACCTAATATTGAGAAATATACATAATTCGTCCTGCTCTATTTCTACATCATGTCTGTTATCTGCTGTATTCTCCACTGACTGGGTGGCACAGTAAGCTGATCCTGTTACACCTATCCTGTGGTGGTAACTAGCCCCCTGGTTCCATAATCTCTAAAAAAATGGGTCTGGTTAAGTCTGGTTACCTTTCCCCAAAGTGTCTTCACAGATATTATACCTAAGGTTATGCCCTGACTATTGCACGTGTTGCCAGTAAAGGCAACATAATTACACCTAAGAATATTATGGAAAGGCCAATAAGACTGGCACTCCAGGATCTTGTTTGCAAAATAATACTTTTAAAATTTTACAGCTACTGTGTATCGAGGTTTCAGGAATCTCAGTCCTAGGGATGGCCATCGGTGTGGTTACCATCGATGGTAAAATCTAAAATAGCAAGTGACCATCAATGGTTACCAACTATGCAATGGATGACCATCGTTGGTTTCCCAACCCATGGTCATTTATGGTTTTTGAAAGACTGTCTCATAGGCCAATCAGAACCTGGGGGCAGCACTTCGCAGGTTCCCCCGGATCGGAGCACTTGTAAAAAAAAAAAATTTGGTTATGGTTAGACATCGACAACATAGCATCTCATAGCGTACGTGGTTGTTAGCAATTTCAGGGCTTGTGCAAGTGTGCGTGAGGCTGTGATGTTACTCGATTGTACCAATGGTTTCTGCAGACCTGCATTTAGTGACTGTGTACTCCCAGTGAGTATCCTGTGTTGTGTTTTTCTCAGGTATTTTTGTGTCTGATGTGCCTGTGTTTGCTGTTGCTCTCTGTCTGAGCTCTGGAACCCATATGTCTGCAGCCTGTTTGTGGAGTATGCTGTAAACTGGGGCTTTTGTTTACCTGTCTGCCTACTTCTGAGTCACGTCAGCCTAAAAATTCTGCATTTCTCTGTCTGCATGCCATTGATTGTGTTTTGTATTATTTGTGCACTCTCCAGCCTTCAAGGTCTCCACATGTCCTGCATTCATGTGTGCTCTGTCTAATAATCCTTTTATGCATCTTCATCTGCCTAACCAAAATGGAGCCTATTGCAGAGTACTATGTTTCAGTTTCATGTCAAGGCAACTGTGGACTTTACAGCCTTGCCCTTTTAAATTTGGAGGCACCTTCATTGCAGGTGCTGCAGTTAGAGTTGGTGCTACGACGCTCGCAGTTAGCACAGTATTATGCTTGATCTGCTAAAACACCCAGCAACAGCTATCACAGTTAACAACACCTTGTATGCTGCATCTGGCACTATTGAATTATTTTTTTCTGGCGATCACGAGGTAGCAGATGAAAGCCAAACCTTCCCGATGGTGTGTCGAAGCCGGATGATTGGCTGAGACCTAAATTGTAACAATAATATCTGCACGACGCCATTTTGCATTGTTCGCATGACACCATTTTGCGATGTCTACACGATACCCCATGTACAGTGCTGTTATGATTATTAGCATCGTGCATCTGCCACTGCCCCAGGTTAAAAGTCCTCATTATACAAATACGTACATTTATTACTATATATAATATGAACAACCCAGCAAAGCATGTACCATGGTGTACCCCACAAACACGTAGACTCACAATGCATACTAGCGTCTTTTCTTAATATCCCCACACCGACACACTACATACTTACACAAAAAGGTTCCCTAGCATTAAGATTAATATTAAAGGTTTTATTCGTTATCAAGTCTATTGTGAAATACATATATTTGGTATCTAAGGTTTAGTACATGATAAGCAGACCATGTTTGGTGCCATTCTAAACCACTGTTATTTGTAGATTTCCGGTTCCATCGGCAAGGAAATCGCAAAATGCATCTGCAAGTTATGGATCATAGAGAGATAGGCATTGAAATGTACTCTGTAATGTAATATATATTAGCCAGTTTAGACCTGTTCTTCAGCGGGAAAACGCACACAAAGAGCCTTTGGAGGGCTGAACTATTACAATACAAACTGACCTATGAACTGTATTGTAACAGAAGAACCAGGAGAAAGAACCAATGGGATTATGCCAACTCGTTCTATTGTATTGCCTATCTCTGTAAGGGTATATATGCAAGCATTCTATATCTGGTGGTTAGTCATCTTTTTTCTTTCTGTTGGCGGTGGTTTCACATTTGATGCCGGGAAATCAGGATCCAGAGCGCGTGCGTATGTATCGACTGTACCTTGTATATGTATAATCTTTAATTGTGTTTAGATCAAGGCATGTAACTGAATGCTTTTTATATAATAATAAGTTTTTGTGCTTTGGAACCACACTCAAAGTCTGGAAAGCAATTATTTCTTGTGCGACTTGCAACGCTAAATAGCGACTTTAGGGTATAAAGATTAATAGGAATTCATAGGTGGTTCCCAGTGAAGGAACTTCTATGGGGATTATCAGTTTTCTTCTGGATTTTGTTTATCAGACTGAGCATGCTGGAAGGAAGGAAGGATAGATAGTGACAAACAAACAGGTAGAGACAGTACACACAGATATTTCTCACCGTGTCCACTCTTGCTCTTCGTCCGCTCACTCGCCTACAGGTCCCTGTAAGGAGATACACAACACAGCCGTGCAGGGCCTAAACCTATGTCACGCAACTACACATACTAAAACGACATAGCCCTCAACCTACAGTGTGTGTAGTGCGACATGTACAACAATAACTGAACTTTTACCCTGCACGGAACACCAATCACAGACTATAAGTACACAAGAGCAAAACACAGCGCTGTCCCTTTAAGTGCCTGCTTCCTTCCTATCCAGAGCTGGCCAGCTCCTCTTCTCAGTGACTGGGGAAACGCTACCTCATTGGTGGGAGCCGGACAGCTCTCTACCACTGCTCACACCTCTAATCATCTACGCAGGGGCTGCCTTTCTATTTCAGTGGTACACCTAATGGGCTCAGGGCCCTGGGCCTAACGCCCAGGGTCTTACCAGCGCTGAGGTGTTTAAGCCTGCCTATTGATGGGCTCTGGTAGTGGCCTGGGCCTAATGCCCAGCACCACTTTATATGGGGCTCAGGCCTATGGGCCTGCCTAACTGTGGGGCTCACTTATTAAATAGGGTCTAATGCCCTCCTAGATGGGTTACAGGCCTAGAACCTGGCTGATGGCCTCGGGCCTAGTGCTGCCTATTTGTAGCCTCAGTGATCTGGGCCTAATACCCAGATCACTGGCTCCTAATCGGGCCTAAGGGAATTCTATAGGGCCTACTGCCCTCTACTGAGCCCCGGGCCTTGTGCCCGCCTATTTGCTCACGGGCCTAGTGCCCGACAACCCTGGTGGTCTAGGGAGGGGGTATATGGTAGGTCTCACGGAGGGCCTACCTGCTCCGTTGGAAGAGGCTGCGGGGGGGGAACTTCGTGGAGCTCTTTTACTTCCCTCCCCCGCAGTCCTCTCCGGTCCTCAGCCGCATTCTTCGGCCGCTGGCCCGTCCTGACCAGTGGCGCCACCTCTTCCTCTCTTCTTCCAGCCGGCGCCGCCTGTCTTCTTACTTGACAGCGGCGTCTTCTGGCCTCTTCCGCGGCCGCCGCCCCTGCTGACGCGACGATCTTCTGCTCTTCGGGAGGTCTTGTCTCCTCCCTCTCCGCCGCCGAACTCCCTCTTCCCGCTCAACGCCGTCTAATACAAGACGGCACAAGTGGGCGGGGCTATGACCCGGCAAGCCGCGATTGACTCGTCACGTCCACCTCCTACTGGCTGCTGACCCACGAGCCAGGTTTGGCTCGCAGCCAGAGCCAAACACCCGCCGCTGTAACCAGGCAGCCGGGTGGCAGGCTACAGTAAGCCCGCACCCGGAGCCAGGTACGGAGCGCCACGCCCGACGCTTGACCGGCACTGGGAACAGGTACTCTGTCCCAGCGCCGGCTACCCGCTGCTTCTTGGCTGCCTGCGCCTGGAGACAAGCTTCTCCTGGCACCACTGTACCACCGGCACTGATGAAAGGGACCAGGCGGTCCCTTCACCAGGTGCCCGCGGCATCTGCACCGACGCAGAGGACATCACTGTCCCACTGCCGGCAACGGATGTGTCCCGCAGAGGACACATCCCCTCTGCCTGTGCATATGCTGGGATCAGCCACTTGATCCCAGCACAGCTCTCCACAGGTCCGCCAGGTCCCAACTACACTACAATATCTCCCTGTGGACCCTATGGACTTAGAAAGAGAGTTAACAAAGTTAAGTTTTACCATAACTCTAATTTTTTCACCCTCAAGTCTTGCAGCCCAGCCATAATAAAAAGTCAAAAAAAGAGCAAGAAAATAAGGAGAGATGATTCCTAATGGCATCTGGAATCTACTTTCCGAAAGGGGGCTATGGACCTGATTCAGAGCCGCTCGCTAGGTGCGATCGTTCGCATCCAGCGTATGACAAGGCATAAGCACACCCACTTTGACTGTGCGAGTGATCGCTCTGTGTATGCAGACACCCACTAGCGCACGCCATCTCCAGGAAATGTTTTAAAACATTGGTACATCGAGCACCATCGGATGCGTTCGCAGCGCTTGTGGTTGCCTTATCCTACCGCAAGCACTGCGAGGACTTCAGTGTAAAAAACAGGCATGTGACGTGTACTTTGACGCTGCCTGTTAATTATGCATGCCTTAAAAACAGCGTTGAAACACCTGGGCATGCCTGCGTTCGCACCACCACTCACCCGTTATTAGTGTTCTGCCCCTGATACCACCCACAAAGGGCCTCTCCTGTCACTCATTTCACTGGGCTGTCTTCGCTGGGCGAGCGAGCGGGCTGTGATCGCACAGAGTAGTTTCCGCACGCGCAGAACGAAGCGTGCGCATGCGCGTACGCACACCATCGGTCCGCTGGCGAGCAGCTCTGAATCAGGTCCTATATGCAGGGCTGCCACCAGAAATTGTGGGGCCCGGTACTATTAAAATAGGCAGGGCCCCCTGGGGGGGGGGAGCATAGGACAGGGAAGGCTGATCCTCATTGGGGGGGGGAGGCTGGAGTACGGGAGATGCACAGGGCAGGGAAGGATGTCTGGACTTGGGGGGGGCGGACACGCAGTGAAAGGTCCTCCTAATGCAGCTAGCCTGTGTACTTACCAGTCTTCAGCTGGTCCTGGGAGAGCGGGGGTCTGGGTGGCAGCGCCGTAGCAGTTGAAATATGCATCGGCACGGTATCCAGCTAGAAAGCGCCGGTGGCACCGTCCGCGAGCTGCCACTCCTGATTGGCTGCCAGTCCGCGAGCTGTGATGCGCTCACTGCTGGTGCCATTTTTGAAGTGCTGCACTAGTGCACTTACGCAGGCAGCGCTGTGTTTCCGGGTACCGATGCATATCTGGCTCTGCACCGTTGCAACCCGGGCGGGCCCCCGTTCTCTCCGGGCCCGGGACTACAGGCCCGGCAGTCCCCCCCGATGGTGGCCCAGCCTATATGTTAGGACAGAGGTTCCCAAATGTGGTCTTCAAGGTTCCCCAACAGTTCAAGTTTTAGAGATAACATGGTTGAGCACAGGTGGTTAAATCAAATTGACTGAGGTACTAATTAAGTTACCTGTGCTCAGCCATGGATCTCTCTAATACCTGAACTCTTGGGGAGCCTTGAGGACCGCGTTTGGAAACCTCTATGTTAGGACTCTTATACACCATGTATTATACAATTCTGTGGTTCACTACCCGGGTCTGCTATCCAGATATCGCTCTGCCTAGAATGACTGGATTTACCTGTAAGGAATTAATTCTGCCTGATTAGCTGCACCTATGGTGCAAGTATTTTACTCCTCTCAGCTGCTGGTCATTTATGTTACTGCATCTGTTCCTACCTGTCTTGGACTCTCTGTGTTTTGACTCCTTGTACTGAAACTCTGAGGCAGATACAGTACTTCAAGTCTATAACCAGTGCTATTCTGGACTCTTGATCAGCGCTGTTACACAGCATTCAGGATACCTGCACATTTTGGTATGCGGACTATAGATAGCCAGTAAAAAAGGTTGACAGTGTCTAGATAGACACCAGATGTTAGGCAGACAAAAGGTCGACACATAAATGGTTGACACATTGTTTAGGGTTAGGCACTTATTGTAGGGTTATGTTTAGGCACCCCGACGGTTAGGATTAGGCACCAGGAAGGAGGGTTAGGCACTTACCAGAGGGTTAGGCACCTACCCCGACGGTTAGGGTTAGGCACCAGGGGTTAGGGCTAGCCTTTAACAAGCTTGCTGCTTTAAAAATATGTGCATACTCGCATGTATTCCCACAGCAGCGCTGGCTCGCAGTCTATTACATTTAGCCCCTGGTATCTATCTAGATATTGTCTATCTAATTCCTGTCTATCTTTTATACCGAACCCACCAGGGTATTTGCCAAATGTATTCTGCAGACCTGCAATTTCCTAGTGACTGTGAACTCCCAGTGAGTATCCTGTGCTATGTTCCTGGGTAGGCTTGTGTCTGTTGTGCCTGTGTCTGGTGTTACACTCTGCCTGAGCTCTGGAACCCATTTGTCTATAGCCGGTCCATGAAGTATGGTGTAAACTGGGACTTTTGTTTACCTGCCTGCCTACTGCTGAGTCAGGTCAGTATATAATTTCTAAATGTCTCTGCCTGCATGCCATTGACATTTATGTGTGCTCTGTCTAATAAACCTTTTATGCACCTTCATATGCTTCTGAAATCTGTGGGCCTGATTCACTACCGTACGCAACTCCAAATACGCATGCAATTGGACTATTGTTGCGTTCTGAGCATGTGTATGCATCGCAGTGCGTGAACTAGCTATTGCGATCGGGACTGCGATTGCAGATGCTACGCAGACCCATCGCAGAGTCATTGACAGGAGGCGCCATTTGTCTTTGGTGACGGGGGGTGGTCGGGGAAATGCAGGTGCGCCAGTGCGTTCACACGCCGGGGGGTGGTCGGGGAAATGCAGGCGCGCCAGTGCGTTCACACGCCGGGGGGTGGTCGGGGAAATGCAGGCGCGCCAGTGCGTTCACACGCCGTTGCAGGGGCCTGCATAAATTATCCACTGCGATGGCCTACACAGTCTTAGGTCTCACAGCGTGCGTGGTTAGCAATTTCTGAGTAAGGTCAGGGCTTGTGCAACTGTGCATGAGGCTTGTACCGATGGTCTTGCAGTCTTGCTAAACAGTACGTATGTGTGCTGAGTAAAATGGGCGTCCTTGTCCAGTGCTGCGATGTATTAGCAATGGATTAGTATACTATCGTAGTTGAACTGCGTGCGTAATCGCTATTGCATACGCAGTTGCGAACTGTAGTGAATCATGCCCTGTATGTGGGTTTTGTATATGCTGAGATTATAACAGTGGGTCGGTGGGAACAACGATCACTCCATTATTAAGGACTTGTTGCTCTAAAGGACTTAAATGCTTGATGATACGTTGAATATTAAGTTTTCTTTTTGTTGGCAGGCGTTCTGCCTCCTCTGGTATTGGCCGTCCCTAGTGGTGCCCGTTCTGCCACAATGCTTTCTGTGCTTCCACTTGGTCCCCCTAAAGGGTTTCCGATGTTCTTGTGGAATCATCTGAATCTAGTACAGCAAATTCACTGCTGCTGTTAGGGGTTTGATTGTCCTTAAGTCGTCCTTTTCTCCTGCTCCTCCAACCTTGACATGACCTGAATGTACCTTGTCTATAGCATGGAGTATAACCTCCCATAAGCCACCCGTATACTCTATTATCATCATAGTCAGCTTTCACAGTTTGATGTTTATTCTTTTTAAACCTAATCAATTCTTTTTTTTTTGTAGTTGTCACATATAGGGGCCTATTCATCATCACTTAATTTATACAAAAGCAGGTGAAAATGTTATCGGTGTCACAAGCTGCCGCTGCATCTTGTTGGACAAAGATGCTCCTAGCGGCTCTCTCAGGCCTGTTGCTGGGAGACGTGGACGCCGCGCTGCCAATCCACGAAGTCTTCCCATCTGGCTGCTCCGTCATCTCTGCCTGGACCGGATTGGTTCCTCCTCCTGTTTCTTTCCTGCTTGTGCATTGCTCAGATGCCGGTGATAGCATCTTACATGTGTTTCCGGTTCCATAGTGATGGTATCTCTCATTGTGTTACTCCAGCGTCTCCTGTCTTGGCCGTGTTGTTATTCCAGGACACTCTGCAGCGTCTGAGCGGACTAGACACCGTGGTTATCACCGCTGCACTGTGTCTCCAGTTATCTCAGCTGCTGTATTACATCCCGGCTGCATCAGCCGTACTGCAGCGTCCGAGTACCCTCAGCCATAAGACCCCGGCTATCTCCGCTGCTCTGCGTCTCCAGTCATTTCAGCTGCTGTACTATACCCCAGCAGCATCAGCCACACTGCAGCATCTGAATGCTCTTTGCCATTCACCTCGGCTACCTCCGCTGCTCTGTGTCTTCAGACATCCCTGCCAAGTACTGTATCTCCAGCCTCAAGGTTGCTACTTGGCCGGAAGGCCACATCCATGCCAAGCACCTCAAGGCTGCAACTTTTGCCACAGGGCCACATCCATACAGAACATCGATCAGCCCTTCAGGCTGCAACTAAACAATCTTTTCTGTTGACTCCATCGCTTCATATAATCCTCAGCACTATTCATCAAAGGTGAATCTTATCCGGGATTCGTAACAATCGGGCCATTCATTAAGAAGGTAAAGCAGGAGATATCACAGATATCTCCTGCTTACCTTCCTCTTGCGGAATGGCCTGCTGTCCCCATACACTAGTATCACAGATATCTCCTGCTTACCTTCCTCTGGCAGAATGGCCCTCTGTCCCCATACTCTAGTATCACAGATATCTCCTGCTTACCTTCCTCTTGCGGAATGGCCCGCTGTCCCCATACACTAGTATTACAGATATTTCCTGCTTACCTTCCTCTTGCGGAATGGCCTGCTGTCCCCATACACTAGTATCACAGATATCTCCTGCTTACCTTCCTCTTGCGGAATGGCCCGCTGTCCCCATACACTAATATCACAGATATCTCCTGCTTACCTTCCTCTTGCGGAATGGCCCGCTGTCCCCATACACTAGTATCACAGATATCTCCTGCTTACCTGCCTCTCCCGGAATGGCCCGCTGTCCCCATACACTAGTATGGGGACAAATTCATCAAGTTCCGAAATACAATATTTTTGGAGCTTGATTGTGGGAGCATTCGCCATCTTCAGATGGCCTGGGCTCCCGCTACCAGCTCTATCCCTATGGGAAGGAGTCCCAGGTTGCGAAGAGGGATCCAATGTATGTTTGTAGGTATTTTCTCTTCCTGCCTCTTCTATAACTAGGAGCATTAGATCTAATCTGCACTTATTTAAAAGATCACCAGACATTGGTCCTGATTCAGAAATGTACGCTATTCTGATGTAAACGCATTTAAGCGATTATTGGTGGTCTGCGCATGTGTCACAGCCGCAATGCGCACCCGCGGCGATTGAATTGCCATTATGGTTACAGTGAGGATTTAAACTCAAGTGATTGACAGAAAGCGAACGTTTAACAGGTAACAGGTTGTGATGGCTAAAACCGAGGTGTGTGTTGCCCATTTTCGGGGCGTATTTCCGGCAGTGCCTGCGATCCTGTACATAGATAACATGACTCCAGCGTCTCAGGTACGGTGGCAATGACCTTAGACTCACTCAAGGAGTCGATGTTTGCCTGACCTGCGTCCAATGCTGCGTATGTTTGTGCAGTTGCAGACAGCTGCGAGGGCTCCAGTTGGCGTCTCAATACAAGTCACTGCCACTGTTGCATTAGCATATTGTCGCACATCCGCAGCTGCAGCAGCATTAGTGTACAGCTCTGTATTAGGCCCAATAGCTGCCACATCATTTGAAATAGAGGGCTCTCCTGCTTCATATGCGAGTGACCCCACATTTACTATGTATTACAGCAGTATGCTGAGACACGCCCCAAAGATGGGTTACGACACGCCTGGATTTTGCCGCTACTCACCGTAACCTCCCCCAAACGCTTCCTGAATGTCAATCACTTTGCAAATGAATCTGCACTGTGAGGGGCATCGCTAAGGTATCTTTGCACAGTGTGACTGCGACGCATGCTCGATAATCTCTCAACCCTGTAAATATCGCCGTTACGTCCACATCCGAATCAGGCTTATAGCGCCCGCCCAGCCATATACGGAAAAAGGTCTATTTTCTGTGGCGTAGGGTAATAATGTCTGGTGATCACCTGACAATAGCTACTAGTGGGCAACCTAATTTGAAAGAGTGGACTTCCTCCTATGAAATATGGGTACCCACAAATTTTCTGGGGTCATTACGGTAGTGAGAGGAAACATAGTGACCTCCTCCTATATACAGAAAACATGCATTTTCTGTAGAGTAACATTGTCCAGTGATCACCAAACAATTAGCACTAAGTAGACCCATCATTTCAAAGAGGGAACCCGACGCTTTATAAAATGAGTGCCCCTGATTTTATGGATGCCAGGGTGAAGGAAAATTTTCACCCATCCCTGAACTCCATGATTTTCCTGTACTGCAAGGGTTTTACGTGTGGGGAGGTTACATAGTTTGAAAGAGGGGGCTGACACAAAAACCACAACTTCCTAAGCGGCAGGGTCTAAATCACAGGGCTTCGGTGGCGGTTTTGCTATCTGCCTATTTACTAAGGCGGAAAACCGCTGTGAAAACACACTTTACTATCGAACAAAATTCAAAATCAAAGCACCATTGATGTGTTAGGCCATAGAAAGAATAGAATAAAATATACAATAAAACTGCCACCAAACCCGCCCAAAAAATAGACCGGCCTGTGGCAGGCGAGTTTATGAGATGCAGGCTTTGTTATATTTAACCACTTGACTGACTAATATTTATTGCAAAAATGTACCAAAAATTTTGGTTTGTCTTTGTTATTATCAAATTAGGTAAATAATAGCTATTTAAAAAACCTGATTCAATATCGAAATCAAGTTTAAATAGCTATATTATTTACATTTTTTTAAAAAAAAATTTGTATAGTTAAAAAACAAAACCGACACTTCGCACACTCAGCTATCAATTTTCTGCTCTCTATATCAATAACTATCTGTCCCTCCTCTGAATCTCCTCACAAATCTTAAAGTGAAAGAGGAAGTGGAGAACCTATTTATGCATTTTGTGCTAACGCCAATGGACAAGTGTTTTCACACGCCAATTGAAAAACTCCAGGAAATTAATCTCAAGTGAATGCCTTCTAACACACAGTGGTCGTCAAATAGGACAAGCCACGGCGGATCTGGGGTTTCAGTTTAGACATCAAAACCGACCTTTAGTAAATGGTGTCAATTTGACATTGAAACCGGCATCAATTGAGAGCGGTTTCTAAATGACAACAAAACCGCTGCTTAGTAAATTTAGGGCGCGATTCAGACCCGGGCGCTAAGAAGCGTTCGCTCGTAGCTGCCGATGGTTTGCATTGTGCGCATGTGTATGCATCGCAGTGCGCGTGCGCAAACCTCTGCGAAAGATTAGGAAGCGTTCGCTTGCCAAGCATAGACCGCCCACCAGAGTGAGTGACAGGAGAAGCCATTTGTGGGTGGTAACAGGAGCTGGCCACCAGAAACGGGGGAGTGTAGATGTGAACGCAGGCGTGCCTGACCAAAATAACGCCGTTTCAGAGGCGTGCATAATTAACAGGCAGCATCAGGGGACTTTGAGGGGACTGGTTATCCTCCCTACATATTGGAGGTTGCATGGCCATTGTAGCAGGTATATGGTGTTGCTGATGTTGCATGAAATCTGTTCTTTGATTTTGTAAGTTGCACCAGTTTGTGTGGATGTGGACGAGGTGAAGCAGGAAGCTCCCTGGGGCTTGCGGTTGCCAAGACCCAACCTTAGGATCTCATCGCAAGCCCCGATGGTCTTGACCATCGCAACCATCACCCTGGTCGGTCTCTAAGCTGTGGGTGGTAACCCACAGCTTAGCTAGCGACCAGAAGGCCGCACTAAAAAAAGAAGCGGCCGCCCTCATTCAGAGAGAGCGATCGCTTCTAGCAACCGTCTCTGAATGAGGGCCAAAATTTTTTGTGAAGAAACAAAATGTTCTTCACGAAAGTGCAAAAAATAACCCCGCTTTACAAATGCCCCTATTTTCTGTGCAAATGCGGGTGTGCTTTTGCTGGACCAATATCTGCATTTACATATAATTAAATAATTAGGGGCCTGATTCATTACGGATTGTTTTTGCGACCGCGATTACGCACGCAGTTCTGCTTTGAAAATATGCTAATGTTTGCAACCGCTCAGCCAGCATACAGACGCCCACTACCGCTTTCTCACATCCATAAGGTCTCGCAATCCTGCGTATACATTGGTAACATCGAGTAACATCGGACCCTCACGCACAATTACAGCAAGTCTGACCTGTCTCAGATATTGCAAGCGTTGTCGCAGCGAGTACTGAAGCAGCTTATGCCATCGCAGTGGCTAATTTATACACGCCCAAGAAATGGCGTACAAACAGACAGGCACGCCTGCGTTTCTCCGACCACTCCCCCGTCATCACCCCCAAATGCTGACTCACTCTGCGATGATTTTGTATCTGCGTAGGTGATCACAGTGCGATCGCAATGCTGACCTGCGCACACACGCTGCGGTGCATACATATGCGCAGTACACACCATCGGCCAACCTGCGTACGCTGTTGCCTTGGAGATCCATGATGAATCAGGCCCTGGGTGTGCTGGGATCTGTTTCTTCTTACGTTAGTTAATGGTCCTCACTGCCCTTAAAACATTAGAGGTACTCTGACGTGGATGAGTAGCTTCATCGGCTTAATTACCTTTATCAGATATAAATATCACAGCTGGAGAAAGAAAATTCTGTTATAGAGTTGCTTTAAACAACCTTTCTTTGGATGCTTGCAGTCTGCTCTTAGTGGGGTTAAGTAACAGCTTCGGGATCAGGTCTGTATGATGTAAATAAAGCTTTGTGACGACTGAAGCGCGAGTCCCGGAAACATGATATTCTATCAGGTGACTGCTGGCAGCCCCACGTATAAGAGCGGAACACTGTTACTACATAGAGCACACTGTAATCTTGTCTTTAATATCAGTAATGACGATTCCGTTGTATGCTACGCACATGGCTGTACTCTGCGACACCAGTGTAAACATCATTCTGTATTTACAGTAGGGGTGTGCACCGGCCACTTTTCGTGTTTTGTGTTTTGGTTTTGGATCTGGATCTTTCTTCGTGTTTTGGATCTGGATTGGTTTTGCCAAAACCACCCTTCCGTGTTTTGGGTTCTGGGTTTTGTGTTTTGGATCTGTATTTTTTTGAAAAAAAGCATAAAAACAGCTAAAATCACAGAATTTGTAGGTTTTTCTGCTCCTATGCTATTATTAACCTCAATAACCTTAATTTCCACTCATTTCCAGTCTATTCTGAACACCTCACACCTCACAATAGTGTTTTTATGTCCAAAAGGTTGCACCGAGGTAGCTGGATGACTATGCTAAGCGACACGAGTGGGCGGCACAAACACGTGACCCATCTAGGAGTGACACTGCAGTGGCAGACAGGATGGCAGTTAGAAAAACTAGGCCCCAAACTGTACATAATGCAAAGAAAAAAAGAGGTGCAAGATGGAATTGTCCTTGGGCCCTCCCACCCACCCTTATGTTGTATAAACAGGACATGCACACTTTAACAAATCAATCATTTCAGCGCCAGGGTCTGCCACACAACTGTGGCTGAAATGATTGGTTCGTTTGGGCCCCCACAAAACAAGCTGGCAATTAATGTGTCCCTGCACAAACTGGCTCTACGGAGGCAAGATGTCATCCTCATCCTCCTCATCCACCGATTCCTCACCCTCTTCAGTGTGTACATCCTCATCCTCACAAAGTATTAACTCGTCCCCACTTGAATCCACCACCACAGGTCCCTCTGTACGTTCTGGAGGCTGGTCTCCCTGGAAGAGCTGATAATTCATTTTGATGAACATCATCTTCTCCACATTCTGTGGAAGCAACCTCCTACGCCTTTCGCTGACAAGGTTCCCGGCTGCACTAAACACTCTTTCGGAGTACACACTGGAGGGGGGGCAACTCAGGTAAAATAGAGCCAGTTTGTACAGGGGCCTCCAAATTGCCTCTTTCCTGCCAGTACAGGTATGGACTGTCTGACATGCCTACTTGGATGCTGTCACCGATGTAATCCTCCACCATTCTGTCAATGGTGACAGTATCATATGCAGTGACAGTAGACATGTCAGAAATTGTTGCCAGGTCCTTCAGTCCGGACCAGATGTCCAAACTTGGTCCTGCCTGCCCTGCATCACCGCCAGCGGGTTGCTTAGGATACCTAAGTTTTTTCCTGGCAGCCCCAGTTGCGGGAGAAAATGAAGAAGGAGCCGTTGACGTGTCACGTTCCGCTTCAGCTGACAGTGTGTTCACCAGCAGGTCTTTGCACCTCTGCAGGCTTGTGTCGGCCGGAAAGAGAGACACCACATAGGCTTTAAACCTAGGATCGAGCACGGTGGCCAAAATGTAGTGGTCTGATTTCAACAGATTGACCACCCTGGAATCCTGGCAAAGCGAATGAAGGGCTTCATCCACAAGTCCCACATGCCGAGCGGAATCGCTCCGTCTTAGCTCCTCCTTCACTTTCTCCAGCTGCTTCTGCAAAAGCCTGATGAGGGGAATGACCTGACTCAAGCTGGCAGTGTCTGAACTGACTTCACGTGTGGCAAGTTCGAAGGGCTGAAGAACCTTGCACAACACGGAAATCATTCTCCACTGCGCTTGAGTCAGGTGCATACCCCCTCCTTTGCCTATGTCATAGGTGGATGTATAGGCTTGTATGGCCTTTTGCTGCTCCTCCATCCTCTGAAGCATATAGAGGGTTGAGTTCCACCGCGTCACAACCTCTTGCTTCAGGTGATGGCGGGGCAGGTTCAAGAGTGTTTGCTGGCGCTCCAGTCTTCGGCACGCAGTCGCTGAATGGCGAAAGTGGCCAGAAATTTTTCGGGCCACCCAAAGCGTCTCCTGCACGCCCCTGTCGCTTTTCAGAAAATTCTGCACCACCAAGTTTATTGTGTGAGCAAAACATGGGACGTGCTGGAATTTGCCCAGATGTAATGCCCGCACAATATTGGTGGCGTTGTCAGATATCACAAATCCCCAGGAGAGTCTAAGTGGGGTAAGCCACTGGGCGATGATTTCCCTCAGTTTCTCTAAGAGGTTGTCGGCGGTGTGCCTCTTACTGAAACCGGTGATACACAGCGTAGCCTGCCTTGTAACGAGCTGGCGTTTCTGAGATGCTGCTACTGGTGACGCTGCTGCTGTTGCTGCGTAAGGTGATACATCTACCCAGTGGGCTGTCACAGTCATATAGTCCTTAGTCTGCCCTGTTCCACTTGTCCACATGTCCGTGGTTAAGTGGACATTGTGTACAACGGCATTTTTCAGGACACTGAGGACACTTTTTCTGACGTTTCTGTACAGTCTCGGTATCGCCTGCCTAGTGAAGTGGAATCTAGACGGGATTTGGAACCGGGGACACACTACCTCCATCAATTGTCTAAATCCCACTGCACTAATGGCGGATACCGGACGCACGTCTAACACCAACATAGCAGTCAAGGCCTCAGTTATACGTTTTGCTTCAGGATGACTGCTGTCGTACTTCATCCTCCTCGCTAAGGACTGTTGGAGGGTCAATTGTTTAGTAAAAGTAGTGGTGTTCCTACTTCCTCTCTGGGATGATGAACGACTCCCAGCAGCAGCAGCAACAGCAGCAGCGGCAGCAGTAGGCGTAGCAATGCAGGATCCTCCGGAGGAATCCCGGATAGGAGAGTCAGTCATGCCAGTGATATGGCCTGCAGGACTACTTCCGATCCTGACTAAGGAGGAAATTGACGAGGAGGGAGTTGACGGTGTGGTTTGCAGGCGCTTGGATACAACAGGACAACGGGATTTAGGTGTCCCTGGACTGCTTACGGTCTGAGCCAAAGTTTCTGAACTTGACAGTAACTTTTTATGAACGCGCTGCAGGTGCCGTATAAGGGAGGATGTTCCTAGGTGGTTGACGTCCCTACCCCTACTTATTTCACCTTTACATATGGTACATATGGCAAGACAGTTGTTGTCCGGATTTGGATAGAAATATTGCCAGACCAAAGAGGTGGAATGTTTGGTCTTCTGCCCAGGCATGACCGTGATGGGCTTTTTCATCCCACGGACAACAACTGTCTCCCCCGGAGCCTGATTTAAACAAACCACATCACCATCAGAATCCTCCTCGCCAACTTCCTCCTCAGCGCCAGCTACACCAGTATCCTCATCCTGTTGTACTTCAACAGTGACATCTTCAATTTGCATATCAGCAAGTGGACTGTGGGTGCTCCTTTCAGCACTTGCAGGGGGCGTGCAAATGGTGGAAAGAGCCACCTCTTCCCGTCCAGTGCTGGGAAGGTCAGGCATCGCTACCACCACCACACTGGATCTGGATCTTTCTTCGTGTTTTGGATCTGGATTGGTTTTGCCAAAACCACCCTTCCGTGTTTTGGGTTCTGGGTTTTGTGTTTTGGATCTGTATTTTTTTGAAAAAAAGCATAAAAACAGCTAAAATCACAGAATTTGTAGGTTTTTCTGCTCCTATGCTATTATTAACCTCAATAACCTTAATTTCCACTCATTTCCAGTCTATTCTGAACACCTCACACCTCACAATAGTGTTTTTATGTCCAAAAGGTTGCACCGAGGTAGCTGGATGACTATGCTAAGCGACACGAGTGGGCGGCACAAACACGTGACCCATCTAGGAGTGACACTGCAGTGGCAGACAGGATGGCAGTTAGAAAAACTAGGCCCCAAACTGTACATAATGCAAAGAAAAAAAGAGGTGCAAGATGGAATTGTCCTTGGGCCCTCCCACCCACCCTTATGTTGTATAAACAGGACATGCACACTTTAACAAATCAATCATTTCAGCGCCAGGGTCTGCCACACAACTGTGGCTGAAATGATTGGTTCGTTTGGGCCCCCACAAAACAAGCTGGCAATTAATGTGTCCCTGCACAAACTGGCTCTACGGAGGCAAGATGTCATCCTCATCCTCCTCATCCACCGATTCCTCACCCTCTTCAGTGTGTACATCCTCATCCTCACAAAGTATTAACTCGTCCCCACTTGAATCCACCACCACAGGTCCCTCTGTACGTTCTGGAGGCTGGTCTCCCTGGAAGAGCTGATAATTCATTTTGATGAACATCATCTTCTCCACATTCTGTGGAAGCAACCTCCTACGCCTTTCGCTGACAAGGTTCCCGGCTGCACTAAACACTCTTTCGGAGTACACACTGGAGGGGGGGCAACTCAGGTAAAATAGAGCCAGTTTGTACAGGGGCCTCCAAATTGCCTCTTTTTCCTGCCAGTACAGGTATGGACTGTCTGACATGCCTACTTGGATGCTGTCACCGATGTAATCCTCCACCATTCTGTCAATGGTGACAGTATCATATGCAGTGACAGTAGACATGTCAGAAATTGTTGCCAGGTCCTTCAGTCCGGACCAGATGTCCAAACTTGGTCCTGCCTGCCCTGCATCACCGCCAGCGGGTTGCTTAGGATACCTAAGTTTTTTCCTGGCAGCCCCAGTTGCGGGAGAAAATGAAGAAGGAGCCGTTGACGTGTCACGTTCCGCTTCAGCTGACAGTGTGTTCACCAGCAGGTCTTTGCACCTCTGCAGGCTTGTGTCGGCCGGAAAGAGAGACACCACATAGGCTTTAAACCTAGGATCGAGCACGGTGGCCAAAATGTAGTGGTCTGATTTCAACAGATTGACCACCCTGGAATCCTGGCAAAGCGAATGAAGGGCTTCATCCACAAGTCCCACATGCCGAGCGGAATCGCTCCGTCTTAGCTCCTCCTTCACTTTCTCCAGCTGCTTCTGCAAAAGCCTGATGAGGGGAATGACCTGACTCAAGCTGGCAGTGTCTGAACTGACTTCACGTGTGGCAAGTTCGAAGGGCTGAAGAACCTTGCACAACACGGAAATCATTCTCCACTGCGCTTGAGTCAGGTGCATACCCCCTCCTTTGCCTATGTCATAGGTGGATGTATAGGCTTGTATGGCCTTTTGCTGCTCCTCCATCCTCTGAAGCATATAGAGGGTTGAGTTCCACCGCGTCACAACCTCTTGCTTCAGGTGATGGCGGGGCAGGTTCAAGAGTGTTTGCTGGCGCTCCAGTCTTCGGCATGCAGTCGCTGAATGGCGAAAGTGGCCAGAAATTTTTCGGGCCACCCAAAGCGTCTCCTGCACGCCCCTGTCGCTTTTCAGAAAATTCTGCACCACCAAGTTTATTGTGTGAGCAAAACATGGGACGTGCTGGAATTTGCCCAGATGTAATGCCCGCACAATATTGGTGGCGTTGTCAGATATCACAAATCCCCAGGAGAGTCTAAGTGGGGTAAGCCACTGGGCGATGATTTCCCTCAGTTTCTCTAAGAGGTTGTCGGCGGTGTGCCTCTTACTGAAACCGGTGATACACAGCGTAGCCTGCCTTGTAACGAGCTGGCGTTTCTGAGATGCTGCTACTGGTGACGCTGCTGCTGTTGCTGCGTAAGGTGATACATCTACCCAGTGGGCTGTCACAGTCATATAGTCCTTAGTCTGCCCTGTTCCACTTGTCCACATGTCCGTGGTTAAGTGGACATTGTGTACAACGGCATTTTTCAGGACACTGAGGACACTTTTTCTGACGTTTCTGTACAGTCTCGGTATCGCCTGCCTAGTGAAGTGGAATCTAGACGGGATTTGGAACCGGGGACACACTACCTCCATCAATTGTCTAAATCCCACTGCACTAATGGCGGATACCGGACGCACGTCTAACACCAACATAGCAGTCAAGGCCTCAGTTATACGTTTTGCTTCAGGATGACTGCTGTCGTACTTCATCCTCCTCGCTAAGGACTGTTGGAGGGTCAATTGTTTAGTAAAAGTAGTGGTGTTCCTACTTCCTCTCTGGGATGATGAACGACTCCCAGCAGCAGCAGCAACAGCAGCAGCGGCAGCAGTAGGCGTAGCAATGCAGGATCCTCCGGAGGAATCCCGGATAGGAGAGTCAGTCATGCCAGTGATATGGCCTGCAGGACTACTTCCGATCCTGACTAAGGAGGAAATTGACGAGGAGGGAGTTGACGGTGTGGTTTGCAGGCGCTTGGATACAACAGGACAACGGGATTTAGGTGTCCCTGGACTGCTTACGGTCTGAGCCAAAGTTTCTGAACTTGACAGTAACTTTTTATGAACGCGCTGCAGGTGCCGTATAAGGGAGGATGTTCCTAGGTGGTTGACGTCCCTACCCCTACTTATTTCACCTTTACATATGGTACATATGGCAAGACAGTTGTTGTCCGGATTTGGATAGAAATATTGCCAGACCAAAGAGGTGGAATGTTTGGTCTTCTGCCCAGGCATGACCGTGATGGGCTTTTTCATCCCACGGACAACAACTGTCTCCCCCGGAGCCTGATTTAAACAAACCACATCACCATCAGAATCCTCCTCGCCAACTTCCTCCTCAGCGCCAGCTACACCAGTATCCTCATCCTGTTGTACTTCAACAGTGACATCTTCAATTTGCATATCAGCAAGTGGACTGTGGGTGCTCCTTTCAGCACTTGCAGGGGGCGTGCAAATGGTGGAAAGAGCCACCTCTTCCCGTCCAGTGCTGGGAAGGTCAGGCATCGCAACCACCACCACACTTGGACTCTCCTTGGGGATTTGTGATATCTTCTTAGAAAGCACAGTTCTTCGCTGTGCTTTTGCCAGCTTAACTCTTTTGATTTTTTTAGTGGGAGGAGTGCTTCCATCGTCATGTGAAGCTGAACCACTAGTCATGAACATACTAGGGATCGACCTTAGCCGTTCCTTGCCACTCCGTGTCGTAAATGGCATATTGGCAAGTTTACGTTTCTCTTCAGCTGATTTAAATGTCTTTTTCAAGGTCATTTTCCTGAACTTTGCCATTTGGGATTGTATGTGCCCTCTACTATGACATTGGGCATCGGCCTTGGCAGACGACGTTGATGGCATGTTATCGTCTATGTCATGACTAGTGGCAGCAGCTTCAGCACTAGGAGGAAGTGGTTCTTGATCTTTCTCTATTTTATTTTTATCGGAGAAAGTTTGGTCCTCCATTTATGTTATATCGATTTGATATATACGTGCGGCTAAACACAGAAAATAATTTTTTTTTTGGTTTGGACTGGAGTGTACTTTGTGGGTTACAGCACCCTTTAACGGTCAAGCCAGCCGGCCCTTTACTTATGACACAGGCGCACGCTTGGCACTACTTTGTTGATGCACGTGCGGCTACTGCGCACACAATTCACAAACACAGAAAATAATTTTTTTTTAGGTTTGGACTGGAGTGTACTTTCGGGGGTTACAGCACCCTTAACGGTCAAGCCAGCCGGCCCTTTACTTATGACACAGGCGCACGCTTGGCACTACTTTGTTGATGCACGTGCGGCTACTGCGCACACAATTCACAAACACAGAAAATAATTTTTTTTTTGGTTTGGACTGGAGTGTACTTTCGGGGGTTACAGCACCCTTAACGGTCAAGCCAGCCGGCCCTTTACTTATGACACAGGCGCACACTTGGCACTACTTTGTTGATGCACGTGCGGCTACTGCGCACACAATTCACAAACACAGAAAATAATTTTTTTTTGGGTTTGGACTGGAGTGTACTTTCGGGGGTTACAGCACCCTTAACGGTCAAGCCAGCCGGCCCTTTACTTATGACACAGGCGCACGTTTGGCACTACTTTGTTGATGCACGTGCGGCTACTGCGCACACAATTCACAAACACAGAAAATAATTTTTTTTTGGGTTTGGACTGGAGTGTACTTTCGGGGGTTACAGCACCCTTAACGATCAAGCCAGCCGGCCCTTTACTTATGACACAGGCGCACGCTTGGCACTACTTTGTTGATGCACGTGCGGCTACTGCGCACACAATTCACAAACACAGAAAATAATTTTTTTTTTGGTTTGGACTGGAGTGTACTTTCGGGGGTTACAGCACCCTTAACGGTCAAGCCAGCCGGCCCTTTACTTATGACACAGGCGCACGCTTGGCACTACTTTGTTGATGCACGTGCGGCTACTGCGCACACAATTCACAAACACAGAAAATATATTATTTTTTTAGCACTTGGGGGGAGCACCCCTGATGGACAGAGCACCCCCTGGACAACACTACAGCACCCCTTTAGGACTGGGACACTGCACAGGACTTTGGAGTGGACACAGCCCCTATGGAGAACTGACTGCACAACACAGTCCAGCCAGCCCCTATGGACTTTGAAGTAGTGGACACAGCCCCTATTAACAACAGCAGCACAGCACAACACAGCCAGCCCCTATGGACTTTGAAGTAGTGGACAACAGCAGCACTACACTACACTACACTACACAGCACTAACTCCCACCCTCCCTCTTCACTGTCCACAGCCGAGTGAGAAAATGGCGCCGACGCGGGTACCTTATATAGGATCCAAAACCCGCGAGACTCGGAAGGCGGGATGATGACGTTTTGCCTCGATGTCAGATCCGAGTCAGGCGGGAAAAGTCGAGCCTGACTCGGATCGGACTCGGATCGGGGGGGCTCGGGGGGGTTCGGATTTCAGAAATCCGAACCCGCTCACCCCTAATTTACAGTAATCAAGTGCCGTCAACCCAAACTCAGGAAGCCATCTACATCTAATAATACTTTTATAAGTACGTTGTAATGATAGTATTAGGTGACAAAGGACTTTTTAAACATGAATTATCTTCTGTATGAATAATTGACAGAAATGATCTGTACTTCTCTGTGACCCTCGGAAGGCGGCTGCACCATACAATGTCCCTTCAGTCGCCGCTTTGCCGGTTAATCACATGATGGGGTAAATGTGAGGATAAAGTAACGTTAACAAGTGAACACTTTGAGCTACTAAAGTGACAATCTCCTGGTAGCTCTCCTTCTTATGCCGGCTCATGTACAGTACAGTCCACTTAATTTTTACATACATTAAAGGGACTGCAACCATTATTTTAAGTTATTTTCCTGAGCATCTGTCTTATGTAAATAGAAAGGGGTAACTGTATACAAATCTTCTTGTTTTATATCTACAGTGCATCCGGAAAGTATTCACAACGCTTCACTTTTTCCACCTTTTGTTATGTTACAGCCTTATTCCCAAATGGAATAAATAAATTTTTGTCCTCAAAATTCTACACACAATACCCCATAATGACAACGTGTAAAAAGTTTTTTTTACGATTTTTGCAAATTTAATTAAAAACAAACAAACTAAGAAATCACATGACAATAAGTATTCACAGCCTTTGCTCAGTACTTTGTTGATGCACCTTTGGCAGCAATTACAGCCTCAAGTCTTTTTGAATATGATGCCACAAGCTTGGCACACCTATCTTTGGGCAGTTTCGCCCATTCCTCTTTGCAGCACCTCTCAAGCTCCATCTGGATGGGAAACGTCGGTGCACAGCCATTTTCAGATCTCTCCAGAGATGTTCAATCGGATTCATGTCTGGGCTCTGGCTGGGCCACTCAAGGACATTCATAGAGTTGTCCTGAAGCCACTCCTTTGATATTTTGGCTGTGTGCTTAGGGTCGTTGTCCTGCTGAAAGATTAAACTGTCGCCCCAGTCTGAGGTCAAGAGCGCTCTGGAGCAGGTCATAGTTGCCTACTTTTTAATAAGCATTTCAGGGAGATTGTGAAAGCAACACCTATGACCTCGCATTCAAGTGGGCGTGTACTGCTACATCTGAGAGGCGTGCCATAAAATTGACTTACATCCAAAAGTAAATGAGCCCCAAAGCAGTTAGTAAGATCTATTTGTTCATGAAAACACAGTAAAATACTTTTCAGAAAATGCATGTAGCCATAGGGATCATTGTGCCTAATAACCAATACAGGAAAATTATACTAATTATCCCATTTGAATGTATATATCTTTGATTTTTTTTTATATATATAACAGATTCATAATGGGGTACGGTGCAATCAGGGAGACTACTAGGCTCTTCAGGGAGACAGGGAGATTGCTTCTGTTTCAGGGAGTCTCCTGGCCAATCAGGGACAGTTGGTAAGTATGGAGCAGGTTTTCATGCAGGATGTCTCTGTACATTGCTGCATTCATCTTTCCCTCTATCCTGACTAGTCTCCAAGTTCCTGCCACTGAAAAACATCCCCACGCATGATGCTGCTACCACCATGCTTCACTGTAGGGATGGTATTGGCCTGGTGATGAGCGGTGCCTGGTTTGCTCCAAACATAACACCTGGCATTCACGCCAAAGAGTTCAATTTTTGTCTCATCAGACCAGAGAGTCCTTCAGGTGCATTTTGGGAAACTCCAGGTGGGCTGCCATGTGCTTTTTACTAAGGAGTGGCTTCCGTCTGGCCACTCTACCATACAGTCCTGACTGGTGGATTGCTGCAGAGATGGTTGTCCTTCTGGAAGGTTTTCCTCTCCACAGAGGAATGCTGTAGCTCTGACAGAGGGATCATCGGGTTCTTGGTCACCTCCCTTTTAGGGCCCTTCTCCCCCTATCGCTCAGTTTAGATGGCCGGCCAACTCTAGGAAGAGTCCTGGTGGTTCCGAACTTCTTCCATTTATGGATGAAGGAGGCCACTGTGCTCATTGGGACCTTCAGCAGATATTTTTCTGTACCCTTCCCCAGATTTGTGCCTCGAGACAATCCTGTCTCGGAGGTCTACAGACAATTCCTTGGACTTAATGCTTGGTTTGTGCTCTGACATGCACTGTCACGTGTGAGACCTTATATAGACAGGTGTATGCCTTACAAAATCATGTTCAATCAACTGAATTTACCACAGGTGGACTCCAATTAAGCTGTAGGAACATCTCAAGGATGATCAGTGGAAACAGGATGCACCTGAGCTCAATTTTGAGCTTCATGGCAACGGCCATGAATACTTATGTACATGTGATTTCTTAGTGGGTTTTTTTAATTAAATTTACAAAAATCTCAAAAAACCTTTTACGCTTTGTCATTATGGGGTATTGTGTGTAGAATTTTGAGGACAAAAATGAATTTATTCCATTTTGGAATAAGGCTGTAACATAACAAAATGTGGAAAAAGTGAAACGTTGTGAATACTTTTCGGATGCACTATAAATTGTATGAGGATGCTAGTAGGTTAGTTTATAGAATTTACTGATCAGTACAGTTCCATTGTTAGCTTTACCTTCCATGGTATTCCTTTATCTCTTCAGAGTACTCTTCTATAGGTGTAACTGGGAGTTGTATCAAGCCTTAAGCCGCATACACACTAGACGATTTCTATGACCGATATGGATGATAATGATATAGTTTAATGGTATATCGTTCAGTGTGTATGCAGTGAACGACCAACCATGCGCGCTTCTGCGGATCGTTAAAGATTTCTTTTGTCGTCCGTACATTCGTACCAATCTGATGATATCGCCAAGAATTGCCTGTTCAGAGATTTGGCAGGATGACTTCATTGAAAGATATCTTTAAATATATCTTTCAGTGTGTACACCCAATATTGTTTGTCCTGCACTACAGAAAGTTCAAGGGAAATTTTTCGCCAATATCGTTCATACAGCGAATCGTCCCGTGTGTATGAGCCTTTAGGGAGAGATATTGTGGAGAAGTTGCCCAGAGCAACCAATCTGCGTCTAACCACCATTTTAAAGACTGTAGACCTGTTTCAGCCCTGGGCACAATCCCGATTCGGCCGCAAGTGGCCGATGTGTGAATTCTATTGCACATGCGCCGAAGCCGCAGTGTGCATCGATGCTGTTGCGGCTCCGGTCACACTGTGAACTGGGGTTCGCAGGGTGGCTGACACACTGGAGACGTTTGGGGGGCAGTGAGGGGCAGCGTTTCACAGAGCGGAGGCACGTCGGCACCGTTTGTGAGACGTGCCAAAGACAGTGGCTGCGTCGTCAAATGCAAATTCCCTGGCCTCAGCAGCTTAGTTGTGGCGGGCCCTCTGAGTAACCTTAGGGTTGTGCAACAGGAAAAGGGGATAGGGGCAGAGCCAGATTTAGACCTCCTCCTGTTGTCACGGGTCACAGATCCTGCAGCCCACTTCATTTTAGACCTAACACTCCCCTCACACAGACCACTTCCCCTCAAAGCACAGACCACCCTCCCCCAAAGCATAGACCCCTCTCCCCTCACAGCAGACACTCTCAGCATAGACCCCTCTCCCCTCACAGCACAGACACTCTCAGCATAGACCCCTCTCCCCTCACAGCACAGACCCCCCCACCAACCCTCACAGCACAGAACTCCCGTCCCTTCACAGCACAGACCCCCCCACCAACCCTCACAGCACAGAACTCCCGTCTCTTCACAGCACAGACCCCCCCCTTCAGCACAGACCCCCCCTTCAGCACAGACCCCTGCCCTCACAGAACCCTCTTAGCATATACTGTAGTCACTCTCCACTCAGAACAGACCCCTCTCAGCATAGACCCTCACAGCACAGACCCCCCTTCCCTGTCAGCACAGACCCTCCCCCCTGCCCTCACAGATCCCTCTTAGCATATAGACTCTCTCCCGTCACAGAACAGACCCCTCTCAGCATAGACCCTCACAGCACAGACCCCCCCCTTCCCTTTCAGCACAGACCCCCCCCAGCCCTCACAGACCCCTCTTAGCATATAGAATCTCTCCCTTCAGAACAGACCCCTCTCAACTTAGACCCCCCTCCCCTCACAGTTCAGCGCCTTTCTCCCCACCCCGCCAGCTCCAGCAAACTTACCTGTCCGGCATACCGCAGACCTGCATGGCTCTTCGAGGAGCTCCAGCATTCCAGCCTCCATAACAGCGGCACAGCGGGAGACCAAGTAAGTGACAGAGAGTCACTGTCACTGACTGCGAGCGCAGCGGCGCCCTCCTCACCATGGCGATCCATTCATCACTGGCAGCATCCCCTTCCTGCCTAACGATAGGTCCGGCCCTGGCTTTCACCTCCTCCTCCCCCAGGGGCAGGGCCTTGGATGTGCTGCTACAACTAGACTAACTGCCTGTATGTTTGTTCCCGACTCCTCTCTCCCCAGCTGGTGCTAGTAGCAACAGGTAATGTGACAGACAGGGCAGCAGGTTTTCCAGGGCCGGATATTTGGGGGGGCCCGGCCTAGGTAGGGGTGACGTCGCACAGGCAAAGGAAGATACATCCTCTATATATCTGAAACCAGTATTCCCTTGCCATTATATCATAGATGAAAAAATTAAGCTAAAGTGGGCAGCTCACTAGTATTAAACACTGTAAGTAAAAACATAAGAAGAAAAAAGAACTCTGTTTAGTGAGCACTTTGAATAAATTAATTGGTTAAAATTAGGGATGAGTGGGTTCGGATCTCCGAAATCCGAACCCCCCCGATCCGAGCAGAACCCGAGTCAGGCTCAGGATTTCCCGCCTTGCTCGGATCTGAAATCGAGGCAAAAAGTCATCATCCTGATGTCGGATTCTCGCGGGTTTTGGCTTCTATAAAGGTCCCATGATCACTGCCATTTTTCATTCCGGCTGTGGAGTGTGCAGAGTTAGGCGGGAGCTGAGAGCTTAGTGTTGTGTGTTAGACTGTTAGTTATAACAATAAAAAATATTAAAGTACTGCTTGCTTGCTACTGTGAAGAGGGAGGGAGCTGTTGCTGACCATATGGGCTGGCTGGCTGCCTTGTCCATATAGGGACTGGCTGGCTACTGTTGTACATATACAATACATAGGGGCTGGCTGGCTGCTGTTGTCCTTGTCCATATAGGGGGTGGTAGTTGTCCTGTCCATAGGGGCTGGCTGGCTGTAGTGCTGTGTTGTCTAGGGGCTGCCCTGTCTGCTGTAGGGGTACGCTCATACAAATAATTTTTACAGGGGCTGCCCTGTCTGCTGTAGGGGTACGCTCATACAAAAATTTTTTACAGGGGCTGCCCTGTCTGCTGTAGGGGTACGCTCATACAAATAATTTTTACAGGGGGTGCCCTGTCTGCTGTAGGGGTACGCTCATACAAATAATTTTTACAGGGGGTGCCCTGTCTGCTGTAGGGGTACGCTCATACAAATAATTTTTACAGGGGGTGCCCTGTCTGCTGTAGGGGTACGCTCATACAAATAATTTTTACAGGGGCTGCCCTGTCTGCTGTAGGGGTACGCTCATACAAATAATTTTTACAGGGGGTGCCCTGACTGCTGTAGGCAGGGATTGGCTGGCAACTTTTAGCCTGGGGGGCAAAGGCATGCAGGCGGCCTGGCAGAGGAATAGCATGTAGCCAGGGTGCCCGAAGAACGTGCGTGCTACGGCGTCCCTCCCCCCGCCTCAAGTGTTCCAGGGAGGAGGCGGGTCAATATGGAATTAATCTAAAGTAAAAATAAAGATTAGGGGCAGCCCCGTCATGGTGCCCATATGCAGTGCCCCCTTGTGCCCCAGGAGAGGACCCCCTTATGCAGGCCTCCAGTAGTGTCCCCAGTAGTGATCCCCCCTATGCAGTGCCTCTTATACAATGCCCCCAGTAGTGGTCCCCCCTGTACAGTGTCTCTTGTGCCCCCAGTAGTAAGCCCCTTATACAGTGCCTCCAGTAGTGGTACCCCCTATGCAGTGCCCCTTATATAGTGCCCCCAGTAGCAGTCCACCCCCCATGCAGTGCCCCCAATAGTGGTAACCCTTATGCAGTGCACCTTAAATAGTGGCCCCAGTTGTAGGCTCCCCCTATACATTACCCCCAGTATTGCCCTTTTTATAGAGCCGCCAGCAATGGTCCCTCGATGCAGTGCCCCCAGTGGTAGTCCCCTCCCCCCTATGTAGTGCCTCTAGTAGTAGTCCCCTCCCCCCATGCAGTGCCCCTAGTAGTTGTCCCCTCCTCTTGTAGTGCCCCTAGTAGTAGTAGTCCTCCCTTTGTAGTGCCCCTAGTAGTAGTAGTGCCCCCAGTAGTAGTCCCCCCTAGTAGTACCCTCAGTTGTAGTCCCATCCCCCCCTTGAAGTGCCCCCAGTAATCCCCAGTAGTGGTCTCCACCTTGCAGTGCCGCCAGTAGTGGTCCCTCCTTGTAGTGCCCCCCCTTGTAGTGCCCCCAGTAGTGATCATCCCCTTGTAGTGCCCCCTGTAGTGGTCTTCCTCTTGTAGTGGCCCCAGTAGTAGTCCCTCCCTCTTGTAGTGCCCCCAGTAGTAGTACCCCCCTTGTAGTGCCCCCAGTAGTAGTAGTCCCCCCCTTGCAGTGCCCCCAGTAGTGGTTCCCCCTTTGTAGTGCCCCCAGTAGTAGTAGTCCCCCCCTTGTAGTGCCCCCAGTAGTAGTAGTCCTCCCCTTGTATTGCCCCCAGTAGTAGTAGTCCCCCCCCCTTGCAGTGCCTCCAGTAGTGGTCTCCCCCATGTAGTGCCCCCAGTAGTAGTAGTCCCCCCCTTGTAGTGCCCCCAGTAGTGGTCTCCCCTTTGTAGTGCCCGCCCCTCCCCCAGTAGACATACGTAATTAAAAAAAAAAAAACACTTACCTGAATCCCCGCTCCCGCCATCGTCATCCGCTCCTCTGTCTGTCCTTCCCAGGCCGGGCCGCTCTGCATTATGGGAGAGTCGTCATGACATCATGACGCCTCTCCCATTACCCACTGCGGGAGCCGGAAGATGGAGAGGCTCCTGCAGTGGGCGCAGCAGCAGCTAATGAGAGTCTGCCAGACTCTCATTGGCTGCTGATCAAAACAAACACACAGCTGCCGGTGCAGGCGGCTGTGTGTTTGTCACTTGTGTAGTGCTGACCGAACTCCGTCCGGTCAGCGCTACACACGCGGTGCAGTCTGTGTCACAGTGACACAGACTGCCCGCGGCCCGCATGACGCTGCGGCCCGGGGAGCACATGGCACCCTGCCCCCCGGCCCAGCCTGCCACTGGCTGTAGGGGTACGCTCATACAAATAATTTTTACAGGGGCTGTCCTGTCTGCTGTAGGGGTACGCTCATACAAATAATTTTTACAGGGGCTATTCACTCCATAAAAATAATGGAGGAATGAGAAATATTTTGAAAAATCGGCCCCACCTACAAATTCACCTTCAGTCACAATGGGTCGAAATAAGGCTAATGTCAATAAAAACTCCTCTGCTTCTCTCCCGAGTGGCTCCGAGGACATATCAGGACCGGCTGATCCTCCTGCTCTAGCAGTTATTCCTGTAGAGTCCCTTCCTATTGTGGATATGGCCAGAGAAATGGCCAATATCATGATGCCTCTAATTGACAAGCGTTTACTTGATATGAATGCTAAATTGGATGCGACTCTGGCCAAAATAGATACTCATACAGCTCGTATAAATACATTGGAGCAATGCACCAGTGATGTGGAGGATAGATTGCAGGAGGTACATCAACAGGGTTTCTCTCATCAGACTCTCATACAGGAGATGCGTGATAAAATAGACGATTTGGAGAACCGTCATAGACGGAACAATCTCTGATTCATTGGCATCCCAGAGTCTATTACTGGTGCTCAACTCCATGATTTTTTGAGCGTAGATCTTCCAAAAGCCCTGGGTATCACAGGAGAGTTCTCTACACCTCAAATTGAGAGGGCCCACAGACTAGGTTCAGATAATCGTCCAATGCAAGGAAGACCTAGGCCAGTGATTGCGAAATTCTTGGATTACAGGGCAAAAGAGAAAATTCTTTACCATTATCGTAGAGTGCAATCTCTTAATGTAAAAGAACATAACATCCTTATTTTTCAGGATTTCTCGGCAGCAGTGTCGCAGAAACGCAAGGCATTTTCTGAAATTTGCTGTTATCTACACGACAATAACCGTCGTTTTGCCCTCCTTTACCAGGCCAAACTGACGATTTTTGACAATGGCCAGTCATTTATATATATATATATATATATATATATATATGATGATCCAGTAACAGCTAGATTTTTGAATCACAATATATGGTTTTTAGCATGCACCGTCTATTTCCGGTGGTGCTTGCTATACTATGTCTAGGTTCTGTAAAATGTGAGAATAGGAGTTTGAAGCATTATATGTGTTTGTTTTTTTGTTTGTTTTTTCTCTCTCTCCTCTCCCTGCTCTTCGGGGGAAAGGAGGGGGGGGGATCTTGCACCCATAGTAATGGGTGAAAGGATTGAAGCTGTCTCCGCAGGCTGGGATGGAGGACGCTAGAACATTTGGTACCAGAGTCTACTTTTAGTTTCCCTAACCTAGGAATTGGCTAGACATGGCTGATGGGGTGAGTACACCTGTGCAGACTGTACCAAATGCTAAGATTAAACTCATTTCATGGAATGTGGGAGGTCTAAATTCGCCAATTAAAAGGAAAAGGGTAGTCAATCATTTCAAAAAGTTTCGCTCAGACATTACCTTCCTTCAAGAGACACATTGGTTGGACGGTGATGGTTCTGTGTAATGCCCCATGGATAGGAGAATGTGTGTCAACAAACTATTGTAGAAAAGTCAGGGGAGTGGCCATCCTTTTCCACAGAAATCTGCACTATTCCATTTTAAATACTGTAGCTGATCCAGATGGTAGGTACCTCATTCTAGACATGGAGATTTGTGTGAAAAAGTATACCCTGGTCAATATATATGCTCCCAATGTTGCCCCTCATGAATTTATCGGGAGAATAACACAAATTTTGGCCCAACGCCTTACTTTTACGATGATACTAGCAGGAGATTTTAATTCGGTAGAAAACTTCTCTCTTGATAGACAACCAGTCCCGCAATCTAGGTCACAATAAGCATGGCAACAATATCAAAATCTTACAACAACACACCAGCTCACTGATACATGGAGACTTTCGAACCCCACTGGTAAAATGTTCATGTTTCACTCAGCAGTACATAATTCGTGGTCCCGAATAGATAAAATGTATGTTTCTGATACTTTGGTTTCTGTTGTTCAGGATACTGGGATTCATGCGATCCTAGTGTCCATAACCTTCTCTTTGGGTCATGTATCTGGTGGGCCACGTTTTTGGTGCTTCCCAGCGTAATTGTATCAATCTGAGAATTTTAAGGCCTTTCTGGTTGCTCAATGGATGAATTATCAAGATGACAATTCGGATGCTTGGGATAATCCTACCGTGTTTTGGGGAGCGTCAAAGGTAGTCTTAAGGGGGCACATAATAGAATATGTTTCTAGACAGCGAAAGGAAATTAGGGTTATTTATGACTCCCTTTCTAAAACATTATCCTCTGCCCTACAGACATACATTGTGTGTCCTACTACCATATCACAGGAGGCATATATCCAGGCGAAACAGTCACTTAATAACCATCTATTATCCCAAGGCGAAGAAGGATATTATTTTTACTAAACATAATTTCTTTAGATGGGGAAACAAAGCTGGTCGTTTACTAATTAGGATGTCAAGACCTTGGCGTAAACGGACATATATAACAGCACTTAAGGACCCTTCCACTAATAGGATTGTGACCTCTACTGAGGAAATAGTGAAACAATTTGAGACTTATTACTCAGCTCTATGTCAAGACTTAGCTTTTGATTGTACAGCCCATGCACGCATGATTTCTGAGGCCTCATTGCCTGTACTAACCCCTAGTCAGAGGGAGATGCTTAGTGAGGACATGACAATTGACGAGGTGTTGTTGGCTATTTCCAAGTTACAGTTGGGTAAGTCTCCTTTCCCCGATGGCCTATCTAATGAATATTATAAACTCCTACAGCATCAAATGGCGCCAGTTCTAGTTGGTTTATTTAATGACTTATTAAAAAATGGCTCTCCTTTCCCACATTTTACACATACAACCACTATTTTGCTTCCTAAGCTCCAGAGAGACCCTGCTCTCTTAGACTCAGATAGGCCCATAAGTCTGCTAAATACTGATGCCAAACTACTAGCTAAAATTATGGCAGATCACTTGGAGATGATGCTGCCGGGGTTGCTTACCTCGTATCAACTGGGATTTGTACGGGGCCGTCATTCTGTGAGGGGAATACGGACGGTTATAGCAGCAGTGGCGGTCTCCTCGGGTGTGGCTAACATCCAGAATATGTTATTAACATCGCCGTATGTACTGATATTGTGTGAGATTCTATGGCCGCACCTGTTTGCTATACTTCATACTAGAGATGTGCGCCGACCCCCGTGTTTTGGATCTGGATCTCCCCTGGTTTTGGATCTGGATTGGTTTTGCCAAAACCTCACCTCCGTGTTTTGTTTTTGTGTTTTGGTTTTGGATCTGGATTTTTTCTTAAAAAATAAAAAAAAACAGCTAAAATCACATAAAACTGGCCTTTTTTAGTTCCTACAGTATTAATAACCTCAATAACTTTTATTTCCACTCATTTCCAGTCAATTTTGACCACCTCACAGCTCACAATATTGATTTGTTGATTTGTTCATCTTGTTTAGGCCCAAAATTTGCACCAAGATAGCTGGCTGACTAAGCTAAGCTGCAGCAGTGGGCGGCACAAACACATGGCAGTTCAACTTCAAACATGGCACATCAGGAAACACTTTTATTATTCAAGAGAGGCCTGAGGGAGTTGGAGTATGTATGTAGCTGAAGGTAGGGTAGGGACTGGAAGGGTTGATTGGTAGTAAATTTAATTTTAATTTTTTGATTCAAAAGAAAATTTATGAGGGACAAGGGGAGGGGAGGAGGCATTTACAAAAAAATGTGATACAGTACATTTACATCAGTCCTTGCCACAGAAGAATCCTTGAGCATGGCTGCTGCTGCTGGGAGTTGATTTTCTCATCCCAGAAGGGGACCAGGAAGAGTGCTTTCCAAAAAAAATAAACAATTGACTTAAATAATGCTTTGCAAACCTTCTATGTCCCAACCTGTACAGGGCCATAAAAAAAAACATAGTTAGTTAGTGGCCTCAAAGTGCCACTTAACCAGCACAAATATGTGGACAAGTGTAAGATCTATGATTTAAGAGCAGGGATAGCCAACCCTGGTCCTCGAGAGCTACCAACAGTGCATGTTTTCCAGGTCTCCTCACAGAATCAAAACTATAATAATTAACTCCACCTGTGGATCTTTCTAAATTTTTTGGTGAGTAATGAATACACCTGTGCACCAGCTAGGTCGTCTGGAAAACGTGAGCTCTCGAAGACCAAGGTTGGCTACCCCTGATTTAAGGCCTTACGTTGTGTCTTTCTTGAGAATCCTGTGCCTGCTCCTGCGGCTAGGAGTGGATTTTCATCCCAGAAGGGGACCAGGAAGAGTGCTTTCAAATAACAATTGACTTAAATAATCCTTTGCAAACCTTCTGTGAAGGCATTTTCCAACCTGTACAGGGACATTAAAAAAAACAGATTTAGTTAGTGGCCTTCAAACTGCCGTTGTTCCCACTGTCCACTTAATCATATGAGATATGTGAACAAGCGGAACAGAGCATTAAATGCAACATTTCAGATTTAAGGTTTAAGTCTTACATTGTGTCTTTCTTAGGAATTCTTTCGCAAGCATCATGCCTGCTTGCTGGGAGTGAATTTTTTTCATCCCAGAAGGGGACCAGGAAGCGTGCTTTCCAAAAATAAATAAACAATTGACTTAAATAATCCTTTGCGAACCTTCTGTTCTGTAAAGGAATTTCCCAACCTGTACAGGGATGTAAAAAAACCCAGAATCAGTTAGTGGCCTTCAAATTGCCATTGTTCCAACTGTCCACTACTTAGATATTTGAATATGATGTTAGAATGTAGAAGGTCAAAAATTGGGTGGACCAGACATGGCTGATTGATCAACCATGGCGACTGGATTAGTGTCATAAGGAAGAGGAGGCTGCAAACTGGGTGTCATGTTATGAGTTGGCCATATGGGGTATGTTGCTGTTAAGGGATCAGGCTGGTTATCAATATAATTTATCAGTGGACACATTATTATTATTATTATTATAGTTGTTGTTATTTTGGATTGCCATCTCCTGAAGGGTGTTTACCAACAGACAGAGACTACCTACATATCAGCTCAGGCTCTGTTCCCTGGAGTGATGCCAAATAAGTGGGAGCCCCTGTTCCAACATCTGAAGCTCTTATCTCTCCACATCATCTATTATAGATGAAAAAAAATGTAATCGGGGACATCTAGCTCCTTTTTCTGTACCCTGCTCACCATTTTTGGGCAGGAAGTCCAGGATGGATGGTTTGGAAGAAGAAGGCCTAGCAACAGATGGGGATGGTCATTATCAAGAACTGGCTCCCCCATTGAGTGCAGTCTGGGAGGTATTGGTTGGCATGCAGGCAGCAGAATAACAAAGGCCTCCATGTTGTCTGTGCTTACTATTTCAGCTTACGAATCAGGTAGGAATAAAGTCGGCTACAGAACACAGTGAAAGAATCACTGGATGTCTTAGTGCATTCAGGCTAAATACGATCCATGAATTCCCAAACAGATTCCGGACAGATGAATCCTTTGCTTGTAATGATATTTGGTAACTCCTGACAAAGGTGGGTGTTATAGTCAGACACTTTGAAGGCTGTAACTTTGAACTGCTTTATAGAAAACATGTGAATGAAACCTTTCCACACTGCAGAACATGATGGAGAAATCCCTTGAAGTTCAGCACCTAGAGCATCTTTTTTCTGAGGACTCTCATGACTGTGAAGAAAGATTCTCCACACTGTAGTCTTCCATTGTGACTTTTTAATGTGATTTCAATGTTGTCCACTGGCTGAGATCCATCTCATCTGAGGGTTGGGTTTTCCCCATGTAAATGAGACAATTCACATCCAGAAGGTATGAATTCCTAATGATCTATACACCCTAAATGTTGCTATTTAGCATTGTAAGTCGCACACTAAATAATTGCTTTCCAGACTTTGATTGTGGTTCCAAAGCAAAAAAAGATATTATTCACCAAAAAGCAGATAGTTACACGCTGTGATCTAAATACAATTAGCACAAACAAATTATACAATCACTAGGTACAGTCGAACACATACGCATGCACTCTGGATCCAGATTTCCGGGATCAAAGGTGAAGCCTCCGTCAATAGCAAGAAAATGCCGACTAACTATCATATTCAGAGTGCCTGTTTATCTACCCTTACAGAGATAGGCAATACAATAGAACAAGTTGGCATAATCCCATTGGTTCTTCTTCCTGGTTCTTCTGTTACGATGCAGTTCATAGGTCAGTTTGTATTGTAATAGTTCAGCCTCCAACCGCTCTTTGTGCCCATTTTCCCTCCGAAGAAGAAGTCTAAACTGGCTAATAACATTACATTTACAGAGTACATTTCAATGCCTATCTCTTTATGATCCATAATTTGCAGACGCATGTTGTGATTTCCTCGCCGATGGAACCGGAAATCTTCAAATAAACAGTGGTTCAGAATGGCACCGTAACACGGTCTATTTGTCATGTAATAAACCCTAGATCTAGTGTTGTATCTATTTCTATTAAACCTTTGTGTGTGAATTTAGTCATCTGCCGCTTGTTGTGGAGCTCTTTTTCTGCTTTCTAAATGATCTCCAGACACAACGTAAAACTTAAACCTTAAAATGAAATGTTGCATTTAATGCTCTGTTCCGCTTGTTCTAATAACAAACTATAACACACTAGACTTATAATCTTTGCTTTTGTTTACGTTTTTGAATAGAACAGTTTTAGAATTTAGGATGTCTACTCTACATAGATTTGTAAATAAATATAGGCTTTAGTTTTTTAGGGCATATAACTTTATAAGCTGTTAGGATAACATTTCTGCTATGTTTAAGATTAAAAGATAAAACTTTTTGTAACCCAATAACTTTAAAAAAAAATTTTCATTGCAATATTCATGCAGCCCCTTGACAGACAGCAGTACAGCACCCCTGCACAGCTACACCAATGACAGGTGTGGCTAACATGCACACAATAAAAATTGTTTATTTATTATTTTGGGCAGCAGCGCCTCGACAGACAGGAGCACAGCACCCCTGCGCACCTACGCCGATGACAGTGACAGCCAGGTGTGGCTGACACGTACACAAAAAAAATTTGACAAAAAAAACCCAATAAATTTTTATTTTTTTTCAGCTCCAGAACTTGGGCCCAGAAAACTCGACGTCTGTCATTAACCATACATTAGAAGACCGATGCCCGGCATACCAAACGAAGGTAAGCCAGGCACCAGGCGCAGACAGCCATGGGGGGGAGGGCTAGGGTTAGGGCTCCCGGGGGGACTTAGGGTTAGGCATTCCCGGGGGGAGATTAAGGTTAGGCACCCTCCCGGGGGACTTAGGCTTAGGCAGCAGGGAAGGGGGGGTTAGGTTTAGGCACTTAGAGGGGAAATTAGGGCTAGGCACTTGGGGGGAGGGTTAGGGGGTAGAATTAGGTTAGCAATACTTACCTTAGGGATGAATAGGATCTTCGTCCTTGCCGGGCTGCCGCTGTCGGGATTTGAACTGCCGGCCATGCGGCCAGCGGTAATACCTACTACACCCATTACTAGTATAGGCTGTTTAATTGATAAAGATACAAAGCAAATACTATCATATACAGATGCTGTGGAGAAGTATGCTACGTTAACTGGTCATCCCCTGGCTTTTCTTCAGGCCAAGCATTATATTCAAACAGTGGTCAGGCTTTTTTTGGCCAAGGACTGGAACAATCCTTTAGATTCGATACTGTAACATCCTTCTGTTCTAAAAAAGGCTATTTCCCACTACTACGTCTTTTTTCGGGAAGACATAGGGCCTGATTCAGACCCACTCGCGAGCGGCTGTACGCTCGCAAGTGGGTCGATGGTCTGCACTGAGCATGCGCACGACGGAGGGAGCTCCGTCGTGCGCATGCGCCAGACACGACGAGCGAAGGACTTTCCTTCGCTCGTTGTGTCCGATCAAAGGGGGCGTGCTGTCAATGTTGATTGACAGCACGCCCCCTTTGGTGGGCGTGCCGGGGGCGTGCCTCCCTGACGGGGGCGTTCCCACGGGAACGCCTCCCGTCAGAAGCCGGCCCACTGACATCACTAGTGATGTCAGTGGGAGTGATTTTGGCTCTGATAGAGCCAAAATCACTCCGGAGCTTGCGGTTGAAAACCTCAACCGCAGGCTCCGGCTCGCAGTTTCGATGGTCGCGATGGTCACGACCATCGCGGCCATCAAAATGCACGCTCGTATAGCCTGTGGGTGGTGACCCACAGCTATACGAGCGTCCAGGAGGACGCTCCATGAAAAAGGAGCCCGGCCCTCATGCAGAGCGTGCGCTCTGTTCAGAGCGTACGGCTCTGAATGAGGGCCATAGACTACTCCATTTCCACTACAGGAATGGCACAGTGGCTGCCACAATTCCCCTCGCTTACGGTGGATGACTTGATAGCTGCGCTTGCAGTTTCCCATAGGGCATTACCATCGGCCATACCGAATTGTTTCTAAATATCTTCCATCGAGCATATCTATCTCCACACAGGAGCTTCCTTATGCTATAGGTGTGGAGAGGATAATGCTGATTTGTTCCATTGTTTTTGGCTCTGCCCACTAGTCAGACGGTTCTTTCTGGCTTCAGGTTAAGAGATATGCTGTAGACAATTTACTTAACTATATGCCTTTTACTGCAGTATGGGCGGTGCTGGGAATCTTGCCAACCACCACTAGTATTAGTAAAGGAGGACAGTGATTGCTTCTAGCTATTAGTGCGGCAGGTCGTAAGGCAATTTTACAAGAGTGGATTTCCACATCTCCCCCGTCATTGGCCTTGTTTAAATCCAAGCTTTTCTATTAGTTAGGGAAAGCTATATGACTACACTAGCTAGAGAAATGAGACAACAAATTCATTATGGTCTCTGTAATACCTCTTGGTATCTATGACGCTTAATGGATAACGATCCGCCCATTGATCTTGATTCAAATGTTGTTTAAGGGTGGTGGGTGTGGTATTTTCCATGTTGGGGGGGAGAGAGACTTTGCTTTATTTTTGTTTACTATTTGATTATATCAGTATGAATTTGTGTTCTTTTTCTTTATGATCGATCCAAGAATATTGTACAAATATCCGTGATTATGGCCATTGTATGATTGTAGTAGCCATTGTTTATTTTGTATTTTCACAGTATTGATTTTGTATCAATGTTGTAGTATTTTTGTAATACTTATATTATGCTTCAATAAAAACAACTTTAAAAAAAATAAAAAAAATAATGGAGGACAAAAATTTGGAGGATAATAATAAAATAGGGAAAGATCAAGAACCACTTCCTGCTAGTGCTGAAGCTGCTGCCACTAGTCATGACATAGACGATGAAATGCCATCAATGCCGTCTGCCAAGGCCGATGCCCAATGTCATAGTAGAGGGCATGTAAAATCCAAAAAGTCAAAGTTCAGTAAAATGACCTTAAAAAATAAATTTAAATCATCTGAGGAGAAACGCAAACTTGCCAATATGCCATTTATTATACGGAGTGGCAAGTAATGGCTAAGGTCTTTCCCTCTGTTCATGACTAGTGGTTCAGCTTCACATGACGATGGAAGCCCTCCTCCTCCCAGAAAAATGAAAAGAGTTAAGCGGGCAAAAGCACAGCAAAGAACTGTGCGTTCTAAGAAGATATCACAAATACCCAAGGAGAGTCCAAGTGTGTTGGCGCCGGTGGTTGCGATGCCTGACCTTCCCAACACTGGACGGGAAGAGAGTGGCTCCTTCCACCATTTGCACACCCTCTGCAAGTGCTGGAAGGAGCACCCACAGTCCAGTTGCTGATATTCAAATTGTAGATGTCACTGTTGAAGTACAACAGGATGAGGATATTGGCAAAGGAGGGGGTATGCACCTGACTCAAGCACAGTGGAGAATGATTTCCGTGTTGTGCAAGGTTCTCCAGCCCTTTGAACTTGCCACACATGAAGTCAGTTCAGACACTGCCAGCTTGTATCAGGTAATTCCCCTCATCAGGCTTTTGCAGAAGCAGCTGGAGAAAGTGAAGGAAGAGCTAAGACGGAGCGATTCCGCTCGGTATGTGGGACTTGTAGATGAAGCACTTCATTCACTTTCCTAGGTTTCGAGGGTGGTCAATTGTTTGCAATCAGACCACTACATTTTGGCCACTGTGCTTGATCCTAGGTTTAAAGCCTAAGCAGTGTCTCTCTTTCCGGCGGACACAAGCCTGCAGAGGTGCAAAGACCTGCTGGTGAAAACACTGTCAACTGAAGCAGAACGTGACACGGCAACCACTCCTTCTTCATTTTCTCCCGCACCTGGGGCTGCCAGGAAACAACTTAGATATCTTAAGCAACCCGCTGGCGGTGAAGCAGGACAGGCAGGACCAAATTTGGACATCTGGTCCAGACTGAAGGACCTGCCAACAATTTCTGACATGTCTAATGTCACTGCATATGATACTATCACCATTGAAAGAATGGTGGAGGATTATATCGGTGACAGCATCCAAGTAGGCATGTCAGACAGTCTGTACCTGCACTGGCAGGAAAAAGAGGCAATTTGGAGGCCCCTGTACAAACTGGCTATATTTTACCTAAGTTGCCCCTCCCCTCCAGTGTGTACTCCGAAAGAGTTTTTAGTGCAGCCGGGAACCTTGTCAGCGAAAGGTGTAGGAGGTTGCTTCCATAAAATGTGGAGAAGATGATGTTCATCAAAATGAGTTATCAATTCTTCCGGGAAGATCAGCCTCCAGAAAGTACAGAGGGACCTGTGGTGGTGGATTCCAGCGGGAACGAATTAATACTCCGTGAGGATGAGGATGTACACAACACTGAAGAGGGTGAGGAATCGTTGGATGAGGAGGATGAGGACGGCATCTTGCCTCCGTAGAGCCAGTATGTGCAGGGACAGATTAATTACCAGCTTGTTTTGTGGGGGCCCAAATGAACCAATCATTTCAGCCACAGTAATGTGAACAAAAAAAAACACATTCTGTGATTTTAGCTGTTTTTATACTTTTTTCCAAAAAAATACAGATCCAAGACACAAAACACAAAACCCAAAAGGGTGGTTTTGGCAAAACCAATCCAGATCCAAAACACGAAGAAAGATCCAAAACCAAAACACAAAACACGAAAAGTGGCCGGTGCACACCCTAGTTATAATATAACTTATAACTTATAACTATAATATAACTTTTAATATCAACAACTAAAACAACTAAATCTGTCTGGTGTCATAGGTGTATACCACCTATGACACCAGACAGACATATAAACACAAATAAACGTGTAGCCGTGAAGTGTACAGAATGTGCATCAGTGGGCAAAAGTTTTGAGTTTTGACACAAGTATTGGTTTTCACAAAGTCTGCTGCTGCCCTTTTTATGATGGCAATTAGCATATACTCCAGAATGTCATGAAGAGTGATCAGATGAATTGCAATTAATTGCAAAATCCCTCTTTGCCATGACAATGAGCTTAATCCCAAAAACAACATTTCCACTGCATTTCAGCCCTGCCACAAAAGGACCAGCTGACATCATGTCAGAGATGCTCTTGTTAACACAAGTGAGAGTGTTGATGAGGACAAGGCTGGAGATCACTCTGTCATGCTGATTGAGTTAGAATAACAGACTGGAAACTTTAAAAGGACGGTGGAGCTTGAAATAATTGTTCTTCCTCTCTTAACCATGGTTACCTGCAAGGAAACACATGCAATCATCATTGCTTTGCACAAAAAGGGCTTCACAGGCAAGGATATTGCTGCTAGTAAGATTGCACCTAAATCAACCATTTATCGCAATATCAAGAACTTCAAGGAGAGAGGTTCAATAGTTGTGAAGAAGGCTTCAGGGCACCCAAGAACGTCCAGCAAGCGACAGGACCGTCTCCTGTGAGGCAGTAATGCTAACCATTACACCGTCTGTGCTGCCCATCTTCACGTACATTGAGGCGAAGACTTTTGGAGGATGGCAAGCTGTCAAGAAGGGCAGCAAAGAAGCCACTTCTGTACAGGAAAAACATCAGGGACAGACTGATATTCTGCAAAAGGTACAGGGATTGGACTGCTGAGGACTAGGGTAAAGTTATTTTCTCTGATGAATCCCCTTTCAAATTGTTTGGGGCATCTGGAAAAATGCTTGTCTGGAGAAGGAAAACTGAGCACTACCATCAGCCCTGTGTCATGCCAACAGTAAAGCATCCTGTGTGGGGTTGCTTCTCAGCCAAGGGAGTGGGATCACAATTTTGCTTGTGATTTTACTTCAGTATACTATAGTAACATCTGACAAAAAGGTCTGAAAACACTGAAGCAGCAAACTTTGTGAAAACCAATACTTGTGTCATTCTCAAAACTTTTGGCCACAGCTGTACTATTCAGTCACGCATACTCGTCGTCATGTGTTACTTCCTCCGTCATCAAGCTCCAATGGTGAAACACGCGTCAGGCAGGATGGGTGCCCGTGGCTGCGCAGTTAGGGACATCTCAACATCATGTTTGTACCCCACTGTGGGATTTATCTGTTTTGGTTTGACCTGGATTCTTGACTGAGATATATTCTTCCATTGACAGCGATGTGCTGTAGATTCCCTGTGATTACCTACAGTATATACATGTTATATATATCTTTATAGCAAACATAGGCACTAGAGTGATAGGTTTGCACAGGTGTTGATACCCTTTGCTATTACAGGGCCGGTATATATAACTAAGCATAACTAGATCGTGGACAGTTCCACAAAGGGAATATGACAGTGATAAGACAGAGATGAGAAACACAATTGCTGCTTCTCCAGCATTGCTTTCTGCAGGAGTCAGGGAGATTACTACTCTTTCAGGGAGTCTCCCTGACAATGAGGGAGAGTTGGCAAGTATGGGTATAAGAAACAAATGTGAAAATTGAAGGGGTACGAGCACTTACAAAGGTTAAGCACCACTGGTCTAGAGTATGCATTCTGTTAGTGACCCTTTAATGTGCTGCTGAAACAAAAATATTGGAAACACTTACTTGAAAACTCGATGTAAGAAGACTTTACGCAGACGAGGGTATTTTATACCAGATATCAGTCCGACAAGATATTGCTGGCTGAAGGCTGCATGCTACCATTCTGTATAGAAAAATGGGGATGTAGTCACCATCCCGGCGGTCAAGATGCCGGCTTGCAGGATACTGGCGCCGGAACCCCAACAGCACATGGAATCCCGGCTCCAGAATCCCGACCATCGGCATCCCAACGGTAAGTATGAGGGATAGATGTTAGGGTTAGGCTCTAGGCAGAAAGTAAGGGTTAGGCTGCGGGAGGGGAGGGTTAGGGGGGGTTAGAGGGTTAGTATGCGGGAGGGGAGGGTTAGGATGCGGGAGGAGAGGGTTAGGGGGGGTTAGAGCCCTAACCCTTACTTTAGGGTTAGGCTACTTATGTTCAGGTGTTGGGATTCTGACTGTCGGGATGCTGCTGACCGCCGGCATCCCATACTCAACCCATAAAAATGTGCTTGGTAACAGATTGTCCGCTTGATTGACCACTTTTTAAAAAGTAAAGTTATGAAACAGACGTAGAGTAGAGACAGGATTGCTGATACGGCTGCAACAGGCATTCACAAAGCTGCTTTACTGCAGCATATAATGTGTCTAATATCTAAAAGTATAACTGGTACGTTATAATACATAGTATATCATGCAGTAATATTGCCCTATCTGTTGGGGAACAGAACTTTCTCCGTTTTACATTACATTTTTCTCATTGCAATTTTTGGCTTACTTTCCACAGATCCCAGCATGCTCTGTCTGTAACTGCGGCTATGCACACAGATGGTTCTCTGTCTCTCAGCATACAGTCACCAATGTCTGATTGTTCTGGAATCATGTTCTGAAATTATAAGAGTCAAGATGCAAACGAAAACATGTTTAAAGTTTAGTTTCACATTAAGCGCCTGATTCAGAGCCGGACGCTCTGACCAGAGCGCTCGCTCTGAATCAGGGCCCTCCTCCATTAAAATAGAGCGTCCTCCTGGACGCTCGTATAGCTGTGGGTCACCACCCACAGCATATACGAGCGTCCAAAAACATGGTCGCGATGGTCTTGACCATCACGACCATCGGACTTGCGAGGGAAACCCTGCGGTTGGGTTTCCCAGCCACAAGCCCTGGAGTGATTTTGGCTCTATCAGAGCCAAAATCACTCCCACTGACATCGCCAGGTCTCGCGCATGCGCACGACGGAGCTCCCTCCGTCGTGCGCATGCGCAGTGGGGAACATCGACCCACTTGCGAGCGTACTGCCGCTCACGAGTGGGTCTGAATGACCCCCTAAGTCTATCTGTCACTTACACACAAGTCATATTGTTTACCTATCTTGTATTAATACCACTTAATCGCTATACGTATATGTCGCTATTTAGCGCTACAAGTCACATACGAAATAATTGCTTTCCAATCCAATTGTGGTTCCAAAGCACAAAAAGTTATATTATTCAATGAAAAGTATAATGCGCTGTGATCTAAACAATTAGCGCAAAAAGCAAGTAAATACAAAGGTACAAGCCGATACATACGCGTACACACTGGTCCCAGCATCCAGTCATCAATCCAGAAGCCTGCGGTCATCCAGGGAGAGTGGCTGTATACTATAATCAGTACTCAGGTTATATACCTTACAGAGTTCAGCTTTGAAAAAGAAACTAGTTGACAGATTTCCATTGGTTCTTGCTCCTGGACATTCTGGTACGATGCAGGTCATAGGTCAGTTCATACAGTGTCACTAGGGGTATGTCCCAACTCCTCAGAAGTGATGTCAGTGGGTGAGCTTTCGGCTCTATTAGAGCCGAAAGCTCACTGGGGCTTGCGGCAACGAGACCCTACCACAAGGGTCTCGTCGCAAGCCCCGATGGTCGTGATCATCACCTGGCCGCTCGCTAAAGCTGTGGGTGGTCACCCACAGCTTAGAGAGCAGCCAGGAGGCCATCTTTAAAAAAAAACAGGGACGTCCTGATTCAGAGCGAGCGCAGGCCCAGTGTCTCTGCCAATCCTAAGGTATGGGTATCCACTCTCCACCCGTGAGTTGTGACACCCTCATACCGTCCATTTCACTAGTAAATAGGTGCAATGTGGGTGGATGATTTGCTCTCGCAGAAGTCTGGGGGATTCCCCAAAATTTGGAACCCCCTGGACATTCTGGGAAAGTAAACAAGTATGACAGAAACTGCATACTAAACACAGCCAATACATAACTTATTGACAGACGACACTATGGCGGTAGGTGGCATTGGTGTGCAGGTTAGTCCTCACGACAGATTGGCTTAACCAGGGAATTGGTTTTATTAAACTGGTAGAAAGGTAGCAGGATAACACAGAGATAACAGCAGGTGCAGGTTGACAGGATTGTCCAGTTGCAGCCAGGAGCATCAGGGTTATGCTGGGCGTTGCAGTGCACCTAGTTCACACATTGTGGACTGATATACAGTGTTGGCAGTGGGGTTTTTATACATGTATTATGCGGTGGTGGCACAGTGGATTACTGGATCTCATGGGGATCACTGCGGACGCAGATACTCAGGAGGTCACTCCTCCATTAGGAGAGCTACTGGGTCCTAGTGGCTACTGTGCTCCAGTAAACAGAGGCAGCCTCCCGCCTGCAGCCTAAACCTAATGTCGACATTCTGAGATGTCAACATTGTTGTTGCCTGCCTTTTCTATATATCCTGGTCAGATGGCTGGTGACAAATAAATGCGCCTTAGTGTGAGCATGTACATGTGGTAGTTAATATAGATTGTAAGATCCACTGGGACAGGGACAAATGTGAATAAATGAAATATTATCCGTAAAGTCCTGCAGTAAATATGTGTGCCACACAGGGGTGTATCTAGGGGTCCGAGCGCCCCTGGCAAACTAAGGGATTGTCGCTCCCCTCCAATGACTGCTACTACTAAAAAAAACACACACACTGGGAGTAGTTTAATTCACACATGTGAAGAAATAGGGAGAGTATAATTTTTATTTCTCTTTGTAATATATATATATTTTATAGAACTTACTCCATTGCAAACCACTATATATAAATTGATTTAAGCAAAAAAAACACAGGAAAAGCTTAAAAACATTGAATCAAAAACAAACAAAATGCATTATGGGTAACATAATTTACATATATTCAAATTAAGCTTTTTAACAACTGATACCTACACTCCACCTTTAATTTACTGGGATGATAGATCTTTCATATTTTCCCACATAAGAATGAAGACAGTCCATGTGGATCATGTCTTATTCCCAACACAGGGTTAACCACCACCTAAAAATATCATAGCCAATCCCCCAAAATGAGGAAAACATTAATTTATTACACTTACACTGGGGGTAGTTCAATTTACATGCCTGTAGAAATTGGGCATCAATAACAAACAAGATGCATTCTGGGCAAGATAATTTGCATATATGCAAATTACCTTGCGAATAGAGCGTTGTGATTGATGTGCTGTTTGCACTCTTTTCCTGCACAGTTGACATTTTGCAATTAGTGAGTGGTGATTGGTATGTGGGGGATGAAATATATTAGGGATAAAAATAAAATTTTTTTACTCTCCCTAATTTTAAATGTTTATGATATAAAGGGACATATAAGAAGGCTAATACATAGTAACAATGAATGGAGAACACTGGTAAGAGCAGAGGAGACAGAAGGAGTGATCTTTGCTGCAGCTACAGGACACTAATAAGAGGAGACAGGAGATCATGTGCTAGTGATGTTGGGCTGAAACAGCACCCCTGACAAGGGCCAATAGGAAGATACACCCCTGGTGCCACATAAATATTTGTTACAAATATAATAAAAGAACTACACCTGGGGCAAGTTACAAAAGACACCTGATATATTTTTGCTTTACTATGAAATACGTTCCTTGTACAGTATAAGTTCTGAGGTTACACAAGACAGGTGCAGTTTTCCATTTGTTAATGATGATGATGATTGATGTACAGGTGCACTTAGACACTATATGTAAGGTTGTACCTATCTTTCTATGTGAGCAGTAGGTAAAAATATGGAAAGGGAGCTGTGCCACTGCATCTGTACGAGCTTGCAATTGGGCAGCATTTACGTCCAACTCTGCCGCAACTTCCCCACTTCTTCCATTAAGTTAAGCATTGATTTAATAAACTGCAATGTAAATGGAATTTCCCCTGAAGTTCCCTCTTCCAAAAAGGGGTAACTCTTATGCAGGCCACATTTTTTGCCAAATGTGGAAAGAAACTACCAACACTAGAGTATAGTATATAATTAGCAGGGTTTACTGTACATCTATTCTTCAGGTTTGTTCTATTAATAAAAAATAAATAATTAAAGAAGAACAGGGACACCTATAGATAATAGGAATCAGTATGTAATCCCGACACGAGAAGCCCGACAGCAGGAGATCCCGACGCCGGCTGGTAAGTACCCTAACCCTCCCTCTCCCCCCCTAACCCTCCCTTAGGGGTGCCTTACCCTAAAACTCCCGGGGTGGTGCCTAACCCTAAGTCCCCCCCAGGGGTACCTAAACCTAACCCCCGCTTTCCACACCCTAACCCTAACCTACCGCCAGGAGGTGCCTAACCCTAACCTTCACCCAAAACCTAACCCAGCTACACTCCCTAAACCGAACTAATGCTAAGGACGCCCCGGACTTACCTTGTTCGGGCTGTCGTCCTTCAGCGTTCCAGCAGCGGGATTCAGATAGGCATCGGTATTTTGACGCCTATCTTCTCGTGTCGGGATATAGGCCGGTGGCATTTAGTCCGCCAGTCTATAAACTGCATCCCAGATAATACTTGGTATAAGATGGATTTATTTTTTGTGAATAAATGTAAATATAAAAACTTGCTTAATCCTTATGCAAAATTGACCAACAGTGGTCATAGCATCCCCAAACCCTTCTTCTGGCTTCTGTGCAGCTGAGTCTGCACTAGAAGCAGTAAGTTCCACCTCTGCCCCCCCCATGTGTCCCAATCACTGCTGGTCACAGTGATCGGGCAGTTTGTGTGTAATTTTATAATTATCACATTATGTATAGCTATTTAACCACTTGCCTGGCGTGGTCGCATCAGATATGGCCAAGCTAGTGCTGGACTTTCTAAGTTATGATTGCATCTGATGTGACCAGTCAGAAATGCCCTGTGGGCGGTTGCTGGAATATAATCTTCCAGCAGCCGCCACAGTCTCAGAGGGACTTTCTGGGCCCTCAGTACCGACAGCTAATACCCCATTGTCTGCCGATCCCTGCTGGGCACATTGATCGACTAGCCTGGCACAGAGAGGAGCACCCGCAGAAGACATATGAAAGAGCCACTCTGCTACTGTGTATGTTCTTCTCTTCAGCTGCCCTGTAAATTATGCTCTGTGATTGGGACCTGGAGGGCAGCGGTGGGGGATGCCACTGGGCTGGCTGACCACTGCTACCCAGCACACACTGGGGGATGAGCAATTTTTTGGAAACTCAATATTAGTATCAATGGTTTCATGAAACCTTTTGATTATGGTTAAATAGTTTCAAGTTCATGCACATTACACCATAAAAAATGGCTATTTTTATGGTATATTATGTTTCCAATTTAAAAAATATATATATTTTTTTTTGTGTTATAAAATTATGTTGGATAAGTGTTAAATAATGTTCTTGACCTAATTCAATCATAAAAGAAACCTGACAATTTCTGAGCAAATTTTGGAAAACATATGAGTCAGTTAAATGGTTAAGAGTATGAAAAAAAGGTGATAACTCTTTTAAAAACAAAAGGTATTGACAAGTATTTTAGTATTTCTATAGAAACCAAATACTTTACAGATCCCACTACATGTTATAAATAATTTATTTATCTAATTAAGGATAAACTTTTTTAAAAATATTATTGAACATAATGCTTTGTAATATTTTTTTTCATACAATGTATTGTTCATCTTATAATCATATTTATTTATTAATCTTATTTATCTTCTTTATATAGCATATCATTGAAATACATAAATAGATAGAAAGATACATATGAAATAGATAGATCGATAGGTAGGTAAATAGATAGATCGATAGGTAGGTAAATAGATAGATAGATACTTGTCGAAGTCGAATAATTGCATGCGGCCGCAATTCAACTGTTATCGGACGATTTGGTCATCCGCTGTCCGATTTATGTTGGTACAATCCATGACGCACGCACCCAGTGTGCGCACGTATCCACACATTCGCACAACACTAAATAGCAAATAATATACAACACTCTCACACTGACAAACACAATATTCATTCAGGGTTTAGTTAGCAATAAGAAACAGCTTCTGTATACATGTCTGAGAAAAGTATACTGAGTGTTTTACATATAAATTGAGAAGCCCCGCATACAGACAAGTATGGCTGTGGCAATTGAAATATAACCCAGACACTGATATGCACAATTGAATTTGTCTGGGTTATATTTCAATTGCCACAGCCATACTTGTCTGTATGCGGGGCTTCTCAATTTATATGTAAAACACTCAGTATACTTTTCTCAGACATGTATACAGAAGCTGTTTCTTATTGCTAACTAAACCCTGAATGAATATTGTGTTTGTGGCTGTGGCAATTGAAATATAACCCAGACACTGATATGCACAATTGAATTTGTCTGAATGAGAAGTTAGAAAACAATGGTCAGAGGTTTGCTTAAGAAGTACTGACAAGTGTATTCTAAATAGGCAGAGGAAAACCTTTGAATTAGCTATCAGACGAAGTGGCAACTGCAGTCAGCTGGAGGTCTCCACCCTGCTTGAAAGTGAACCTAGCTGCTTGTAACACCTTGCACTGTAGTTTTAAAATATGTTAGAAAGGGATAATATATATATTAAATCCATCATAAATACCCTGAATTGCATAACACACACATAGACTTACATGCATAACACACACACATAAACTTACATCCATACACACATTAAATAAAACATATAAATATCGCACAGTTGCGATAACAGATGTTTATCAAAGCACAAAACACATAAACGCACCACACATATTAGCGAAACTACGCAATATTCTTACACTTACACATTGCACACTTACATAAAAAGGTTCTCTAGCATTAAGGTTAATATTCAAGGTTTATTCATTATTAATTATGTAATGAAGCAACTGTATTTAAGATCTCAGGTTTAGTACATGATAAGCAGACCATGTTTGGTGCTATTCTAAACCACTGTTTATTTGCAGACTTCCGGTTCCATCGGCAAGGAGATCGCAGCAGGCATTCGCAAGATATGAATTATAGGTTAGAATGCATCTCTGTATGTAATGTCTATTGATTAGTTAAAACAGACACAAAGAAGCTGTTTGAGGCTGAACTATTACAATACAAACTGACCTATGAACTGCATCGTAACAGGAGAACCAGGAAGAAGAACCAATGGGATTATGCCAACTTGTTCTATTGTATTGCCTATCTCTGCAAGGGTTTATATGCAAGCTCCCTGAACCTGCTAGGCAGTCATCATATTCTTTCTGTTGACGGAGGCTTCACCTTTGATGCCGGAAATCTGGATCCAGAGGGCCTGCGTAATGTGTTGACTGTACCTTGTGATTGTATAATTTGTTTACGCTAATTGTATTTAGATCACTGCGTGTAACTATCTGCTTTTTGGTGAATAATATCTTTTTGTGCTTTGGAAACACAATCAAAGTCTGAAGAGTAATTATTTCTTGTGCGACTTACAATGCTAAATAGTGACATTTAGAGTGTATAGATAGGTAGGAATCAATATACTGTAGATAGCTATGAGATTTTTTTAATATGTTCACAAAAAAAGATTAAAAAAAATACATTTGACAACTATTTTTTTTTAAACTTGTAAACAATTTTTTTCACACCAAAATAATTAAAATAGTAACAAAATATTAAGAAATTATAAAATAAAATAGTAATAAAATATTAATATATTAACATCTCTTTTTATGACTTTTGTAATTCAACATGAAAATTGGTTTAAAGTTTTCAATAGAAATTTAAAAAAAAAACATAAATAAACACTAGATTCAGATTGTAAAAAATAAAGCGAATTAAGACACTGTCAAAGTAAATAAGTAAGTGTTGAGTCGACCTACTTCTGTTCTTTTATTCTACCTTGGAAGTTAGTTGACTTAGTGAACAATACTCAAAACATATTTTGTTTCTTGTCTGATAGGCTAAAAGCACGACCTTAGAAAAAGCAGGGCGTCCAGTGTGTCATGGCTAAATTAGCTTCGGATTTTATTTCCAATATACCCGGCTGCAGAATAGTTCTCCATTGTTACTCTATGGAGAGTATGATGGTAGTCTCCTTGAAATTGTGGCAAACAGAGGAAAAAACATAACTTTGAGATTATGTGGTGACTACTAGAATAATTACGAGTACAATGATTTATCAGTACTCCATGCCCTTATTTAAGAGCCTTTGAATGGGCCAGCTAGTTGCCTTTGGTTCACCAATGCCAACATACTGCTGGTGGTTGCCAGACTAATCTCTAAACCAAAACTGGAGCTGTACTTCTGTTTGCCAGCATAAACAGACTATGATTTAAGTGCAGACTCTTGGCACATACCCAAACTTAACATTTAATATGTGGGATCTGGCACAGGAATGTCTTGGTGGACTATACTTTTCTATCTTTCTTAGTAGAAGTCTTCCAGTGAGAAAAATTATCCTGTTCATTAGCTGCAGCTCCAAATTTTCAAGTGCCCAAGGCCATTGTGAACAGATTACAAGGTCCTTTATGAGGAACATTTGAAAATGAGAAATGATTATGGCTTATGTGCTGAATGCTGCTAAACCGAATGCATCAAGTCAAAAGCGGTCACTTGCTATTCCAACTTACCATTCCGGGCTAAAATACATCATAAGGTGTCTAGACTGCCTGGTCCATATTGCCAGGGGTGCCAAGAGGGGGTACTATTTACCCGGGGTTGCTAGAGGGGCCCGGGTCCGGCGCCACTCTCCCCCTTCCTCCCTCACTCCTCCCACCCACACAACAGCCCAGCACTCCTCCCACCCACACAGCAGCGGCAGCAGTCTCCTATGCCTGTGGGGGGGTGAACACACTGATTGCACCCCCCTCTGGCTTTGCGCTGGGCTGAGGGGCTCACAGTGCCCCCCTCCTCAGCGCCACTATGTGGCGCTGCAAAATTTTTTCTTTAGCTCAAGGGGGTGTGGTCATTCCTGATTAGGCCACGCCCCCTTCACCTGGGCCTGGCCGGGCTCTCTACGCCCCTGCATATTGCTATTATTTAGTAATTAGGCAGGAAAACATATCTGAAATATATAATACCACTACCTATTTAGTTGACAGCACTACCTTTTCTGAGTTATGGTTGATTGATTCAGTGGGCACTGATGACCTGCTTTCTTAACCTATATATTTGTACAATCATTGAACCCACAAGATGTAAAAAGGTAAAGACGTATAGGAAATATAGGATGCTCAAAAGAGTGGGATAATGGGCACAAAATAAATGGACTGTTATATCATATAACAGTAGTCCAACATCCTGGTCATAATGTTTTGATGTTTCCTCAAATTTATCTAAATATAGCTTTAAGGATTCTACATCAAGGAAGCTTGGCTTTAGAAAAAAAAGCATATGCCTCAATCAGAATCTTTTCTTTTGGCTAAAGATGCAAGGTTGTTCTTGAGTGTTGTGTATCATAACTCTTGGATAGATGGTGTGGATGCTGACTGTACACATGGAGTTGGCAAAGACCAAGAACAGAGGTGTGGAGTCTAATGTATCGTGGCCATCACCAGGGCAGTTTGGGCTTCTTTGTGCCTGATGCACAGGTTGCGGCTTTCTGACTGGGTGCCAATGCACAATGGTGGACATGAAGAAACTGGGGGCAGGCAGTGAGACTGGTCATCGTGGGGCGAAATGTTTTTAATAAAAATATAATGTATCAATACAGTATCAATAAATTAAAAATGTAAAAACAATTAATATTGAGAGTAAAATGCATTTTTAAAACAATAAGGACTAAAATAGATTGGCCTATCGTTAGTGAGGCTGAATGTAAAAAAAGATTTCAGATTGAGCCTTTCTCTTTAACTATATTTTGCAAAATAAGAGATACATTTTTTTTTTGCCCATACACACAACTATGAATTTATAGAAATACTGATTTTATAGTAGGGATCTTCTCATCTACGATAGACCCCAATTTATTGCTTAAATATAAAGGACAAGTGTGTCCACTTATCTTAAGGAAGCAGGATATTCATTATCCCTCTTATCCCTAAAATTTAAAAGGTATACTGCTCTAAATTTGAAAAGTAAATAAATTAAACTTATGTTTTAATTCACAACATTACTATATAAGTGCCCCCAAAAAGGAGTTACTCTCTCTTTCTTGCAAAAAAATAGCTCTACAGTTGCCATTGCATTTTACTCCAGGGGAGCACCACCAACATCTATAATGTATGCAATTCTACCTTAAATTATTTCTTATATTTTTGTTTAAAAAAAATTTTCCTTGACAAATTTTATTAGCTGATGTAAATTATAAATTCCTGTACAGCAACCATCGCTCCCCCTGCTGAAGGTGACATTGAGTCTAAGAAAGTTCTGGACTCCATTCCATTCTTTGGAGAGGTCCTGAATTAAAGGACCTTATTTCTGATGTTACTGGTTGTAATAGTTCCTGTTTTCCTGCCAGTGCTACCAAACCCAAAAATGTATTAGAAAGCTCACTGTTAAGAAGTTCTTCCTCAGCAAGGGAGAACAGACTAAGGACAATGGAAAAGACAAGATGGTCACTCCTTTCCATCCCAAATCTATTTTTTATCCGCAATACCTAAAAGGTCCATTTTTGGATACTTTTAATTCATTAGTCCTAGATGATATTGAAAAATTAAATACTAATAAAAAGGAATCTTAATCTTACCATGAAAGAAAGAAAAGCTCTTAAGAATCTAAGGGGCAATGATAAGATAATTATTAAACCTAACGATAAAGGTGGTGGCATCATTTTATTAAATGTTGAGGACTATGAAAAGGAGGTTTATAGGCAGTTAGATGATCATAAAACTTATAAAAAATTAAGAGGCTATCCCACTGTAATGACGCTGACAAAATTAAAGGAGTTAGTTAACAAATACGTAAAACATGGCACGTTAACACAGAAAGAGGCCCAGTTCTTGATCAATGAACAACTGGTTATTCCGGTTATTTACTTACTGCCGAAGGTCCACAAAAGTTTGACGAATACCCACGGGAGACCCATCGTCTCCGGGGTGGATTCGATCTCTTCCAACCTGTCAGAATTTATCGACTATTACTTGCAGACCCTTGTATCCTTGAACAAATCACATTTAAAAGATACCACAGATTTCCTTATTTCTCTAGAGGATATCACCTGGGTGGAAGGCGACCTTATGGTCACATCCGACGTGAGTTCACTCTATACTGTCATCGAACATAACATGGGTATAGAGGCCACTAAATATTTTTAGGAAAGTCTGATTTATCATTTGGATCTTCAAAAATTTTTATTAGAAGGTATTGAATTCATATTGTTTAACAATGTTTTCCTCTTTAAGGAGGATTTTTTCTTGCAAAAGACTGGTACTGCGATGGGTACTAGGTTTGCCCCAAGTTATGCCAACCTCTTCATGGGCATGTGGGAGTTGGAGGCCGTGTGGGGGTGTGGGCATCTCGGGGTGGGCCTGGAGACCTATCGCAGGTATATAGATGATATCTTTTTCATTTGGAGAGGGGGTAGGACATCATTGGACAGTTTCTGTGAATTCCTTAATATAAATAACAGGAATATAGTTCTCACATTTGAGATTCTGGACATCACAGTCTATATTAAAGACAGAAATGTCTATACTAAGAACTACATGAAACCTACCGATTTGGGCAGCTACATTAAGTCTAGTAGCTTCTACCATAGAAACTGGCTAGACTCAATACCAACTGGCCAACTCCAACGACTTAAAAGGAATTGTGCGGAAAAACATGAATTTATCACGCAAGCTAAAAATATGGAGGATAGATTTGTGGCACGTGGATATAATAGGGCCCTTATTGGGGAATCCATTGATAAGGTGAAACCGTTGGAACAAAAATCTTTATTGACCAAGAAAGTGAGAGACCGAGCTACTGACAATAAATATCAGTGGGCTACACAGACCAACATAAAGACATTGAAAAAAATGTTTAAGAAACATTGGGGGCTACTAAAAAAGGATCCAGTTATTGGACCAAAGATCCCAGATTGACCCATTTATATATACAGGAAGGCTCCCAATTTAAAATCAAGATTGGTAACCAGTGCACTACCCACACCTAGCTCTTCATTTATCCTTTCATTACAGGTGCATTGTATTGCATAAACGACATTCTTGCTATTGCAAGTGATCAAATCTTTAATATGGACCGTTTTCCCATTGATATCTAGATTTTCAAGTTTACTGCACCCCTTACTATTAATAGACTTACACCCCTGACAACCAACGCACCTGTTGGTTGTCAGGGGTGTAAGTCAGGGGTGTAAGTCTATTGGTTGGTTGTCAGGGGTGTAAGTCTATTAATAGTAAGGGGTGCAGTAAACTTGAAAATCTAGATATCAATGGGAAAACGGTCCATATTAAAGATTTGATCACTTGCAATAGCAAGAATGTCGTTTATGCAATACAATGCACCTGTAATAAAACATACATAGGGCGGACAACAAGGCCTTTAAAGGTACGTGTAGGTGAACACCTACATAATATCAAAAAAGGCTTTGACACCCACTCTCTGTCCCTACATTTTAAGGAAGTACATGGATGTTCTTTGACAGAGATTTCAGGCTATTATGGTCTGAAAACTTTTAAGTAAGAGATCAACTGATATTTCTGGAGCTTTAGCAAAAGCAGAAATGAATTGTATTTACACTTACAAAACCCTTGTTCTGAATGGCTTGAACAAGGATTTTGAAGTTAAGTTTTTTTTGTAGTTTCTGTTTTTATGCTTCATGCTTTTTTGTTGGTAACATTTATTTCTCCAGTTTTTTTAGATTTATCTCATTGTGGATTTTGGACTATGGGAATTTTCCATCATGATCACTTATGTTCACCATCAAAGAAGTGAAGGACAAGCACATCTATTGGATTATTGATTTATTACATTTATTGTATATGTGTTGAACATCTGGCTGTTTGTATTTATGTGTGTTAATTCTGTATATCACATGTTTGCATGTCTTTTGTGTTTATTGTTTGGGTTTCCATGGTATCCACCGATGTCTTGTAGTCATCCACGGGAGCCGGGCTGACTTTATTCCCTGGTCTGTAACACGCGCGTGTAATTTCCCGGCTCCTTATTTGTCTATGGGATTCGGGCTACCTCCAGTTTCTGGCTTGTGAAACGCCTAGGTCACTTTCGGCGACTGACGTACATCCGGCGGCTGGAACCTGAGATGTCTTCTAGTCCTCTTCAGGAGCCGGGCTGATTCCGGTTCCGGCCTGTGACACACACGTCACTTCCATCGACAGACATATACTCGGCTCCTGGGAACTCCTAAAGACTGCCCAGTAAGGTTCTCTTTGGTGTATTATGCTCCTTATTGGTGGGTTTGAATGTTACCTGCCATGGGACAGAGCATTTATCTCTAAGAGATAACACCTGTTTTTCTAGTGCTAATCCCCCCTAAAATGACTGTGATTGACAGGCTGTAGTTTAAATAGCCCTTTAGCACACTATTTGTTTATCTTAATAAAGGCTCCCCAGAAGGCTGAAACGCTTTGATCCTATTTTACAGAAGTGTGCTATTTTGAATTTATCCAGAGGTATGCCCTGCATGTTTTTGCACTCCTTTTCCATGTCATGATAGTTGGACGTTTTTGTATATGCTATAGACATTTGACATTATTTATTTTGGACTGCCTCTTGGAATTTGTTTTATTTTTAATGTTTTAAATCTTTTTCTGGCATTTTAAACAACGCTGGATGTATTTTGTAATAATAAATCAACTTTTTTTATATACTTCCTGGACTGGACAGATATTGATTGAGGATACATTTGAAAAGATACCTTTATATGTGGAATTTAGAACATTGAAACCATAAGTTCGGTACGCATGTCACTTACAGAATTAAAGAAACCTTGATATGACTGCAATACTCTCTGTTTTAGTGAGTGAATGGTACGCCATACCACATACTATTTAGAACACTTATGGTGTGGGATGGTCTATGCTAAAGATACCTTTACACGATTATCACGGTGGTTTTCTCTGTGAGTAGGGTACGCTCTCCTGTACTCTTATAGTTGATATCCATGGCATGCATGATCTATCAAGGACGTGTTGAAAAATAAGTTTCACAACATTTTTTTTTTCTATTTTTCAACACACAACGAGAGAGACGACTGTGAACTTGTATCTAAGGAGTCCCTAAGAAAGACGTATACGAACATTCTTTTTTCCTGACTCAAGGGACGTTATCTGTACCATTAACATAGGTATTTTTCCTGTCATAGAGCGCCTATTGGTGCATCTCCTGTTCCAAATTTTGTGTCTTACTGGATTTGGAAGGGTTTTAGTTTTACTTATTTTTCTAATCCAGAAAATAGATATTTCCTTCCGGCCAATTCTGAACCTGAAATCCCTAAAATTCCTGTTGCAGATGGATGGACATGTTCAAAATGGAGTCCTTGTTGACCGAGATGAGTTCATGGTGCCAATGGACATCAAGGATGAATACATACAGGTTCCAATCTGGGAAGGACACCAGTGTCTCTGCAGATTTCCTGTTCAGTGCTGTCACTTTCAGTTTTGGGCCCTACCCTTTGGTCGGGCCACAGCGCAGAGAACTTTCCCAAGATTATAGTAGTGATGGCTTCACCTTTCAGATCTCAGGGGGGGTAAACTAACCTTGATTAACAGATCATCTAGATAAGGGAGGACACCTTATCTACATGATCTTTTAATTAAGGTTAGTTTACCACCCTTCACAGTCTCATGCTCTGGAGACAACCCTCTATTCGTTCGCGGATCTATGTCTGTAGGACAGAGGACTTGCACCGGACAGATGACATTTTGGTGCTGCACAATGTTCACAAAAGAGGCGGGCCAGCTTTTAAACAGTCTATGGACAAGTGGACAAGTTGTACCTTGGGGCAAGACTGACTTGTACTGACTCCAGCGTCCTCCATTGGATGCCTGGAGAAAATGGGATATTTGTACTGAAATCCTTTTCTCTTAGTTCATCGGGTGACACTGGGCAACCTCCCTTTATGCTGTTAGTGTTCTGTTCTTGTACAGATTTTATTTTCTTGCTATCCTTGGGGGGAATTCAATTAAACGGGATGTTGAAGAGCTGCGGGAGGGAGCTCCCGCAGCTATTCAATACACTGCGCTGTTTGGAGAAAGGAAAACCCTGCATTCCAGCATAAAAACCTCATACCATCTGTGAAACATAGTGATGGTGGTATCATGGTTTGGGCCTGTTTTGCTGCATCTTGCCCGGGACGACTTGCCATCATTAATGGGACAATGAATTCTGAATTATACCAGATTATTCAAAAGACAAATGTCAGGACATCTGTCCATGAGCTGCATCTCAAGAGAATGTGGGTCATGCAGAAAAAAACAACCCAAAGCACACAAGTAACTCGACCAAAGAATGGTTAAAGAAGAATACGTTTTAAGTTTTGGAATAGCCAAGACAAAGTCCTGATCTTAATCCAATAGAAATGTTGTTAAAGGACCTGAAGCGAGCAGTTCATGGGAAGAAACCCACCAACATAACAGAGTTGAAGCTGTTTTGTACGGAGGAATGGGGTAACAGTGCTCCAGGCCAATGTTCAAGACTAATCAACAATTACCGGAAATGTTTAGAAGCAGCTTTTGCTGCACAAGGACGTCCAGATACTGAAAGCAAAGGTTCACATACTTTTGCCACTTACAGATATATGATATTGGATAAGTTTCCTCAATAAAAATGAGAACGTCTAATTTTTTTGTCTCATTTGTTTGATTTCATTCTCTTTATCTACTTTTAGGACTTTTGTGAAAATCTGAGGTAGCATTAGGCCATATTTCAGCCGAAATATAGAAAATTCTGAAGGGTTCACAAACTATTAAGCACCACTGCAAGCATGATAGCTTTTCCTACTGGATCACCTAATGATTTAATCACAGATATAAAATTATCTGTGAGGTCCTAGGCTAAAGCTAATGTCACACAAGCGATTGAAACATCAATTTTTAAACTGTAAAGTGCTGATACATTACATAGTGATGAATGGAGACTACCATTTATATACTCTACAATCCCTAGTTCTGTTTCCATCCATTACTATGTATTAGTGATTTAGTATGGTTTTAGTTGCTTGTGAGCACTCATTCCTGCTATGAATCCTTTTAAGATAATCACTATAATGGTCCGCACACAAGAATGTTCTTTTTGGTTTATTATTTATTTTCTCCTTTTTTGTTGATTTTCTGGGAGTTCTTCTTGCAGATTCACATATAAACAAATAGGGCAGATTGTTATTGGGCAAAAAAGCAAGACATTGTGCACTGCACCATAAACTAACATGTCCAAAATTGTTGGCACAATGCATTATTTTTTTTTGCTGTACTTCAGAAAAAGCACAACAACATGATAAAAAAGTACTTGTTTGTCTACAAATGTAATTGTTTTGACAATGTTATTATCCAGGATAAGGTAAGAATGTTGGCATTATCCAGGAGCAACACATAACACGAAGACTTTAAGGAGTAGATTCTGTTTAGAGAGACACTAAAGTCAGACAGCTAGTTGACATCTCATTAGAAGTGAGGATCTTTTCAGATGATTGCAGTGCAATCTTGGTCTCGTTTTCCAAAGAGAGCAGACTGTGCACTTTACAGCAGGAGACAGTCTGAATATCTGCACTAACTGGCGCGACCAGGCATTACCATAATGTAATACGGGAAGTAACATTCCTCTCATTCTAGTATATTTCTAAAAGAACTTGACACTGATACACAGGATAGTATATCACAAAATATCTGTCTTAAATTAAACTCCTCTTTGCTATATTTTAAGGTCTGACTATTACACTGTATAACAAGTCATTTTTGTTGGTCTTCAAATATTGAAGGGGAAAATATTGCTTTACAGAAAATAAAAAATTGACATTTTGAGGACAACTACATCTTTTAATATATGTGCACCAGACTTCTTTAGTATATAGACAATGGCCAGTATGCAACACTTGCAATGGCCCTGATGCCGGCACTTATCGGGGATTTTGTTTCCCCTGCCTCAGACGAAACCAATCCATGATGAGAAGCCATTTTTCTCCAGATCGCGGCAGTGAAAATACATAGGATCCGTGAAAAGTTGCGCACCTATATGTTTTCGTGAGAAAAACAGAAAATTTTGGACGTAGAAAATGTGGTTTAACTGGATAGCACAAAAAAAATCGTCCTAAAATCCCTTTTTTTTCGGCTGAAAATTTTCCGCTGCTAATTGGATACCGGCCAATGCATCATCTATGGAAATGTGAACTTCATTAATCACCTATTTTCTTTATAATTTGGAATCATATTCTCCAAAATATCATATAGTGAAAAGTTCCATGAAACCGAAAATGAAAAAACATAATTTTTGTTTTTCTTTAGAAATTTCAGGAAACTGGTGTATAACCTCCATGACCATCAGAATCTTTAATTTATACTTAAAAATAGATGTTTAACAAAACATTTTATTGTTAATGACATAAATAAAATTTGGAGTAAAAAATGTCAGCTTTTAAATATCAATATGTAGAGTTAGAAGTTTGAGGATTTTTTATTTTTTAACATTAAATAAAAATAATTATTTCAATTACATTTTGGAAAATTTTACACCTGTTGGCAACATTTTAATTACACAATTTGAAATATGTGATTAATATGTGGTTCCTAGGATAACATTGAATGGATAAAAAATGTCCTATACATTTCTTACATTACAAAATATAAAAAACAAAGATGTATTTAAGGAAGACACACTCTCTTCATAATTTACACATATTGATGATATTTCTTACAAACAAACCAACAGTCAATTCCAAGGATAATATAATTTTTCCAAATGCAATTTTGATATTATTTATTACCAGTTATTTATATAGCGCACACATATTCTGCAGTGCTTTACAGAGAATATTTGGCCATTCACATCAGTCCCTGCCCCAGTGGAGCTTTCAAAATAGAAGCATTCCCTATGACATGCGCACACACATACACACTAGGGTTAATTTGTGTTGGGAGCCAATTAACCTACCAGTATACATATATATATATATATTGTGACACAGTCAGGTTAGGGGTTCCCTCTCCTGGGTAGAAGGACTCCTTTCTTACACACACCCACAGCAGCAGGGAAGCAGCACACCAGTCTGGATGCAAGTACAAGCTGGTCGGCGCCAGTCTTTATTGAACAATGTCAGAAACAACATAAAGAAAACAAACATAAATCCTAGCCCTGTCGGGGCACTAACTTCACGGGTAGTTCCCTCACTACCAGAACCTGGCAGGGCCTAATGCCCTCACCAGCAACCAAGGCACAGCACAACACTTACAGATAGGTTTTCAAGTGTCTCTGAGCAAACTCCCTGCCTGCTCTACCAGGTGAGACAATCAGCCCTAAACACACTAGGCTTATATGGGCCACTCTCAGGTGGAAACCCTAACAAGCCTGTTACCAGGCTGCAAGGCCCAAAACCTGGAGTGGCCATGGGTGGAGCCCTCCCTCTCCTCTCACCCACAACCCCCAGGTCCCAAACCAGCTTTTCAAAAAGCCGAGACTCAAGCCTGCTACACTGCAGACTTTCTCCTGGGGATTTTAAACACATAGGACAGGAATCTGGGATAAATGTCCCTGTCACAGACCACTTTACCAGTGATCCTATCACATATCCCCCCCCTTTGTTTTGACCTATGGGGCGGAACAACTGAAGCCCCCGAACAATGAACGCATGACAACGCGTCTGCTTTAGACAACAGGCCCCCTGGCCTGTGTTCCACTGAAAATGTAAAAGTATGTAACGCCAAGAACCATCTCGTAATTCACGCACTACTGTCCTTATTTTCGGACATCCACTTCAAAGGGGCATGGTCAGTGATCAATTTGAACTTTCTACCAACCAAGTAGTACCTGAGAGCCTCTAACGCCCACTTTATGGCCAACGCCTCCTTCTCCACTGTGGCATCGGGTAGGCATCGAATTTTGAAACACTGTTCAACTTTCGGAAGTCATTGCAGAAACGCACACTCCCGTCGGGCTTTGGAATCAACCCAATGGGACTTGACCATACACTATGTGATTCTTCAATAACCCCTGACTCTAGCATATTTTTAATTTCTTTCGACACCGATTCTCTTTGTGCTACTGGTAACCTATAGGGCTTTAGATTTACTGGAGGGGCTCGGTCGGCCGACAGTACCGTTCTATCTTTCCAGGGCTTTAACAGATTTATATGGTATATCTGTTCCGGCTTTCTTTTCCCCGGCGGGTAAACTTTGTAATTGACCTGTCCCACTCTTTCTAAGATTTCAAAGGGCCCTTGCCATTTAGCCAAAAGTTTATTTTCCACAGTGGGAACCAACACTAACACTCTGTCCCCAGGAGCAAAGCTGCGTAACCGAGCATTGTGGTTGTATACCCTCTGCCGTGCCTGTTGAGCCGGTTCCAGGTGCTCTCTTACTATCAGCACCTCTATAATAGGCACTGGAACTAGTGGACCCTTAAAATGTGGCCTGGGAGCATGATACTGACACTCAGGGCAGGATGCGCAAAAGTCAGATACCTCTTTATGAAGCCCGGGCCAGAAAAACCTCTGCATTATTCTCTCAGTGGTTTTCTCTACCCCTAGATGGCCTGCCGTTATATGACCATGGGCCAGATCCAACACTGTTCTTCTGTAGGCTTTGGGAACTATTAGTTGTTCCACAACATCTTCCCCCTTCTTAGTCACCTGATATAACAAATCCTGACACATTGCCATGTGGGGATAGGACAAAGGACTATCAGGATCTACGGGTTTACCATCAACTACTTTTACATTCTCCCTGGCTTTTACCAAAGTAGGGTCATTCAACTGCTCCACGGCAAAGACCTTTCTTCTGACCTGTAAGTCAGGCAGACGATCAACTGGCCCAACAACACTTCCCACCTCAATGGGAGGCACATCAGTTGGCGGGCCACCGTCACGCTCCGCATTCTCTAGTTCACCAACCATAGTAGAAAAAGGGAATAACTCTGACTCAGAAGAAACTCCCTCCTCCACTACATCGACAACCTTCTCAAATGGACCGGGGTTGTTCACTTCTGGAACAAAACGGCTTTCCCACAATTTCCAGAAGTGAGCAAAGTCTCTCCCCAATATTGCATCATACATCAGACCAGGCATCAAACCCACAGAAACTATAGCAGAGCCACATCGTGTCTCGATGTTCACCTCGGCAGTAACATAATATTGATTATCCCCATGTATGCAGGTCACACCAACAGTTTTCCCCTTATGCCTCAAGGGGTTCACCAGCTCAGCTTTTATAAGTGTCACCAAGCTACCAGAGTCTAACAGTGCCTCTACTCGGTTGCCACCTACAGTGAGTACACACATGTGCTTATCAGTCTCAGCCTGCCGGTCAGCCGTACAGGCTGTCTGTGCAAAGAAAGATGCCCTGCGGTAGACATGAGCAGTATCACATTGCATAGGTTCAGTTGTAAGTGAACAATTAGCGGAAATATGGCCGAAGTCACCACACCGGAAACACTGAACCATATTAATGTCTAGTCGTTTATGGGGCAAGAACCTTCCTGGCCTGGCAGGCCTGTCTCCAGGTTCTACACCCTCAGTCTTAGGTACATTCCACTGCCCAGCACCCTTCTCCCTTGGAACAGTCTTACCAGTGTCTGTGGGAGTTCGCCGGTGCGCCATCGGGGCTCGGTGGGGCATACTCATCAGCTCCTCAGCCGCCACGTACCTCTCCACCAGCTCGACCAACTGGTCCGCGGACTTAGGGTCTGCATGGCTCACCCACTTGCGCAGAGTCGCAGGTAACGATCGCAGGTACCGGTCCATCATGACCCTTTCCACGATCTGTGGTCCTGTCAGCGTCTTGGGCTGTAGCCATTTTGAGGACAGATGGACGAGGTCATGCATCTGTGAACGTGGAGGCTTGTCCATATGGAACTCCCAGCGGTGGACCCGCTGGGCACGAACAAAGGTGGTGACTCCCAAGCGAGTTAGGATCTCCTGTTTTAGTTTTTTATAGTCCTTGGCATAAGTCAAAATAGGCCTTTTGTGGCTCCCCAGACAAAAAAGGTGCCACCAGACTTGCCCACTGCTCCTTGGGCCAACTCTCCCTTTCGGCCGTTCTTTCAAATGCGGCGAGATAGGCCTCCACATCATCGCCCGAAGTCATCTTTTGGAGGAAGTGACTGACTCGTACGGAGTGAGTGGTGGTGGGAGGACCAGTATTAACATCTCTGGGTCGGGCGACCAGGTGCTGTAACACCTCTCTTATGACCTGTCTGTTTTCCTCAATGGAGACCTGTTGAAGTTTGTTAGTCTCCTGCTGAGCTGCTGTAGCTTGGAGCAAGGCCTTCAAAATTTCCTCCATTTTGTCCTGGGGTGTAGGTTGGAAGCTGAACCTTGCCTCTCTGAGCATTGGCTGACGCCTCCTCTATGGAAATCCAAGGACACAGTGTTATTTCCACACTCACAAATTGGGTGTCTGTCCCTTTAATTTTTAAATGGAAAGTTTTCCTCTTGCTGCAACTTCAGTGTGTGTGGGTGCCCGCATTCTCCACCATATTGTGACACAGTCAGGTTAGGGGTTCCCTCTCCTGGGTAGAAGGACTCCTTTCTTACACACACCCACAGCAGTAGGGAAGCAGCACACCAGTCTGGATGCAAGTACAAGCTGGTCGGCGCCAGTCTTTATTGTACAATGTCAGAAACAACATAAAGAAAACATAAACATAAATCCTAGCCCTGTCGGGGCACTAACTTCACAGGTAGTTCCCTCACTACCAGAACCTGGCAGGGCCTAATGCCCTCACCAGCAACCAAGGCACAGCACAACACTTACAGATAGGTTTTCAAGTGTCTCTGAGCAAACTCACTGCCTGCTCTCCCAGGTGAGACAATCAGCCCTAGACACACTAGGCTTATATTGGCCACTCTCAGGTGGAAACCCTAACAAGCCTGTTACCAGGCTGCAAGGCCCAAAACCTGGAGTGGCCATGGGTGGAGCCCTCCCTCTCCTCTCACCCACAACCCCCAGGTCCCAAACCGGCTTTTCAAAAAGCCGAGACTCAAGCCTGCTACACTGCAGACTTTCTCCTGGGGATTTTAAACACATAGGACAGGAATCTGGGATAAATGTCCCTGTCACAGACCACTTTACCAGTGATCCTATCACAATATATATATATATATATATATATTTTTTTTTTTAATCTCTGAATTTTTTATTGAATAATAAAATAGTCAAATATTAATGATAACAAAAACAGTGGGAATCATCCCAGAGATAAAATAGAATTTTTTGCGATACAGATACATAAAACATTCTCAAATATCATATCACTTTAATAAAACATCAATTATTAAATAATAAAAATAGACTAAAATTCTTCAAATTACCAATAATACTATAGAAGTTAAAGAATAGAGACAAAAACAAAAAGGAAAGAAGAAGAAGACAAAAAAAAAGCACTAAGAAATGATGGGGGAAGTTGAAAAGTCAGTAGAGACCAGGTGTTGGTAAAGATTGAGAGTGGAACCATGGAGACCATATCGTCTGAAACTTAACAACCCCATTATTTTGCAAACTGGTAATATATTCCATGGAAGCTATATGATTAATCTTTGCCTCCAGGGCACATAGTGGTGGAGGACTGTGATTTTTCCAAAATTTGGCTATTAGAGACTTGGCTGCGTTACAAATGTGCATAATTAATTTATCTTGAGATTTGGAGATCCCAGGTGTAGGAACATTTAACAGAGCTACTACAGGTTCCAATGGCACATCACACCCCAGAACATAACAAATCAATTAACGTACCTGGACCCAGAAAGAGGTTATCACAGGACAGGTCCACCATATGTGGAAAAAAGTACCTTCCTTCCCACAAGATCTCCAACACATATTAGATGTGGCTGGGAAAATAGCGTGAAGCTTGGTTGGTACCAAGTACCAACGGGACTAAACTTTGTAACAAGTCTCTCTAATGGATACATTAATAGAGGCTTTGGCAGTATGCATTCTTATCTCTTCCCACTGCTCATCTTCCATAGGCAAAGATAAATCAGTTTCCCAGGCTAGTTTGTGGGGTTCTCGAGAAGGGGGGTCAGGAAGTAAAACAAAGTGATAAATCAAATGTTACACGAATGGAGACATAATCGTTCAAATGGTGTAGGAGTACGAAGTGAGGAAGATTTTATTTGAGATGGGATAAAACTAAGGATTTGAAGGTACCGGAATTGACACGAGGAGGGCAAGCCATACTGATCCTGAAAATCTGAAAACGAGGAAGGGGCAAACGGACCTTTAATATATGTGAAATGATCAATACCATGATTACACCACACAGCCGCAACTGTGACATCACAACCCGTGAACAGGGGATGGTTCCAAATCGGGGTCAAAGGGGAAGGGTAAGAAGCTAAATCACGAGTAGTACGAAGCCTATCCCATAACCGGAGAGTAAAATTAATAGTTGGCCAGTATATTGTTATCAATATTATATTGATATTAATATATATATATATATAATTAATATTTGTATTATTATTTATGAGATGGTTTAATGTCAGAAAAAAATATGTACTTGAAATTGAGAATAAAACGAACATGATGATTATTTTTAAGTAAGTTAAAAACTTGTCTCTTGCCTTTTATTATTTTCAATTGAACTGTATTGATTTGAAATCGACAATGATAACATTTCCAACATTGTAATAGGTCTGTTTTTGACAACAAAAAAAAACTGTTTATTTCAATTAGAGATTTAAATTACTGAATTACTGGACTGAATGAGTTAATAAAATAGGGTTCAGTTGATTTGAAGAGTTATGTATGCTAATTAGTACATTATCTATCTAGTTTACCTATAAGAAAAAATTACCAAAAGGAATTAAAATAATGTTTCCTCCCAACTTAACGGACCGTGGGACACCCATTCCTGCGATCCAGGCATTTCATGAAAAATTGCCCTCACCTGAACCTTAACTTTTCTTATTTCCGGATTAACTGAGAACATTTTATATTCAAAGCCCGTAGAAATGGACACAGCAGACCTGCCTTCCCCTTCTCCTTATGGTAGGAGGAAAGAGGCTTAGAAACACTGGTGGGAATGAGTTCTCCCAAACAACATGGGTCCCTGACATGGAAAATTACATCATTTTTCTAGTTGATACATGTGGGGATGTAGGTATAAATCTCATTTAGGTGGAGCTATGCTCTAAGGAAGTGTCACACTGGCACTTTGACAGTTATGGTTTTCCTCTGGAAATCATTTCATGATTTATGCATTACTTTTTCTACAACACTACTACTTTTTCTATTACACTATGCATTTTAATTTGATACAAGGCTAAGAGTATGATATGGTTGAGTTTATGTCAATAGATCTAGATATGGCTAGCTTAATGGTAGTTATCAGATTGTGATAATATGTATGGTCTGTGATGTATGGTGATTTATCATTGGTGGGTCAGTAGCAGCATTTGTACTGTATATCGCAACAATTTATTAATCCTGGACTTGTCTTGGAGCTCTGGTGTCAACCTTGCTCCTGACCAGAGGGTTTCTCTCTATCACTGACAGTCTAATGATGGCAATGAAGTGCTCCAGTAAAAAGCACATGCAGCACACAGTTTTCACTTGTGCATAGATGTTTGACCTGGAAAGGAGCCAGTGAAGATAATGTGTTATTTCTATGGGTACAGCTATGATATACATATGGTATGATGGAGCTGTCCAGTGGCAGATTTTACATTGGATCTGCAGCCCCCCTTCCCCTCAGTAAAATCAACCACTACTCTCCATTAAACCACCACTCTTCTAGTGTATGCACTGGCAACTCACTGGCTTCACATTGGAAGAGATTTCTGCTAGTTACACCTTGGACTGTCAGTCCCACGGGGAGTTTTCTCCTACTGGAACTGACAGTCCAGACTACTGTTACCAGAAAGCCCTTCCAATGGGAAGCCACTTCTGCATTTAGTATGCCAACGCTACCTGGCTTCTAGGGACTGCAGCCGACGTAGTCCCCATAAGCTGTGTTTTCTGTGCATGTGTGTTTTCCCCCTACCTTCCCTATTAGATTTTTGTGCATATGCAATGGATGCAGCCAACTGCTGCCAAAATTGAATAGCAGCAGGGATACTCCCTCTCACCACCACTGGAGATGTCCATATAATATTTACATTTATTCTAGTTTAAGAAGATTATTATATACAGATAAGCAATTGTAGTTTTGCATTGTGTATGAATAGCACATGAAAAAATAATTGATTACAAGTTTTGTGATAAATAGCTCCATGTGCACAGCAATAATATATGGAGTGCTGATTTAAGTACAGCGGTGGTGATGAAAACTGATTAACCATTTGAGTTAAGATAAAAAGCATTGAGTATCTATTTGAAATGTTATGAACTCTCACCTTGGAGTTATCTACTATATAAAAGTGAAAATTTGTCCTTCTGTCTTCCTATAGAAATCCACAGTTTACAAGCCAAGATCGTAAAATGTTACATACGAGCGTATTAAAACACGGCGGAGGCAACTATAAAAATTTGAAATTAATTAATTTCAATGTTCATTTTTAATTAATTAAAAAACCACAATTTTTGCATAGCAGTCGCCCTCTATAGGTCAGGTCTGGAATTAGAAAAGGTTTTAGCTTATCTACTATTTTTTCTTTTCTATCTGACCTATCTCTATCTATTATATAAAAGCGAAAATTTGTCCTTCTGTCTTTCTATATAAATCCACAGTTTACAAGCGAAGATCGTGAAATTTTACATACGAGCGTATTAAAACACAGCGGAGGAAACTAAATAAAAATTTAAATCGATATTAATTACTGTTCATTTTGAATTAAAAACAATTAAAAACAATTTTTGCTGTATGCTCAATGTGGGGCCTCATGGCATATGGGTAAGGCCTCGGAGCAAGCGTTTTGTGTTGTCATGTTTTGTCATGATCTTAATGTTTATTATTGAAGAGAGCTTTAGCAGGCTTTGCTAGCATTCTCAGCTCTCTGACTATACCAAATTACACAACATTGACTTCTTTCTTCGAACTGTGTCAAAATTATGACTTTGCAAGGACCCTGCTGTACTGTGAGATGCCAAAATATTACACATGGAATGCTTCTTGAAAAGTTTTTCTGAGCAGAAAACAGGGAGTCACTGTAGATGGTCATCCTGGTATCAGAGCAACAGAAGCTCTTGGCCGTGTTTACACTGTACATCCAACAAATTTTGAATGCTTCTATCTCCGAAGTTTGCTTTACACCGACCGTTACAGGTCCTACTTCCTTCGAAGACTTAGGACTGTTGATGGGGAAGTTTGTCACACTTTTTGTGAGGCCTGCATAAGGAGAGGTTTGTTGGAGGATGATGTGTAAACATTCTTAAAATCTCGGGCTATGCCGTATACTCCAGCTAGTGTTTGCTCAATTGAAACTATCTAGAAACCTACTGTGTGATCAGATACATACACTATGTTTGTCCTCTATTTGGAAAAGTCTTAAAAACTCCAATTGTCTATGAAGAATTATTTTAAAGGATTTCCAACTATTACTAGATAAGTTTGAATTGGTTGCACATTTGCACGGGGGACACCCACCTCTCTCTTACTACGCTAGGAAGAGTGATCTGTTTTTTTCCCACCAGTTGATAACTGATCATTAGTATATTTACTTCACTAGCATCCAATTTCCCATCCTTTATCTGATGGATGGTTGTTTCATGGAAATTTAAAATGCAGATAAACCAGCTACTGTGCAGTTTGTACCTCCCATTCTCCTTGTTGTTAATGCAAGACAAGAAGCATTGCAATTGTGGCATGAAGCCCAAGAGTTCTGCTAGTTTTTAGGAGGAGATGGTGTTGGATAGTGTCTCACGTGAAGGTTGGTTTAGGTAGGAACAGGCGTGGAGCCTCAATGGGAGATAGAGGTATGGCAGTGGATGATGGGCCCAAAGGCGAGGACAGAAATAGAATGTCTTTATTAAACAGCAGGTTGGAATGAGAACTGGAGATGATAACACTGAATGAACTTTTGAACTTGATCGGTCAAGACTGATGTTGATGAATTGGGGAACTTAATTGATGTGAGTCCGATGTTGATGAATTGAGGAACTTCATTGATGAGAGTCCGATGTTGGAAGCATCAGATGAGACCGGAGGTTGGAGGTATCGGCTGGAACCGATGGTGGCTATAAGGACAGGTCTCAGTGGCATAAACCAGGCTGATGTGCAAGATGGTATAGGAAACTTGTTTACCAGATATATGAACTGTATATAACGGAATGGGGCCGGCTTCAGCAAGGAATGCAGTTGCTAATACGCACGCAATCATTCAATTGTTGCGTTCTGCACATGCATCGCAGTATGCAAACTAGCAATTGTGATGGGAACTACGATTGCAGAGGCTATGCAGACCCAGAGCAGAGTGATTGACAGGAAGTGCCAATTGTGGGTGGTGGCGGGGCTCGGGCGACCGCAGGCGTGCCAGTGCGTTTCAACGCCGCTGCAGGGTTTTGCAGAAAAACTCCACTGCTGTCATAGCAGTGATAGCGTGCGTGGATGTTAGCAATTTCTGAGTAATGTCAGGGCTTGTGCAAGTGTGCATATGGGTCCAATGTTACCGAATTTGTATCTATGTTTCTCTTGTATACGGATGTGTGTAAGGGGAAGTGGGCGTCCTTATATCTGGCTGCGTTCGCAATGTGAATGCAAACATTTAAATAGCACCACTGATATTAGCAACTGCGTTGTATTCGTATAAGCAGAATTGCGATTCGTAGTGAATCAGGCACTGGGACCGTTCAGACACCTGGGAGCTCAGCACTAAGCTGTAACTTCAGCAAGAAGCAATGTTGTACTGGCAACAGAGGCTAGTCTGGAAATAGAATTTATAGGGAATGATCCCCAGCTGGTCTGGGAGCAGCGCTCTGATTGGGGAAGAGCGTCAAGTGACAAAGTCCAGCATGGCTGTGCCCATACTGTTGTTTAGGAGGGAACTCTGGCTTGCAACTTGTGTGCAATAATGCTGGGAAGACACGCTGTGAGCAACTACTTGTGGAGAGACATCTCCATGCTCAGTGACAGGACACTGAGCGGACGGGGCAGGAGCAGCACAGACCTCAGCACCATCCAGTATCTATGTGCAGTGTGAGCAGACCTCTGTGCTAGCCTAGACAAGCACCAGAGAGATAAGAAAATGAGAATTATGGTAGTGTAACCTTGATAACTCCTTTTCTTCGAGATCCACAGGGATACCATGGGGATAATGTGGTTAAAGAGATCCAGGCACCAAACAGTTAAAGCTTTCAGCTCCCAGGATGCCTCAGGTCCTCCTCCATATATACCCCACCCCTAGCAACAGGCCTTCAGTTTTGTTAACAAGCCTCAATGCAGGAGAAGGAAAGAGAAGGAAAAGCAATCAAACACCAGAAACACTGGTGAGGGAAACTGTGACCGAAAGAAAATACCCATGAAGCCAGGTGCATCAAGGTCGGTGCCCTGTGGACCCTATGCACCTCGACAAAAATGAGTTATGGTAAAACTTACCTTCATTAACTCTCTTTCTTCGAAGTCCATAGGGTCCACATGGAGACCTTGGGGTGTAGGTGGTGGTTGAGGACCAGGCACCATACAGTTAAAGCTTTGCTCCCAGGATGCAATGGTCCTTCCCCCTATACCCCGCCCCTGAGGCACTTCAGTTCATGACAAGCCTAAGGCCAGAGGAGGAGAGGAGAGAAGGAAAACTTGTACACACAAAAATCACATTCTCTCACAGAAGTAGACGGGAAACAGGTGACCAGGAAACATAGCCCATAGGTGCCCTGCAGACCCTATGGACTTCGAAGAAAGAGAGTTAATGAAGGTAAGTTTTACCATAACTCTCATTCTCTTCTTCAGGGTCCATAGGGCTCTTCAGGGAGACCTTGGGGATGTCCCAAAGCAGTTATTCAAGGGTGGGGATGCTCCGGGCTGAGAGGAGAATCTGGCATCCAAATGAAGCATCCTGAGAGGCAAATGTATCGAAGGCATAGAACCTAAGAAAGGTGTGAACAGAATACCACGTGGCCGCCTTACAAAGCTGTTCAGCTGAGGCTCCACGGCGAGCTGTCCACGAGGGACCCACAGAGCAAGTGGAATGAGCAGTGACAGTAGCCGCTACAGGAAGGCCTGCCTGCGTGTAAGCCTGTGAGATAGTCATGCGAAGCCATCTAGCCAATGTCTGTTTATTGGCTGGCCAACCCTTTTTGTGAAATCCATAGAGCACAAATAGGGAGTCTGTTTTCCTCAGAGAACTGGTACGGTCCACGTAGCTCCTGAAAGCACAGACCACATCTAAGGAGGCTTCACCTACCGATAGGTCTGGTGATTGGCAGGCTGGGACCATGATTTCCTCATTAATATGGAAACAAGTAACCACTTTGGGAAGAAAACCAGAGCAAGTCCGAAGAACAGCCCTGTCCTGATGGAAGATTAGAAATGGGGAGCGATATGAGAGCGCCCCTAAATCAGATACCCTTTGGGCGAATGCCATAGCCAGAAAAAATAGTCTTCTCTGTGAGCCACTTGAGATTCCAAAGGTTCAAACTCAGTCCTGTAAGGCATAAAGAACAACTGACAATTCCCAAGGAGCCACAGGAGGGACAAAGGGAAGTTGTATGCGGAGGACACCTTGCAGGAAGGTGTGGACATCCGGCAGTGATGGCCGGGAGGTGACATTTGGCCCATGTGAGAATGCGTGACTTCTATCATGGCTGACCGTCTTCGAGTGCCTCCTTGGTGATTGATGTAGGCCACTGCTGTGGCATTGTCAGACTGCACTTATACAGGCTTGCCCTGAAGAATGTCCTGAGCCAGAGTGAGGGCTTTGTATATGGCTTGGAGTTCCAATACATTGATTGGCAAGGTCGACTCGGCTGATGATCAATGCCCCTGGAAGGAGTGTTGACCGGTCACTGTGCCCCAGCCCCGGAGACTGGCATCCGTTGTAAAGAATACCGAATCCAGGATCCAATAGGGATGACTCATTGGTTAAATGGGACCGCTGTAGCCACCAGGAGAGGGACAGACAAACCTCTGGAGAGAGAACCATCGTTTGAGCCTTGATCCGATGGGGCAACCCGTTCCACCTGGACAGAATAAGCAGTTGCAGGGACCTAGAGTGGAACTGAGCGTACTCCACCATGTCGAAGGTGGATACCATGGATCCGAGAACTTGCACTGCTAAGTGGACTGACACTCGGCGACTGCATAGGAATCTGCGCGCACGTATTTGCAGTGTGGAGATCTTGTCTGCTGTCAGGAAGATTCTCTGATCCTGAGTCTTTTATGCTGCTAATGTGGCTACAATCTTGTCTAAGTCTGGGCCAAACAAGATCTCCCCATTGTAAGGTAATGCTTCTAAGGCTTCCTTAGAATCTGCATCTGCCTTCCATGACCAGAGCCACAGAATGCGGTGGGCAGACACCGCCGTGGCTGAAGCTCTAGAACAGGGATAGCCAACCCTGGTCCTCAAGAGCTACCAACAGTGCATGTTTTCCATGTATCCTCACAGAATCACAAGTGTAATAATTGCTCCACCTGTGAATATTTTGAAATGTGTTAGTGAGTAATGACTGCACCTGTGCACCAGCTAGGTGGTCTGGAAAACGTGGACTGTTGGTAACTCTTGAGGACCGAGGTTGGCTACCACTGCTGTAGAAGGTAGGAGACTGGCATCCAAGGACGCTTCTACAATATATGAAGCTGCATCTCTTATGTGAGCTACATAAGACAACTGATCTTGAGAGGCGTCTGGGGGAAAAGATTCTTCAAGGGCATCTGCCCAGCTCTCAATTGCTTTAGCCACCCATGCAATAGCCATGGTCGGGCAAGCAATGGCGCCTGAAAGAGAGTACACAGATTTAAGGCCAGTTTCAATCTTTATATCTGTAGGATCCTTTAGTGAGGAAACTGTAGGGATAGCTAATGGAGCACTTTTAATCAAACGTGTAACATGGGAATCCACCGCTGGACGAGTCTCACATCTTGCTCAATGATCTGCAGGAAAACGATAACAAGAGGTCAGGCATTTTTGGGGCTGAAACCTCTTACTAGGCATCTGCCAAGTGCTCAACTAGTTGATCCGAGAAGGGAAACTCTGCTCAAGCCACTTTTTGTTGTTTAAATAGTGGGTGCTTTGATTTGGGGGCAGGCTCATCATCTATTTGTAAGATAGATCTAACCGTTCGCACCAAAGCAGGTATATTAATTTTAGACTGAATCTCTGCTTCTTCTCCTGAAGGGGACTCAGTATTAGAGAGATCAGCATCTTCTGCCTCCTCAGATGACACCTCAGAATCTGGGAGCTGCATAGATTGTGAAGATAACACAGGATGCTTAGTAGCCTTACTGGGTGGGGCCTTCTCACCTTGCAACATATTTTGAAAGTCTGTAGAGGGGCATAGGAGGTACCTGTTATGGCAACCCCATAGGGGGAATTACAGCCGGGACTGCTAGGTGGTCTGCAATAGTAGCCAGCACCTGAGAAAAGGAAGCCCAGGTGGGCTCCTGAGCCGGGGTTGGGGGGTCTGATGGGCCTGGGGGGTATAACATTTAGCACATAGCCCATCTGTATTAAAGGGAGGCAATCAGGAAGCCGACTGCCTATATACCGGCAGCCGGCTTCCCGACTGTCTTATCCTGGCAAGGGTGAAAAGCCAGGCATCTAGATGTAGACGCCCGCATTTCCCCGACGCCGGGAGACCGGCGCCCGGCATCACGATCGTAGTGATGCCGGGCGCCGCGAGTGGACAGCCGCGGGGGGGGAGGGTTAGGTTTAGGGCTCCCGGGGGGGACCTAGGGTTAGGCACCCCCCGGAAGGGTTAGGCTAGGGGGAGGGAGGGTTAGGGTTAGGCACCCCCGGGGGGGACTTAGGGTTAGGCACCCCCCCGGGGGACTTAGGTTTAGGCAGCGGGGAAGGGGGTGGTTAGGGTTAGGCACTTAGAGGGGGGATTAGGGTTAGGCACTTAGAGGGGGGATTAGGGTTAGGCACCCCTAAGGAGGGTTAGGGTTAGGGGGGTTAGGTTAGTGGATACTTACCTATCCACGATCGGGATTTCCAGCGCTGTCGGGCTTCCGCTGCGTCGCACTCTGCTCCTGTCGGGCTGCCGCTGAATCATACCAATTCCATATTAAATCCTCCTCATTTAAGCCTGCAGCACATAATTTGCATGAGAGCAGTATGGGTGCAGCTGCTTGCTTGCTACTCTTGTCTTTGCTAGACATAGCTGCAGAGTAGTATAGCACACAATATGGCACTGCGTAAAATGCAACCACTAGGTATGTGATATACAAGTGGGAATGCAATATACTGATCCTGTCTTATGCTTGGGGAAGCTGCAGGAGTGCACAGCACAATATATGGCACTGTGCGGTAACTAATTATGTGACAACCTTCACAAATACAAGAAATGTGAGGTACAGAAAACCCTGAATACACCTGTATGTTAGGGCAAGGATGAGAAAAAAGGGAAAGATATATGCTGACAGTATAGAGAGAATATACAGACAGCGCTAGCATAAGTCACATACAATGCAGAAATACATATAACTGCAAAATGGCACTACAATCAACTACTAATTCCTTAAAGGCTGGTAGGCTATAGTGCTACATAACTTGTCTCCGGGGAGTGGTATGTAGGGGGACCGGACCCTGCGTTTCCCTGAGAGAGCTGTGGCTGACCTGTAGAAGATGGCCGCCGGAGACCTCTGAGGGGTTGTGGTCAGAGGAGAAGAGCAGCTCAGAGAAGCTAGACCTCAGAGGAATGGCACCCTGAGCTGAGGGAGGGGCCGCTGTAATAGGGAAAGCAGACCTCCCCATGCTGATTGTTAACCACCTGGATGATGGATTCCTGCTCCATATGTACCCTGGTGGTCTGGTGGATCACGTGAAAGGAGCCAGTGTTCACCCTCAGCACCTCCTGTCTGTCCCCTGAGACCGGTGGTAAGACTGCCCATCTGCAGGCCATCGCATGCGGTGACCCACCTTACCTGTCCCCATAGAAACCGGGCTGCAGTCTGGGTCTGTCCGCGGGGCCAGCTAGCAAGGTCCCCGGGAAGCCCACCGAGAGCACCAGGCAGAACTGGCGTTGCTGCGCCCGAAGGGGTGATGGAGCAGCAGCACAGACGTCCCACGTACAGTCTGCTGTTGCACACTCAGAAGAATAAATGTACAATAAAGAAAATCATAAAAATGGCAATAGTCAGTTGAAGATGGTTTTGTAAAACAGTCGGAGTCTGCACCAATATCAGAAGGTCATCCAGATATGGTAGTATTCTGACTCCCTGATGCCTGATATAGGCCATCATGACCGCCTTTTGGTAAATACCCTGAGAGCCGTAGATAAAGGGTAGTGCCTGAAATTGGTAATGTTGCTGAAGGACAGCAAACCGTAAAAATTATTGGTGGGATGGCATGATAGGAATATGCAGATATGAATCCTGAATGTCCAGGGAAACCATATAATTCCCAGGTTCCATTGCCAAAATAAATGACCAGAGAGTTTCCATATGAAGCTTGGGTACATGGATAAACCTGTTGAGGGTTTATAGATGTAGAATAGAGCGATGAGCCTCATTCGGTTTGTAAGCCAAGAATACATTGGAATAATAACCTCTTTCTTGTTGCGACACAGGAACTGGGATTATTACCCCCGTCTGCAGCAGGGAGTGAATGGCTTCCTAAAGGGCCAAGGCCTTGACCGCATCTGATGGAGGATCTGTGCAAAAAAACTTCTGGGGAGGATGCCTCCTGAAACTGAGAGCATATCCCTGAGAGACAACTTCTTGAACCCAGGCATCTGTTGTTGTTTGACGCCAGTAATCCGCAAACTGAAGAAATCAGCCTCCCACCCTGGGATCCCCCAGGAGGAGGCCCGCTCCATCAGGCCAAGGGTTTGTCGTCCGGTTTAGAAGCTGGATGGCTTAGAGGAAGACTGTTCCCTCGCCTGAGGATGGAAGGACCGAAAAGAAACCTGCCTAGACTTTATTGTAGCCGTATATGGCGGACCTGCTGACTTTGAAGCTGCCAGAGTAGCTATTATTTTATCTAACTCTGCTCCAAAAAGTACCTTTCCATAGAAAGATAAAACTTCCAGAGCCTTCTTTGAACCTGTATAAGCTTTCCAGGATATTAACCAAAGGGCCCTGTGTGCCACTATTGAAGCTGCTGATGCCTTAGAAGCTAAAATTCCAAAATCTACCGCAGCTCCTCCCAGATAGGAAGCCGCTTCCCGTATGTGGGAGAAATACATCATCTGTTCTCTGGTAGCATCTGGTGGAGATTGTTCCAATGCCCCCATCCATTCTTCAACAGCTTTGGCTACCCAGGCTTCAGCCATAGCTGGACGAGTAACAGCTCCAGATGATGAAAATATTGCCTTAAAACATGCTTACATTTTTCTATCTGTGGAATCCTTCAGAGAAGATGCTGACGGAATAGGCAATGTAGCATTTCTGATTAAATGCGTCACATGAGCATCCACCTTAGGGGATACCTCCCACTTAGTACATACAGAAGCTGGGAAAGGATACAACGATGTTATTCTTTTATTCACATAAAATCGTTTATCTGGGTTACCCCATGCCTCATACATAAGCTCAGTGAACTGTTCAGATATAGGAAACTCTGTTTTGGCCAACTTCCGGTGGTGTTTAAACACTGGAGTCTTCTTACAAGGAGCTGGTTCATAATCCTGAATATCTAGGATTGATTTAACCGCCCTCACCAAAGAAGTAACATCCACTGTGGACAGATTGTCCTCCTCCCCCGTTCTAGACCCAGGAGAGGAACCCTGCGCATCATCTGATTCCTCTGATAATGCAGAAAAGAGAGGGGTTTTAACCCCCTATTGTTCCTCAGCACACCGAATCATACTAGCAACAATACATGAACACTATATGGTAATAGATTTTCAGAGATATTGGTTGCATGCATTTGCAAATACATGGGAAGCTGCTAGGCCTCGTCACGGCTTCTCTGTCACTAGCAGTCCCTAACACGGGTTCACGTCCGGGGCACAGAGCACCCCAAAAAACGACCAGCCCAGGACCCCCCCAGGGCATCACACGAAAATGATGCGTCTGAATCCATATGTTGAGCAGACTGATAAAAAAGATTCCGCTTAGGTGCAAGATGCTCAAAGTGGGTGTCTAAGTTCTTGCACAAACAGACGCTCAGCTGTTTACCAGGGAAGGCCTTGTAGCTGTGTTTGCATGGAGTCGCAAAAGCCATACTGACAAAAGGTGATACACATGGACGCTGCAGCATCCAACTCATAATCAGGACAAGACGGTTTCTCTATTTCTTCTTAAGTATTTACATTTACGTCCAATTCTGCATAGCCCAGACTTGCCCTCAAAGAGCTTTGGCTACGTGAGTCATATGTGAAGAAGAAATTAAAATGCGTACTAGTCTGCATCGCCGCTAATTGCATACGCCCGGCACTGGAGCCCAGGTAATGCTTACAAAGACTCGCTCCGCAAACAGGCATTTATTCAATTCAGCATAAGCCCCTAAGGGTGTAAGAACAATTTTTCCCATTTTCACGTGTAGAAATTGTGCTAATTACCTGCATGCCAATAAATATGTTAAGAAGTAATGGTTATTCATTGCATATCACATTTTGTAGAAAATGCAAAACTTTGTCCTAGCAGTTTAGTACATTTATGTCTCAAAAACAACTAGTGTGGATAAAAAGCAGAAGAAAGGCTTTTAAAAAAAAAAAAAAAAAAAAATTTGGCTCATGAAAAGTTTTTCCTCTGGAAGAAATAAAACATTTTCTTTTTCCTCCGTCTGGACGATACAAGAACTCAAGCTGTTGAATATTGGCAAAGATAAGAGACGGTTCCTGTTTCCAAGATGTACAGATGCCCTGTAAGATTTAATAATACGAAAAGCAAGGTAACCATGGTGGCTACGTTCTTAGTAATACAGCAGCGAAAAGACTCCCCCACTCCCAAAGTGTCCGTTCAGACTGGTGAATTAATAAGTCATTCATATGGTCACAAAAAATACATATTAGAATATGCTTACTAGGTATAAAAGGAATCTGATTAAAGCATATCATACTTCCAGGACTAGGGGTATATTAAAAATGTGACCACTTTTTCTTTAATGACATAATCTTACACATTACCGCTAACAGTTCAAAATAGACCATACCATATCTGTGTGTGGGTACATTATCTTCTATTACTGATGTCTTCCTGTGTCTTATACAACTGCTATCTCCACATGTATGTGTACAATTCCAATGTTCCTCAGTATTCATACAGTATACTCTGTATATCACAAGTTATAGCAATATTCCCCATCTTGGTATAATTACACTATTCAGCAATGTCTTAGTATCATTACAATACAGTGCAGTATCATCCTAGTAACATTACAGTACAGTGGTGATGGATATTGGACATCGATGTTTAGCAAACTTTGATGATTATACAGTAGGTTGATATTCGATTTAAAACCACAGTATTATTTGCTGCTAAGCTTATAAAGGGAAGCAATCGGGAAGCCGACTGCCTAAATACCGGCAGCCGGCTTCCCGACTGTCATATCCCGGCAAGGGTGAAATGCCGGGCGTCTAGATGTAGACGCCCGCATTTCCCCGACGCCGGGAGACCGGCATCCCGATCGTAGTGATGCCGAGCGCCGCAAGCGGACAGCCGCGGGGGGGAGGGTTAGGTTTAGGGCTCCCGGGGGGGACTTTGGGTTAGGCATCCCCCGTGAGAGTTAGGGTTAGGCTAGGGGGAGGGAGGGTTAGGCACCCCCGGTGGGGACTTAGGGTTAGGCACCCCCCCGAGGGACTTAGGTTTAGGCAGCGGGAAAGGGGGTGGTTACGGTTAGGCACTTAGAGGGGGGATTAGGGTTAGGCACTTGGGGGGGAAGTTAGGGTTAGGCACCCCTAAGGAGGGTTAGGGGGGTTAGGTTAGTAGATACTTACCTATCCACGATCGGGATTTCCAGCACTGTCGGGCTTCCGCTGCTTCTAACTCTGCTCTTGTCGGGCTGTCGCTGACGGGAATCGAACCGACGGCCATGCCCATTCCCTTATAAATGGACTTACAATAAATGAATAGCTATATACAGTAATTTGCATCTTACAAACAGGGATAAACTGGTGTTATAGCAATTTTATGATGTTATAAATGGTTGACATGTTGGGTAAAACATAGTTGTTATTATTAGAGTAGTGTTATAAACTGGACAGTATAAAAAGGGTTTGAATGTAGAAAGTGTGTTTCTCTCAAGCAGATCTGTCTTAAGTTCTCCTGGTGCAATCCTACAGTTGGATGGGTTATATAGACCTTTACCCACTTGCCTGGCTCGGTCATAGCATTTTCAATCATGCCAGGCTGTGTGTTCTCCGACATGGTGGCAAACAAACATCCCAGCCCCAATTGCATCCTTACACCCTCCCTCAGTGTCTGCCGTGCAGCTGATCACTGCTGATTGGGCAGCTCAGCGGCAACCCCCAGCCAGCGGCTGCAGAGAGGAGCAGCCGCCATGGAAATGTAAATGAAGCAGCCCTCAGCACCCCAATGACCCTGCAGCTGCTCAGAGGTGCAGCCATCGGGGAAATGCAAAGGCACAATGTTGCAATAATCGATGTTCCGATATGTCGTTGATCAATATTTTGAAAATCAATATTAAAGTTATATATTTAAAAATATATATATTTTTAAATAAAATCATTTTTGATAAGTTATAACTAGATGTTCTAGACCTAATTCAATCATAAAAAAAATTCTGAGTGGTTTTTGGAAAATATATTAGCCAGTTAAGTGGTTAAGACTGAGGAAAATGATTTTAGGCTATGCAAACAAGAAGTTAAGATGAGCTTTGGGGCTCTCATTAGGTGATACATTTCTATACAGTACTATAAATGTTATTGTTTGTGCTAGATGTGTCTTGTAAATCCTGCATAGTCTGCTGATAATGTGTAGACGAAGGGGCAGGTTATTGGAAACTTATTTGAGGGGAAAGCTGTGGTAGGTATGCCACGTAGCAGAACCAGCAGTCTCCAGCTGGGAAGGATGGTGGATAATGTTGGTAAGGGGGTAAATGAGTAACTACTGGAGTAAAGCCCATGCCCTATGACAATTCCGTGCCATAGTTAAAAATTAAATTGAAAACCATCCATATCCCCTTTTCTGTGGGAAAATAGCGGTGGAAATCCCTATTATAATTATAGCATAATTAGGACTACTACAAAAATAGTATATATTATGTGGTCGTGATGAATCCTAAAAACTAAATCTAAAGTTGCTTTAGTTAACTTCTATCCACTAAATTGGCACTTGAAAAATGGAGACATCTACTGGAAGGGACTCATTTTCTTGTTATTGTCTTTACATACCATAAGAACATTCTATCTCTCAAGATGGCCCAATGGTGGTCTCTATTCTTCCCCGCTGTAATCTTACCATCACAATCCAAGAACCGCAGAGAGGAAGCTTAATCTAGCTCGTGTGACCCCCTCCCCCGATCAAATATCCATTCAGTGGATCATCTTATCATAGCTCCCAGGTATATTGTTGTTTTAACCCCATCTTTCCCAGTGGTTATTGTACCAGGTAAAACTTTTATTCCCACTCAATGTCTAGTTACTTTCAGAAAGTACTGGCGGGTTTCTCTTTTTTGCAATGTTAAAAAATTACTTGTGCCCGAGACAAACCGTCTCAAACCTTTAAGTCTATTATTCATTTTGCAACTCCGGTCAAGCCCTGGAACCACTTATTCATGGACGTACTAACAGAACTGCCGTCTAGCAAAGTGTTCAATGCTGTCTGGTCTGTGGTTGATAGGTTATATAAGGCACACTTTATTCCTCTCAAATGACGCTTGTAAACCTCTATATGGTCTTCAGGCTGCACGGTGGTCTGCAGGAGACTGTTTTGGGGTGAGTTCAGTTTGAATCCAACTTTTGAAGATACCTCTCTAAAATCTTAGGTGTATATCTGAACTTTTTAACAGCAAATCATCCACAGGCTAATGAAAAGATTGAAAGGGTGAAACAAGACCTGTAAACATTTATTAGAATGTTCCCAAATGTCCTGAAAGGACATTTGGGTGGATCTGTGGCCATGGCCCAAATTTTCCCATATTAATTATGTCCATGGTTCAACCTCTAAGTCTCTGTCTTCATCATGCATAGTCTACACATCCTTGTCCCCCTGCGGAAACTTCTTTTTCTAGTCCTGAAGTTTCTGCTGAGAGTTCCAAGCTACAATAATTCAGTGGCATATGGTCCCAAATTCAAGCTATTTAATACAGGCTCTATCTCTTTACAACTAATAGGTGGACAAAAGGAGAATAGTTTCTAAGCTAGTGTCAAGATATAGGGTATAGTTATCTACCTTGAACCTCTGTCTTTAAGTACAAAGTTTTCACCACAGTTAATTTTTCTTTTTAACATCCTTCAGAAATGAAATGATGTGGCCCTTGAATTAGAATAGCCAGCTTCTTTACTGATGAATAACCTAATCCATTTCTCATTATTAAAGCTTTTAGTGATCATATTACTTCCATTGGCTCCCCTGCTCCTGTCCCAGTCGGAAGACTATAAAAACATTGGTTTCCTAAGCCTATGTATCTTCTGCCAGTTGTTATTGGTTTTGATTCTGCTGTTTGGTTCTAGTTCGTATTGTCCTGACATTCCTTATTGTGATCTGTTATGGCTTATATGAAGACCAGAGTGTATCAGTTCTGGCTTCACAACCAATCCTTCACTGTCTGTCACTTCCCATTTGGAGGCCCAGTGGGCCTGACCAGTGAGTTCCTGGTGAAGACCTGGGGGCTCATTATTCCGGAGTGCCACCACACGGCGGCACTCCGGAATAAACAAATCACACATGGGTGATTAGGCGCATATATGTATATATATATATACACAAACGTGTGTGTAAGCAAGAGCAGGTATATATATGTGTACATCAATACTGTATGTGTATGTATGTCTATATATATATATTGATAGATATCGCAGAGCCTCAGATTAGGGATGGCAGCCGACCATCGATGGTTTGTAAACCATCGATGGTCTGGCTGAAAACAAGTAGTTTGCCATTGCTGGTGGGCATCAATGTTGCACCATCGATGGCGACCCTCAATCGATGTTGAGGAAACATCGGCAGTTGTGGTCTACACAGATCTCCTCGACCAATCGCTAAACAATTGATGGCTTCTAATGATGGTTGAACCATCGATGGCACAGATGTCAATGGCCATCACTACAGTATAACAAAAACATCAAAAAACATTTTTCAAATAAAATTGTGATGGATAAGTTTAAAATTATGTTCTTGACCTAATTCAATCATAAAAGAAACCGACAATTTTGGAGCGGTTTTTGGAAAAAGAATTAGTCAGTTAAGTGGTTAAAAGCTTGCATTGTTTAACTACACACACACACAATTTTACACTTTAGTGTTGGATGTAATAGTCCCTCTGTCTTTTAAGTCGATTGAAGGATCCCTTCAGAGGGATCTGTTCTAGATAATAAAATGGCTCATAACAGATGATAGCCGCTTGTTCTCATTATCAGAACAAATGTAAATGCAATGTTACATGAACTAAAGAGTAAAAAAGTTGCAGCTCCTATTGTTTAAACTCAATGTATAGTTATATAGATGTTTTAATAGAACATAAATCAGGTTTGCAGTCTCAGACTTTATTTGCTGTCATGGTGATCTTTTTCTATGGTAGCCGTGTCCTCTATATATAGCATAATAATGGGATTGTTTTGATTGTGCGGAAAAGACGTAATACATAGACAGGTAAATGTGGGGAAAATGTTCACTTTAACATACAATAATCAGCCATAACATTAAAACCACTGACAGGTTAAGAGAAAAATATTGATTACAGTGGTCTGCGTTTAAAAAATTTTTTTCCTGAGGTCAAGGTTTTCATATGTGTTCTTTTTCTATTTAGTGTATGGTGAATTCAAAACTAAATTTCTTAAATAAATGATATGTTAGTTTGGAAATTATGTAATTGTTTCAAAGTAGACTTACATTCGCATCACTTGTACAGTATATATATGAAATGGTACACACATACAGTTATTCTAGAAGAAAAGGACCTTTTCCAAGAACTTTGTGTGTGTTTTGCACCTGGAACATATCTATTGAGGCACCAGCAATAACCTAAAACTGAAAGTTCATTTACCAAGAAACTTTGTTAATTTTCTTACAAAACGGACAGTCGTAGCTTTAAGCCCAGTGTCATTCCCTTCAAGCACAGTTGATGCCACAGAGAAAGATATAACAGCCAGTTCCAAGCTGACCGATCCGGAGCTACAGACAGAAACTAACTCCAAAGCCCTGTAAATCTGGTATGCTATGATCAGCCTGGTCCTCAGAACCATTTGTGGATCTGCAGGAGATCATGGAATTAAGAAGGTGGAGGTAGAGACAAGAAAAACTTTTGTAGAAGAGCACAGACTTAAGCCACCAGGCTCAAAATTTTCAAGTAGTTAATAGAACCAATTACCCAGTAACCCATGGATAGAGGCGAAAAACTGAAGTTCCATTGCTGCCTAAGCCAGCACCTAGAGGTGCAGATGAGAGATAGTGCTATTAAGCCTGGGACTATCCTCCACTGGACCCTACAAGAGGAAAACCAATATTGATGCCAATCTGGAAAAAAAAATGAACCCTCAGCCTTGCTGAAAAAGTGTTAAGGAGTTTGGTGTTGAGGAGATGGGGATTTTATGACAAGGCAACCCCAATATGGATGTTTGCTTTGGTTGGTTGCTGCCATATCACAGCGGCCGCTGTTTGGCTAAGAGTGGTTTGACTTTTAGCCAATCATAGCTAAGGTGCAGGAATCCACGTAGTGGACCTGTCAGTCTTGGGGAAGTGCTGTATGTACAAAATGTATTGTAAGAATCTGCTTACAAAGGAATGACTTTACACCAGATGGCTTATTCAGATGGCTCTTTTATTACACTAGCTATGTCCCACCCACCCTAGCTATTGTATAGCTGCTAGTCAGCGACTGTAGTTTCTGCATAATTTTATGAAAAACCGCGTACCAATAAATACATTTTAAAAATATACGAAAATGCTCAAAGAATTGTCTGCATCTTGCTAAGCACTCTTATGTCCTTTTATTCTGTGTGAGATGGATGGGGCAGGTGTGCTCATACTGCAGGTCCTTATGGCTCCTCCTCTTCTTGATGTGTGGGAGGCAGACTTGGATACAGGAGTAGGAGGCGGGAAGTTGGCGACAGGAGTAGGAGGCAAGGAACAGGAGTAGGAGTTGGGGAGCAGAGAACAGGAGGTGGGGAGCAGGGAACAGGAGGTGGGGAGCAGGGAGGTGGGGAGCCTGTGACAGGAGGATTCAGGGAGTCAGACATTATAGGTGGAGGGGAGCTGGGGACAGGAGGAATAGGCAGGGACAAGAAAGGGGGCTGGGTGCCAGGTATTAGATGTGGAGGGGAGCCACACACAGGAGGTGGGGGGAAGCTGGGTACATGAGAAGTAGGCAGGGACAGGAAAAGGGGCTGTGTGCCACTGGGTATTGAAGGTGGAGGGGTAGGCAGGGACAGGAGAAATGTGCTGTGTGCCACTGGGTATTAGAGGTGAAGAAGAGCTGCAGACAGGAGGTGGAGCAATAGGCAGGGACAGGGTGCCACCAGGTATTATAGGGGGAGAGGAGCCGCTAACAGGATGAGGTGTAGGGGAGCTGCTGAGGAGTAAGTAGGGACAGAGGGGGCTGGGTGCCACTGGGTATTAGAGGGGGAGAGGAGCCGCTGACAGGAAGAGGTAAAGGGGAGCTGGAAAAGAGAAGTAAGCTGGAACAAGAGAAGGAGCTGGGTGCCACCGGGTATTAGAAGTGGAGAGGAGGCAGGTATTAGAGGCAGAAAGCCGGGTACTGCTGGGGACAGACACGCTGCAGTACTCTACTTCCTCATTCACAGCAGGCACCCAGCTGGCTATTCTGAAATGGAGGCCGACACTGAAAGGCCATGGACGCGTTGTTTTCAGGAAACAGGCAGTTTACAGTGTCTGCACTGTATTTCTGGGCGGATATTGCCTCTGGCAATAGACAGCACAGAGCAGCCCATGCAGATAACAGCGGCCGGCCCAAGGTGCTAAAAATGGGAACTGCCAGCTGTGCATCTGTCACTAGAAGTTCAATGGAACTGAACACTGTTGCCGCCTGGGGCACCTCCCATATTGCAAACATGATGTAAGGCAACAGGGAGTTCATAGGGACTGAACCCTTTTGACACCTGGAGCACCTCCCTTACTGCAAACATTAGGTAAGGGAACAGGGTATTCCAGTCTTTCTTTTTTGAGCCACGGCTCACCTACTCATTTGCTCAAGAGTCCTATTGAACCGCTCAACCAATCCATCGGATTGCGGGTGATAGACCGAGGTCTGTAGCCTCTGGACCCCAACAATTTACACAACTCCTTCATTAAGCCAGACATGATGGGAGTGCCCTGATCCATTAGGATTTCTATAGGGATTCCCAGATGAGTGTACAAATAGTAGTAGCTCTTTTGCTATTGTAGATGACATAATATTCCGAAGCAGTATTGCCTCAGGAAATTGTGTTGCATAGAAAGTACTACCAGAACATATTGAACTCCTCTAAGGGGCCCGCTAGGTCCATGGAAATCCACTCGAACGGCACTGGGATTATAGGAAGAGTTATCAGTGGAGCTCAGTAATTTGGTTTAGGGGCAGAACCTCTGATAAACCGCGCAGGCTTGGCAGTATCTCTTGACCGCCACTTTCAAACATATCTGTAGACATTCTCCAATGCACAATAATTTAATTGGTCTCAAGCAAAGTCTTTAAGTGATACAATCCTGGACACAGGAAACCAACCTTCTTCTCCAGCTGGAAAAGTTTCTGTCTCCTTCCTTCCCTGACCAGAACTTCTTCCTCACGTCTTCTGAAACACAACGCTGGTCTAGCAGCAGTCAAAGCCTATTACCCAGGCTCCAAATATTGCTGTACCTTGATTTCTCCATTTGGTTCTGGGATATAACAGGATCATTTAGGGTCGGGCATCCAGCCATTGATTCAGTTGTCGGCATGTCCTGGACTGATCCAGTCAAATATAATTTCCCGGAACAGGGGTAAGTCTCACCCCAGAATAAGGGAATATGGCAACCTTGGTGCTATTGCCGTTGCCACTTGCACCATTTGTCCCCCCATGGTAATGGAAAGATGGACATGGTCATATTCCTCGGTAGTCCTGTGGATGCATAGGACTTTTACTGGGGTACCTGGTCCTTCAGGCCTTCTGGAACCACAGTGCAGGATATCAAAGGGACTTCAATGCCTGAATCTACCATCACCAATATCAGGACGGTCACCTGCAACAGCAATGGGCTACCTGTGGACGAGTACAACAAGCAGGAAACATGCGGTGCAATTGTACTACCAAACAATCCACTGTTTTTTTGCCGATCTTGACAATTCTTCTAGTAGTGCCCCAGTGTGGCACACTCAAAGCATCCCGCTGGAGTCATCTAATGGTCTGTTCCAGCTGGCAGAAGGATCCTACGAATGACACTACTGTGTAAGAATCTGCTTATAAAAAGAATGACTCTTCACACCAGTTGGCTTCTTTACTTATCACAAATGTTATAACAGCACATTTGTATACATGAGATGGCTTCCTGACACTAGCTATGCTCCATATTCAAAGAGAAAGAAAGACTTCCTTTGTGGCGCACTCTAAGAAATAGTAAAGGTAAAAATAATATTTAATTGTTATACAAGCCCAGTGCTGGTTGATCCTCAGGAAGAAGGGACCCCATTTTATTTTTGGGGACCCCACTTTACAAGGATTGCCAGCACTGGGATGACCAGTTTGGGGCTGGTAAATGCTTTGGCTGGACTCCACGCTGTGCATCTCTCTGCTATGTCATTACCACCCCGGCTGGTTCAGCCCGGTGCTGGTTATAGGAAAATAAGGGGGAGCCCCACCTGGTTTTTCCCTCAATATCCTGTACCAAAGCAGGCTCAGAGGTCCAGGGCTGGCTATGCTTTTGGAATGGACACCACACTTTTTTTTTTTTCCATTTTTAATGGTTAAATTGCTTTTAACCCTAAAAAGACTGCACAGATCAGATCTTTTTTTTATTTTAATTTGTCAATTCTTAAAAGTCATTCCCAAATATTGGGGCTCATGCAAAATAACGACATTTTGTGTTATTTTTTTTTCCCCCTGCAAAATGTGGGACTGATTCAGAAAAGGACACTATAGTACTGAAAAAGCTGCAGGAGGCTTCTTAAGGAATCGGTATGATATCCCGGCTGCTGCATTGCCGGGAGTTCGAATCCCGGCAGCGGCAGCCCGACAAAACAGCAGAGCCCGGCAGCGGAAGCCCGACAGTGCTGGAAATCCCGATCGTGGTAAGGTACGTATCAACTAATCTAACCTAACCCTCCTTATGGGTGCCTAACCCTAACCTCCTCCCTGTGCCTAACCCTAATCCCCCCTCTAAGTGCCTAACCCTAACCCCCACTTCCCCGCTGCCTAAACCTAAGTCCCCCGAGGGGGTGCCTAACCCTAACCCTCCCGTGGGAGTGCCTAACCCTAAGTCACCCCCAGGTGCCCTAAACCTAACCCTTCCCCCCGCAGCTGTCTGCTTGCGGCACCCGGCATCCCTTCGATCGGGATGTCGGGTGCCGGACTCCCAGCGTCGGGGAAAAGACAGGCGTCTAGATATAGACACCGGTCATTTATCCCATGCCGGGATAAAGCAGTCGGGAAGCCGGCTGTTGGGAATCCGGCAGCCGGCTTCCCGATTGTATACCCTTAAGTAAAAAGAGGCCCACTGTCGGCTTCTCTGATCCACAGCCTCTTTTGAAGATGCAGCAACTCTGAGGTTACTCAGGACATCTGGCAAAACCACGCTGCCGGGGCCAGTGAAGCCACAGGACACGGCCACTGGCTTCAGCGCACCCAGAATACAGTGCCAACATGTCACCACTTTTATGGAACGCTGCCTGTTGCCACCCTCAAAAGCCAGCTGGATGTTAATCATGCTGCAGCTTTGGGGCACTGCAACCGATGTTGCAGAAACAGATCTGAACGTGCACAGTGCGGCTCCTGCGCATATCTGCAAACACATAAATAACAAATCTACATAAACCACTGAATTAGGCTCTGTGTCTTTTCGCACAGCACATGTACAAAATCACTGTATGCATGCTGATCTACTCACATTTAGCACGTGACTAATGAGTGAACTGGGCAGAGACAAAGTGATGGAAGGGGTGTGCAGATGGGAAGCCGACAGACGGAATCCTGAGCGCCGGCTTCCCGACTGTCTAAGCCCGGCAAGGGTTAAATGACAGGTGTCGAGATTCCGACGCCTGTCATTTTACCTATGCCAGAAGCCCAACGCCCGGCACCCCGAACTGAGGTAAGTCGGGCACGGACAGCTGCGGGGGGTTTTGGTTATCGGCTCCTAGGGAGGACTTGGGGTTAGGCAGCCCCCCGGGAGGGTTAGGCTATGGGAAGGGGGGTTAGGCACCCCCAGGGGGAGATTAGGGTTAGGCACCCCCGCGGGAGACTTAGGTTTAGGCAGCGGGGAAGGGGTGGGTTAGGTCTAGACCCTTGCGGGGTGAGGTTAGGCACCCCTAAGGGAGAGTTAGGGGGGGTTAGGTTAGTTTATACTTACCTTTAATGCAGTTGAGATCTTCACCTCTGCTGGGCTTCCTCTGTCGGGATTTGAACCGCCGGCCATACCAATCCCGTGCAGACACCCCAGAAATACAGTAAGAGCGCGTTCACACAAAAAGCATTTCACTCTGAGTACCAAACAAGCGCATACAAGTCTGTTTGGAGGTGGATCACTTGCAGTTGCTTGATCATTGTGAGCTACACCTCCTGCCATATTGCAGGCGCATCTCCTCCTGTTGTCTGTCAGAGTAAAGAGGAGTATTTTGTTAGGCATGCCAAGCTGGACGTTTCTAGCACTAGTGTCACATAAGGCACCTAGATATCCCCGAACCTCTAATATTAATGGATCCTATGCGATATCCATTTTCATTGGCTCCCCTATTTGCCTTATATGGATGGAAATCACATAAGATCCATTAATATTAGAGTTTTGAGGATATCTAGGTGCCCTATGTGACAATAGTTTCTCAAGGAATAGTCCTCACTTTCCATGCACATCCTTTTAAGGTTTCTCATATAGCATATAGAAGGAAAATATATATGATTAATAAATGTATGCTTTCATTGGGCAACCTATGGACCTCTCTATGACAATGGTTATTAATAGCTACACTCTTCATATTTTTTGTTAATTATTGGAAATAATATGATGTTAATTTCAATATGATCACTATATGTGATTGGTCTAATACGGTTTCTGTATTTCTGGTTTGTGCTGTCACTTGGTAACAACTATACAAAGTGGCATCTTTCACTCTTACAATAATTGCCAGATATGCATATCCTTAGTATATCCACATTATCGTTTGTTAAAACTAAAATTACTATATTGTACATTAGAACATTAAAGACATCAGAACAGCAAGACACAGCTAGTAAAACCACTGCCCTTTTAAATATAGGGGATAAACACGAACAGAAGTGTTGTGCTTTTACAACCTGACACTTCGTAAATAAACCCCATCAATACTCAGCAGAGTAATTGGGCTATAACTGACTTGTGAACTAATTAATTAACTTCAAAAAAGACATTTGAATGGCGCTATTATTCCCCAAATTTAATTTTAATTGTACTGTGATTTTTGTTAAATTTAATTTTCTTTAAAAGAGTAAATTGTTTATATATATATATACTGTATATTTCTATTTTATCACGCAAGCCCTTATTGTATCAATAACACTGGTCTACAAAAATAAACTTTTTTTTTTCTTTCACAAGAACTAAACTGAATCTAAATGTATTTTTCACGCTAAATTCGAATATGCATTCAGATTTTTTCGCCAGAGTCTGCTTATTAGCTGGCCATCCTCGTTTGTGAAAACCATATAATACAAAAAGAGCATATGATTCTCTAACAGAGTTTGTACGCGCCACATAGATACGGAGAGCACAAACTACATCCATGGAGGCTTCACCTACGGAAATGTTTGGAGCCTGAAAAGCTGGAATAACAATTTCTTCATTCGCATGAAAACAGGACAGGTAACCCTCCCTTGTACGAAGAACAGCTTTATCTTTGCTGTTAACCACTTCAAATCCACAAAGTCCAAAGGTTCAAATGGGGAAGTTTGTAGTCCCTTAAGAACCAAAGACAAATCCCACGTTGCTACCGGTGGAACAAAAGGAGGCTGAATTTGTGGAATCGGTATGATTTACCGCCCGACCTATGCCCGGCGGTTCAAGTCCTGACAGTGGCATCCCGGCAGAGGAAATCCCGATCGTCCTAAGTGCTAACTAACCTATTTCTACCCCCTAACCCTCCCTTAGGGGTGCCTAACCCTAACCTTCCCCCTCAGTGCCTAACCCTAACCCCCCTTCCCCGCCACATAAACCCAAGTCCCCCGGGGGGTGCCTAACTCTAAGCCCCCCCCGGGGGTGCCTAACGCTAACCCCCCTTCCCCTAGCCTAAACCTAACCTGCCGGGGGGTTGTATAGTTCATAGGTCAGTTCGTATATGGTCACAATCCAGCCTCCAACAGCCCTTTGTGTCCATTATCCCACTGCATAATAAATCTAAGCTGGCTACATTACTGAGTACATTTTAATGTTTAACTCTCTATGGTCCATAGTATGCAGGCACATGTTGCGATCTCCTCACCGATACCGGAAATCTGCAAAGACACAGTGGGTCAGAACAACACCAAACACAGTCTGCTTACCATGTACTAAACCTTAGATATAAAATAACATTTATTTGCATAACATTACTAATACTGAATAAACCTTGAACATTACACTTTAATGCTAGGGAACCTTTTTATGTAAGTGTGCAGTGTATAAGTATTGGGGTAGCGAGAAAAGATGCTAGTTAGCGTTGTGCGACTACGTATTTGTGGAGTACACAATGCTACGTGTTTTGCAGGGTTTATCATTTTATATGTTTTAGTGACGGTCTGTATTTGTTTAATGAGGACTTTTAACATCTTTCTATTGCGTGGGAATCGCACAACGCTAAATAATAGCATTGCCGTATGTACTTATAATAGGCGAGATTCGCTAAAATTGCGCCGGGTGGCCAGTCGCAAAATGGCGTCTCATTGCCATTCGCAAAATGGCATTGTGCAGATTTAATATTAAACGGATTCTGTCTCAGCCAATTATCCGGCTTCGACAGGTAGACCCATTTTTTTTTACCAGGAGCTGTAACACTCTCAGATGGAGAGACCACTCTCCGGCGTGTATGTCCTGGCGACTTAGGAAGTCTGCTTCCCAATCGAGTACTCCCGGTATGAATATTGCCGAGAAGGCTGGAAAATGACGTTCTGCCCAAATCAGAGTCTTTGTTACTTCCTTCAAGGCTGCATAACTTCTTGTGCCTCCCTGATGATTGAGGTAGGCCACTGTAGTCGCATTGTCAGACTGGATCTGGACCGGCCTGCCCTGGAGCAGATCCTGTGCCATGACCAGAGCTCTGTATACTGCTTTCAGTTCTAGAATGTTTCTTGGCAGATTACTTTATTGATTTATCCATCTTCCCTGAAAGGTGTGACGACCTGTCACTGCCACCCATCCACGAAGGCTGGCGTCGTGGTGAGAAGCACCCAATTTTGAATCCAGAAAAGGCGTCCTTTGTTTAGATGATCTTTCTCAGCCACCACATGAGAGAATGACGAACCTCTGGAGTAAGAAGGATCCTCTGAGACCTTATCAGATGATGCTGTCCATTCCACCTGGAGAGAATCAATCTTTGTAGAGGCCTGGAATGGAACGGAGTATACAATGGTATCCATGTCGAAGGTGGATACCATTGTTCCCAGGACCTGCATTGCTAAAAGAATGGATAACCTTTGCTTGTGTAGCAGCTGATAGTTCTGCAATCTTGTCCTCTGGCAGAAACACCCTTTGTGCCTGAAAATCCAGAAATGCTCCCAGATGTACCATCTGCTGTGTTGGAGAAAGTGACGATTTCTTCCAGTTGATTATCCAGCCGTGCCTTTGTAGGCGGGCTATGATCATATGAAGATGGTTCTGTAACATAACCAGAGTCTCTGCCAATATCAGAAGGTCGTCCAGATAGGGGGTCAGAATTCTGACCCCCTGACACCTGATATAGGCCATCATGACTGCCATTGTTTTGGTAAATAACCAGGGAGCCGTAAATAGGCCAAAGAGTAGAGCCTGAAATTAGTAATGTTGCTGAAGGACAGCAAACCATAGAAATTGTTGGTGGGATGGTATAACAGGATCGTGCAGATATGCATCCTGAATATCCATGGAAACCATGTAATCCCCAGCTCCATTGCCAAAACAATTGACCGGGGAGTTTCCATACGAAACTTGAGTACATGGATAAACCTGTTGAGAGTTTTTAGATTTAGTATAGGGTGATAAGCCCCATTCGGTTCCAGAACCAGAATGGAATAACCCCTTCCTTGTTGAGACATAGGAACTGGAACTATTACTCCTGCCTGTAGCAGGGAGTGAATGGCTCCCTGAAAAGCGAAGGCCTTGTCCGCATCTGATGGGAGATCTGTGCAAAAAAACTTCTGGGGCGGATGTCTCTTGAAAGTGAAGGCATACCCCTGAGAGACCACTTCTCAGACCCAGGCATCTGTTGTTGTTTTATGCCAACAATCCGCAAACTGAAAAAGTCAGCCTCCCACACTGGGATTCCCAGGCAGAGGCCGGCTCCATCAGGCCAAGGGTTTGTTGTCCGGCTTAGAAGCTGGACATCTTGCCGGGCCTCACCTCTTAGTTTGTCACTTTAGACTTGCAAAAACTAGTTGGCCTAGAGGAAGACTGTTCCTTTGCTCGTCCCTGAGGACTGAGGGCCTGATTCAGAGCCGGACGCTATTTGCGGACGCTCGTTCAGAAAAAGGGGCTGGCTATTTAAATTGAGCGCTCGCTCTTTGCGGTCTGTTGACGCCTCTATGTCTGAGCGAGCGAATGAAACATGCGCTCATTATTTTGTAAAGACGCCCCTTGGCCGCTCGCATCATACGTAATCTCCGCTATTTATTAGATTAATCGAGTACATCGAAAGGCGTATGAACTGCTCGCTATTCTTGTGGTAGCATTTTCCTACCGCAATCATGCGAGCAGTTCAGGCTAAAAGACAACCAAGTGACGTGGTCGATGACGCTGCTTTGTTAATTATGCACTCCCACTAAACGCCCGTTTTGACCGTTTGGCACGCCTGCATTCGGATCTCCACTCCTCGTTTTCAAGCACCTTCCCCTGTTACCACCCACAAACGCCTCATCCTGTCACTCATATTAGCAGGCATTCGCTATTTTGCGAGCACACGATTTCCGACCGCACTGACTGGTTGGCGCATGCGCATTACAACCCATAAACAGATGTGCGAACATCGCTCGGAGCGAACGAGCGGCCGCTTACGAGCGGCTCTGAATCAGGCCCTGAGACTGAAAGGAAACCTTACCTAGATTTAGTATTTGACTTAGATGGCAGATCTGCAGATTTTGAAGCCACCAGAGTAGTGATATTATCCAACTCTGCTCCAAAAAGTACCTTTCCACAGAAAGGTAATGCTGGCCATACGCGGGATGATTGATCACACGATTTGGGCAGTTTCTACAGGTTGGACAGACCAATCATCTGAAAATAGTTGTATTTTGAGTCTTCTGCGACCCCGAGGCACGTCCCCGCCGTCTTCTAGTTGGATCGCAGATCAGATGGTTTTGCAGAGATCTCAACTGATCGTGTAGGAATTTACACACATTATGTGATGTGATTGATCAAATCGTATGGTCTCATGTGAAATAGTTGCATTTTAAATACAAATCGTCCTGTATCTGAAGGAAAGAATTTTCAAGGGAAATCGTACAACTGATCTGACCAACGTTTGAAATTCACAGTGTATGGCCACCTATAGACTTCCAGCGCCCTCTTTGATCTTTTATCAGAACTTATCCAAAGGGCCCTGCGTGTCTCTATTGATGCTGCTGATGCCCTAGGACTGCAGCCCCTCCCAGATAGGAATCTGCTTCCCGAATGTGGGAGATATTCATTATCTGTTCTCTGGTAGCGAATCTTCCAATGCCATTCTTCAACAGCTTTGGCTACCCAGGCTCCAGCAATAGCTGGACAAGCAACCGCTCCAGATGATGAAATTATTGCTTTAAGACAGTCTTCAATCTTTTTAACTGTGGAATCCTTCAGCGAAGACGCTGATGGAATAGGCAATGTAGCATTTCTGATTAAATGTTACATGACCATCCACAGTAGGAGGTACCTTCCATTTAGTCTATACAGAAGGTGGGAAATGATACAATGATGTTATTCTTTTATTCAGATAAAAACGTTTATCAGGGTTACCTCATGCCTCCTCGATAAGCTCTGTGAGCTGTCCAGATACAGGGAACTCAATTTTGACCACCTTCCGTTATTATGAGCAGTTTCATCATCCTGAATATCTAGGAATGATCTAACTGCCCTCACCAAAGAAGGAACATCCACCGTGGACGGATGATCCTCCTCCCCAGAATTAGATCCTGGAGGAGTGGCACACTGTGCATCATCTGATTCCCCTGATGAAGCGTCTGAATCCATATTTTGGGCAGACTGATAGAAAGATAACTTGCTCTGGGGCGCTTTGGTCACTACCGGTCTGTTATCAACATTACATGCATACTCTGACTAGAATGGCCATAAACATCTTCCATGAAGGATGCATAGGAGGTGCAAACAGCATATTGTGGACACCCCATCCAAGGAGGCATCATGGGATCAGCCATACGATACACAACCTTCATCATAACCTGGGAAAAAGAAAACCCAAGATGGCTCTTACCCAGAGACAGGTAAACTGGACTGGTGAGGTGGCTCTTTATAACAGACAACACACAAACCATCCTTTACCTCCTGAGAGGACACATAAATCATACACGATTTACATGGAACCAGCACAGGCTGCTCCCCCTCCTGTTTCCCTTTATCTTTTGACATGTTCAAAGTAAAGGCAATAATTGCAATGTTATGTGACAGCCTTCACAAAATCTTAATGAATGTGAAGTATTCAGAAACCTCCATCCCGAAGAGGAAACAGTAATAGTTACAATTGACGGACTTAGAAATAAAAGAGTGTCAATCAGCAGCTAGCAAACAGTCACATACAATGCATATGTAATATAATTACAAATCAACTACAGCAATGCAAAGGAATGGTAGGACATAGAGCACCATATACCTTAACCACAGGAGTATACAGGGAGACTGACCCAAATCATGAGACCAACAGCGCGAACTGAGCGTGGACCGTGAGCGTCTCATATACATGTGGAGGGTAGGAGGAACAATCCAGACACACAAACCGTTTGCAGAGACTGCGTCTGAGTCAGAGCTGCCAGGGGACTGCCTACCTCCCCTAAACATTGTTAACCAGCCGGGTATGCTGGCCTCGTGGAAACAGATGGCGTCTGCTGCCGATCCCCACAATAAGGCCCTGGCTGGTGTTGTGAGAATGCGGACAATCCCAGGCCCTGACAGCAGCGGCTTCTGGTTCGTCTGACACCAAAAGCAAGGACTGTCGTACGTTATTCTTCATTAGCAAGAAATCGCCTTACCCGACATCTCCGAACATCCGGTACAGTCCAGGTCGCAGCATTGCTGCTAATAAAATAAAACATAAAATAAAAGCTTAGGACTGCTTTAAGCAGTCCTCCTGTAATAAAGGTGCGTCTTGATCCTGCTGCACCAAACAAACAGCTGAAGATCTATGGCTAGGGGCGGGGTAAACATGGGGAAGGACCCGGAGCATTCTCGGAGCAGAAGTTTTAACTGTTTGGTGTCTGGTCTCCCAACCATAATATCCCCATGGTATCCCTGTGGATCTCTATGGACCATGAAGAAGCCGCGTCTGAGCGTTTCATTCGGGAGATATCAACCATCCTGGTTGGTATCTGTTGCGTGATTCGCAATTTTAGTTTTTGTTTTTAGACCTTGGATGCCTACTTTGGACAAGGGAACCACTCCTGGTAATGTAGGTGAGAGTGTGTGTTTGTATGTCTGTAATAAAACTGTACTTTCACTGTGTATTTTACACATTTCTTTACAGGTGAACTAGTGAGGGAGGCTTGCTGGGACCTGTAGTTCCACTGTAAAGAATTTTTTTTTTTACACACTACATACACTATCAACCCGCCACCCACCGCCTTAGGGTGGCGGGGATAGCCCGGGCTATCAGCCTAGGTCAGGGGTGCCCTGAAGAGGGGAACCCCTTTATTGGTACCTAAGTTATGGTGGAACCCTACACGTTTTGTTCTCTGTAATTTTAGGTACCAGGACAGACTGGCAAGTCCGGGCTGGTTAGCCTTTTGGGGGGGGGGAACCTCACGTCATTTTTTTTTAAATTATTATTATTAACTCTTAGAACACACTTCCCATTCAGAAACATACACAAATCAGAATGATTTGTGTATGTTCGATGGCAACTCGCAGCTCAGGAGGTGGTGCATTTAATACTTCCATTGAGTCCCCGATTTGAGTGTGTAAAACGGGCGACTTTAGCAAACGAATAATGGTAAATTCCCGATTTTTATTAAAAAAGTGAAAAGTACTTCCGATTTGAGCCGATGGTGATATAATTTCTATTGTTCAAAACAGCCAAATTTGCGGCATTAAACCACCCGATTTCAACCTGAAAAAATTAAGAAATTTACCCGACTTTAATGATAGTAAATTCCCGATTTGCAAAAAGTGATATTAATCACCTGAAAATGCAAATCGGGACCAACACGAATGTTAATAAATTTACCCTGTAGGTTTTGAAATCACAATGGCGGGAAAAATAACAGCATATTCTTACATCTTTGAGGAGTAGATTCCATCATTTGAGCCTGGAACCAAAAAATTCAGATTGTTGTTTAGAAAAGGTTTAAATCCCCAATAAGATCATTAAGATCTTGATAACAAGTGAGGTGGTGGTGAACAACTTGCTTCGAATCACTTCTCAGATTGCTGTCTGTTTCTTCTTCAGTATGAGTTAGATCAGAGTCAGAGTTATCACTTAGGTCATAAAATCTGGACACTTTGGTACAGGAAACTCTTCAATATATAAGACAGGCCTCATTGCAGATGGTAAGTTAGGATAGTTAACTGTATATTTTGTTTTAGATGTAATTCCTCTGTTAGTTAAGCAGAACTAGCAATAAGTTGAATGGTCCTTCGATTCCCTCCAAATCATAGGAATTGCAAATGGCATATGATGTGAACCATTTTTCCAACCAGTGAGAAGCCTAACACATGATACACAGCATATATGTGGGGCCCAGTTCTTAGCAAGTCACCAATTTGTCAAAGCCGGATAATTGGCTGAAACAGAGGGACTGATTCAGACCCGCTCATGAGCGCTCACAAGCGGGTCGATGTTGCCCAAGTGCGCATGACAGAGGCGGCTCCGTCGTGCGCATGCGCGACTGTCGATGGTGATTGACAGCATGCCCCCTTTGGTGGGCGTGGCTGCCCAGACGGAGGCGTTCCCATGGGAACGCCTACCGTCTGGGGCCGGCCCCACTGACATCACTAGTGATGTCAGTGGGAGTGCTTTTGGCTCTGATAGAGCCAAAAGCACGCCAGGACTTGTGGCAGCGAGACCCTACCGCAAGGGTCTCGTCGCAAGCCCGATGGTCTTGACCATCGCGACCATCATTTTGGCCGCTCGCTATAGCTGTGGGTGGTCACCCACAGCTATGCGAGCGGCCAGGAGGCCGCTCCAAAAAGGAGGGACGGCCCTGATTCAGAGTGAGCGCTCTGTCAGAGCGTCCGGCTCTGAATCAGGGCCAGAATCTGTTAAAATTAAAATCCTCACGATGCCATTTTGCAAATGGCAACAAGACAGCATTTTGCGAATGGCCGCACAACGCCATTTTTAGCAAATCCCACAATATCAGTACATACGGCGATGCTATTATTTAGCGTTGTGCGATTCCCACGTTATAGAACAATGTTAAAAGTCCTCATTATATAAATACATCAATTTACTAGAACAGCACTTGCGAGCAGGTATGCATGAGGTCCATAATATGAACAACCCTGCAAAACACGTACCACGGTGTACTTCACAAACACGTAGACACACAAACGCTAACTAGTGTATTTTCTTAATATCCTTACACTTACACACTTACATAAAAAGGTTCCCTAGCATTAAGGTTAATATCCAAGGTTATATTCATTATTAATTGTGTAATAAGCGACTGCATTTATGATCCCAGGTTTAGTACATGATAAACAGACTGTGTTTGGTGCCATTCTGAACCACTGTTTATTTGCAGATTTCCAGTTCCATCGGCAAGGAAATCGCAACATGCATCTGGGAATTATGGATCATAGAGAGATTGGCATTGAAATGTACTCTGTTCATGTAATGTAATTAGCCAGTTTAGACTTGTTCTTCGGCGGGAAAACGGACACAAAGAAGCTGTTGGAGGCTGAACTATTACAATACAAACTGACCTATGAACTGCATCGTAACAGGAGAACCAGGAAGAACCAATGGGATTATGCCAACTTGTTCTATTGTATTGCCTATCTCTGCAAGGGTTTATATGCAAGCACCCTGAATCTGCTAGTCAGTCATCTTTTCTTTGCTGTTGACTGAGCTTTCATAGTTTATGCCGGGAGTCTGGATTCAGAGTGCATGCATATGTATTCGACTGTACCTAGTGATTGTATAATCTGTTTGCGCTAATTGTATTTAGATCACAGCATGTAACTATCTGCTTTTTGGTGAATAATATCTTTTGTGCTTTGTAAACACAATCAAAGTCTGGAAAGCAATTATTTATTGTGCGACTTATAACGCTAAATAGCGACATTTAGGGTGTATAGATAGGTAGGAATTCATAAACTTTACACCCAAAGTGAAGGTTTCTTCACCACACACAGAACAGAAATTTTCTGGACGATTTAAACTTTCTTGGCATTATTGAAAATATTCTAACAACTAATACAACAAATTCTTCTGCTAATAGGCTCCTCTATGGTGAGAGACACCCAGAAGTCAGAGGACAATGTGCTGAGCCCTGATTGGAGGAGCCCATCACAAATGCTCTTCTGACGCGATCAGGGGGTCGGGGCTACACCGGCAGGTCAGGCTGCATGGAGGAGGAAGCTGCTGGAGGCTCCACATAAAGGTGAGAGGGGAGAGTGGGAAGGTACTACAGGGGGACATATTGTTTGTATGACAGGCCATAAAGAACACTTAAATCTGAAAAAAGAAAAAGGTGAAAAAGTTTCATCTATTGCTGCTTTTCGCCTGCTTGCATTTTATCTCCAAATTCAATTCCAGGACCAATTCGCTTAAACAGAAACTCAATGCACTGAAACAGGCGGAAAAGTTTCTCCACTGAATGGCAGGAGAAAAAAAGTGCAAAATCTATATTTTGGTGTACAAATGTGGGGATTTGATTCAGAACCCTTTGGACACCCACCCAAAGGACAAATTAGCAAAAACACCAAAACCTTAGAACACGAAAATGTAAAAAGTGTGGGGACAAGGATAAAAAGTAGCGAAATAGGTTTCTTGGGGGGCTGTATGGATGGGACAGGTGTTTTTAGCATTACAGGTGCATGCAGCATGTGGATTTTTCACATTTTTTAAAAGTGCTGTGATAAGGTTGAGGTAGCAGGTCCCTCTCCTGGGGTAGATGGACACCACCTTACACACAGCAGCCAGGAAACAGCACTCCAGTCATGGATTTTCGGGTAAGCTGGACAGTGCCAGTTTTTATTGTGCAATTTCAACAATCAAATAAACAAAACATAAAATAAACCCTAGCCCGGCTGGGCACTAACTAGACAGTAAGTTCCCTATCTAACAGAACACTAAACAAAATCCCCATCACAGTACCTTCTGGTTTACAGCTAACAGTGTCTCAGAGCAAGCTAACCTGCAGCCTGCTCTCCCAGGTATGAGACCCTCAGTCACAAACAAACCCAGCTTATATTAGCCATTTCCAGGTGCAAGCCCTTAGGAGCTTGCGGTCAGGCTGAAATACCCAACACCTGGAGTGGCCTGTGGATGGAGCCCTCCCTCTCCTCACATCCACACCCCGAGGACCCATTCCGGCTTTTCTCTAAAGCCGACATTTCTAGTCTGTTTTTCCCAAACAGTTCAGGGGATTGACTTGGCCATTGCATAACATTCCACTTTTTAGCCTTAAAAAACTCTTTGGTTGCTTTTGCAGTATGCTTCAGGTCATTGTCCATCTGCACTGCGAAGCGCCGTCCAATGAGTTCTGAAGCATTTGACTGAATATGAGCATATAATATTGCCCGAAAAACTTCAGAATTCATTCTGCTGCTTTTGTCAGCAGTCACATCATCAATAAATACAAGGGAACCAGTTCCATTGGCAGCCATACATGCCCACGCCATGACACTACCACCACCATGCTTCACTGATGAGGTGGTATGTTTTGGATCATGAGCAGTTCCTTTCCTTCTCCATACTCTTCTCTTTCCATCACTCTGGTACAAGTTGATCTTTGTCTCATCTGTCCATAGGATGTTGTGCCAGAACTGTAATGGCTTTTTTAGATGTTGTTTGGTAAACTCTAATCTGGTCTTCCTGTTTTTGTGGCTCACCAATGGTTTACATCTTGTGGTGAACCCTCTATATTCACTCTTGTGAAGTCTTCTCTTGATTGTTGACTTTGACACATATACACCTACCTCCTGGAGAGTGTTCTTGATTTGGCAAACTGTTGTGAAGGGGTTTTTCTTCACCAGGGAAATTATTCTTCTGTCATCCACCACAGTTATTTTCTGTGGTCTTCCAGGTCTTTTGGTGTTGCTGAGCTCTCCGATGCGTTCTTTCTTTTTAAGAATGTTCCAAACAGTTGATTTGGCCACACCTAATGTTTTTGCTATCTCTCTGCTGGGTTTGTTTTGATTTTCAGCCTAACGATACTGATAGTGACAGCTCTTTGGATCTCATATTGAGAGTCGACAGCAACTGATTCCAAATGCAAATGTCACACCTAGAATCAACTTCAGACCTTTTACCTGCTTAACTGATAATGAAATAACGAGGGAATAGCCCACACCTGTCCCTGAAATAGCTTTTGAGTTAATAGTCCCATTACTTTTGGCCCCTTAAAAAGTGGGAGGCACATAGAAACCGTTGTAATTCCTACACCGTTCACCTGATTTGGATGTAATTACCCTCAAAAGCACATCTTATTTGTTTCATTTCAAAGCCGTTGTGGTGGTGAATAGAGGGTCTCATTCAGACCCGCTTGCGAGCACAGGACGCTCACAAGCGGGTCGATGGTGCCCTAATGCGCATGACGGAGGGAGCTCCGTCCCCCTCGCGACTTTGAAAGTCCGCCTCCCAATTTAGCACTCCCGGGATGAAGACCGCTGATATGGCCGGAAGATTGCGCTCCGCCCAAACCAGGATCCGAGAGACCTCTACGAGAGCCGCCTGACTGCGAGTTCCTCCTTGCCTGTTTATGTAGGCCACGGTGGTAGCGTGTCCGACTGGACCTGCACCGGGTGACCCTGGAGAAACCGCTGCGCCTGCTGGAGAGCATTGAAGACCGCACAGAGTTCCAAGATATTTATTGGAAGCTCCGCTTCTGTCGGCGTCCACCTGCCCTGGAACAAGTGTGGACCCGAAACTGCTCCCCAGCCCCGAAGACTGGCGTCCGTTGTCAACAGGACCCAATTTGGAACCCAGAACGGACATCCCTTGTTGAGGTGGGTCGTCTGTAACCACCACGCAAGGGACAGGCGAACCTCCGGGGTGAGCACAATCGTCTGGGACTTCAGAGACTGAGGCAGCCCGTTCCACTTGGACAGGATCAGGTGCTGCAGAGGTCTGGAGTGAAACTGGGCGTATTCCACCATGTCGAACACCGACACCATGGAGCCCAGTAACCTCATTGCCGAGTGTAGGGACACCCGGTGGCTGTGCAGACTCGCACTTTTGACTGTAAAGCAGAGATCTTGTCCTCCGTCACGAAGATCCTTTGCTGTCCCGAGTCTAATAAGGCTCCAAGATGCAGAATCCTCCGAGATGGGATTAGAGTGGACTTCTGCCAGTTGATTAGCCAGCCGTGCCGTTGCAGCAGTGCAATGGTCAGGTCCAAGTGGCGTAACAGGAGCTCTGGAGATCCTGCCACCAATAACAGTTCGTCCAAGTACGGCAACATGCGGACTCCCTGCAGCCGCAGAGAAGCCGCCATGACCGCCATCACCTTGGTGAAAACACATGGTGCTGTCGCCAGGCCAAAAGGTAATGCCCGAAACTGGAAGTGGTCGCTGCGGATTGCAAACCTGAGGAACTGTTGATGGCGCAAAAGAATAGGGACATGCAGGTAAGCGTCCTGTATGTCCAATGACACCATGTAGTCCCCAGGTTCCAGCGCCAGAATGATGGACCGTAGGGTCTCCATCCGAAACTTCGGGACCCGCAAAGACTTGTTGAGTGCTTTGAGGTTGAGAATCGGACGATATGACCCATTGGGTTTCTGTACCAAAAATAGATTTGAATAGAAACCCTGGCCCCTCTGGGAGAATGGAACAGGCACTATAACTCCAGCCTAGAGCATAGTGTGCAATACCTTCCGCAGCTCCGTAGCCTTGTTCCGGTCTGATGGTAGACCCGTGGTGAAGAATCGAGCCAGGGGTCTGTGCCGTAAGGAGTGGGCGTATCCGTGGGAAACCACCTCCAGAACCCAAGTGTCTGTCATAGTGGTCGACCAACACTGGGCGAACTGCAGCAGGCGGCCTCCCACCCTGGGATCCCCCAAAGGGAGGCCCGGACCGTCAGGCCGCAGGCTTGTCATCTGGCTTGGGGGCCGGACGTCTGGTACTCCATGCCTGCTTCCGGGGCTTGGCTGATTTCTTAGGACCAGCCTGTCGAGGAAACGACTGTGGTTTGGGCCTGCCCTGGGCCCTAGATGACCGAAAGGACGATGGTCCAGAACCAGAAGGAGCAGCGGCCGACGGGAGACAAGCCGATTTGGCTGCCGCCAGCGTGGCCACAATCTTATCCAGATCCGGACCGAAGAGAACTTCTCCGGTAAACGGCAACGCCTCCAGACCCTTTTTGGAATCTGCGTCCGCCTTCCAGGATCGCAGCCACAAGGTGCGACGAGCAGCTACCGCTGCTGAAGAAATCCTAGACACCAGAGTACTAATGTCTAGGGCTGCCTCGTTGATGTAGGTGGCCGAATCACGGAGATTGCCAATCAACTCCGCCTGTTCGGCCGGACAGTCGGAATCAAAAGAAGCCTCTAATGAATCCGCCCAGCGCTCCATCGCTCTGGCAACCCAGCAAATGGCCATAGCCGGCCGTGCTGCCCCCCCCCTCCGCAAGGGAATAAGCGGACTTCAGGCAGATCTCCACCTTGCGGTCCGTAGCATCCTTAAGGGAGGACATGGATGGCATCGGCAATGTGGCACTACGGACAAGACGGGTCACGTGAGAATCCACCTGTGGAGGGGATTCCCACTTTGCAAAATAATTATCTGCGAACGGATAAGCCACCGCCAGGCGTCTCTGTGGCTGGTATCTTTTGCCAGGCTGTTTCCACGCCTCCTCTAAATGGTCCACCAACTGACCCGAAAGAGGAAAGACTGTGGCATCACCCTTCACATCCTTGAAAAAGGCATACTTAGATTTAGCCGCTGGGGGAACTTCGTCCTCAATCACCAAGGCTGTGCGGACCGCTAGAATAAGTCCAGGAATATATACTTTGGACTTAGCATCAGCGTCCTTAGTATGGAGAGGTTCCTGATCGGAAGGATCCAGAATCTCCCCATCATCAGACGTCCCCTCGTCATCCTCATAAGGAGCCAACAGAGACGCCACCGGCCGTTTATGCGGCCGCATCACAGACTCCCCTTGCAACACATCCGACAAGTGCTGTACAGAACTCGTCAGGGAGTTAACCCACGCTGGCTCCTGAGAAACCGGGAGCGGGGAAATAGGGAGACTGTGGGGTACCACCAATTGTCGTGGGAAACCCTGCATGGGTGACGACACCACTGACTGCTGGGATAAACCCATCGGTGTAAACGCGGGCTGCGGAGCTAACTGGCCCACTAAGGCTGTAAGCGCCTGAGCGAAACAAGCCCAGGGCGGCTCCTGTACCGGTGCTGTAGCCGTAAGAGGCCGCGCCATGGACAAACACTGCCGGCAAAGGCCCTCCGCGCTACCCTCCCCCTCCGCTAACGGTACTTTACACGTAGTACACTGTAGCCGGAGGGGAAAATCACTTTCGGACATGATGGCACCACGTATCTGACCTTTCTCACCAATTATAACTTAAATAGGTGAGACACCACCCTGCAGCACCGCACCGCAAGGGCTTAGCAGAAAGAACAGGGACATTAATAAAGCTGACAGTTTAGAGAAAAGTTACAGGCAGCAGCGCTAGCACAGTCACATACAATGCAAAGAAAATCAATTCCTGCACTAACAGCGCTGATCACTCAACTACGCAGACACAGGGCCTGGTAGGACACAGCGCTGCATACACAGACCTGACCACAGCGGAGGAGAGGTATGCGGGGGGACCCAGACCACGATGCTTCCGTCCAGCTCTTCCAGCAGCGTTCACCATGCGTTCTGAAGATGGCCGCCGAGGAGCAGAGAGGAGGCTGGCCTGGGGGAGGAGCGCTGCTCAGGACCAGTCGGCAGCGTGCAGAGAGGGCTGTGTGCAGCGGGGGAGGCGCCGGCTGTGAGACAGGGAAGGCGCGCTCCCCTGGCATGCATTTAACCCCTGGGACGCCGCAGCGCTACCGCTCTGCTGCGGTCCGCTGTCCCAGGGGGTAGTGGAAAGCGCAGGTTGGTCGCCTGGCTCCACGCTGCAGCCAGTCCCCAGGGAGCCCCCTGCCTGGGGACTTAGGACCATGTGACCAGCGGGGACCCACCACAGGACCCCGCTGCTTACCTTTGTCCCCCTTGGATCCGGCCATGGTCCGGAACATATGGGGTCACCGCTAGCTGTGACCCCAGATGCTCACCAGCATCCCCGGATCGGTACCGGCGTTCTGGTACCGGCGGGGGTGTAGGGAAGACAGCATGGACGTCAGGACTGACTGTCCATGCTGTACATCCAGATGTGCAGCCACAGCTGCACTAAAGAAAGCTTCAGGGGCTCTTCTAGCCCCCACTCCGACAGGTGCACCCGACGCTGGCCGGGCACCAAACTAAACTGAGGTGCCTTGGCTCGGGGGCGGGGTATAGGAGGGGGACCCTAGTGCATCCTGGGAGGCTGAAAAGCTTAACTCTATGGTGCCCAGCGACTGACGTCACACCTATACCCCCAAGGTATCCTGTGGATACCCTATGGACCCTGAAGTAGAAAATGAGTCACTTGATTTTTGTGTGTTTCTATACACTTTATCCATTACCGCTGTGGTCTTTTATTTTTCTCTATCCACAAAGGAGTATGTGCTGATGTCAAGACTCTGTTGAGACTCCAGCTGAACCCAGTGATTGCACAAAGTTCGCCATTTTGTGTGTCCCAGGGACTCATTTACAAAAAAAATGTTACTGTTTGTAATTATCATTTGTTTTGACCCCCTCACATGCCCCAAAATACCTTTTATATATTCAGCAGTTCTCCCTACATGCCCTCAGACCTCCCTACATTCCCTTTATGCCCATCAGACCACCCCATGCCATGTCCCTTATATGGCATTAAATATCCTCCTAATGCCCACAGGTACATAATGACCTTTTGCTTCATATCTGTGCTGCCTTCCTGGAAATGTTTCATAGGTTATTTGATGAGCCTGGGTGTGCGCCTTCTGCAGCAAAACAGTATTCTACAGCTCTTTCAGGAGACTTGGATGGTGGGTTAGTATATTGTGCAAATCCACAATGGAACAATGAGGATCTCGTCATTTTGGCAGGGTCTTTAAGGTGGCCTGATCAAAGACAAGTCAGCTCACTAATTAGACAACCTCAGATCGCTGTGGAATAGAGTGGACATCTGGTTTTTTTTAGAATGCTTTCAGGGTAGGAGCAAGGATGCTGTCCCATAGTTAGACTGCTACCTCCGTTTCAGCCTCTGCAACAGTTGTCAGAAAAGACTATGCAACTAGGATGATTCCAACTCTCCCAGGAGTAGTGGAATGGTTTAAAATTAACTTGTGACTCAACTGCGCAAAATCTGGTCATTTACTCGCTACCTGACCTAAGCTTTTGGGAAACGACAAGTCCTAACTGGATCAAGAGAGGCCAAGTTAGGAACTGTCTCCCACTACCCTACTTCTTCCAGTCATGACAAATGCTCCATCTCCGTTACTCTCAAATATCTCTCTGAGTCCATCACTTTCTCTTTCCTTTTAGACTCTTATAGATGTGGCAGAGAATTTCAATTAGTATTTGTAACCAAGTTAAATCTTTTGCCATTTTACTATCTGCCATTGATGGCATAAGGATTCCAAATGGCCCAATTCAGTTACCAACCATCCCTCTGACACTCCAGATAGGGATACCACATACAGAAATACTCTTCTATTCATTTCTTACAGCACAATCTTCACATTCTAGCTGACTCCTAATTAATTTACCTTATGCAGGCTGAATGCTCAAATTTTGCATGGGTTTACCAGTGGCTGTTACTAACCTGTCTACCGACATGCAGTAACAGTATTTTGGCTTTAAAAACATGTTTAGTAAACAACGGTCTGACGTTCTACCGCTACTTCATATATATAACTGGGCTATTGAGCTTTACAAGATTTCTCCATGTGGGCATGTCTGCCCACTTTCAGTTCCAGAGACCCAAGCAATGTTAGAATACATGAAGCAGAAGGCTTCATTTACCCCCTCCTCTTCTCAAGGCAAGTTCCTTTTTATTAAGAAAAAAAGATGGGGGTGCCCTACCTTGCATTGATTATCGAAGCATAAATATGGTCACTATATATATAACAAAAAAAACAAAACACTACCCTCTCTCTTATTTACAAATCTATTCAACCAAATCAAAAGCACACAACCATCCTCTATGCATCTGCCTCCCCTTCCATATTCATTCAGCAGGCTAGTTCAACCAGTCAGGTGCACGATCATTAGTCTTAACGATTTATGCTACTTTGATCCTTTTAGCTCATCCAGTTCGTTGTGCCTAGCATATTGCACGTTCATCACAAGCTCCCTGTGCTTAGGGTTCCTAATATCTTCTCTGTGCCTCATGCCATCAGTACCTATCTCAGTCAGTTCATACCTGTTTGTTATGTCTGGTACCCACATGGGGCCAACGACCTGCAAGGCTTATGTTGCAGCACCCAAACGTTCTTGCAATGTTCCCTGGTGAAGCCTATGACACATTTGGCTTGGCAAATCTGTCGTGGGTAGCGCCTAACCAGACTAGTGGTATTGGTTCCATCATATCCTAGTGAATTTCTGATACACCATCTGTGTTTGTGCACTACTTCACGTGCCTCATTATTATCATACCTGATTCTGTTTGCCCACACTAATCTGCCTTACCCTGGCAGGGATGAAACTAAGCTAGTTAGAGGGCCAACCACAGAGCATCAGAGTAGGTGTCAGGAAGGACACACTACCACAAAATATACAAGAAAAAGGGGGATATTACATTCAAGTGCTGAGTGCTTACATCCTACCATTACTCTACTCACCACTTCCTTATATGGTATGGCAATGGTTATTTCATCAACGTAAGTACATCATATTATATGTTTAATAGGTTTTTCTTTGTTATGGTAGAACACGCGTTAATTAGGGCTTTTGATAAACGTAAAAACGAGTTGTCCCATTCCTTACATCACCGCACTTCTGATTTTAAATTTCAATCTAATAATATAGACATGGGGTGGCCAAACTAGGTCCTCAAGGGCTCCTAACAATTCACTTTTTCTGAACACTGGATTTTTCTAAAATGTGATTCACGAATGAACCTGTGCAGCAGCTAGATCTGGAAAACAAAGAATGCTAGTTGTCCATGAGGACTGAGTTTGGCAACCACATATAGACAGTAGCAATGAGCAAAGACCAGCAACATTGCTTATAGTCCCAAGGGCACAGGGGTATCGGATATTCTGGGATATGGGTGTAGGAGGGAATAGGGAGCAAAAACAAATTTCTGCGTACACCATAAAGGGGTATGGAACTGCAGCATGCGGGTGACATATTGGTCATATAGAGCAGTGGTTCTTAAACTGAGGGTGCTTGAAGGGGTGCCACAGATTGATGGTCCAGGACCAAATCAAATTATTTATGGTCGATGTGACAGGCAAAACCAGTGCTGGAGGCTGTCAATTATAAAACATGTGGACAAACAGAAGCACAACCTTGCCCAGCAACACATACCTAAAGTTAAAGATTACAGGGCGTCGTGATTCAAGAAAGTTTGGGAACCACTGTTCTAGAGGCATTTTGATTCTATGGAAACACTTCATCTATATGTTAAGGTGCGTATCCACTACCCGATTTACCAGGCGATTGAACGATAACGACGTCGTTATCGTTCAATCATTTGAAAATCGGAGTTTAATATCAAAATCAACCGGTGATGCGTGCACCCTCTGTTCGTTTTTGACATCTATCATCTCCTGAACATGCTGGTCAACCTGACGTCGTCAGGTTGTCCATGTACAGGGGATAATTGATGTGCCTACACTGAACGTTCAGTGTAGGCACATCACAGACTGTGAAACGACTGCACGATTACAATGTCGTAATCATGCACTCATTTCACAGACGCTAAGTGGATACGCACCTTAAGTGCAGGACACCCTGCTAAATACAGCAAATGGTGGGGGAAACCCCTCTAAGTATTTTGCACTGATTTAATACATTAATGTTGCCTTGGTGTGTAGCAGCACTTAAGGTGGCCATACACGGGACGATTTCTAACACGATTTTGGCAGTTTCTACAGGTTGGATAGACCAATCGTTTGAAAAGAGTTGTATTTTGAGTCTTCTGCGACCACGATGCGCGTCCCCGACGTCGTCTAGTTGGATCGCAGATCAGATGGTTTTGCAGAGAGATCTCAACTGATCGTGTACGATGTGATACACTTCTGTGCATCTTTTCCTATGATCTTAATGATCAATCGTACACCATTTGACCACATCTTATGAAGAATTTCAGGGGAATTCATACAACTGATCTTACCAACTTTAAATCTCACCATATATGGGGACCTTAACTTATTCTTTGTGATCTCACTGATTACAAAAAATATATATATTAGTGGATGTGTTACTGGATACAGGGTTTTGTTTTTTATTATAGGACAAATGTAATTATACATTGCTGGAATCTCTGGGAATCCCAATGTTTAAACAGTCAGGGGAGAAAGAATTCAAATAAATACATTTTTTTAAAAAAACAGGTAAATATATAGCTTTATAGCTGAGTTTTGTAAAATACTGGGAGCTTTGCATTAGATCAGGCTGGGGAAACACGTCAGCCTGCCAATTCCCCTGCAGGACACATAGACACACATTACTTCTGCAATGTGCTATGACTTGACAAGTATTATTATTGAATTCTAGACAAGGCTATATAGCTGCCAATAAGGAACTTAGGGAGGTCAGTTACTGGGTAAATAAGATCACAATAGCAATCTCTTTGGGACAGGTGTTTTGCATCTGGGCCACTGTGGCAGAACTGGGTGCAAATAACCAGGAGCTAAACATCCTTCCAGCAGCTAGAGAGTTAATCTGTCCAGCGCGCGCTGTACAACAGGCGGGAAAGGACGGCCAGTGCCACGCCCACCGCCGCTGCCGGGCCAATCGGGTTCGCGGCTCAGATCTTCCCCGACCAATAAGGATCGCGCAGCTTGCCTGTTTCACACACAGGTACTAGAGCTGGGCACCTGCTGATGCGGCGGCCGGAGTCCCCAGTGCGCTGCTGGTTTACCTCAGGCTGACGCACGCAGCCGCTCCGGCCGTTACCGTGAGGTAAAAAACACCAGCCAGGGCGCCATGGAGACAGCCGCGTCCGCCCCTACTGACATCATTCGCGAGAGAGAGGGGGAAGGAAAATAAATAATAATAAAATAAACAACCTCCTAAGTCTGGGGAATAATAAACCTGCGTCATAGCGGCCGCCTGCGTCACTCCGCCTGACCCGGCCGCTGCATTATTTACCATGTTGTATGCGCCGTGATTGGTGTGCGGGAGGCGATACAGTCATCCCTGAGCCGCCTCGGGACGGTCATCGTGACTGAGCCGCTGGGTGCTGCCGCCCGCATGTGATTAATCGCCGATATGACTCAGCGCGGCGCAGGGAAGGCGGCTTATTCTCTCTCTCCCGCGCATTTCTAATCGAACTGCGCCACCACCAACAACCGACGGTTGTGCGACGTCAGCGGCCGGCCGTTGCCATGGTAACTGCAAAGGAGGAGGAGCGAACCACGTGCTCTCGCTCGTGTCACCTGACTAACGTTGTCAATAAAGCTCGTTGAAGTGGGGTTGTTTTTTTTCCTTTAAACGACATACGTAGTGGTGTGTGAGCTGCTGGCGCCACGTGATCATGTGCTCGGCGAGTCATGTGACTTTCTACTTCCTCAGGAGGAGCAGCTCCAGCTGGCGGCAGCAGCAGGGGAAGTGTGTGGTGCAGGAGATGGGGACCGCACTGGACATCAAGATCAAGAGGGCAAATAAGGTCTACAGGGAGGGGGTAAGCGCAAGGAGGGTCTCTGGAGCCCCTTGGGGTGGGGGGAGCACAGATAGGATGTCAGAGAGTTCGGTTAGATCAGCTGTAGGCTCCCCATCTGCTGTGGAATAACCAGCACCCGTATATCCTGATTGCATTGCTAGGTAGGGTGGGATTGTTGTGCTGTGGGAACATGGGACTGCATTAACCTAGGCTAAAATAATGGGGGTCCCAGTCCAGATGCAGAGTTTAGGGAGCAGGCGGTGCGTTAGTTAAATCCTCCGACCAAGTGACGCTATCTGTGTGGCGTCTGTATGTTTTCCATGTGTTTGTGTGGGTTTCCTCCCGCACTCCAAAAGTAATACTGTAAAGGTGACTACACACTGGGAGATATTTTATCTCTGGCCGATTCCGACGCATCGGAGCGACAGATCGTGTAAAATATGCTTAAATCGTGAGTCCTCAATCACTGTCACGATGCGATGCGCATCCCCGCTGGTTGTACATCGTATCGTCTGGGTGCAGGAGAGATTGTTTGTAAATTGGACACTTAAAGCACCAAATCGTGTGCAGAGCTGCCGAGGAGGAGTTTCAAGGGTAATCGTACACATCGCGGGATGGTGTGCAGATCGCCAAGTGTGTAGGCACTTTAAGGGTTATAGGCTTCTGACGATATGAAGCAATAACCCGCTGTGTGTGTCCATGTGATGGGGGATATAGAGCTACACTAGGGCACGGACTAATGTTAATGCCAGAAAATGTTCTCTGTAAAGTGCTGGTGAATGTGTACACTATATAAATAACTTAAGTCAGGACAGGTTGAACCCATTGCGCTGTGGAAGAGTGAAAGGACCACTTTTGCTCATGGTGTATGGTTGCATTGCACTAAAGATGTTTTCTGCAGGCAGAGCTGATTCCAAGTAAGGAGACCATAACTTATCTGATATAAGCTTTAAATTAAAAACAATTATTTGAAACCAATTGTCTTCCCATTACTTTTTTGAATTACCCTCTAGTCTTTGATCACTCTTTACTGTATTGCATCCTTACTTAACAGACGTTCTAGTCTAAGTCGTATGGTTCCCCTGTATTAACAGAAGGCAAGAATGGCGGCTTGTTAAAAAGGTTATCGGTGGCAGTCTGTTGGGCTTGGGAGATGATATAAAAGTGCAGAAGAAAATAAGCTTAGCATCTAGTATACGGTGCACCATTATCATTACTTGCATTCACTAGTTAGGTCTCTAGTCTTCCCCTAACTTCTCTTGCTATGGCTATCTTTAAAACCTGTATTGTTAGTGTACCTAGAGGACCGTGGTTGGGAAACCCTGGTGTACGGGGTGCACACTGATGAGATAATCGGTCAGTTATTAAACTATTCAAATGCAATAAAATATAACCTGAATAGCTCCTGCATCAGTCTGGTGACTGTCATCAATTCTATCATGCAGTAAACCTAACTTAATGTGTCGTTGATCCACCTGCTCCCAAGCCTTGCTTTTTTTTTTTTCCTACAGTAAAGTATAATAAACATAGGTTTGTAAAAACAGAACTTACACCACAAAAAAAATAAAAAGTTCCTGCAAAAATAAGTTGCAGCACCTGTCAAGTCTTTACAACCAATCGTTTTGGCCCTTATACCTGATCCAAGTAATGTTATAAATGTGCAACCTTTCAGTAATGGTTTTTGTCATAAGCCCCTTCTCCTAAATTTCATCATCTGATTCTTAAACATTTCTTTTAGACGAAAGCTTTCTTTTATATTTTGATATGTTGTAAATAATGTACAACATTTTGTCGTTGTTTACTGAGCAGTTATCCCTATGCCAGTTTTTTTCAGTGCACCTTACAGTATAAATAACCTGGTTGAAGTTTATTATTCTTTATAGGGTTCTGCGTGGTCTGCAGCGCCATACAGAGGGCAAAGAATAAGATAGTACACAGTAAACTATACATTATAGTAACAACAAATATCTGATCACACTACAACTTGCAACACCACAATGGAATCAAGGGGTACAGGGGAACATACACCTGCACCCATTAGTGTGGGCACAACTAACCGGTTTAGAGCTGCCAAAGGTGCATTCAGACAATACTGATTTGCCAAAAAAATGAAATAAAATTTTGTCTAAACATGAGTTCTCTGCTGTATTTTTTTCTCCTAGTATGGATTTTTTTTTAATAATATATTTTTATTTTAAGTACCTCAATTATATACATATGTTACATATGTAGTTTTTGACATGTGGAAATATTTAAATTATTTGGCCCTGTTATTTGAAAAATTTTCTTTAAAATGAATTGGCAATAACCACCACCTAGTGCCCAGGAGTGTAATTGCATCCCTGCAATACCACTGCATAAACTGTTGTTTATTATGCTCCAGGGGAAATATTTTTTTTTTTTTTTTTGCAAACACACTGGGAAATCACTATAACTTTAGCAAGTTTTAAACGTGTATTCCGTGGAGTATATTGGTGCTATGCAAGTTAAGTAAAATAATATGATCATCTCTCGTTAAATAAAACCGCTCTGCACGTGGAATGGATGAGCTGTGCTGTCCTGAAATCACCCCACTTGTGTTCCTGAAGATTTACATATTCACTTTTTTGGATGAGCGGGGAGACGCCATGTATAAATAGAGGGATATACTGGGGATCAGTAAAGGATAAGAAACTGGATGTCTGGTGCCCATATAATTAACAAATACCATGTAATTTCCTTTAAGCTGTGCCTAGCAGGGGGAGCGGTGAGAAATTAATCTTTAGATGGAGTGGAGGATTCTTGTGAATTGCGTGGGCCAGTGTTAAACGTGTTCCTGTTGATTGGATGTGCATGGAATAGTGTGTAGCTGGATCATGGGGACATGATGTCTGATATATGGCCAAACTGAAAAGATTAGAACGTGTCTGTGGTTTTACGTTGACCAATGGCCACGCACATAGGCTGATGCAGTCATCACCTCTGACAGAACAAATTTGGTGTGAATTTTATGGCATCTGCTTCTAATACGCTCAGTCATTCTTCACATCAACCATACAGACTGAGTATATGACTTCCTTTGCTGTGGAATGATGAGTTATCAGCGTTCTGTCATGTTTTCATGTTAAAGAAAAACATGGCGTGTGGATTGTTTTCTTCATCAGAAAGACTTCTGAGCGTTGTAGCCAGTGGCTAAAATCTACAGATGGGGGTAAATTTGCTAAAGCTTCTAAAATTGGAAAGTGGTGTTTGATTTCTCCTCACCGGAGTCTAGTGAGCCCATTGCATCATCCGTTAGACAAATGTCATACTGCTGTTTATGGTCACATTTTCTGTCCCTTGAGTCCAGGGTTCTGTATCCTTTGCTTCGGTTTCTTCAGGAGTTTAAACAAATGCACCTGAAAAAAACTGGTTCTAGCTATATTTTTCGCCATGCCAAAGTTCATGTGCCGTTTTCTCCACTCCCCTGGAGAATTTGTTTTGCAATTTAGTAATTGTCACTGCTGCTTTACCCCAGTAGTTATCAGAGATTTTGGAACAAGCCTGACTGTAACTGTGACACTTCATAAAAAAAACATGGAGGATTAAAAAAAACACATGCTGGAAGATCTTACACTATTACATCAAAGAGAAACTTACATCAGTGATGACTTCAGACACAGCGCCACCTGCTGTCCTCCAGTATAGCTGCTCCTGTCATACTCTGCCCGTAGGCTGTTTTACTCCAACAAGAGAAACATGAGCCCTGGGAAAATCTGCTACATTGTAGCACAGGCTAGGAGGAGGGTGCACATCTACCTAGGCAGTGGCACTGCTTTTCGATTAACCAATTAAGCTTTGGGTTAGAATACATGTTGCTGCCCTGTATTATTGCACGTTGTGTTTGTTGCATTGTCTAACCTGCATCCTGGCTTTTTGCTCTCTATAGGAAGTCTTATCTGGAGTGGTGGTTGTAATGAGTAAGGACACTGTCCAGCACCAAGGGATCATACTGACCATGGAGGGCTCTGTTAATTTACAGCTTAGTGCTAAGAGTGTTGGGGTATTTGAAGCTTTCTATAATTCAGTGAAGGTAAGTGGACTCTGTGTGGCTACTATATTCCATACCCCCTTCTCCCCTGTTCCATTCAATTTTGTCACTGTTTTTCTCCCCGACTACTGTGACTGCTACATTCTAAAACGCAGCTCGCCTAGCAGTCGTACCATTAATGGAGTACAATTCTCTGTCACTGAGGTTTCCAAAAGGTAAAATAAAAGTGACATATTACCCCATTACTGTCCAATTGTACATTGAAATCCCATTGACCGGACCAGCAGGATGAAGATGTTCAGTGTGAATGTACTATTGTCTCTGACATGCTGTTTTATAGCCTTACTAAAGCACTGTCAGATCTCTACCTATAAGGTGATAATAGAGTGTGACAATGACTTCAGATTGATGGGAGCCCCCATGACCACCTTGATGTTGTATTTTTGGATTAGAAACCTTCTCGCTTTGTGGATGTGATCAGTTAGACAACCAGTAAGTGAATACATGGGAAAAACCTCAGTTTCTTACACTTAGGGGTATATTTACTAAAGTGAGTCTCTAAAAGTGGAGATGTCGCCCATAGCAACCACTCAGATTCTACTTAACATTTAACTAGCACCTTCTGTGCTAGTGAAAGATAGATAATGGCTAGAATCTGATTGGTTGCTCCTAAATGGAAGAAACTGAGGTACCCCTTAGGTTATAGAAGACAAGATGGGATTATAATCTAAGTACCAAGCATGTAATGATGCAATGATGGTTGCCACTATAGAAACATACATTGTATATATTTAGAGGCCTAAGGCTGGGTACACATCAGAACGATGTGTTGCCCAGCTGACTCCAGGCCCAATAAGACGATATAGCAGTCAGCTGTACACGATCCGGTGTACGACCGCACGATATAGCCTTCCATCCTCCACTTACCTGCATGCCGACGTACGTGAACTCGCGATTGTGCGTACAGACGATATTTCATTCCGATCCGTGTCAGAGCAACAAATCGTCCAATATATTGTCTGTGTACCCAGCCCAAGAGCACTAACTGAAAACTCTAATGGTGCATACACACGGTCAGATTTTTCTTCAGATCTGAACGATAACGACTGAAAAAAATCATTCAATCGTTCATATCTGTCAGATGAACAATTTGAACGATGCGCGTTCCCGATGGTCAGATAACGATATCTGACATCTGATGTGTTTGCAGTCCAGACTTGGACGATTCCATTCATTCTAATGCAGTCAAAAATCGTTCAATCGTTCAAATCTTTGGTAAAATCGTTCATTTGACAAATCTGACCGTGTGTATGCACCATAACACTGGAGCTCACATCCCAGCACCTGCTTGTTAGTCTTTAACATAGACCAGGTTATCGTAACTGTTACACATTTTATATTGTACATGTTTAGGAGTAGAAACAGCTGCTTAAGAATTGTATAGAAAGTGAATTGCTTCATTTAATTATAAGATTATCGTTGATTGATTTCAGCCAATTCAAATTATTAGCAACAGTGTAGAAATGGTGAAGCCAGGAAGACTCCCCAGTGGTAAAACCGAAATCCCTTTTGAGTTCCCACTGGTCATGAAGGGCAATAAAGTCCTGTTTGAGACGTACCATGGAGTGTTTGTGAATATCCAGGTGAGTGTCGGGACTCTCTCTATGTCCTAATCATACATGTTCTGTTTATTTCCGTTTGCCTTTCAGAAAACGGTGCATGAAAATAAGTTCTAGTATATCTATCTGCATTGTGAAACCTGAATTTCAATAGTCTCTGCTGATATTTAATATGTGGTATGTGACCAGATCAGCCAATTAAAACTGGTCACGGTATCATCACATGAAAGAGATGGGCCCAGGTCAGAATTCAACCCGTGTCCCAGCGATGTGATGTAGTAGTGCTGACCACTTTGCTACAATGCAACTGATTTATATGTAATTATTATAGCGGTGAAGTACTGATTAGCGCTACACCTATTTGGTCCTTAAAGTGTCATATTTATGCCCAGTCTATTTACGGCAAAAAGGGGTGAAAGAATCTCCCTCTAGTGTAATATTAAAAAAAATTCTTTTAACTTGTGCTCATATAAAAGTGTGAAATTCTATCGCATTAAATGTGTACCAAAAATAAAATATAAAAGGCTTATCTGGAATAGTTTGTTCAAATTTCAGGGCTTGTTCTTCCAGGTTTCTTTCCCAGGTATCAAGAACCAGATATTCCAAAAGATACAATAATCTAACACTGATAACAAAAAGACTTTGCTTCCCCCAGTGGTAAATCCAGACTACACCACCAACTAAATTCCTCTTCATAAACACGTCACTATGTGAAAACACTATATTTTGCGTACCAAAAGATCAAAAGCACTGGAATCCACAGCCCAATGATATAAATGCGTACCAGACAGTGTTAATGTGAGCCCACCTGTTACCTTGCAGGTTCACTTGAAAAACTTGCATAGAAGATGGCACTCTGCATGTAAATGAAGGACAGCTGACTTGGTGTAATCCTCATCAACCATTAAATACTCATATGTACAAACAAAAGATAAGCTGTTTTATTATTGTCCTGATCTATGAGCATTATCTAGCATTCCTGCTAGGCTGTTTTAGCGGGGCGTGGCACCCTGCCCTCCAGAAGGAGGGCAAAAAGCGCCCTGCCCTCACAGCCTGCTGGTGCCGTTTTCACCCTCTGGTCGCAGTGTCCCGCGGGTGGAGAAATGTGCGGTGACCCGGTCACTGTCTGAGAATAGACACGTGGCGCATGCGCCCGGCATCTATTCTCCCTGTCTGCAGCGCTTGGGGGCTGCCCGGCGTGTCTGTAAGTGCCGGGCACGCCCCCAAGAGTGACGAAAAGGGGACGTGTCTTATAGACACGCCCCCTTTTCGGACGCGCACTCCTACGGCGCGTGCACAAAGGTGCCCTCTGGCTCCGGCTGCCTGCCTGCCGCCGGAGCTAGAGTGAACACTATTATCTAAGAACCAATATCCTTAACGCTTCCAATAAAGAGGGAGGGTCACAAGAGTGTACTGACGCGTTTCGTCTTTCTACTGTATGTTTTTTAAATAAATATATAAGGTGATTCCTGAGCAATTCATAACTATATTGAATGTTAAACAATAGCTCCCCAATTCTCATCACGGTTGCAGGGCCAAAGATGGGTTTTGTTAGTCCCTCAAATTTTGGGGGGGTGGGGACATGGAAATTCTTCCTCCACTGTAGGAGCATGACAAAGGCGTGTATTGTGCTTCCTCCAACAGTATACCCTGCGCTGTGATATGAAGAGGTCACTACTGGCAAAGGACTTGACAAAATCCTGCGAGTTCATCATCCACTCACAAGTAAGTACATGAGGGTCACTAACTTGTATATTTATAGCTTTAATTTTGTTATCTCGATTAAGTGACTGTAAAAAGGTGTTCTACATCATAAGCCTATTAGCCTCCATCTTGTTTTATATTTTGGACCCATGTTACTTAGTCACGGTCCCATGCTGACCTCTGTCTGTACTTCCTCAGTCCTGGCAGCGAGTTGTACTAACAGCATTTGATGCTGATTTATGATGAGGCATATTTATGTATATAGCTTATATTAGAGTGTACTGTAACGGTATAACACTAGTAGGCAACACGTGGCACTTCAGCTGGTGTGGAACTACACGTAGCAGCATAACCTATCATGCTCTGAGCCTGGTACAAGTGTAGCTACCAGAGTTGGTTCAGGATTTTAATGTATGACTGTGTGGTAATATAAAAATAAATAGAGGTGAATAAAGTCAAATTAAATGTAGTGTATAGAAACCCCTTAAAAGTCAACACACAGTGCAGGCAGCCATTTTGTTGTCTGAACCAATATTACATATTAGATTAGTCTCTAAATTGGCCTCCTCCACGGTGAGCTGGTGATTGAGGACAATGGGTCACTTTGTTGAACACAGAAGTTTTATAATGGTGGTAAAATGCTAATCCGCTAAATTGCTTTACAAGTCACGTAGGTTTATTTCACTGCTTTGTATTGTAAAGGGGTAAATCCATGGCTGCTGCCATCATTGTAGCACTGTCTGGATGTGGCCATAAACTGCAGAGATGATATAATAACGCCCCTTATTAGCGCTGTACATACAGACCCAAATGGGTGACTTGACTCTCAGGTACGGGAATGTTAATGTGACGCGTCATCGATTTATCTAATCGTTTAAATCTGTCATTCTTTTGAAATGGGATATTTATAATATGTAAGTGAACCCTGTACTGATACAGGAAGAGCGACCTTCAAGACCAATTTGTTATGTAGGGGGGTACAAAATCCTTAAACTTGAATGCAGAAAATACAGCAGCTCTGTCACTTACTATGATGCTCATTAATTACAGAATGTTGGATAGTCCAGTAGATTTTACTGTATGTTTAGCATAGAATTGATTGTGTCCGAGCGTTAACTCTGCCTGTTTGCTGTACTCCAGCCTCACAGGGAAAAGCTGACCGCAAGCCCAGTGGACTTCACAATTACACCTGAGACGTTACAGAATGTGAAAGAGGTAAGCACTTACTGTATTATTTCCTTCATTCTTTTTTCGGAGGTTAAAAACTGTCTCCAGATATCGCCTTAAAGGGAATTGTCATCCAATTATTAGTAGAAAGTTTGCAAATTCTCTGCACATTTAAACTGGTGCACTGAGGCAGCTCTTCAGACTGCTCAGACTGATAGGTTGCTCATTACAAAAAACTCTTAATAGGATTGATTATGGTTTTGTAAATACAGCCAGTTATTACACATAAGGATGTTTTTATTTTTTGGGGGGGGGGTTTGAGAAAAGTGACCTAAAACATCAGACAAAACTTAAACACATTTTCTTAAAAACCGCATTGAAGAAATCCAAAATGTGAACAATTATTATTTAGAAGAGAAATAAAAGGTAAAAAAACCAAAACAAACCCAAACAATGCATTTCTTCAGTCTACGGCAGCTGGTAACTAATTTAGGCTGATGAGGTTGTTGGAATAAAGTTGATTTTAGTGACTTTTACACACACTCCATGAAAAATGACCAACTTGGGTCATCGTGTGCCAGTGTTACACATGGTCGACCCGTTTTTTATCTGGCGTGCCCTCGCAGAAGGAAATCCTGGTAACATGACCGTGTGGGGTCTTCAGCAACTTAACAAATAGAGGTTCCCAAACTCCACCATTACGGTCCAGGTTTTAAGGATATCCATGCTTGAGCACAGGTGACTTAATTAGTACCTCAGTCAATTTGATTTAACCTTCTGGGCTCAAGCATGGATATCCTTAAAACAGGGACTGTAATGGGGGAGTTTCGGAACCTCTGCTATAATGCATTACCCAGACATCCAAGTTCTTGTCTGACTCCTAGCCGCAAACCAGACCCTGTGTAATTATAGTATTGATATTCCTTAAAGTACATCAGAATATATTGTGGTAGCTGTATAACTATATTTATATTCTCTGTTAGAGGCAGGAAGTGCCTCTGTGTGATAGGAAGACGACAGATTTGGTCATCTTTATCTGTCATACAGTGTCTCAGGTTATAGTGCCTGCATTCATTAACACGCTCCTAAAGACTAAGGTCAAATCGCAGAACCACCCCCCCCCCCCCCCCCCCCCCCAATTATTATTTCCTATTCTGTTTAACCTTTTACACGGCTCATCCAGGAGTGTAGATGACAAAGGGGTCATGTTTACGCCTTTTGGATTTGGTTAAAGATCTCAGGTTTTAGCCTGATCTCTGCTGCCGATACACGGGAAGCAGGAGGTAGATCCCGATGCTGCCATAATGCTCATATTGGGGGCGGCTACATTTGTTTTGCAGAGGGCCTCCCTGCCGAGGTTTCTCATCAGAGGTCACCTAGACTCCACCAACTGTCTCATCACTCAGCCTCTGACAGGGGAGCTGGTCGTCGAGACCTCAGAAGTTGCCATCAAAAGCATTGAGCTGCAGTTGGTACGAGTGGAGACGTGTGGTAAGTTTGTCGTTCTGTTCTCTCGTTCCCCCTCAACCCCCCGGCTGATGTGAAATACCGATCGGGCATCGACATCTCCTAACATTGGGCAGGGCAAAGAGGGGAAAACACTTTCTTTACTAAAGCTGTAGTGTAAACACTTTCAGCAGCGTTTATGGAGAATATTGCCGGAGGTCATTGACTGCGCAAAGCGTGATTTGCACTTCGGAAAACACCAGCTGTGGTCCCACCATGGGCCTAGGTTTTGTCCAAGGATGACTACATTTCCGCCAGTGCGTATTGGCTTTGCATTCACTTCTATGGGAACCTATTTTGCACCCACAGGTTGTATGTCGGTAGAGAAGCACATTCAAAGCAATGTAATAAAAACCACCACACGCACAAAAGTACCAAACCTAATAAAGCCAGTCCTGTTGTCTCCTCGCTCTCATGACTTATTTTAACAATGAAATGACCAGTGTTTGGAAGTTGGCTGAATCTAGAGCCTTTGCCGCTCTCCGTACAGTGGGCTGCGTCTATAGCTAGTGGAGGTGTCTTCTGAGCGAGTAGGCATAAACCTTCATGGGCATTGGGTGACCTGTTCTGGAGCCGTGGTGGCATTTTATGGTGGGTGCCTAGTAAATTAGGGTCATTGTGTGCTTTGTGCATAGGTGGCCTGGCTCTCCAGTAAAAGACTGTGGTTAGCCAGGCATGCAGAGATTTGTAGTTCATCTGCAGCTGGAGTCACAGGTTGTCTTTGTGACTAAAGTCCTATATGTAATGCTGTTGTGTTTGTGCCCTAAGGTTGTGCGGAAGGCTATGCCAGAGATGCCACTGAAATCCAAAATATCCAGATAGCGGAGGGAGACGTGTGCCGAGGTCTCCCTATACCCATCTACATGGTATTTCCCAGATTGTTTACCTGCCCAACCCTGGAAACTACCAACTTCAAAATAGGTAACCTCTGCTGCCTTCCTCTTGTGCTGGGTGTGATTGGTGGGGGTAAGACAATGGGTCTGGTGCATTGATGTGGGCTCAGGCACTGTCCTCAGACCACGGTTGGGGAGGGAGAGTCTTGCTGTGATCTCTATGGTGTGATGATTTTACTTGATCTGACCGAGCACCAATGTTTTCTATTCCTGGCAGAGTTTGAGATGAATGTTGTGGTTATTCTTCAAGATGACCATCTCATCACGGAGAACTTCCCGCTGCAGCTGTGTCGGATGTGACATCGGAGCCAGAGTTGTGTTGTCCATCAGTTGTAAGTGGATATTTACAGAGAGATCGCTCCGTGATTGAGGCTGAATGCTGCCACCACCCGCCCCCCAAAATACCTCCTGAAACGTGGACTTACACCATGTTTTGTAAAGAAAACTAAACTAAGCACTTATTCTACAGACCAGGAAGTGTGCAGTAATGTAAACATTTCCCTTAGTTTTCCCACTGACTTATACACCTTATTACCAACCATACAGAACAATCTGATCTCTCCTCTGATTCCATTCTGCCCTGCTACTGACTGAAGATGAATCTCTATTGTACAAAGGTAATCTCTGGACATTGAACCATCTTGAAGGCCCAGGAGTGGTGCACTCTCTAATTTAGGGGCTTCCACTGGTAAATGTATGATGGGTGTAGAGAGAATGGGGTGTGCCCAGGCTGAGACTCATTTCACCTTACAAGATCTCACCCAGACCCATAGCTCTGGCCAGTGACACATGGCTGTGGTGCACTGCTGCAGAAAACCTCCATCCTGACATAACAGGTGCTTTGTGTAGCCAAACATTGCAGCCAGTATACATCACTGTAACCTGCAAGAAAAGTAATGTACCTTGGCTTATACGGGCTACACAAATATACATGGAAATGAAGTCTATATAAAGCTTTGTGAGTAATAAGTGCCATTTTTGTAACATGTCAGCTGTGAGTGATTGTAATCTGCCTTACAGTGCGGTGAGGTATAGGAGTCCCCCAGTGTAGGAACAGTATTTCAGATGAAGGGACAGAGTTGGGAAATGCTGGAGCCATGTATCACACGGACACCGTCTCTCACCAGGGTTAGGTGACTCGCTCCCACTAAGCAGGTTACAGAGGAGAGAAATGCTGGAGCTGTATATCTCACGGGCACCGTCTCTCACCAGGGTTAGGTGACTCGTTCCCGCTAAGCAGGTTACAGAGGAGAGAAATGCTGGAGCTGTATATCTCACGGGCACCGTCTCTCACCAGGGTTAGGTGACTCGTTCCCGCTAAGCAGGTTACAGAGGAGGGAAATGCTGGAGCTATATATCACACGGGCACAGTCTCTCACCAGGGTTAGGTGACTCGCTCCCACTAAGCAGGTTCCAGAGGAGGGAAATGCTGGAGCTATATATCACACGGAAACTGTCTCTCACCAGGGTCAGGTGACTCGCTCCCACTAAGCAGGTTACAGAGGAGAGAAATGCTGGAGCTGTACATCACACGGACACTGTCTCTCACCAGGGTCAGGTGACTCGCTCCCACTAAGCAGGTTCCAGAGAAGGGAAATGCTGGAGCTATACATCACATTGACACTCACCAGGGTCAGGTGACTCGCTCCCACTAAGCAGGTTCCAGAGGAGGGAAATGCTGGAGCTATACATCACATTGACACTCACCAGGGTTAGGTGACTCGTTCCCGCTAAGCAGGTTAGAGGGGAGCAGCCTGTGGGAGGAATATATTGTGCAGTAAGAAAAAGGATTGGATCATTTTGTAATGGAAAATAGTCCTGGACGCCATGTTTACTGTTTATTTCTGTATATACTTGTAGATACACAGCAGACCAGGACTTTAATAGAAAGCTGCAACACATTATTTTTCCTTTTAATCCTATTTGGCACTTGGCATACGGTTCTATTATAAATACATTTCATTGTTGGCACAGCGGTGTTAGCGCATATTAGTGTTTGGGGTTAAACACGATCTTGCAAAAGGTCACGAACCTTAAAATAGGAACCGTCCATGTTACAAGATGCTGTTTGTTATTTTGTCATATTGTCTTTTAAGGACTAGTGTTTTCATATATCAATAAAAGCACTTAGAAATCCTAAGCAGGCCCATACTATTTTTAGTCTTATATATATTTTATAATTTCTCTTCTAAGACGTCGTATATGTGATATATTGTCCGTAAACTAGCATTGAGGTTGATGTAGCAAACAGTAAAGAAGTGAGCCAGTGGAGAATCAGCTTTGAAGTAGAATTTAACAAGTACAGTCTATAAAATAGGTAAGGAGCTCATTGGTTGCTATGGGCAACTTCTCCACACTTTTCACTGCTTGATACATAGACCCATTGTTCGTTATGTTTCACAATATAAATATGGCTGAACCAATATTCCTGAGCATGAGCTAGATATAACCCTTCTCCGAGTATCACAATGCAATATAAAATATTTCACTTTAGTTATACAGAACACAAAAATACAGAAAGTCGGGATCCAAGGCGATCAGAATCCCGACAGGGTTAACATATCAACATTCCTCTGTCCTCCTCTCCCTTAGTGCCTGACCCTATCCCTCCCCCTAGTGCCTAACCTTCCCCCCACCCCACTACTTACCATCGGGCTGCCGGTGCCAGGATTATGACCTTCGTCAGTAGTCTAGCGCCGGTAATGTAAGTAACCTCCGGGATGCCAAACACATACAAACACCATATACTCAGTTGTCCACCAGTATAAAATTAGTTGTTTTCATAAAGTAAAGTCCAATCTGTGTGTGGTGGGGATAATATGGATGCATTGCTGGTCACTAGGAAGTTATGATCATTGTTCCCATTGTAAGCGTCTCATCATCATCGTTATTCTTATATTTGGGGAAATGTATCAATCCTTAGAGAGAGAAGGTGGAGAAGTTGCCCAAAATAACTAATCCGCTTGGTCAAAAGAAGATTTTGCAGAGAAGTTTTTCCCAAATAGTCAAGTGACAATATTTGCAGGCTTCCACCCTTTGCCCAATTGCTCCTCTTACTCCATGGGGGTCTCCTGTCCTTCCTCACAGCCCCTCAACTGCTGCCCTGGTCACGCTCCTCACCTGCCATTATTCTTAGTGATTGGTGGTGACCTATGTATTATAATTGTATTTATTCCCTCATGTACATGGGACATCTGAGATGCTGGTTCTGTTGTACAAAAGAACATGAGAAAGAAGGAAAGTGACTATTTTGATGAAGTATTTCTCCGTGTGCTTCATACACCACAATATGTGCAATGAGAGAAATGACCACTATGTTGGCTGTAGTAGGTGCCTATGGTTTTACCACATCACGGGAGCCTGCCGGACGTGAACCTGAGGTCAGAACAGAGCTGTGATTGTTACCCCTTGCTAATAGGGTATGGAGTACAGCAATGGCCCTTTGGTAGAAACTGGACCACAGAATGTACTTTCAGTGGAACACCTTGTAGGAGCTCAGGAAGTTGTGGTACTAAGATTTTCTACCCATGCAGTAGGAATATTCCGATGTACAATAGGGATGCTTGCCATCATTTTCCCTTATTCACATGGGTAATATCTAAACGGTAAACAAGACAAATCCACCAGTATTTTAGGGGAAAAACTAGTAGCAGAGGGTAGGGCTGTGTAGTGACCTTAGTCCTGAACCGTGGTACTGTACATCACGACCTATCTGACTTTCAGGCTGGTTTTGCCTTTGTGAAAACAATATTGCAGAAAATCAGTGATTTTACCAAATCGATGGTCAACATGGACCAGAATCTCTAAGGAATATTTCCTGTTCCTTGTAGAGTTCAATCTAAATAGGATTCAGGTTGTGCTGAAAAAATGGCCATTGAGGCTATGTGGCTGTAGTAATGTTGCCACCATGAGTTCATCACACCCCCCGTTCCGTGCAGAGGTTCTGTACGGTGGAGATTGCAGTGCGCTGGGAATGTCTCAGTTCTCCATCTTACTGGTATTTGCTGTGTGACTTGAGTTCCTGGCCCTTTTCTAATATATAGTAAGGCTTCCCCAGCTGGTACAGCTTGTTCTGGAGGCATGTAAGAGTAGATACACCAAGGGCTCCCCATCTGCACATACAATTCTTTTGATTTGTTATATAAAGTGTGTGAGAGGATGAGCTACATCTGCCACTTGAATGGGAGTGGGTTTAGGTTTCTCTTACAGTCACTAAACCTGCGGTTACAGACCAGTCCTACTGGGGCTACCATCAGTGAGATGGGCACAAACTGGTAATTGGGCACCAGCTGTAGGAGTAGATCTGCTGACACCACCAGACTCCTTCACAGGCAACTGGAACAGTTTACGTCTTGAGTGGTGGGGGGGTAGCTACTGCAGAACCTCTTGCTGGGGACTGTAGTTGGTTCCTCATCGCTGCTTACTTAGTATTATTACTGTAGGGTAGGAGGCAGAGCTTGGGGCTTTATGCTTGGTGGTATGAAAGATACACATTGCAGCAAATACACTTGTTCATTTTCACACCACTTAAACCATGTGAGATATGAAACTGTTCGAAACGTGGAAACTCCTATTTCATTTTGCCATTGGCAGTACCAAGGTGGTCATAGACTGCCCATGGTATTCTATTAATAGAATGAGGCCTGGTGGCTCAGGATGTGTTTATTTGAGATAGCATTGGAAGATGATCTTGGGCAATAAGTATTTAAAAATATTTTCTCCTTCATCCAGTAGGGGACACTGGAGCTTCATGACAGTGGGGTATAGACGGTGGGTTGAGTTGAGCCTGGCACTTTAAAAATCTACAAGTGTGACTGGCTCCTCCCCCTCTATGCCCCATCAACCCCAGTTTTTAGAATGTGCCCGAGTAGAGCCGGTGCACAGGGGCTGTCTCCAGCCCTTATATTAATTTTATATAGAAAAGTGAATCAAAGTCACAAGAGGACAGGCAGACTGTTAGCTGTGACAGTCTGCCTGCATCGTGGGAGCCGCCAGAGAGAGGACCACACGGCTACTGCAGCCTGTGTCCGGTCACCCTATGGAGGGGAGGCTGCTTTAGGCAGTTAGGAGTCATCAGACTCAGCGGGGCCCGCCACAGCTACCACTGGCTTGTGTCCGGGTCCCCGCTCTCCCCTCACTGCCCAGCGCTCTGGCCGCAGCAGCCCGGTGAGTAGCACACCTCTCCTGACTAGCAGGAGAGGTGAAAATAACTGCTGGGTCTGAAACGCGCGGCTGTCAGCCCCCGCTGTCAGTTGCCACGCTGGTGTTGTGATAGAACACCGGCGCTGGCTGTTAGGTAGGCGCGCTCACAGCGGTCCTGCCTCTGCGTGCCGGTGCTTGTGTAAAAGGCACCGGCACGGTTATCACTGGCGGCGGTCGTGCCGCTGGCCCCCGCTGTCAGTGCGGGGACAGAGAGTAACGTCCCACTGTATAAGTGTATGCCGCGCGCATACAAAGCGGCGGCCATTAGGAGGAGGAGCTTATGGGTCCCTCCTCCTCTTCCTCCTTCACTGCCTGGGCTAGTTTGGCGCGCTCTGAACGGGAGTGGCGCCTCAGACTGCAGGCACTGAGCGGAGGGGGAGAGGAGCAGATCAAAGACTGAGAGCATCTACAGGGGGTCTGTAAATACAGAGGGTGGTTTTAACTACTTTCTGGTCCTATTGATTGCTCCTCCCTTATATGCCTGTCTGCCCCTGTTACTGAGTTGCATTATTCTTGAAATTCTGCTCCTCCTATACTGCTCTGCATGCAATTTGAGTAGCATTATTATTGAAATTCTGCTCCTCCCTTATTGCTCTGTCTGCTCCCATACTTGAGTAGCATTATTATTGTAATTCTGCTTCTCCCTATACTTCTTCTGCATTCCTGAATTGTATGTGGTGCTTGTCTGTGAGTACATGATGACATCCAGGACAGAAAAAACTGCATCACAAAAGCTGTTTGCCTGCACTAAGTGCAGGAAGAAGTTTACCCATGCTCGCTCCGAAGGGTCTTCCCTGTGCGAGACATGTGAAGCAGACAGTGCTAACACGCAGTCTGTCACTCCCTCCTTCATAAATAGTTTGGCCGGGGTCATGGCGGACCTTTCTTCTGAATTAGCCGCTTCCCGTAGGGAACGGGAGTCTGCCAGAGATCTACCTGGCACATCTCACCCTTCTTTTCTAGCAGAACCAGCGTGGGCTCAGAATTTAGTCCGCTCGGTGAATAGCCTTGCTCAAGCGATGGGTTCTGCGTCTAAAGCTCCTGAAGCTACGGTAAGTCGCTCATCTAAAAAGAGGACTCTTCCGGCGGTTCTCCAGTCGGATGAGGATTCGGCAGCGGATCACTCATCTCAGGAGGAAGGGGAGATGCTGGACGAATCAGACGTAGAGACTTACTCACAAGAACCTGAGGCATTGCAAGGTATTGACGCACTCATTCTAGCGGTAAGGGAAGTTCTAACGATTCTGGAGCTTCCTGGCCAGAAATCTTAAGAAGACTCCTTATTTGCCAGGTCACAGAAGATGGCCGTCACATTCCCTGTTTCTCTCCAGTTGGATGAACAGATGACGGCAGCCTGGCAGAATCCGGACCGTAAATTCCAGATTCCTAAGCGTTTCTTCTCTCTTTACCTATTTCCTGCGGAAAATAGGAAGAGGTGGGAGACCCCGCCACCTGTGGATTCTTCGGTTTCTCGGTTGTCAAAGAAGACCACGTTACCTGTTCCAGGAGCTACTACATTGAAGGAAACCTCAGAGCGGAGATTAGAAACCACTTTGAAATCCATTTATACGGCCGCAGGTGCACTTCTCCGGCCGGCCTTGGTAGGATCTTGGGTCAACAAGGCTGTGGAAAAGTGGGCGGAACAATTGACTGAGGGTCTTAGATCCAGCACTCCGCGGGCAGATCTGATTACCTTGGCAGAACATATTCAGGAGTCTGCTGTATACTTAGGAGACGCCTCCAGAGATATCGGCCAGGTAGGCGCTAGGATTTCTGCTTCGGCGGTCTCTGCTCGCCGGGCACTTTGGCTTCGTGCCTGGCAAGCGGATGCGGAGTCAAAAAGAGCAGTGGAAGCTCTTCCTTTCACAGGCGATATTTTATTTGGTCCAGAGCTGGACAAATGGATCTCGCTGGCCACTGGAGGTAAGAGTACTTTTCTACCTTCATCAGCACCTCCTCAAGCGTCGCTCGTTTAGGGGACCTTCCTTTCGAGCATCGGCAAGATTTCAGGGACGATCGCGAGGTTCGTCTTCAGCGGGGCGAGGAGGCCGTACTAGAGGACGTCAAACAAATATTGGCCGCCGTCCAGATCCCAAGCCAGCAGACAAGCCTGTGGCATGACGGGCTCCCATCCCATCTCGGAAATCCGAAGGTGGGGGCACGCCTCCAGCGTTTCTCGGAGGTTTGGAGACGGACTTCTCCAGACACTTGGGTTCGAAATCTGGTATCTCAGGGGTACAAGATCGAGTTCGCTTTCACTCCTCCTCGGCGTTATTTTACAACAGGTTTGCCCGTCGATCCCTTGAAGCAACTAATTTTGCGTCAAGCGATCGAGAAACTTTTGCTGGCCGAGGTCCTTGTGGCGGTTCCCACTGCACAAAGGCAACAAGGGTTTTACTCAAACCTTTTTGTGGTTCCGAAACCAGATGGGTCAGTCAGACCCATTCTGAATCTGAAATCATTGAACCAGTATCTTTCATTTCACAGGTTCAAGATGGAATCTCTCCATTCTGTCATTGCGGGACTAGAGGCAGAAGAGTTTCTGGTGTCGATAGATATCAAGGACGCCTATCTGCATGTCCCAATTTGGGTTCCTCACCAGGCTTTCCTCAGATTTGCCATCAGGGAAGTTCATTTCCAGTTTCAGGCCCTGCCATTCGGTCTCTCGTCAGCTCCCAGGGTATTCACCAAAGTGATGGCCGTCATGGTGTCTCACTTGCGCTCTCGGGGGGTGACGATAGTTCCGTACCTAGACTATTTACTCATCAAGGCTCCGACGGCAGAAGTCCTTTTACACCAAGTGTCCCTTACACATCAGATTCTCATTCAACATGGATGGATTGTGAACTTCCAGAAGTCTCAGTTGATGCCGTCCCAGAGACTTCAGTTCCTAGGAATGATTCTAGACACTGTTCTGCTTCGTATATTCTTGCCAAGGGACAAGGCCATAGCCATACAGGAGCTGGTTCGTCTAGTGCTCAGACCCAGGAAAGTATCTGTGCATCTTTGCATCCGTCTCCTGGGGAAAATGGTGGCTTCCTTCGAGGCCATCCAATTCGGCAGATTTCACTCCAGAATATTTCAACTGGATCTTCTGTCTCAGTGGTCCGGGTCCCACCTACAGATGCATCGGCTGGTGCATCTGTCTCCCCGGACCCGCATATCCTTGCTCTGGTGGCTTCGGACGGAGCATCTGTTAGCGGGTCGCCGCTTCGGAATTTGGAATTGGACCTTGGTCACCACGGACGCCAGCCTCCGCGGATGGGGAGCGGTGGTTCTGGACAATCACTTCCAGGGGCTTTGGTCGCAGCAGGAGTCCCTATTACCAATCAATGTTCTCGAACTGCGGGCAGTCTACAGAGCTTTGATACAGGCTGCTCCTCTGTTACGAGGACTTCCGGTTCGGATACAATCCGACAACGCCACGGCAGTGGCATACATAAATCGCCAAGGGGGAACCCGCAGTCGGATGGCAATGAGAGAAGCCAGTCGCATCCTTCTGTGGGCAGAAAGACACGTAGAGGTCATTTCCGCAGTGTTTACTCCGGGGGTCGACAACTGGGAAGCGGACTACCTCAGTCGTCAGGATCTTCATCCCGGGGAGTGGTCCCTTCATCCCGAGGTCTTTCATCAACTGGTTTGCAGATGGGGGAAGCCACAGATAGACCTGATGGCATCTCGGATAAATCATCAACTACCCCTTTACTGCTCCAGGACCATGGATCCGGCAGCGGTGGGAGCGGATGCTTTACTGATCCCTTGGCCGTACAGCCTTGTGTACCTGTTCCCACCGTTTCCGCTCCTCCCTCGGATTCTCAAGCGGATCAAACGAGAGTCGTCCACCGTCATCCTAGTGGCTCCGGATTGGCCTCGTCGGGTTTGGTACTCCGATCTTTTATTCCTTCTGGCAGACGAACCTTGGCCTCTTCCGCTACGATCGGACCTTCTACAACAGGGTCCATGTGTGTAACCGGATTTACGGCGGCTTCGTTTAACGGCGTGGCTATTGAGACCGCCATCCTAAGAAGCCATGGAGTTCCTAGGTCGGTCATTCCTACCATGCTTAGGGCTAGAAAACCGGTAACATCAGTGCATTATCATCGCATTTGGAGGGCTTATATCTCCTGGTGTGAAGGTCGTGGATCCTCCACTTCCTCTTTTCATTTACCACGTCTTCTTCTTTTTCTTCAAAAAGGCCTCGATGCGGGGTTACGCTTGGGATCGCTTAAAGTGCAGATTTCTGCTCTTTCTATTTTTTTCCAGCGTCGCCTAGCTCTGATTCCGGAGGTTCAGACCTTTTTCAAGGGGTTCTTAGAATTCAGCCCCCCTTTGTGCCACCCACGGCTCCTTGGGACCTGAATCTTGTTTTATCTTTTCTTCAGTCATCCACCTTTGAGCCTTTGCAGGAGGTGGAATTGAAGTATTTGACTTGGAAGATGATCCTTTTATTGGCCCTGGCTTCGGCCAGACGTGTGTCTGAACTTGGAGCCTTGTCCTGCCGTTCCCCTTACTTGATTTTTCACAAAGATCGGGCGGAACTTCGTACCCGGCCTTCCTTTTTGCCCAAGGTGGTCTCGGGTTTTCATCTGAATCAGCCGATTGTAGTGCCAGCGTTGTCGGACTCTTCTGGGGATTCTCACTCCTTGGATGTGGTTCGGGCACTTCGCATTTATGTGTCCCGTACTGAGGGGCTACGTAAATCAGAGGCTCTATTCGTCCTTTATGATGCTAATCGGCGTGGCTGGCCTGCGTCTAAACAAACTTTGGCCAGGTGGATTCGTCTGACTATTCGTCAGGCATATGTTGCTTCTGCTCGACCACCGCCGGTATCCATTTCTGCGCATTCTACGCGCTCTGTGGGTACTTCTTGGGCGGCACGTAGAGGTGTCTCGGCTTCACAGCTTTGTAGGGCAGCGACGTGGTCTTCGGTTCATACTTTTGTACGTTTCTACAGATTTGACACTTTTGCGGCTTCTGCTTCAAATTTTGGTCGTAGTGTCTTGCAGGGCGTTCAGCACTCTCCCCCCCCAGGAGGGTAGCTTTGGGACGTCCCCACTGTCATGAAGCTCCAGTGTCCCCTAGTGGATGAAGGAGAAAACAGGATTTTGGTACTTACCGTTAAATCCATTTCTCCGATTCCACAGGGGACACTGGACGCCCACCCAGTGCTTCTTGCCTGTTCTCAGTTGCTTGTTCTGCTTCAGTTCTGTTGCAGTTTTGTCTGTTTTTATTGTGTGACTGTTTATCACTGCAGCCTGCTGTGTTCTTGCAGTGTGTCAGTATGTTGGATGTTTCTTTTCCTGTTCTCCTTCTCTGTTCTTCAGTCTGTTCTCCGTCTCCTCTCGGGCTCAGTTCTTTAAAACTGGGGTTGATGGGGCATAGAGGGGGAGGAGCCAGTCACACTTGTAGATTTTTAAAGTGCCAGGCTCAACTCAACCCACCGTCTATACCCCACTGTCATGAAGCTCCAGTGTCCCCTGTGGAATCGGAGAAATGGATTTAACGGTAAGTACCAAAATCCTGTTTTTAATTTGCTGACTATGATCAGTGTCACCCTAGCAAGGACATGGACAGCAGATGAATGCCCTTGTTTCAGCAAATGTGTGTCCATGTCAATGGCACCACAGCCTTCAGTGTTTTATGTAAACCAGAAAAAAAAAATCCAACTTTGTCACATTATTAAGGTAATCTTTGTGTTCTGCAGAGGGTGAGTTGGATGGACTGGTCCCCAGGGTGTCTAATCCTTTCACTGGCATTTATACCTTAATAGGACAAACATAAGCTGAGACGGTTATTGCAGTTACCATGATGGCGCTATCTCTGCACTCGCCTATACAGACCTCGCCCCCTGCGTTATCATGCGTTTTTTTCACTTCCAGCTCATTGACTACAACACCAATTTGTACTTCAGGGTCCACAGGGTGACTTTGGGGGTATAGGTGATGCAGAGTCATCCGGGCACCTTACGCAGTAAATGTTTGTCCCACGATGCACTTGGGTCTAGCTCTATACCCCGCCCCCGGGCCAGAGGCACCTTAGTCGGGTCACTGCTACGTGGGGGGGGGGGGGGGAGAACTAGTTTAGTTTCATGTGCGAACAGTCAAGGGGACGTCTGTGATGCCGCTCCATCACCCCACCGCCGCTGAGATGCCTGTACGGATCCCTGGACTGCGGTCGCGCGCTACGGGGACTCAGGTAAGCGGTGTTGTCACCGCGATGGTGACGCGCCGAGACGCAGTCTTTTTCCCTCAGGGCTGGGGACTCCCTGGGAATGACAGCAAGTGGAGCCAGCCAGGTTGGAGCAGGCTGCAGCGTTACGGATATGCTTCAACATCCCAGGGGTTAAACGCTGGCCAGGGGAGGCTGCCTTCCCTGGTCAACAGCCCGCTCCTCCCCACTGCACAGCATGCCTTTCCATCACGGTGTGCCTGCAAGGTGGCAGCTCTCCTCCTCCGGATCCGCCCCCTCAGAGGTCTCTGGCGCCCATTTTGTCCCAGCTAAGTCGCAGATCACACGGGGTGCGGAGCCCGGGTTCCCCTACATACCTCTCCTAAAAGTGGTCAGTGTACGTAGCACTATATCCTGCCAGACACTAATGGAGCATACACACGGTCAGATTTTTCTTCAGATCTGAACGATAACTATTTAAAAAATCGTTCATATCTGAAGGAAAATCTGACAGATCTGTCAGATGAACGATGCGCGTTCCCGATGGTCAGATAACGATATCTGACATCTGATGTGTTTGCAGTCAGACTTGGACGATTCCAATAATTTTAATGCAGTCAAAAATCGTTCATCTGACAAATCTGACCGTGTGTATGCTCCATAAGTCTGTGTAGTGCCATTAAGTGCAGGTGTTGTTCTTCTGCATTGTATGTGACTCTCAGCTTCACTTTCTAAATCTGTCAGCCATTTTACTTTCCCTGTGTCTTTTTTCCCCTCACTGAGCCCTAATACAAGTGTTATCAGGGTGCAGCCTCACCGTCTGTTATTCTGTGTGGTGGGTCACATACAGTATATTGGTATCCTCTTCACCATATCTGGTAGTGAGAGTGATATGCCAAATGTGGCTCCCGTCTGGCTGTTATTTAAAAAGTGTACAGCGGAATTAAGGGTGGGAGACATGGTCCTTGAGGGATTATGTTTGAGGTGTTCTGCTTCTCCAGGTCCCTCTACACGGTCTCTGCTACTCCGCAGGAGCTCCCTTGGGCGTGCTTTGCACAAGCACTTACGGCCATTGCAGGACGTTTAGCTGTCCCTCCTGTGTTTTCCCTGCTAGGCTTCATATAGCAGCAGCTTATGCCCCCTCAGAGCCGGCTGCAGCCACGCAGGTGTTATCCCCTCCCTGGGTTAATACGATTCCCACTGCATTACCAAGTGTGGCTGAGGTGCGGCATCCAATAGTAGACCGGCTAAAAAGATTTTTGCCGTTGTTGTCTTAATATACTCTGTATGATGATGATGTTATGTCATCTGATGATGGGCTGCTCCCGGATAAATCTATCTCGCGTGTTGAGGACGCAGAGTCAGAGTCTAAATCAAAAATATATATTCCGGGTCTGATGCAAGCTGTCCGGGCAGCCTTGGTCATAGAGGGGGACGAACCTCCAGCACCTAAGTCCAAACATGCATATTTCAAGGACATAAAGGCGACCGCAGCTATATTTCCTTTGTCCGAGCAGCTGGTAGAACAACTGGAGGTGGCTTGGAAAACACCTGGAAAGCGTTACCAGCCGCAGAAGTGTCTGGCCTACGCGCACCCTTTTGCAGAGGACTATTTTACTAAATGGGAGACTTCACCTGCGGTGGATTCCCATGTAACGCGCTTGGTTAAAAGCGCAACACTCCCTATGCCTTCCATGTCATCCCTGAAGGATACTACACCCCCCCCCCCTCCCAAAAAAAATAAATAAATTTACAGGACTGAGGTAGGAGCACAGCTCTGTGTGTTATATACACTATACTAGTCCACAAATGGTCACAGTTGAATGGATACAGTAAAATGGTGGCCACTTCACTGCTCTGCACAGCTCCCCTGCTCCACCCTCCAGTAATAACGGACCACATTTCACATAAAACAATGGTGCCATAAAGTACAACAAACACCCCCCCCCCCCGCCCCTCCCCTCATGGTCACACCACTATCCCTCTGAAGCCGCTACGCAATCCCTGGCCTCGCATAGACCCTATTACTGGAAAGCTCTATGCAGCCGGAGATAGGAGACAGTAGATAGCCGGGACATACAGGAGGATCAGCGTAGACTGAGACAGACAGCAGGGATCAGAGCAGGCCAGGATGGAGAGGAGACATTAGTGCAGGCCGGGAAGGACAGAGGCACAGCAGTCACCGCAGGCAACACTCAGCACGTGCACTCCTGTGCATGATAAGAACACCGCAATACTACAGGCACAAATCTCCACCAGAGCTGATGAGGATCTGCTTCCTCCCTCACTGCAAAATCTGGTAGCCATGGCGACCTGGCCTACAGTGTTTACCTTATAACTGTAAAGTCCTGTTTGGCCCTGATTTGGACAAAATTGTGGATACATTGGCAGCGGCTAAGCCTGCCTTCGGCTCCCTCGGGGTCTCGGATTTCGGACCTATCAGGCCCCAGGTAATGTTAGAACTCAGTCCTTTCCTAGGCAGTCAACCACCAAGAAAACTACCAAGCCCAAGAAACAGACTTGGAGTGCAAGACGGCCGGCTGCTAAGCCAGACGACAAGCCCTCGGCCTGATGGGGTGGGGATCCCAGCGTGGGAGGCAGACTTCTTCAGTTCGCCCAATGCTGGTGTCAGACTACTACAGCCACCTGGGTGAGAGAAGTGGTCTATTAGGGGTACGCCCTCTACTTAGGAGGCCTCCCTATCAGTTAACGGGTTATTATTCCAGTTTGTTTCTGGTTCAAAAACCGAACGGCGCCCACCGACCTATCCTCAATCTCAAGTACCTGAATAAATTCCTCAGGGTACCTCATTTCAGGATGGAAACCCTACGCTCAATCACACTGTAAAATTTGTGTGTAAAGCACGCCAGACTTTTCACTGACTCAGAGTGCCGTTTAAAATATTCCCCTGCAACCCGCCGGGAATAGCGGCTTACAGAAGCGCTGCTTTGTAAATTCTGCCCAAAGTCTCCCTGACCACATCCATCAACATCGAAACCCCTGAATCAGAATGGGAGTCACCCTCACAGTTTGAGGTGTCTTCCCAGTCATAATCCAAAATCCCTTTTTCCCCATTAATTTTTTGGATGTGACCCTCTACATACAGCATGATAAAATTATGAGTTTGAACTTTAGTAAAACGATGGACTCTAATAACTACAGTATCTTCAAATTCTTAGTGGACACCATAGACCCTGGAAAGCTAATATCCCGAAGGGTCAGTTACATAGAATAAGGAGGAACTGTTCCACCATAGAATTGATTGACCAACAAGCTGACAAAATGCTGGATAGTTTGAGAGAGAGACAATATCCTGAACCCATGCTAAGGAAAGCCCTAGAAGCTACCAGGAGTCTAAACCAAAAAGATCTTATTAATCTATAAACAAATAAAAATAATAAAAAAAAGATCAGATTTAGAATGTGTAGCCGATAAGTCTACTACCTTTATTTTAAAATATAATAGATGTTCTCAACAAATCAAAAGGATTATTAACCATAACTACTCCTTTCTATCCCATGATCCCATACTTAAAAATCTCATATCAGATAAACCTAAGAGAGTTTTTAAAAAGAATAAATATTTAAAGAACTTTCTAGCTCCAAGCCATCTAAGACCTATACCACAAGCAAAGATAGGGAATAAAGGTGGATTTTACATAAACCTTGTGGGATCTTTAAATGTGGAAAACAAAGGTGTATAACGTGCGACCACACAATGAATAAAACAAAAACTCTGGAGAAATTACATCTAAAAATATATTTTAAACAATTTATCAATTGTGATACACGTTATGTGGTGTATATCCTTATGTGCTCCTGCCCACATTATTATGTGGGCAGAACTACAAGACCTCTCAAGAAGAGGTTTTTGGAGCACAGAAGAGACCTTATTAATAAAGACAGTGGAGCACAGTGTTTCAAGACATTATTTTTGCATTTCATGATAGTAAGGTAGAGGGTTTAAAATTAGTAGGGATAGAACAGATACCCACCACTTTTAGGGGGGGCGATAGATATCAGAGATTGTGTCAACAGGAATTGTTCTGGATCTATAAGTGCAATACCATCATCCCTGATGGTTTGAGTGAAGCAATTGAGCGGAATTGCATTTTGTAAGTATATGCGTGCCGCTCTCTGTGTGCATCTTAGCGACTGTCAGGTCACATTATGCACACACAGGGCTCCATGCTTACCCACAATGCATGTGTTTGGTCAGATTCTATGGTTTTATATCCTTCTATTATACTCCCACTTTTTGGGATGGAGAAGCGAGACTGTGATGTATGTTTCCTCACAGCTATAGAGTTTTTGATACATCAATGCTCACTTTTCAAATGCTAAAAAATAAGTGATGGAATCGGTACTTTCTATACTTCATTTTGGAAGGATGGTTCATCGATATTTATCAGAAATTGGAAAATGTTTACAAATAACTATTAAGACAATCTTTTCTTTTACATTACTTATTAGGTTAATATGTATGTATATCTGATGATTTGGAGTATAATTTCTGTTGATATATGTTAGATTAAAATGGTCGGATAAATCATCGTGTTCTACAAATACATAATGAGAATTAGTGTATTGGTTGCTTATATAGGCGCAATACATGCCACATAGCACGATACATGGACGTCCCATGTGACGCTATATGTGCCTTGTGGACGCGCTTAGCGTCTGGTGGACGCACCGTGCGTCTTCTAATTGTATGGTGTATATTGAGGATGTAGGAACTGATTATGTTATAAAGACACGATGAGTCATGGAGACGCAATTTGAGACATCCAGACACACGATTGATCTTTCATACGCAGAACAACCTGGATCTGTGACCATTCTTATATGCACTGAGTGATCAGAAAAAAAATCATTGCTGGAAAACATACATAAATGGATTACATTGTTTAGACACATATTTTGCCGCTGAGATGCACTTCATATTATCTAGATATACCATTTTTTTTTTCCATTTAGATATATGGCTCTAGTTTACAAATCATTTCCTTAAATACATCTGTCTTCTTTTTGGTATCAAGTGTATTTTTATTGTGATCTTTATCTTATTTTATATTGTATGCTTTAAACTGTGTGAGCTTCCTTTATTATTATATTGTGACTATGGTTATACTACTATGTGCACTAGGGTGCGTCTTAATGAAGAGCACAGGTGCTTATGTTTGTTCTCTAATGAGAAGGGGTATTTATACATGTTGAATTGGAGGAAAACACATATTGCCTTTGAAAAAGCTGTCTGTGACAGGGAAACGCGTCAGGCCGATTACCAGAGATTTGCACTCTATTGGACCCCCCCCATTGCCTACCATCTTGAGACTGAGACTTTGTTCCATCTAAAACTGGATGATTACAAGCCAAGCCTCACTGGAACATTACTATTTGGGAGCATCTTACAGTCAAGGGACTGCAAAAGCTGCAGGCTATTCCAACCCTGCTGGATCTTTATTACTGCACCCTATAGGACTGAGCAGGAACCTGGTAATTATATTTGGAGCCTCCATTGCCTATTTAGAATGCTTTTGCAAAAAACAAAAAAAGGGATTGGTCCATATCTCTGGTGTTTTAAAATACCCTTTCTATATAATTTATTCCTAACACATTATAACCATGTTTGTGCTTGTTATAACATTTGAATTATATATCATGTTTATTAAACTTTTTTTTTATATATTTGTATAGGTTGCTCACACAGTATTTATTTATTAGTAATTTATACATTTTTATGTGTTAATTTTTCTTTGGTTAAATTTAAATTACATTTATACGCCGTATTTATTAGAATATTGGTTTTAGGTTTGTTTTATTTGGTATCTTTCCTGTGAGACTACCCAGGGTATACTGCAGCACTTCTATTATATGCATGTATATTTTTTTATGTTGGTTTAATACTAAATTATTTTCTACTTCAGGGTCCATAGGGTATCCACAGGATACCTTGGGGTATAGGTGTGACGTCAGTCGCAGGGCACCAAAGAGTTAAGCTTTCAGCCTCCCAGGATGCACTAGGTCCCTCTCCTATACCCCGCCCCCGGGCCAAGGCACCTCAGTTTAGTTTGGTGCCCGGCCGGAGTCGGGTGCACCTGTTGGAGTGGGGGCTAGAAGAGCCCCTGAAGCTTATTCTTCATGCAGCTGTGGCTGCACAACTGGATGTACAGCATGGACAGTCAGTCCTGACGTCCATGCTGTCTTCCCTACACCCCGCCGGTACCAGAACGCCGGTACTGATCCGGGGATGCTGGTGGGCGTCTGGGGTCACAGCTAGCGGTGACCCCAGATGCTCCGGATCATGGCCGGATTCAAGGGGGACAGAGGTAAGCAGCGGGGTCCCGCGGTGGGTCCCCGCTGATCACATGGTCCTAAGTCCCCAGGCAGGGGGCTCCCTGGGGACTGGCTGCAGCGTGGAGCCAGACGACCAACCTGCGCTTCCACTACCCCCTGGGACAGCGGACCGCAGCAGAGCGGTAGCGCTGCGGCGTCCCAGGGGTTAAATGCATGCCAGGGGAGCGCGCCTTCCCTGTCTCACAGCCGGCGCCTCCCCCGCTGCACACAGCCCTCTCTGCATGCTGCCGACTGGTCCTGTGGCAGCGCTCCTCCCCCAGGCCAGCCTCCTCTCTGCTCCTCGGCGGCCATCTTCTCCAGAACGCATGGTGAACGCTGCTGCAAGCGCTGGAAGGAAGCATCGTGGTCTGGGTCCCCCCGCATACCTCTCCTCCGCTGTGGTCAGGTCTGTGTATGCAGCGCTGTGTCCTACCAGGCCCTGTGTCTGTGTAGTTGAGTGATCAGCGCTGTTAGTGCAGGAATTGTTATTTCTCTGCATTGTATGTGACTGTGCTAGCGCTGCTGCCTGTAATCTTTTCTTCATCTAAACTGTCAGCTTTATTACTGTCCCTGTTCTTTCTGCTAAAGCCCTTGCGGTGCGGTGCTGCAGGGTGGTCTCTCGCCTATTTAATACTTAATTGGTGAGAGAGGTCACATACGTGGTGCCATCATGTCTGAAAGTGATTTTCCCCTCCGGCTACAGTGTACCACGTGCAAAGTACCGTTAGCGGAGGGGGAGGGTAGCGCGGAGGGCCTTTGCCGGCAGTGTTTGTCCATGGCGCGGCCTATTACGGTTACAGCACCGGTACAGGAGCCGCCCTGGGCTTGTTTCGCTCAGGCGTTAACAGCTTTAGTGGGCCAGTTAGCTCCGCAGCCCGCGTTTACTCCGATGGGTTTGTCCCAGCAGTCTGTGGTGTCGTCACCCATGCAGGGGTTCCCACGACAATTGGTGGTACCCCACAGTCTCCCTATTTCCCCGCTCCCGGGTTCTCAGGAGCCAGCGTGGGTTAACTCCCTGACGAGTTCTGTACAGCACTTGTCGGATGTGTTGCAAGGGGAGTCTGTGATGCGGTCTCATAAAAGGCCGGTGGCGTCTCTGTCCGCTCCTTATGAGGATGACGAAGGGACGTCTGATGATGGGGAGATTCTAGATCCTTACGATCAGGAACCTCTCCATACTAAGGACGCTGATGCTAAGTCCAAAGTATATATTCCTGGACTTATTCGGGCGGTCCGCACAGCCTTGGTGATTGAGGACGAAGTTCCCCCAGCGGCTAAATCTAAGTATGCCTTTTTCAAAGATGTGAAGGGCGATGCCACAGTCTTTCCTCTTTCGGGTCAGTTGGTGGACCATTTAGAGGAGGCGTGGAAACAACCTGGCAAAAGATACCAGCCGCAGAGACGCCTGGCGGTGGCTTATCCGTTCGCGGATAATTATTTTGCGAAGTGGGAATCCCCTCCACAGGTGGATTCTCACGTGACCCGTCTTGTCCGTAGTGCCACATTGCCGATGCCATCCATGTCCTCCCTTAAGGATGCTACGGACCGCAAGGTAGAAATCTGCCTGAAGTCAGCTTATTCCCTTGCAGGGGGGGCAGCACGGCCGGCTATGGCCATTTGCTGGGTTGCCAGAGCGATGGAGCGCTGGGCGGATTCATTAGAGGCTTCTTTTGAATCCGACTGTCCGGCCGATCAGGCGGAGTTGATTGGCAATCTCCGTGATTCGGCCACCTACATCAACGAGGCGGCTCTAGACATTAGTACTCTGGTGTCTAGAATTTCTTCAGCAGCGGTAGCTGCTCGTCGCACCTTGTGGCTGCGATCCTGGAAGGCGGACGCAGATTCCAAGAAAGGTCTGGAAGCGTTGCCGTTTACCGGAGAAGTTCTCTTCGGTCCGGATCTGGATAAGATTGTGGCCACGCTGGCGGCAGCCAAATCTGCCTGTCTCCCGTCGGCCGCTGCTCCTTCTGGTTCGGGACCATCGTCCTTTCGGTCATCTAGGGCCCAGGGCAGGCCCAAACCACAGTCGTTTCCTCGACAGGCTGGCCCTAAGAAATCGGTCAAGCCCCGGAAGCAGGCATGGAGTACCAGACGTCCGGCCCCCAAGCCAGATGACAAGCCTGCGGCCTGACGGTCCGGGCCTCCCTTTGGGGGATCCCAGGGTGGGAGGCCGCCTGCTACAGTTCGCCCAGTGTTGGTCGACCACTACGACAGACACTTGGGTTCTGGAGGTGGTTTCTCACGGATACGCCCTCTCCTTCCGGCACAGACCCCCGGCTCGCTTCTTCACCACGGGTCTCCCATCAGACCGGAACAAGGCTACGGAGCTGCGGAAGGTATTGCACACTATGCTCCAGGCTGGAGTTATAGTGGCGGTTCCATTCTCCCAGAGGAGCCAGGGTTTCTATTCAAATCTATTTTTGGTACAGAAACCCAATGGGTCATATCGTCCGATTCTCAACCTCAAAGCACTCAACAAGTCTTTGCGGGTCCCGAAGTTTCGGATGGAGACCCTACGGTCCATCATTCTGGCGCTGGAACCTGGGGACTACTTGGTGTCATTGGACATACAGGACGCTTACCTGCATGTCCCTATTCTTTGGCGCCATCAACAGTTCCTCAGGTTCGCAATCAGCAGCGACCACTTCCAGTTTCGGGCGTTACCTTTTGGCCTGGCAACAGCACCACGTGTTTTCACCAAGGTGATGGCGGTCATGGCGGCTTCTCTGCGGCTGCAGGGAGTCCGTATGTTGCCGTATTTGGACGACCTGTTATTGGTGGCAGGATCTCCAGAGCTCCTGTTACGCCACTTGGACCTGACCATTGCACTGCTGCAACGGCACGGCTGGCTAATCAACTGGCAGAAGTCCACTCTAATCCCGTCTCGGAGGATTCTGCATCTTGGAGCCTTATTGGACTCGGGACAGCAAAGGATCTTCGTGACGGAGGACAAGATCTCTGCTTTACAGTCAAGGGTGCGCAGTTGTCTGCACAGCCGCCGGGTGTCCTTACACTCGGCGATGAGGTTACTGGGCTCCATGGTGTCGGTGTTCGACATGGTGGAATACGCCCAGTTTCACTCCAGACCTCTGCAGCACCTGATCCTGTCCAAGTGGAACGGGCTGACTCAGTCTCTGAAGTCCCAGACGATTGTGCTCACCCAGGAGGTTCGCCTGTCCCTTACGTGGTGGTTACAGACGACCCACCTCAACAAGGGACGTCCGTTCTGGGTTCCAAATTGGGTCCTGTTGACAACGGACGCCAGTCTTCGGGGCTGGGGAGCAGTTTCGGGTCCACACTTGTTCCAGGGCAGGTGGACGCCGACAGAAGCGGAGCTTCCAATAAATATCTTGGAACTCCGTGCGGTCTTCAATGCTCTCCAGCAGGCACAGCGGTTTCTCCAGGGTCGCCCGGTGCAGGTCCAGTCGGACAACGCTACCACCGTGGCCTACATAAACAGGCAAGGAGGAACTCGCAGTCGGGCGGCTCTCGTAGAGGTCTCTCGGATCCTGGTTTGGGCGGAGCGCAATCTTCCGGCCATATCAGCGGTCTTCATCCCGGGAGTGCTCAATTGGGAGGCGGACTTTCTAAGTCGCCAGGACGTTCATCCGGGGGAATGGTCCCTGCACCCGGACGTTTTTCAACTACTGGTGGACAGGTGGGGTCTTCCAGAAATCGACCTCATGGCGTCCCGGCACAACAACAAGTTGCTGGTGTACGGGTCTCGCACAAGAGACGAAGGGGCGTCTCTGGTGGATGCTCTGTCCGTCCGGTGGACGTTCCGGTTCGCATACCTGTTCCCTCCGGTCTCCCTTCTTCCACGGGTAATCCGGAAATTCAAACAGGAAGGAGGGACGCTCCTGTTGATAGCTCCCGCGTGGCCCAGACGGCACTGGTTCTCAGACCTTCAGGGTCTGTCCGTGGACATTCCTCTGCGGTTGCCGCTACGACCGGACCTTCTGTCTCAGGGTCCTTGCCTTCACCCGGACCTGACTCGGCTGTCTTTGACGGCGTGGCTGTTGAGACGGCCATGCTGAGGTCCCGGGGGTTTTCCAGCTCTGTGGTGCGTACCATGTTGCGAGCTCGGAAACCGTCTTCCGCGAGGATATACCATCGCGTGTGGCATACGTTCTTCCAGTGGTGTCGACCGAGAGGTTATGCACCGCGGGAGTTTCGTCTGTCTCGGATTCTCGCCTTCCTGCAAGCGGGACTAGATCATGGGCTTCGCCTTGCTTCTTTGAAGGTACAGGTTTCGGCCCTATCTGTCTGGTTTCACCGTAGGATTGCTACAATCCCGGATGTGCGCACCTTTATGCAGGGTGTTCTCCGCATTCAGCCGCCCTTTGTTCCACCTGTGGCGCCTTGGGATTTGGCTGTGGTCCTGAGGGCTCTCCAAGGACCGCCGTTTGAACCACTGGGCTCAGTGGATCTTAAATGGCTAACAGCTAAGACTGTTTTCCTTCTGGCCATTGCTTCGGCCAGACGTGTTTCTGAGTTAGGGGCTCTTTCTTGTAGACCCCCTTTCTTGGTTTTTTATGGGAACAGGGCAGTGCTCCGCACTCGGCCCGAGTTTCTTCCCAAAGTTGTTTCCCAGTTTCATATTAACGAGGAAATAGTTGTTCCGGCCTTTAACTCACCGGGTCTTTCCGTGGGTGAGGCCTCTTTGGATGTTGTGCGGGCCTTAAGGACTTATGTTGACCGCACTTCTTCGTTTAGGAAGTCGGACGCTTTGTTTGTCCTCTTTGGCTTCCGTAAAAAGGGTTGGCCTGCTTCAAAGCAAACTTTGGCAGCCTGGATCCGTATGGCTATTTCTGAAGCTTATCTTCATGAAGGCCTACCGGTCCCTCCTTCTCTGAAGGCTCATTCCACTAGGTCTGTGGATCCTTCGTGGGCAGCTCGACGTGGTGCCTCGGCAGTTCAGATCTGCAAGGCTGCTACGTGGTCTTCTGTCCATACCTTCGTGAGGTATTACAGGTTTGACACCTTCGCCTCTCAGGATGCTTCCTTCGGGCGGCGGATTCTCCTTTCTGCACAGGAGCGTCCCCACCCTTAAAGGATACTGCTTTGGGACATCCCCAAGGTATCCTGTGGATACCCTATGGACCCTGAAGTAGAAAATATGAGATATGGTAAGAACTTACCCTTGTTATCTCTATTTCTACGAAGTCCATAGGGTTCCACAGGACTCCCGCCCTGTCGCACCTGTGCTGCAGATGGGCTTTGCTCTGGTCACCGGTTTTCCGTCTCCCTCTGGTGAGAATGTGATTCTTGTATGTGTCCAGATCTTTGTTCTCTCTCTTCCTTCTCCTCCTCCGGCCTATGGCTTGGTAACTAACTGAGGTGCCTTGGCCCGGGGGCGGGGTATAGGAGGGGGACCTAGTGCATCCTGGGAGGCTGAAAGCTTAACTCTTTGGTGCCCTGCGACTGACGTCACACCTATACCCCAAGGTATCCTGTGGAACCCTATGGACTTCGTAGAAATAGAGATAACAAGGGTAAGTTCTTACCATATCTCATATTTTTCAGATTTTTGAGTATTGTGTACACAACCCACAGGGATCGGCCCAAGACAGCGCCTAGCATTTGTGTTTTTCGCAATTTTTTCGCTCTACCGATAGATCAGACAAAAGTAGGAAATTGAGCACAGAGTAATATATAATTTGCCTGAGAGTGACGTAATTCACCTATGGCCTCAGACCTGGCCAAATTAAACATCCCGGTAATGAGTCCCCCTCTGAACAACCAGCACAGAGTGACCCTGGGTCCATACCTTTTGGCAATTTTTTCTCACATTTTGTACAAGTATAAAAAGTGACTGATCCCTGTTTTTTTGGAACCCTTGTCTGGCTTCTCCATACTGAGAGAGAAAGACAAATCTAACCAATACAGATCGTAACCTAAATTCCTCTGGAAACAGTGTAGCACTGTTTGAATAGAAAAAAAAAAAAGAGAAAGAAAGAAGGGGTTTTTCTTATTTAAACAAAAAACAAAAAAAAAACCCACTACTTCTGAATAACAGAAAAACTTAAGAGGCTAAATAAGACTCTAAGGGCCCGATTCAGCAAGGATCGCTATTCTGCTTATACGCACGCAACGCAGATGCTAATATCAGCGGTGATATGTAAAGGTTTGTATTCGCATTGCGATCGCAGCCTAATATAAGGACGCCCACTTCCCCTTACATCTGTACACTTTAATAATAATACACTTTGGCAACATAGCGAAACGATAGGTAACATCGGACTCATACAACAGTTAAGGCAGGACTGACCTCACTCAGGCTGCGTATGGTATTGCAGTGGATAATTCAAGCATGCCCCTGCAACGCCGTTCTAATTCACTGGCACGCCTGCATTCGTCCGACACCCCCCACAAATGGCACTTCCTGTCAATCACACTGCCATGGGTCTGCATAGCCTCTGCAATCACAGTCCCGATCGCAGTGGCCAGTACACGTACTGCGATGCATGCGCAGAACGCAACAATTGCGTGCGTATAAGCAACTGTGTTCCTTGCTGAATCAGGCTCTAAATCATCTGTTTAAATGGAAAAAAAAAAGAGACTCCTTGAAGTCCATTTCATTTGCAAAAAAAGTCAATTTGCAAAAAAAAAAAAAAGCAAACAAATAATCTTTAGTATAACCATGTACAGTGCCTTGCAAAAGTATTCACCCCCCTTGGCTTTTACCTTTTTTGTTACATTACAACCTGTAATTTATTCATTTTTTTATCTGAAATTATGTGATGGATCTGCACAAAATAGTCTATTTGGTGAAATAAAATGAGAAAAATATATATAAAAAAAGAATCTTTATAAATAAAATTCTGAAAATTGGCACCTGCATATGTAATCACCCCCTTTGCTATGAAGCCCCTCAAAAGTTCTGGTGCAACCAATTATCTTCAGAAGTCACATAATTAGTGAAATGAAGTCCACCTGTGTGACATCGAAGTGTCACATGATCTGTCAGTATAAACACACCTTTTCTGAAAGGCCCCAGAGGCTGCAACACCACTAAGCAAGAGGCATCACACCATGAAGACCAAGGAGCTCTCCAAACAAGTCAGGGACAAAGTTGTTGAGAAGTACAATTCTGGGGTGGTTTATAAAATAATATCCAAATCTTTGATGATCCCCCAGAGCACCATCAAATCATCAACAAATGGAAAGAACATGGTACCACAACAAACCTGCCAAGAGAGGGCCGCCCACCAAAACTCGCAGACTGGGCAAGGAGGGCATTAATCAGAGGCAGCACAGAGACCAAAGGTAACCCTGAAGGAGCTGCAGAGTTCCACAGCAGAGACTGGTGTACCTGTATATGTGACCACAATAAGCCGTACACTCCATAGAGCTGGGCTTTATGGAAGAGTGGCCAGAAAAAAAGTAATTACTTAGTGATAAAAAAGAAGACTACACGATTTGAGTCTGCCACAAAACATGTGGGCGACTCCCCAAATGTATGGCGGAAGGTGCTCTGGTCAGATGAGACTAAAATTTAACTTTTCGACCACCAAGGAAAATGTTATGTCTGGTGCAAACCCAACACATCCCATCACCCCAAGAACACCATCCCCACAGGGAAACATGGTGGTGGCAGCATCATGCTGTTGAGATGTTTTTCAGCAGCAGGGCCTGGGAAACTGATTCCAGTCGAGGGAAAGGTGGATGGTGCTAAATACAGGGATATTTTTGAGCAAAACCTGTTTGTCTGCCTGTGATTTGAGACTGGGACGGAGGTTCACCTTCCAGCAGGGCAATGACCGGAAGCATACTGCTAAAGCAACACTCGAGTGGTTTAAGGGGAAACATTTAAATGTGTTGGAATGGCTTAGTCAAAGCCCAGAACTCAATCCAATTGAGAATCTGTGGTCAGCCTTGAAGATTGCTGTGCACAAGCGGAAACCATCCAACATGAAGGAGCTGGAGCAGTTTTGCCTTGAGGAATGGGCAGAAATCCCAGGGGCAAGATGTGGCAAGCTCATAGAGACTTATCCAAAGCGACTTGCAGCTGTAATTGCCGCAAAAGGTGGCTCGACAAAGTACTGACTTTAGGGGGGTGAATAGTTCTGTACGCTGAAGTTTTCTGTTATGTTGTCCTACATGTTGTTTGATTCACAATATAAAAAAAAAAAAAACACAACTTCACAGTTGTAGGCATGTTCTGTGAATGAAATGATGCACACCTTCATACAATCCATTTTAATTCCAGGTTGTGAGGCAACAAAACATGAAAAATGCAAAGAGAGGGGGGGTGACTACTTTTGCAAGGCACTGTATGTTACTGCCTAGATTCCTGAGAAACTGTAGTAAAAAGTGTTATATATATATATATATATATATATATATATATATATATATACATATACATACACAGCGCAATGCTCTAAGACCAACATATATCACTAGGTTGATACCTGATACCCAAAATTAATAATCCCAGTTAAACTGCTTAACAGTAATAGACAGCCATCACCCTGTAATTTGCAGTGAGTCTCACCCAAGCAGAACTCCAGCAGCGCTCAACACCTGTTTGTGCATGGCTCTGAAGCCACGTGAACCTGCTGTTACTCAACTACCTGGGGGAGGTGTGGCCGGCAATGCCGTCGGCGTCCTGCTTCATTCAGGACACCTGATGTCAAGGGCGTATCTACCCATTGGCCAGGATGGCACTCGCCAGGGGTGCTGACCAAAGGGGTGGCGCTGTTCGGCACTGCCACCAGCAGCCATGGGGTGGACTAGTCCCCCGGCCCCACAAGTGTAGGGCAGACCTCAGTGAGAGCGGTCTGCCCTACACAGGTTACAAACAGTCGCTAGCCAATTAGAGTCAGGCAGACTCTCATTGGCTGCTGCGTCGTCCACAGAGGGAGCCGGCTGGAGCTCACTCATGAGCTCCGTCTTCCAGCTCCCCCCCGCAGCGGGTGATGGGAGAGACGTCATGACGTCTTTCCCCATAGTGCAAGAGAAGAGCTGGGACTCGGAGCGGACAGTGGCGATCATGTCAGGAGCGGGGATTAGGTAAGTTGTGTTTTTTTCTGTGTGTGTGTGTGTGAGCCTGGCACAGCAGGGGGGGGCACGGTATAGTAGGTAGTTGCTACTGGGGGCACTGTATGGGGGGGGACTACTACTTGGGGCACTGTATAGGGGGACTACTACTGGGGGCACTGTTTAGATGGGGACTACTACTGGGGCAATGCAGCATAGGGGGGGACTACTACTGGGGGCACTGTATGGGGGGGGACAACTACTACTGGGGGCAATGCATCATCGGAGGGATTATTACTGGGGGCCCCAGTCCATTACATTGCCTGGGGCGCTTGGATCCCTAGATACACCTCTGGCTCACGTCATCCTAGGCGTTACCTAGCCTCCGGCGTTTCCATCTAGAGACCACAGAGCTCTGATGTTACCGCGGCTCATACTGATGACATCACAGACCGTGCACGTGCAGTGGCGCCGCTCCCTGGGGGGGCGGTTCAACAAGCCTGGAGGTGTGAGGCATGCCGGGAGGCAGTAAATACAGCAACAAGGTCTTTTACAGTTAAAAAAAAAATCTTTCCTTTCTGCCAGCGGCCCCCTCAGATGTGTGTCTGGTATAGAGAAGACCCGGGGACTATGTGGTTTGGGGACTCCTAGGGACCGTCTTTAGAGTGGGATACAGGGTTACACACAAACCTCTATACTACCAAACTCCCACTCTGCTAGTGCTTGTCGCCTGTTGCCAGGAGCTAAGCACCCAAACCAAACAGCAAATGAAACCTAACTAGAAGCTAGGGCATAGCTAGTGCCTTACTCCAAGGCACTAAAAACAAGACTAAGGTTCTAGTGGAAGAGGTTATATAGGAGGGTGGGAGCCAGTTTTAATTAGTGCCCAATTCCACACCTCACTACGCATAACCCAGAAGTAATGGCATTCCCCAGATGGATAAAAAAGGAATGTCATCTACACAAAAAGACAGCAATACCCCAAACAGCGTACAAGGTGAAGAAAAGAGATGCTAGATGGAATTGTCCTTGGACCCTACCACTCACCTTTATGTTGTATATAATAAACAGAACATGCACAGTTTAACAAACCACTTCAGGGACAGGGACTGCCACTTGTGACTGAAGTGATTGGTTTGTTTAGGCCCCCACAAAACAAGCTACCAAGGGGCAGTGGACATTGCTGGCAATGATCTCTATGTACACAAACTGGCTGTACATAGGCTAGATGTTGTCGCCATCATCATCCTCATCAGTGTGTACATCATTTTCACACAATATTAATTTGTCCCTTCTGGAATCCACCATTATAGCCTCGTAATTGCTGGTTAAAGTCTTCCTCGTGGAGTTTGTAGCTCATTTTGATGATCATCATCTTTTGAGGAAGTACCCTCCGACGCCGATCGCTGACAAGGTTCCCGCCTGTTTGGCTGAACGCACACAAACCGTAAAAAAAAAGTACTAATAAAATAAAACCACAATGGCACACACACAGGGTTTTTTTTTTGTTTTTTGTTTTTTACAGTGTGCCCACTGCCCTGAACACACCAGGCTCCCGTACTCCATACAGACACAGTACCCGCCTGCCCCGTACAGACTTGAAGGGACCTGTGACTATGCACTACTGTATTCAGTGACACACACACACAATAGGGCGTAGTAAGCCGGCCCGGTTGAATGGGGCGTGGCCTAATTACAGGAGGTGTGGCCACACCACTTTAGTGGGAAAAAACTTTGCAGCGCTGGGGATGGGGGCTCTGTGAGCTCCTCAGCCCGCCACAAAGCCAGAGGGGTGGAGACGCTGCTGTGTGCTGGGATGCCTGTGAGGTAAGAGAAAGGGGGGAGAGGGGAGGGGTGCATCAGACCCAAGCCCCTCTAGCAAGCCTGGGGAATTAGTACCTGCTCCCCCTCTTGGTGCCCCTGCACACAATGAAATGCTCCCTCCTACACCGCGACAGTGCCCCTGCCTATACAGACTTGAAGGGACACTAACTATGCACTACAGTAGCTGCTGCTAGCTAAAGCTAACTAACTTTCACTGAGAATCCTGCCTGCTGTGTCAGATATCACTTGGGAAATTGTGCCCGAACACAGGGAGGGACTCTTACATGCGAGCCAAAACACGAGAGATCCGGGATGGGAATGGGAAGATGACGTTTTGCCTCATTTTGGGATCCGAGTCAGGCGGGAAAACCTGAGCTGGACCCGGATTCCCTATATTTGGGTGGGTGCGGTTCTCAGTCAACCAGACCCATTCATCTCTAGTTACAATACATTTTCTGGATGAGAAACAATTACTGTGAACTCTTTAGGGGAGATGTATCAAGCCTTGGAGAGATAATGAACAAACCAATCAGCTGTATTGAAAAATTAGTTAGGAGCCGATAGGTTGGTACTTTATCTCCACTTTATTCCCCTCTAAGACTTGATAGATCTCTGGCCTCACCAATCAGGACTCGGCTTATAGCATACATTATAGTCTCACCTTCAGTACAAGAAATTTTAAGCCATATCAAAAAAGATTCTTCACTAAACAGGACGTGCTTAGGGGTGAGGGAGGAGCTAACAGAGCCTACCTCCCCCTTCAGACATGGACCTCCAGGGCAATGGCCGCCTCCTGGAAAGTGCCCCATTGCCTGCTGCCCTGGTGGTCTAGCGGAGGTACCAGGCAGCCTGGATGCCTGCTGTCAGCACTGCCAACCAGTCTCCCAACCAGCGGTGAAAGCTGCTAACATGTAGCTCCCTGCAAGCAGGGAGTCCCTCTTACCTGCCCCCCTGCGGTTTCAGGCTATGTCTGCGCCCACGTGTGCGGCTGAGGGCCCAGCCAAAGATGGTGGCCCAGATGCTGGTGCTGCGGCCGCCTGTGTAGGGGATTGGTGGAGCAGCAGTGTGGGTGTCTTGGAGGACACCTAGCACAGCCCACTCTGAAAAAAAGGAAATAAAAAATGAGAATGCTAAAAAGAGCCCCGTTTAAACTAGAGATGAGTGGGTTCGGATCTCAGAGAAAGTTTATTTAGTGGCAGGCCAACCCTTCTTACGGAAGCCATAAAGGACAAACAAGGAGTCCGATTTCCTAAATGAACTGGTAAGGTCAACATAAATCCTTAGAGCACGTATCACATCCAAGGAAGCCTCACCAGCCGAGAGGTCTGGAGAATTAAAGGCCTGCACAATGATTTCCTCGTTAATGTGGAAACTAGATACCACCTTAGGTAAGAAACCAGGGCGAGTGCGAAGCACCGCCCTGTCCCTATGAAAAATTAGAGAGGGAGGTCGACATGAACGAGCCCCCAATTCTGAGACCCTTCTGGCCGAAGCAATGGCCTGAAGAAACAGTCTTAGCTGTAAGCCATTTGAAATTCACTGAGCCCAGTGGTTCAAATGGCGGTCCTTGGAGAGCCCTCAGGACCACAGCCAAATCCCAAGGAGCCACTGGTGGAACAAAGGGAGGCTGAAAACCATACAGACAGGGCAGAAACCTGCACCTTCAGGGAAGCAAGGTGAAGACCATGATCTAAGCCCGCCTGTAGGAAAGCCAAAACCCTGGATATCCTAAAGACTGGAGGATCATAGCCTCTAGGGCGACACTATTCGAAGAAAGTATGCCACACTCGGTGGTATGGTAAATTCTTGCAGAAGTCGGCTTCTGAGCATGGTGTTAACTACAGAGCTGGAAAAACCCCTGGACCTTAAGAGGGCAGTCTCAACAGCCACGCCGTCAAAGACAGATGACCCAGGTCCGGGTAATGGCAAAGACCTTGAGACAACAACAGGTCCGGACGTAGAGGCAACAGCATCGGAGTGTCTACGGAGAGACTCCGAAGATCTGAGTACCAGTGCCGTCTGGACCACGCTGGAGCCATCAGCAAGAGAGTGCCACCTTCTTGCTTAAATTTGCGAATCACTCGAGGAAGAAGGGAGAACGGAGGGCAACCCATTCCATCTGGAGAGGATCAACTTCTGCAGAGGTCTGGAGTGAAACTGGGCATACTCCACCATGTCAAACATCGACACCATGGATCCCAGTAACCTCATCGCCAAGCGAATAGACACCCGGTGACTCTGCAAGCAAATGCGTACTTTTACCTGCAATGCAGAAGTCTTTTCCTCCGTCACAAAGATTCTCTGATGTTGGGAGTCCAACAGGGCTCCGAGATGGAGCATCCTCTGTGAGGGAACTAGGGAGGACTTCTTCCAGTTTATCAGCCAGCCGTGAGTCTGCAACACAGAGACGGTCAGCTGCAGATGGCACCAAAGTATCTCTGGAGAGCCTGGAAACAACAGGACGTCGTCCAGATAGGGAATAAAGCAGACCCCCTGCATCTACAGGTGGGCTGCCATAACTTTGGTAAACACTCGAGGCGCCGTGGCCAGACCAAAGGGCAGTGCCTGAAACTGGAAGTGTCGGTCAACCATTGCAAACCTGAGGAAACGCTGGTGTGCTAAGACAATGGGGATATGCAGGTAGGCATCCGGAATATCTAGTGACACCATAAAATCCCCAGGCTCCATCGCCAAAATGATGGAACGCAGAGTCTCCATCCTGAACAGAGGAACCCTCAAGGATTTGTTGAGGGATTTGAGGTTGAGGATGGGCCGGTAAGACCCATTGGGTTTCGATACCAGAAAGATATTGGAGTAATACCCTGATCCCCTCTGGGACAACGGAACCGGCACTGTAACTCCAGCCTGGAGCATAGAGTAACACTTTCCAGAATTCCAGGGCCTTGTCTTGATCTGACTGAATGCCCGTGGTGAAAAACCGGCTGGGAGGCTTCCGCCAGAAGGAGAGGGCGTACGCCCGAGAGACCACTTCCCTTACCCAAGTGTCGGGTGGTTGTCAGACACCAGCACTGGGCGAACTGAAGAAGCCGGCCTCCCACTTTGGGGTCCCCCAAGGAGAGGCCCGTCCCATCAGGCTGAAGGCTTATCGTCTGACTTGGGAGTAGGACGTCTTGTACTCCAAGCCTGCTTCTTTGGCTTGGCAGATTTCTTGGCCCCTGACTGTCTCGGAAAGGACTGTACTTTGGACTTACCCTAGGCCCTATAGGGCCGAAAAAACTGACCCTGATGGGACTGTAGCCAATGGCAGACACGCAGACATCTGCTGCCAGAGTGGCCACAATTTTGTCCAGATCAGGGCCAAACGACCAGTCCATTAAAAGGCAAGTATTCCAATCATTTTTTGGAATCTGCGTCCACTTTCCAAGAGCGCAACCGTAGGGCGTGGCGAGCCCCCACTGCTACCAAGGAGATTCTGGAAGTGAGGAGACCTATATCCAAGGCTGCCTCATTAATGTATGTGGCTGAGTCTGAGATTGCCCACTAACTCCACCTGCTCAGCTGAAGATTCAGTGTCCAGAGACGCCTCCAAGCTATCAGCCCAGCGCTCCATGGCTCTGGCCACCCAGCACACGGCCATAGCCGGTCTGGACGCCCCTACAGCAAGGGAATAAATGGATTTTAGGCATATTTCCACCTTGCGATCCGTAGCATCCTTTATGGAGGGCATGGGCAATGTAGCACTCATCACTAGGTGTGTGACATGAGAATCCACCTGAGGGTTTTCCTACTTGGAGAAATAATTATCCGCCAAAGGGTATGCAAAGGCCAAGCGTTTTTTGAGGCGTTATTTTTCCACCCCTCCTCTAAATGATCCACTAACTGACCAGAGAGAGGAAATACAGTGGCCTCTCCCTTAATATCCTTAAAGGCATATTTGATTTGCCCAAGGGGGGATCCTCAATCAAGGCCGCACGGACTGCCCGTATAAGGCCAGGTATATAGACTTTAGACTTTGACTCCGCCTCCTTAGTACGAAGGGGCTCTTGGTCCGAAAAGTAAAAAATATCACCATCATCAGACGTGACGTCATCCTCAAACTAAACTGTATGACACACTAAAGGCCACTTAGGAGGGCGTAATGAGGACTCCCCCTGTAAAACGTCCGTGTTGTACCAAATTGGACAATTAATTCACCCACGCAGGCTCCTGCGAGACCTGGGGGGGTGAAAGCGGGAGACACTGGGGTACCATCAACTGCCTGGGGAACCCCTGTATGGGTTATGAGACTACCGACTGCTGCGATAACCACATCTGGGGAAACGCAGGGGGCGTCGCCAGCTCTCCCACAAGTGTTGTAAGTGCCTTAGCAAAACAAGGCCAGAGCGGTTCCTTCACAGGCTCAGTGACAGAAATCGGGCGTGATATAAGATAACATGCCCTACATAATCCCTCAGTGTTCCCATCACCCTCCGCTAATGGTACATTACATGTGGTACACTTTAGCAGAAGAGGAAAGTCACATTCACTCTGACATGAGTGTAAACGGAGCGTATGTGACTCCCCTCACAGAAAATACTTTTACTGTGAGGCAATGAACACCCTGCAACACCGCACCGCAAGGGCTTTAGCAGAGGAAGAACAGGGATAGTAAAATGGCTGACAGTCAGAAGTGAAAGTACAGGCAGACAGCGCTAGCATTAAGTCACATACAAGGCAGAAATAAATCCCTGCACTACCAGCACTATGATCAACTACACAGAGACAGAGCCTGGTAGGATAGTGTTGCATACTCTGACCTTGTCAGAGGAGAGGTATGCGGGGGACCCGGTCCGCGATGCACCTGTATAAAGCGTCCGTCCAGCAGCGTTTGCACACCTCCACAGAAATGGCCGCTGAGGGGAGGCGGCCCCGGGGGAGGAGTGCTGACACAGCCCGGCAGGCCGCTATGGAGAGTAACTGTGCAGCGATGGAGGCGCCGGCTGTGAAACAAGAAAGGTGCGCTCCCCTGACATGCAATTAACCACTGGGACGCTGGAGCTTTACCGCTCTGCTGCAGCCCGCTGTCCCTGGTGGTCTAGTGGAAGCGCAAGTTAATACCTGACTCTACACGCAGCCTGTCCCCAGGGAGCCCCCTGCCTGAGGACCAAGGACTGTATCGGCGGGTACCCTCCGCGGGACCCTGCCGCTTACCTGACCCCCTTAAATCCGGCCACAGTCCGCTAGCTGTGACCCCAGACACCTACCAGCATCCCCGGATCAGTACCGGCGTTCTGGTCCGGAGGGCTGGAGGAGCGACAGCATAGACATTAGTACTGTATGCTGTACAGCTCTTGTTGCAGCAACGCTGTTTAAAGAACTTCAGGGGCTGTTAACAGCCCCCCTCTGAAAATGGTGACCCGACTCGGAGCCGGGCATCGACAAAACTGATTTCCCTTGGCTCGGGGTATAGAAGAGGACCTCAGTGCATCCTGGGAGGCTGAAAAAAACTTAACTCTGTGGTGCCCGATGACTACCACCATCACCTATACCCCAAGGTATCTTGTGGATACCCTATGGACCCTGATGTAGAAAGTGGAAGCATGTATAACACTTGTCACCCAGTTTCACAGTGGCTCACTGACGCCATGACGGCTGTACTAGTATTGGATGGTGAAATAAAAATGAGGATGATAGTGTGAAGGAAGTGCAAAAGGAAGATGAGGGGAAATTTGTGTCCTATATGACACTAATGAGGATGTTGATGATGAGGCTGTTTGCATAAATCAGCCACCAGTGGCAGCAGTTCCTGCTCATGATAAAAAGAAAGCCAGAAAAGCCACGTCTTGGGTGTGGAATTATTTATTTATTTTTTTAAACTTTTTAAGCAAATCACAATAAAATAGTGCAGTGAAATATTCATAAATAAAATCACAGCACATAATATGCTTATGAAGTAAAAACTATATCAATACAAAACAGTAATAAAGTTATTCATTTTCTCAGTGTAAGAAGACAAAAGTTTAGAAGCAAAAAAAATATATCTTGCGGCAACAATGTGGCGAACCGTCTAGGAGTGAGAGAGGGAATAAATAAAAACAGATAACAAGGGAAGATAAGGGGAAGAGGGGTGGGTGGACTCTACATAGGAAGACACTTCTATCGAAATGTGATAGAAATTTTTTTCAAATAAAATGTTGAATGGAGAAGGAATGTTTTGGTATGTCAACCAAGGGGACCATATATTATCAAAAGATTTCGAATAAAGCTGTCATGTATTCCATCTTGTAGACATACCATAAACATGATAATATTACCTGCATAGAAGGACTAGGGTTCTTCCAATCTGCTGCTATTTGGCAGTTCATAGCAGATACTATGTGTCGGAATAGCTTATTCTGATACCGGGACAGGGTGGGTAGGTACAAGGGAAGGAGAAAATGCTGAGGATCAGAGGGAATAGTGGTCTCAAAGAGGTGCGAAAGGAGATCTATAACCTGCCATATACTGGCTATTTTGGGACAGGTCCACCAGATATGCAAAAAAGTGCCCTCGCCACGGCAGCCCCTCCAGCATCTATCCGAAGCATCGGGAACCATTACTTGTAGTTGCGATGGAACAGAATACCATCTATATAGCAATTTGTAAATATTTTCCTTAATTTTGACGCAAATAGAGCTGGCGGCAGCATTGTCCCAAATTTCCGTCCAATCCTCAGCATCTATAGAGTGCCCCAAATCTCGCTCCCACGCCAATTCATGAGAATCCCGAATGGGACTTACTTCTTCCCTTAACAAAGAGTAAATAGTAGATATAAGGCCCCTAGTGGAGGGTCGTCTCCAACATATAGACTCAAAGGAAGTCAAAGGTCTGCTAATCAGGATCGAGCTAATTTTGGAGTGGAATGGTCTAATTTGTAGAAACCGAAATAATTCTTTGGATGGGATTGTTACTCTATCTCTGATTTCAGAAAATTGTGGAAAATTTGTATCTATAGTGATATAATTTACATAATAGACATTACCCGATGGCCAGGCAGTAAAGGAAGATTTGCATAAGCCTGGAGGGAAAATAGGATTGTGAAATAATGGAATAAAAGGGGACGGGCCTGGGGCTAACTTAAAACGTCTATTGATTAAATCCTAAATTGCTAAAGAGCGGGAAACTACAGGGTGAGAAGAAACTATCCGGGGGCGATGAATCCTAGAAAGCCATAACAGGGAAGATACAGTAGACAAACCAGCTCCTCAGTTTCGATAGCCACCCAGACCTTCCTTGCATTAAAATTACACCACTGAGCACAATGAGAGCGGCGCAGCATAATAATATTTTTTCAAATCAGGGATCCCTAATCTTCCTCCCCTGCAAGAACGCTGAAGCAACTTTATTCTGATCCGCGGGCGTTTCCGATTCCATATGAAGTTTGATACTGAAGGAATTTGAAAACATAGGGAGGGATGTAAATCGGGAGGGTCTAAAATAAATACAAGAGCCGAGGGAGAACGCTCATCTTAACAGAATGTATTCGGCCTATCCAAGAGATAAGATAATTGGACCAATCATGCAAATCAGACCTAATACTATCTAGAAGGCGGGGAAAGTTTGCCTGAAACAGCTGAAGATAGTGATGAGTTAAGAAAACCCTGAATTATTTGATCTTTTTATGGCAGATACAAGGGAGCATGGCCTCCAGAGTTTGCTTTAGGGTAGCAGGGATATAGAAAATCGAGAACTTCAGTCTTGGTAACATTAATTTTATAACCCAAGTGTTGAGAATATGAATTTATTTCCTCTAGAAGTGAATTTAGGGATTGGGCTGGATCAGTGAGAGAAACAAACATCGTCGGCATAAAATGCAATTTTATATTCAGAGGGGCCTGTGGATATTCCAGAGATAGATCTATTACAACGGATCCTTGCCGCCAGAGGTTCCATAATCAGAGCAAATATTAAGGGAGAGAGGGGACAGCCCTGCCGAGTACCGTTAGTGATCCCAAAACTAGAGGAGTAAACACCATTAACCGAAACCCGTGCCGTGGGGGAACGGTAAAGCACCAAAACGCCATCTAAAAATTTGTCTGAGAAGCCCATTTTGTCTAGGAGAGCAAATACGAAGGGCCAGGAAATGCGGTCGAAGGCCTTCTCCGCGTCTAAAGCTAAAATCAGAGAAGGAAGTTTCCTTTTATGAATGGAATATATTAGATCAATAGCCCATCTAGTGTTATCCGATGCTTGACGTCCAGGTATAAACCCGACCTGATCCAGATGCATCAAATAAGAAAGCAGAGGAGCTAACAGAGTTGCTAAGATTTTAGCATAAAATAGTGAGATCGGTCTATAGTTAATACAGTGAGTAGGATCACGATCAGGTTTAGGGATCACCACAATATCGGCCCGGGCTGTATCAGGAGCAAAAGAAGCGCCATCCAAGATGTCATTAAATAAAGATATAAGATATGGAGCAAGTTCCTTTGCAAATAACTTATAGTATTGGGCTGTAAACCCTTCGGGGCCCGGGGCGGCAGAGGAACACATTGATCTAATAGCAGCTATTGTCTCATCTGAAATACGGTCATTGAGAATAGTTAATTGGGATTCTGAAAGACTGGGTAGGGGGGTAGAGGATAAATATGAACGCACCCCCTCGGCTCCAGCAGAGGTGGGAAGGGAAGATTCCGACAAATTATAAAGGGAACCATAAAAGGTCCGAAATTCCTCAGCCATAACTTCAGGATCATAAGAGAACCAGAAGACTGGGAGTGTAGTTTGTCTATCGCACCTAATGCTTGCCTACGACGCAATTTATTAGCCAATAAAGAATCAATTTTGTCAGCTTTATCATAAAAGCGTTAGAGTTTTTGCAAGATAAGCGCAGCTCGGCGAGACAGAAGGGCATTAAGCTGACCTCGTAGTTTCTCAATTTGGGTTAACACGGAGGCGCTAGGGGATTTCTTATGTTGAATCAACAGTATGGAAATTTGTGACTCAAGGAAATGAATTTCCTGCGCAGCTGCTTTCCTAACCGCTGAGGTTTTAGAAATGAGAAAGCACCATATAGTAGCCTTATGGGCTTCCCAGAGGATACTAGAGGAAATATCAGGGGAGGTATTCTCAAAATAGCGGGTCACCGCCAATTTTATTTCAAGCAACGCTGGGGGATGTTGTAAGAGGGAGTCATCAAGGCGCCAATTACACTTCCCAAGAGGAGAACGATATATATCTAAAAGAATATAAACACCTGCATGGTCTGTCCATGTAAAGGGGGAAATACCAGCTTCTGTAACCATAGAGGTAAGAGGAGGAAATATGGATCATATCCATCCTGGAATAATGTTGATGTGGAGCTGAAAAATGAGTATAGTCCTTGGCATGAGGATGTTTAAGACGCCAGGAATCACAAAGGCCGTAATGTTTAAGGGAAGCCAGGAGAGTATGAGAAGCTCTAGGAAGAGACATCCCGGAGGAGTTTGCAGGTGGGTTAGATCTATCTAACAGGGGATCAATAATGGTATTAAAATCACCACTCATAATAATATGGCCCTGTGCCACTTTGCTAATACGCCTAAACAGAGAATCAAAGAATTGGGGCTGGTCTTGATTAGGAGCGTACACTGACACCAGGGAGAAAATCTCAGTGCGGAGGGTACCAATCACTATAATGAATCGACCCTCTGGGTCTAACACAGTTTTGATATGGACAAAAGGGATATTACGACTAATTAAAATGGCCACCCCACGTTTTTTGCAACTAGCTGAAGCAAAGAAGGTCTGGGCGAACCGCCTACCTCGGAGCTGGGAATGCAGGCCCGTAAGATGCGTCTCTTGTAGGAATGAAACATCGGCTTTCTCCCTCCTGCAAGCCCCCAAGAAAAAACAGTACGCTTCTTAGGAGAGTTAAGACCATTCACGTTAATGGATAGCAATTTAATAGACATGGAGAAATATATAAAGAAATGCTACATACATAACACAAATATAATGAATAATAAATTTGGCCTAAGTAGAGCCACCCTTGGGGACATAAAGAAGTGGAAGGGAAAAACATGGGAGAACCACAGAAAAGAGAAAACAAAAAAAGAGAAACAGAAAACCCATTTGGGTAAAGACCCTGGTAAATTGGGTCCCAAGTAAGGACCGCAAAATAATCAGTCAACATAACATTTATCAAAAGTATTGAAGGGAGCATGGGGGTAGTGGAAGGACCGTCAAATAGAGTCAGGGCTGCCTGGACCCTTACATAGAAGATCGGCAATAACCAAATCAAACAAAAATCCCTGTGGTACAGGGATCATAAACCTGCATCAATATAAGAAAAAAATAAATAAATGGGAAGAACAGGGAAGGAGGGGAGGAGGAAAAGGGGAGGAATGGGCAAGGGTAGGGGGGCAGGGGAAAGAGAAAACACAGAATATAAACCTGGACACACATAAAAATAATAACGTATGATCACAAAGAACCAGAAAGAGATAGGGAGGACTGTTCCTCCCAAGTAACATAAGAAAATTACAATGCAAGGGATTTAAACCCTATCAGAAAAAAATTAAACCACCATAGAGTAACCTCACAGTTCAAGTGGGTTCAGAGTTCACAGATTGGTGGCGGGATACCCTCATCCAGTCCGATAACAGAAGTTGGGAGCGTTGTGGTTTGGGAGAAAGTGTAGTGGTTACCGGAACAGAGGTTGGCGTCGGGAGGAGGTTAAGCTTGGCTAGTAATTCTTGACCTTGAGAGAGGGTCTCGACATTATGCGTAGAATTATTTGCTGAGACCTGGAGCATAAAGGGGAATCCCCAGCGATAACGGATTTGATGCTGTTGCAGAATCCTAGTAACCGGCTGAAAGTCTCGCCGTTTTTGAATAGTGGAGGGGGCCAGGTCCTGAAAGACTTGCAACTGCATATCTTGGAAGGGAATCACTGGAGAGTCTCTGATAGCTGACAGGATCCGTTCCTTTGAACGGAAATAATGGAAACGGACAATGACGTCCCTAGGTGGTTGAGTAGGAGAGGGTTTTGAGCGAAGTGCCCTGTGGGCTCTGTCACAAACAATCTTCATCTGTGAGGATTGGCACTATGTCTTGAAAAAAGTATTTTAGAAATGATGCCAAGGAAGAGCAAAGGACTGATTCTTCTATGTTACGGATACGCAAGTTATTACGGCGAGATCGATTCTCTTGGTCTTGTCTTTCTTTGAGTGTCTCCATCTCGTCATGAAGTCTGCAAAGTTCTTTATCAAGGCGTTGTTGGGAGTGGCATAAGTCGTCCGATTTGTATTCCAGAGCATCTGTTCTATTGCCGAGAGAAGTCAATTCTGATTTAAATTCCGTTATGGCTTTAGATAACTCTTGTTTGAATGCAGATTGGACTCCCTCTAACAAACCCGTCATAACTGCTTGAATTTGGGGATCTATACCTGCGTCAGACAAGCATGGAGATGACGGGGACTCCGGAAGCAGCGAAGAACTCTGAGAGCCCTTAGATTTAGATCCGAAAAAATTTGCAGTGGACAGTGGAGGTTATTTACTTCTCTGCGACATAGTGAGGCAGTAATGAAAATTAAAAACAAAAAAAGGTACCGTATGAGAAATAAGACACAGGGTTCTACAATATTGGTCCAGGCAGGCTGAGTGGTAATATTAAACGTACATCTTTAGCTCGTATGCTTCGAGGGGAGCATTAGAGACAAAAGAAAAATTAAAATAAATAGCAAATGCCACTTTCAGAGCTTAATGTAGTAATCACTAAGTACCACCGGAGGGGGCCAGAGTTTAAGAAATAGCCAATACCAGTATCAGAGTGAACAAAAATTAGGGGGAAAGCATACAAAATAAATGATATTAACCCTGTGGGGCATGTGAAAAGGGGCTTGGACTGGTAGTTATGCAGGTTACCAGGTACTGAAGGGCCAACAAATCTCCAGACCTCAATTCCAGTGCCAAAGCAAGGGGGGGGCAGACAAAACAGGGCTATATGAAAGGAGATAGTTTCCCTGCAGGGACTCACCACCCCCCAATCACTCCACGCTCTCCAGAGTATCTCACAAAGAGGAAGCACTTCCGACAATCAGGGCTGTAAAGCTGACAGCCCGGCTGGGACTTGCTGGGAACAAAGCAAAAAATCCAAGATGGCCGCCGGAGTTTGCAGTGACCGTCTGGAGCCGTCCCCGGGAGCAGGAGCAGCACAGGACCCAACACAGCAGTAGGGAGGCAGGGGTCAGGGTCCAGAGAGGTGTCCTGTGGTTAGCGGGGAACGCTCCACCGGGCGCCGGCAGTCAGGGAGTCGCCGACCAAACACTGCCGGAGGTCCGCTACGGCCGGTCTCCAGAGTCCAGTCCCCGGCTTGAGAGGAAGCAGGTAGGCTGCAATCCGCGAGCGCGCCTAGCGCACCCCGATTCCGCGAACCTTACTAACTGAGGTGATAGAAGGCACAGGGGTGTGGGGAGGGCACTTGGCTAGTACTTCTGGCCACAATAAGGGCTATAGAGGCTCGCGGAGTCTATAGAGGGCCAGAGCCCAGAAAAAACTAGACTGCCTCCATTGACAGTCAGGCCAAACCCCCGGGTGAGGAATTATTTTAATCTAAATTCTGACAACAATTGTGAAGGCATCTGTTCCATTTGTAAAGCCAAAGATAGCAGAGGAAGGGATGTTAACCATCTAGGCACCTCCTCCCTGTTACGTCATTTGCAGCGAGTTCATGCAATTTGTTTAACAAAATTATAATAATTTGTAATTTAATAACAAGCAGTCAAGTATCAGCAACTGTACCAGCAGTTTGGACCATAACATGCAATCTCCACCACCAACACCCTCATCATCAACCTCCTCCTTAATAATTGAAGGTAGTCCTTCCAAAAAATTGTTTTGTGGAGGCCCAAACAAAGCAAGTTCAGCCACGAAAGTGTCAGCCCTAGTGGCTAAAGTGCTTGGTTTGTTAAACTGTGAATGTCCTTTTTACTATCCCACATAAGAGTGGGTGGGAGGGACAATTCCATCTTGCACCTCTTTCCTTTACATTTTGCACAACTTGGGGCATTGCCGACTGACATTATTATAGTTTATTAAACTGCCATCCTGTCTGCCACGGCTGTGTGGCAATGTTTCATAGATATGTCCTATATTTTATTTAAACGCCGTGCGTTTGTGCCGCTGCTCTGTTGCTTACTTTAGCCAGCCAGCTCGCTGCAGCCTTTGGCCTATATTGGTGAAAAATAGTGAAATCAATATTGTGATCTGTGAGATGGTTAAAAATGCCTAGAAATGCCTGAAAATGATTGTTATTAAGGTTAATAATACTGTAGGAACAAAAACAGGCCCAAATTATGTGGTTTTAGCCGTTTATATAATTTTTGGGGAAAAATACAGATCCAAAACCAGAAAAAATCCCGATCCAGATCCAAAACCAGGGGAGATCCAGATCCAAAACAAAAACACGGGGGTAAGCGCACACTTCCAGTTTAAACTCCTGCAGACGGCAAACAAAAACTGACCATGCTAGGGTATAGGGAAAACGGAGCATGGGCTGCTGGGTGAAGGAAACGGTTTGGTGCACGGACTCCTACTCCAGAGGCCACTGTCTAAAGCCTGCGTGTCCCCCCCCCCCTCCCTATGGAGAGAAGAAACCTGCACTTCCTGTCTGTAAGCCTGTTGGGGGCATTACATGGAGACACTCAGACTAACAAAAAATCAGGGAAAACACATCACTGCACTATACAGAAGGTGGACAAATACAACAGTGTTAGGATTCTATATCCAACCAAGGCACAAATGACACAGAAACCATTCAGTAAAGGGAAATTAAATTTATTCTACTTGGCAACATGCATAAGAATTTAGTTTCTTCCAAAAATAGGTAACGTTAAGTATAACAAATAAAGGCTAAACAGGAAACAGAACGTAATTCATTTTTGTTTTGTTTTTTTCAAATAAAACCAGGCGGTTTTCTATTATAAAAGGCAAAGAGGGATGATTCTACTTCATGCTATTGGTCCTCTGTTCCGCCGTAGGTGCATGAGTGTTATACAGACCACAAAATGGCTGCCTTTGCTCTGTGCAGTCAGTGGGTTCCCAAACATACAAGTGAAGTATTTCCAATTAGTAATTTCTCAGAGCAACGAGTAACATTCACAAAAATTTGCAAAATTTAAAGGACTAAAACAGGACTGAGGCTTAAACTGAAGGAGAGGGAGCTGTGATCTCTGCTGGATAAGAGATGTTCAGCCTCAGGAAGGACACAGAAATGGCCACTTTGCAGTTCGCTATATAAACAGAGCACTTACAGGGGGTCTATTTCTGACAACTGGTATACAGGTAGCTGTGCAAATCAGTGTTGGATACCACACCCCCCAAAGTGCACATATATTGGTGAATGTTACACAATGCAAACAGATACTGGATCAACTTGTACAGTTTACTGGACATTTAAAGTGAACTAATAAAAAAAAAAAAAAAAAAAAGAAGAAGAGGTGATTGTGGGAAACTTTGAAAACTATTTTGCAAGTATATGATCGAGCTCCCGGAATATAAGCTTGCCATTCCAATATATACTGATACACAGTTTATAAAGCTTTAAATGGCAACTACACTCAAATTATTTTGCCTTATTAAAACCATCATTACTGTTATAAGCGCCATCTATTAGAAATAGGACCTCAGCTTGAAATCACGTGAACATCTGCCAAGTAGCGTCAGAGTCTTTGTGAGGTTTCAACAGCTGATTTCAGGCAGTGGTCAAGTGTCTATATCGAAGGCGTTATACCGGTAAGCCGTACCCCCGCAAAATTATTGAGCAGGGGATTTATAGCAAAGCTATAAAACTTTGCTAATAATAATAATAATAAAATTATACAGGCAACAGCAAACAGTAAAATAGAAAGCAACACATTGTGTTATTCTTTGTTAAGCAAAATACTTAAGTGTTTTCCATTACAAACTGTACGACCTTGGTAGGGGAGACCAGCCAATCACTAACAGCAGGGTCCCTGCCAGCCACGCTCGGTACTGCTCGCAGCAGGAGAATCCTGACCAGGGCTGTGGCGTTTCAATCACTGTAGAGTCAGTACGTAGAAATGTACCATCTCCAGCAGCAAAGTAAAAACTTACATTAACTATATAACAATATATGGTAACTATAATATTTTGTACTTGCATTAATAATTTTATACTTTTTTCCAGTAAAAATGTGATCAATTTTAATTGACAATGTTTTTTTTTTTAAATATAAAATTACTATATCAAAGAAGCTTCCATTGAGATCAGCTATATTTAAACCATACATCAAGGAAGAAAACATTGTGAGTGTAGGACGCGGTGCAGAGGTGAAGGTAAAGAGACATTTACTGCGCAGCAAAGTTTTCTTGTGGATACATCTTAGCCATGTACACTTTATGTTGGTAGCCCGACGATTTCCGTGGTGGTGATGAAATCTCTTGTGCTACCATTTTACTGCAGTAAATTTGTTATCACTAATTATTAGAGATGAGTAGTTTGGATCTCAGTACAAGGGACAAAGTCATTTTTCATGGGGCAAACATGATGTTTTGTCCATTAAACATGACATTTTGCCTTGTTCCGAGATCCAAACTTGGTGAGAAAATGTGATCCAAACATGAACCGCTCGGCTCTACTAATTATTAGACATTTGCCGGCCGGAGTGCTGAAATCAGAAGGTTTGGCGTACCAAGTCTACACCCCTTGATCTGACAAAACATATCTTATGCAAACCCCTCGTACGCAATGGCCACATTACAATGCTTTAGAATACTAACTTGTCAATGTGGCTAGAAAGTGTCCAAGCCGGTTTGGCCCATTAGTCCTAGGCACGTCTCTTAAGGGGCATACACAAGGGGCAATGTGCTGTATCCCTTGAAATTTAGAGAAGGGCATACACACGACACGATATATTTGACTGATAACTTTCAACGATATATTGTTCCATGTGTATGCATTGAACGACCAACGATGCGTGCGCCCGCTGGACGATATCAACTTTGGTCGTCCGTACATGCAGGCCAATATGGATGATATCGTCAAGAATGGTCTGTTCTGAGATGTGGCAGATTGACCTCACTGAAGGATATCTGTCAGTGTGTACACCCAATATCGTTTGTCCTGCACTACAGAAAGTTCAAGGGTTATCTTTCACCAATATCGTTCATACAGAACATCGTCCAGTGTGTAATGTACCTTTAGAAGTCAAACATGAATTAAACATTCTGTAAGTCATATGGTTTTAATACAACAGTAGTGAATAACCTATATGGAAAGTTTGTATAGGACCAATAGAAGAAGCACAGCACAGAGAGATCGGTAGCTGGGACACTGCAATGACAAAGGCACAAAGCAAGCGATGGGTGAGCGAGCCACGAGAAACTGCATAACTATAGAATGTGAATAGCCATCTGCTCACTAACTACTGAGGCCCATTCATAACAACTGGTGCATGTATAACCACTGGTGCATGTATAACCACTGGTGCATGTATAACCACTGGTGCATGTATAACCACTGGTGCATGTATAACCACTGGTGCATGTATAACCACTGGTGCATGTATAACCACTGGTGCATGTATAACCACTGGTGCATGTATAACCACTGGTGCATGTATAACCACTGGTGCATGTATAACCACTGGTGCATGTATAGCCACAAAGATGCTGTAATCCTTCTGCTTCCAATGCTTTAATCTAAACTATAAAGCGAACAATCTAACTGGGTGCCAAGGATTCTAGAAACCGCTTTAATGTTTGTTACAGTTATCTGTCCACCAGTTTTCATAAAACGTCCTCTAACGAGCTCAGGAGTGTACCAGGGAAGGAAGGATTCGGCATTACACATTCCTCATCCTTCCCGATAGGACCGGGAAGTCCTCCGGTAGGAGAGCATGGTCCCGGCATGTTGGACAGGTGCTTTGAGTGTTCAGCCACTTCTTGATGCACTGCAGAGAGATACATGAATTATAATCTATGTCACTTGTGCGACAATCATTTACGTTATTCTGACCAATTTGTGAACAAAGGTGGTGGAATTGTCCAGCTATTTGCAAAAGAATATTGACCCAAAACAATGCGAATTTACAAAGCATTTCCCTTCAGATGATACAACCGGCGTTTTCCTATATAGACCAGTCTGATACACGGCGATACTCACATGTGTGTGGAAGCAGTGTCCACAGTCCAGCCGATGCACCGGGAACTGCTTCAGCTCATCGTGGCAGATGATGCAGGGTTCATCGTTATAGGACTGTATAAAGGAAAAGAGAAAAATAGTCGGTGACTAACCCCTAACCACGTTATTGGTGCGCTAAAGTTTTAGGTTAAGCAAAGACCATGAATAGTACTGCGATATACCGCACCTCTGAAGCATTAGCGCACTGCCATTTGTTCTTCGCTCCCCCGGTGACCACTCTCCACGGCTGCTTAGGCTGGGGTGAAGGAGGGGGCTGGGCACGGCCTGGCCCTGGTGTAGATGCCGGCTTCTGCAGGAAATAATGTGAGATGTGACTACATCGCCGCAGCTGAGATACGGAGACGAGAGATTAGCCTGTGATGGTTCTCACCGGCGAGGCTGGGGATGGGACCTTGGCCTGGTAGTCCAGTATGTGTTCCGTCACCCGGCTTATGAGTTCCTCATGTGAGAAGCCAGAAAGTGTCCCATTATTTCGAACACGGAAATCCCTAATGAAACTGGCAAGATCGGCACTGGGGGAACATTGAAAACATCAGTGTGGACCAGAGATAAATAATATAATATTACTACATGGCGTGATCAGCAAGAGCCTCATTTGCCCACTCTGCAGCAATAGTGAGGAGACATCCATATTCTGTAAGGACAATAATTTCACTAGAACCAGGGAATTGCCTCTAATCTAACCAGACCCAATGTGAAGAAAAGCTGTCGGGGGGAGGAGACTGAGCTTTTTTGCCATTTGTAAAGTGCCGAGGCTCCTTGCACCTATCAACACACCCCATGGCTCTTCCAGTGTCCGCCAATGGCTGCCTAAGAAAACTACAAACAAACCTACCTGCATTAACACAAGCCCCTTGTGTCCTGACCTCACAGGAGATTTATTTATACTGACAGTACAGAAGGAACCCGTCAGATCTATAGCTACAGGTAAATCCCCATCTCATAGGCTGGTACTGTCAGCGCAGAATGCATACTCAGAGCAGACAGGGACTCAAACACCTCTCTATAAGTAGCCATCTCCACCTCTCAGGATTCAGCATGCCTAGGGAGGAACATGGATGATGGAATAAAACAAGAGATATGGTAAGAACTTACCTTTGTTATCTCTGTTTCTACGAAGTCCATAGGGTCCACAGGGTGACCTTGGGGTATAGCTGGATCCTCGGGCACCACGGAGTTAAAGCTTTTAGCTGCTCCCAGGATGCACTTGGGTCCAACCTCCCCTATACCCCGCCCCCGAGCCACAGGCACCTCAGTTGGTAAGCAGCCCAGGCCGGAGGAGGAGACGAAACAGAGAGAAGGAAGACTGGAACACACAAGAACCATACTCACAGAAATGGGAGACGGAAAACCGGTGACCAGTCACAGAGCCCATATGAAGCCAGGTGTGTCAGAGCGGGTGCCCTGTGGACCCTATGGACTTCGTAGAAACAGAGATAACAAAGGTAAGTTCTTACCATATCTCTTGATTTCTACTTCAGGGTCCATAGGGGTCCACAGGGTGACCTTGGGGATGTCCCAAAGCAGTCCAACTAAGGGCGGGGACGCTCCTGTGCTGATAGGAGAAGCCGGCGCCCAAAGGATGCATCCTGAGAGGCAAAGGTGTCAAACGCATAGAACCTCAAAAAGGTCTGAGTGGAAGACCAGGTGGCCGCCTTACAGAGCTGAACAGCAGAGGCGCCACGGCTAGCAGCCCAAGAAGGGCCCACAGACCGAGTGGAATGAGCTTTAACAGAGGCTGGAACAGGTAAACCCTCCTGCATATAAGCCTCAATAATAACAGAACGAAGCCAACGGGCTAGAGTCTGTTTGTTGGCAGTCCAACCCCTCTTGTGAAAACCAAAGATAAACAAAGAATCCGACTTCCTCACAGAACTAGTCCGGTCCACATAAACCTGGAGTGCACAGACAACGTCTAATGAAGTCTCCCCAGCCGAAAGATCAGGCGACTGAAAGGCTGGTACAACAATTTCCTGATTAATGTGGAACCTGGAAACCACCTTAGGCAGGAAATCAGAACAAGTGCGAAGCATCGCTCTGTCCTGATGAAAAATCAGAAAAGGAGGACGACAAGAAAGCGCCCCCAAATCTGAAACCCTCCTGGCAGAAGCAATTGCCAAGAGGAAAACAGTTTTAAAAGTTAGCCACTTGAGCTCCACTGACTCCAAGGGCTCAAAAGGCGGACCCTGTAAGGCCCGAAGAACCACCGCCAAATCCCACGGGGCCACAGGTGGCACAAAGGGAGGCTGGATTCTCAAAACTCCCTGGAAAAAGGTGTGTACGTCCGGCATAGCAGCGATCCTGCGCTGGAACCACACCGACAGAGCAGACACGTGCACCTTCAGCGAAGAAAGACGTAATCCTAAGTCCAAACCCGACTGAAGGAAAGCCAGAATACGCGAAACCCGGAACACCTGGGGATCATAGTTTCTGGCCTCGCACCACTGAAAGTAAATGTGCCACACTCTGTGATAGATCCTCTTACGGAAGCAGGCTTGCGCGCCCTCAGCATGGTGGTAATAACGGAGCTAGAAAAGCCCCGAGACCTCAGGACGGCTGTCTCAAGAGCCACGCCGTCAAAGATAGTCGACCCAGATCCGGGTGAAGACAGGGTCCCTGAGACAACAGGTCCCGCCATTGAGGTAGGAGGTACGGAGCGTCAATGGACATGCTCCGCAGATCGGAGTACCACGGCCTTCTGGGCCACGCTGGGGCCACCAGGATCAGTGTGCCTCCGTCCTGTTTGAACTTGCGCAGGACCCGAGGCAGCAGAGATATCGGAGGGAACAAGTAAGCCAGTTGAAACAGCCATTTCACCGACAGCGCGTCTATCAGACTTGCGCCTGTGTCCCTTGTCCTTGACCCGTACACAGGCAGCTTGTGATTGTGACGGGAGGCCATCAGGTCCAGCTCTGGCAGCCCCCACTTGTCCACGAGTAGTTGGAATACCTCTGGATGAAGCGACCATTCCCCGGGATGCACGTCGTAACGGTTGAGGAAGTCTGCCTCCCAATTGAGGACTCCTGGGATGAAAACTGCCGAGAGAGCTGGAAGATAGCGCTCCGCCCAAGCCAGGACGCGGGACACCTCCGACATCGCAGCTCGACTGCGAGTCCCTCCCTGGTGATTGATGTACGCCACCGTGGTGGCGTTGTCTGACTGCACCTGAACGGCCCTTCCGTGAAGAGCGGTGCTGGACGACTGCAGGGCTCTGTATACTGCCCGCAGTTCCAGGATGTTGATGGGAAGAATCGCTTCCTCCGCCGACCAACGACCCTGAAGTGACAAGGAGCCTTTCACCGCCCCCAACCCCGGAGACTGGCATCTGTCGTGAGTAGAACCCATTCCGGGATCCAAAAGGGGCGCCCCTCTAGGAGACGAGCCGTCTGCAGCCACCAGGCTAGGGACAGAGGCACCTCCGAGGACAACACCAGCATCTGAGAGCGGATCCTGTGTGGCAATCCGTTCCATTCCGAAAGAATCAGCCCCTGCAGGGGCCTGGAATGGAACTGGGCAAACTCCACCATGTCGAATGCCGACACCATGGACCCCAAAACTCTCATCGCTGAGTGCAGCGACACACTACACTCTGCCACTGCTCAGACAACTGTGAATCTGCAGCTGTAAGGAGGAGACCTTCTCTGGAGTCAGAAAAATCCGTTGCTGACGAGAGTCCAGCAGGGCCCCCAAATGAACCATCCGCTGTGATGGGATGAGGGAGGCCTTCTTCCAGTTGATCAACCAGCCGTGCGCCTGTAGACAAGCGACCGTCAGGTGGAGATGCTGGATCAGTACCTCCGGGGAGCTTGCCAGCAAGAGGAGGTCGTCTAGATACGGTAGCAACCGTATTCCCTGGCTCCGAAGGTGAGCCGCCATAACCGCCATCACCTTGGTAAATACCCTTGGTGCCGTGGAGAGACCAAAGGGTAGAGCCCTGAATTGGTAGTGGTTGTGGAGAATAGCAAACCGCAGAAACCGCTGGTGCGATGTTGCTATAGGCACATGGAGGTAGGCGTCCTGGATATCCAGGAAGACCATATAATCCCCCGGTTCCATCGCCAGAATGATGGAACGCAAAGTTTCCATCCTGAATTTGGGAACCCTGAGAAACCTGTTCAGGGACTTCAAATTGAGGATGGGGCGATGAGAGCCATTGGGTTTCTGCACCAGAAACAGCGTAGAGTAATACCCCATCCCACGTTGAGACTGTGGTACGGGTATAATGACCCCCGCCGTCAGCAAGGCCTCTATGGCTTCCTGAACCTGCAAGGCCTTGGTTTTGTCCTGAGAAGGACTCGTGCAAAAAAACTGGCAAGGCGGCCTGTGCCGAAAAGACAGGGCGTACCCCTAGGAGACCACTTCTCGCACCCAGGAATCCGTGGTGGTATTGTGCCAGCACTGGGCGAATTGAAGAAGTCGGCCTCCCACTCTGGGGTCCCCCAGAGGGAGGCCCGTCCCATCACGCAGAAGGCTTATCTTCTTGCTTGGAAGAAGGGCGCCTAGCACTCCAGGCTTGCTTCTTTGGCTTTGAGGCGGTCTTGGGTGCGGACTGCCTCGGGAAGGACTGACCCTTTGCCTTGCCCAGAACCCGAAAGGAACGAAAGGCCGAGCTCCGGACCTTAGCAGGTGTAGTAGCTGAAGGGAGGAAGGCTGACTTGGATTTTGCCAGGGTATCAACTATTTTGTCCAGGTCCGGACCAAATAGTAATTCTCCATTAAAAGGTAAGGCCTCCAAGCCTTTCTTTGAATCCGCGTTTGCTCTCCAAGACCGCAACCACAAGGATCTACGAGCAGACACTGCTGCCGCCGAAATCCTAGAGGTCAACAGGCTAGCATCCAACGATGCTTCTCCAATGTAGGAGGCGGCATCTCTCATCTGTCCTAACAACGCACTCTGGACGTCCGGAGCTTCATCCGTAAACGTGTCCTCCAAGGCGTTGGCCCACCCCTCAATGGCCTTGGCCACCCAGGAGATTGCCATGGACGGCCGGGCTACAGCCCCTGAGAGAGAATAAATAGACTTTAGACAAGTCTCCACCTTCATGTCCGTAGGATCCTTCAGCGAGGATAAAGACGGCAATGGCAAAGTAGCACTCCTGATGAGGCGTGTTACATGGGAATCGACTGCAGGCGGAGTTTCCCATTTCTTACAATGCGCATCCGGGAATGGATAATTGGACGCCAAGCGTTTCTGTGGCAGGAAACGCTTACTGGGTGTCTGCCAGGCCACCGCCACGTGATCAGTCAACTGATCAGACAAGGGGAACGCTGCAGAAGTAACCTTAGGTTTTTTAAAACTAGGATACCTCGACTTGGGAGCGGGTGCCTCATCCTCAATCAGAAGAATGGCCCGCACCGTCTTAACCAGAACCCGCACATTGATGGAAGACTTAGTGTCTACCTCCTGGACTGAGGCATCTGAGGCTGAGTCATCCTGCACCTCACCATCATCCGAGGACCCCTCAGAATCCGAAAGATGCGCAGCCTGCGCCATGACTGAGCGTTTAGACGCCCTGGAGGGCACGTCACTGCGCAACATCGACTGAAAAGCCGAAAATGCCGCCGCCAAATCTTGGACAGTGTGGGAAAGCGCATCCACCCAGGGTGGAGGAGCTGCCACAGGAGCATGAAACGGCACCACAGCCTGCTGTGCCACAGGGGTGGACTGAATATACATTGTCAACCCCGCATAGGGACCAACAGGCTGAGACCCCGGGGGAGTCTGCAATAATTGTGGGACACCCGGGGAATGGGGGATGGCAGGCTGGGGCAACGCCCTAGTAGGGGCGGCAGTCGGGACCGACAGACGGTCCGCGATGGACACCAGCACCTGGGAAAACATCGCCCATGGTGGCTCCTGCGACATGGGAGGTTTAGACATACCAGGGAGCGCCTGGCACCGTCCGCACAGGCCGTCCTGTGACAAATCCTCCCTATCCACTCCTGCAGAACAGCGCCTGCAGGAGAACAATACCGGAGCCCCGGAGTGCTCAATCTCCTCCTCAGACATGACTTAGGAAACGTGCGCACTCACCAGTGTGCTAAACAACAGCCCACAATATGGTACTGTGTAGCACACAACTGTATGTGACGGACCTCACAAATACCTGATTATATAGGTGAGGTCTGTAGAAACACCCTTCCCCCGCACACCTGTAGGGCTTGTAGGAGAAGGAAAGGGATAGGTATAGGCTGACAGTAAGTAGAAATTAGCACAGACAGGCAGCACTAGCAAAAGTCACATACCATGCAGGAAGATATACTCACTGCACCTTTCCACTACAATCAACCTGCCCAGATTCAGTGTCTGGGAGGGCTATAGTGCTGTGTACACTGTCCTTGTCGGGGGAGAGGTACACAGGGGGACCGGTCCGCGTGCTCCCTGAAGATCTGCGCTGCCACTTGAAGAAAATGGCTGCTGGAGACCTCAGAGGAGGAGTGGCCCGAGTATCTGCAGCTCAGCGACGCCAGACTACTAGCTGAAAGGCGCGCTGAGCTGAGGGGAGGAGCCGCTAGACAGGGAAGGCTTCCTCCCCTGGCTAGCATATTTAACCCCCGGGTTGCCGGCATCCCGCTTGCCGCTTAATTTACCCTGGTGGTCTAGTGGTCTGGCGGGGTATGCCTCCGCTGGAGGGGGGGCCCGCCGCCGCTAGCGCCCCCGGTCTGTCCCCTAGACTGGAGGCAGGGGACTGCATTTAAAAGGAACCCGCGCACCGCCACTAATCAGCGGTGCGTGGCTTACCTTGATCTCCCCGGCGTCTTCCGGCAGCAGTCCCGGGGAAAACCAGAGTCCGGCTAGTACAGACTCTGGCTTCCCCCGCCGCGATCCACAGTTCAGTGCTGGCGTCGCGGCGCCAGCAGGGAGAAGGAGCAGCAGCGTGGGCGTCTGTACAGACAGCCCATCGCTGCTGCTCTAGAGAAAAAAAAACAAAAAACTTATAGTTAAAAATTAACCCCCCCCCCCCGCAGGGTGACCCGACTCCGGCCGGGCACCATCTTAAACTGAGGTGCCTGTGGCTCGGGGGCGGGGTATAGGGGAGGTTGGACCCAAGTGCACCCTGGGAGCAGCTAAAAGCTTTAACTCCGTGGTGCCCGAGGATCCAGCTATACCCCAAGGTCACCCTGTGGACCCCTATGGACCCTGAAGTAGAAAGAGACTTAGTCAATGTAAAATGACTGGTGACTTCTGTCCTTGGAACCCCACGCACACACTGGGCCTGATCCGGAGATGAACCAAAGCCCGAATTGGTCTGTATCTTGTGATTCTTCGTGATCGGTGTATGCGCCACATACTCAACTTGGAGCAACGACAATTCATGCCCATTTCATGCGCTTCTCACCAACGCCTGAGTGGGAGTTACTGGGTGACAACCCGGTGTCCGCGCGTCAGAAAAGCCTCCCATGGGTGTGTAACAAGAGTCGGGCGTATGGAGGGCGCATGCCGTTAACAGTCGCATCACCTGCGCCAAGCATGGGGCAAGGTGTTCGTGCCACTACTAGTGATGACAGCTGCTCTGGCGGTCTGAGGGTAGTACGTTCGCCCAGATGCCTATGACTGGAGAATACAGGATAGTCACATGGGGCTTTACCAACTGTGACCGCATTACGTGCGACTCAGAATCAGGCGCTCGGACTCAAGGAAACCATTTCCATAGTTCTATAGATCCTGCGAGCCAGAACTGAGGACCACTATGATGCAGCAACGGGCGCAACACGTAAAGTTAGAGTGACACAGCTAGGCACAAAGACTGAGGACCAATATACGTGAGCCGCACTACGCATCGCGTCAAGTATTGTTCTGCTGGGATGCAGTTAAAATGCCGACCAATCAGCATGCCGGGTGGCAAAATCCCAGCGCTGGAATCCCGAACTGGGGACAAGAGACCGGCACCAGAATCCAGACAAGAGGGGAGATTCTCAGCATGGGGATGCCGCTGTCTGTTTTTTGATAGCAGGCATCCCGAGTGCCAGGATTTCATACCCAACTAGTTCTGCTTAATCTGTGACTTGATACCAATTCCTCTGTGACAAATATACTAACCCTAAGTGCCTAGGACACTATAAAAGCTATAACTGGATGCAGCACGGACGGTGTAATGTTCAGCATTACTGCCTCACAGCACTGAGAGCTTGGATTTGACTCCCACCACAGCCCTGACTGTGTGGAGTTTGTATATTCTCCCCGTGCTTGCGTGGGGGTTCCCTCCCACACTCGAAAAATATACCGGCAGGTTAACTGGCTTGTGACACACACTTTCCCTTAGTGAGTGTACATGCGGTAGGGAATATAGAGTGTAAGCTCCACTGGGGCAAGGACTGATGTGAATGGCCAAATATTCCTTATAAAGCGCTGCAGAATACTACATGTGTGCGAGCTATATAAATAACTGGTAATAAATCAATTAAAAAAACATGATGCGAATAAGAAGCTAAATTCAAAAAGTACAGGAGCCATCACTACCCGTAGCAGAGCGTCGCACCAGGTGTGTCACAGGACTAAGGTAAAGTGAATTCTGATGAGGGGAGATTTGTCACCTGTACACATGCAGGTAAACGTCACACGCTGCACTGACAGATGAAAGAGAAACTTAGAGGTAAATTTACTAAAGTGAGTTTTTAGAAGTGAGTTTTAAAAAAAGTGATGTTGCCCATAGCAACCAATCAGATTCTAGCTATTATGTTCTAGAAGGTGCTAGTTAAATGTTAAGCAGAATCTGATTGGTTGCTATGGGCAACATCACTTTTGAAACTCACTTCTAAAAACTCTCACTTTAGTAAATTTACTCCTTAGTCTGAGAGCAGTCCTGCCCCCTAGAGGAGAATGCCTGTAAAGACTCGTAAGGGCAGATTTACTATGAGGCCGGTTGTCAAAGCCACCGAACATTGAGGCTTTAACCAATAGTTTTAGCACGTCAATAAATGCTGCATGAGCCTGGTTTAGCTTGTATTCCTATTGCCGGTGATCAGCAGCTTTGATAAAGCCTCCCCCCAGGGCCTGTCGTTATATGAGGAGTACATAAGTAGATTCCTACCTTTCATAGTGAGGAAATATGTTGTGCAGTTCTATTATGATTTTATCAAACAGCGTGGTTTTGGCAGGAGACTGGTGCCTAGCATCAGGCTGCACAGTTCCTTTCCGGTCCGGGCCAGCTGCCCCCTGAGCCTTTGCAGAGACCGGTGCCGGCTTCTTCGGTTTAATATTAGATGAAGGAAAAGTGGGCGGCTTCTCGTTCTCTTTGGGTTTGGCAGGTTTAGGAGCAGAAGCTTTCTTCAGTGGAGATATGATAGGGGCTGGATTAGGCTGGGTACAAGTAAATGACTGGCTGATACTAGCATTTGGTGCAGGACTTGTCAGAGACGGAATCTGCAAAGGGAAAATCAAGTGGTTATAATAGAAATCATTGCTGGAGAGCACGCTGGACAAGGACTAGAACCAGATAAGAGATCAGATATAATTCATCACTTTGATTGTAACTGTTGCTGACAAGGACCGAACAGTCCCAGTTGCCTTCAGAACACCAAACAGACCACAGCTGATAGCTGTCTCCATAAAATCGCCTGTGTAATGGCCTGACCAATGTACTTGTTACACACTGCCAGTATCACTGAGAATGAGGCCTAACAGGACTGTAAGCCAGGGCTCGATAAATCCTGGGCGCCAGGTCGCCATGGCAACTAAGATTTCAGTCCTGGCGACCGGGATTTCCAAGCCCCACCGCCGACGCAGGGAAGCTCCTACCGGGCACCCGCTGAAATGCTACCGGCGGACTCCCAACTCCCCGCAGCGGCAGCTGGAGCTCCGGCGTACGGCTCCCCCCATGGGCATTATGGGAGAGACGTCATGACGTCTCTCCCATATTTCCGAAGAGCGGGAGACGGCAGCGGACGCAGGATCGTGGCCTAAGGCAAGTATTGTGGGTTTTTTTGTGTGCGCGTGCGGCACTATTAGAGGGGGCTAAGTACTGGGGGCACTACAGCAGGGGGGTTAGTACCGGGGGCACTACTGCAGGTGGGTTAGTACTGGGGGCACTATTTCAAGGGCCGTACTACTGGGGGCACTATTGCAGGGGCCGTACTACTGGGGGCACTATTGCAGGGGCCGTACTACTGGGGGCACTATTGCAGGGGCCTTACTACTGGGGGCACTATTGCAGGGGCCTTACTACTGGGGGCACTATTGCAGGGGCCTTACTACTGGGGGCACTATTGCAGGGGCCTTACTACTGGGGGCACTATTACAAGGGGCTTACAACTGGGGGCACTATTACAGGGGGCTACTACTGGGGGCACTATTACAGGGGGCTTACTACTGGGGGCACTATTACAAGGCGCTTACTACTGGGGGCACTATTACCGGGGGCTTACTACTAGGTTGAGGGGCACTGAAAGGGCATGTGTGGTGGTCTATACAAGCTTTCATATATTTTGGTAATGGACGATGGTCTGGCTTCTAAACTTTTAAGATGGCTCCTAGATTTTACAAAAGTTTGTCTAGCTCTGCTGTAAGCCGTCGCTCATGCGCTCTAAAACACAGTAACCAAGAGGTGCACATAAGGTCAGGGGTGTAGGTTGTAACCACCATACACATGATCCTCCATAACAAGGATAATGAACAGGTGGTGACCAGCATGTATTTAGCCCGCTGGTGTTCATATGCAGTTGATAAGAACTATACCCATCCGCGCACTTTATTAATCGACCTCCAACCAGTTATTCCAGAAGCAATACGGTTATAGCAAACAGTCATACAATACCCAACGCGTTTTACCAACTCCTCCTTCCATAGGTGGCCTCCTCCACTGTTCTTTATCCAGGTTTTATAAAATCATGATTACCCATTAACCCGACCTTACTAGCAACTAACAGGTGTTCTTTATTATCCGTTTCTTATATAGCGCAACATATGCCGTTGCGCTTCACAATTGGAAACAGGTGTTTGGTTACTCACAAACTAAATAGATTTTACAAACCAAGTAATATATGGCAATATCGTATTGCTGAATGAGATTACACTTTCTCCAGGGAGATCTTGGCGGCCAGATTTGAACTTTCTGGAAGGGGCAGCTATTTATTCCTCTGTATCTCACTTTGCGAGCTCCAGGCTCATCGCTGTTCATTAAGACACTTTATGCTTTTTTATAGAACTATTATTTAGTTAAAACGCCAATTTCCTTTTTTTTTTTTGTCTTAATATAACAAGAGATATGGTAAGAACTTACCTTTGTTATCTCTGTTTCTACGAAGTCCATAGGGTCCACAGGGTTGACCTTGGGGTATAGGTTGGGAACCAAATCCGGGCACCACGCAGTTAAAGCTTTTAGCTCCCAGGATGCACTTGGGTCCACTCTCCCTATAACCCCGCCCCCCAGCCAGAGGCACCTCAGTTTGTAAGTAGCCAAAGGCCGGAGGAGGAGAGAAAGAGAGAGAGAAAACTGGAACACACTAGAACCATACTCACAGAAAAGGAGACGGGAAACCGGTGACCAGTAACACAGCCCATATGAAGCCAGGTGCGTCAGGGCGGGCGCCCTGTGGACCCTATGGACTTCGTAGAAACAGAGATAACAAAGGTAAGTTCTTACCATATCTCTTGTTTTCTACTTCAGGGTCCATAGGGGGTCCACAGGGTTGACCTTGGGGATGTCCCAAAGCAGTTCAACCAAGGGTGGGGACGCTCCTGTGCTGAGAGGAGAATCCGTCGCCAAAAAGGAAGCATCCTGAGAGGCAAAGGAAACCAATGCCTAGAACCTTAAAAAGGTATGGACAGAAGACAACGTGGACACCTAGTAAGGCAAAACAGCCGAGGCGCCACGACGAGCCGCCCACGAGGGTTACACGGCCCGAGAAAAAAACAAGCCTCAACGACAGAAATGCCCACCCATGGGTAGGCCCCTGAGGAAGACATACGAGGCCATCCAGCCAACATTTCATTATAGGCCGGCCATCGTTTCCTGTTAAAACCAGAAACCGCAGACCACCAATAAGGAGTCCGATTACCATAAGGAACTTGAACGGATCACATAAAGCCAAAGAGGCCGGACCACAGTCCATGAGGCCACACCAGCCGAGAGGACTGGGAACTGAATGGCCATACCATAAGTTCCAGAATAATATGGAACCTAAAAACCACTTTAAGAAGAAACACAGGGCGAGAGCAACTCACACCCTGACATGATGCCCTCCAGAAGAGGGAGCCACATGAGAACGCTCCCAATTCAGACACTCTCCTGGTTGATTTAAACACCCTGAGAGAGAGAGAGACCTTAAACAATAGACCATGTAATGGCTATCACAACCAGCGGTTCCATTGACTGTCCCCGGAGGGAACAAAGAACCACTACTAACGCCCCAGGAGTCCCTAGGGAGGACAAGTGGAGGCATAATCCAGAAAACACTCCAAAGGATGAACTGGATACCAGAGCGGAGCAATTCCATATATTAACCATACCGACAGTGTAGAGATCCGCACTGTCAGGAAGGCCAGGCCAAGGGTGAAACCCAAGCCAGTCGGAAGGAATGCCAGAATATCTGGAAATCCTGGACACCGGAGGATCGTATCGACAGGTACGATACCATAAGAATTATGTATGCCACAGTCCGTGGCAGATCCCAGCAAAGTCTGGCCTATCTGCTCTAAACATCTCAATGAAGACAGAGCCAGGGAAGCCCGAGGACCACAGTAGGGGCGCAGTTAAAGACAAGCGATCCAGATCCAGGGAAAAACAAGGACCCTGAGACAACAGGTCCAGATAGTGAAGCAGTAGGAACGGAGCATCGATGAGGAGACTCCGAAAATCTTAGTACCAGTGATGTCTGGGACGACCTGGAGCCCCCAGAAGGAAAGCCCCTCCGTCTCGAATTAAACTTCCGAAGACCTCGAGGAAGAAGGGAGACCGGAGGACACAGGTACACAAAGTGGAAGGACCACTTCACTGACAAAGAGTCACTGAAGGTAGCTTCAGTACTCCTAGAGCTGGACTGTAACACCGGTAATGTGTGATCGAGTCAGAAGGCCATGGGGTTCAATCCCCTCAGGGAGGCCCCCTCTGCTCACCAGGAGTTGAAACCTCTCTTGGAGAAGAGACTAGTCCCCAGGATGCACGCCGTGACGGCTGAGGAAGCCCGCTTCCCAATGGAGAGCTCCTGGAATAAACACTGCAGAGTTGGCCAGGAGAAGATCCTTGGACTACATCAGAATGGGTGACATTCCTGACATTGCCACCCAACTACCAGTGTTGCCTAGATGGAAGCCACTGTTGTGACACTGTCGGACTGAACCTATTCAGGTTTACCGTGACATATGGGTTAGGCCAGAGTGAAAGTCCAAGACAGCCTAAAGTATCAACAAGTTAAGTGGCAGAGCAGAAGCGACAGACGTCCAACTGCCCCGAAACGAATGCGGACCAGACACTGTCTTTAGCAAAGAACACCCTGGACGAGATGGCCATAGCCACCCGGACAGAGACCAACTCGCCTCCGGAGAAAGTATCATCGTTCGAACAGCGATCCGATGGAAAAAACTCGATCCATCTGGAGGGGAGTCAATTATGGCAAGGCCTGGAATGGAACTGAGCACATTCCACCCTACCAAAAGGTAGACACTCTGGTAGACCTCGCATCACAAAGAGTAATGACATATGTCGACTGCGTAGATATCCGCACACTCCAAGTTGAAGAGTGGAGATCTTGTCTTACGCCAGAAAAATTCTCAGATTCTGAGAATCCAGCAGTGCTCCCAGATGAAGAAAACCCTGTGAGGGATGCAGGGAGGACTTTTTCTCCGTTGACTAATTATCTGTGCCGAGAAGAAGCCACGGTTATCCTGACCTGGCGGTAAAGTACCTTGGTGATCCTGCTAAAAGCAGGAGACCGTCCAGAGAAAGGAGCATTCGGATACACTGAACAGGTGAACTGTCAGAAAATCCATAAAGCTGGTAAACCCCGATGGAGTTGAGGACAGCCCCAAAAGGCAGAGCCCGAAACTTACAAGTGTTGCTGTGGCACAGCAAACCTGAACCCATGCTGATGAGAGGGCTCTGTATGTACCCGTAGGTACGTATCCTGAATACTCGGATATACCATAAAATCCCCAGGTTCCAAACATCGGATGATGGAGCATGGACGATTCCACCTGAGTCAAGGCACCGTTGGAATCTGATTCAGGGATTTGAGACAGAGTATAGGCAAAGGAGGACCAGTCGGTCACCGCCCCAGAAAGAAAGTAGAACAACCAGTCCCTCACTGAGATAGTGAGGTTGGCCGAAATAGCTCTGCTTACCACAAAGACTGTATAGCTTTCTGGGATTGTAAGGCCTTGATCAGGTCTGAAGAAGGGCCCGTGTAACAATGCCTGTGAGGAGGCTGCCTGAGTAATGAGAGGCCGTTGAGAATCAGAACCTCACTCTGGAAATTCCCCAGATGTAGACCTGTCCCGTCAGGCTGAGGGTATATCCTCAGGTGTAGAAACAGGGTCGTCCGGAAGTCCAGGACTGCTCGGTACTGGATATGGTGGCCCCCATGGAGGCCGACAGCCTAGGAAAAAACAGGCCTTTAGGCTGACCCTGAGGACAAAAAGACTTAACAGAGTTAGTCCGAATGTAGTGGGAGTAGCTAAAGACGGTATCTCCCCATTAGTGATACTGCCAATGATGCAACGATCTTGTCAAGGTCAGGACCAAACAAGAACTTCCCCATGGAAGGAGTGTGCACCTCTGCTTTCCCATAACGCAGCCATAGGGTACTGCGGCGGATACAGACGCCGCCGAAACCCTGAAAGTTAGAAGACCGGCATCCCATGAGGTAATCCCACGTATGACCACTGCATATTTTATGTGAGCGGCAAAAGATATTTTAACCTCAGACGTGTTGGAGGGGAAAAACGTCACAAAAGCATCACCATGCGATGGCCATGGTAGGACGGGCAACAGGCCCTGAAAACGAGTACATTGATTTCAGGCAAAGTTATCACCTACGGATCCGTAAAATCAGTCCAGGCCGGGATGGGAGGCGTATTAATGCCTGTAACCCGATGATTAACATACAAATCCATCCCAGAAGGGGATTTCCATTACTTGTAAGGACCCTCAGGGAATGGGAAACAGGAGGCCTTTGTGACTCCTCGTATCTGGCGACAGCCAGACTCCCGCTATGAGATCCACCCTTGGGCAGAAAACGGGAGATGTATGATACAGGTGCAGAATCGACATTCTCTATATCCAGAATGAACTTGGCTACCAGCCCCAAAGCAGGGATAATACTACTTGAAATCGGCTCCACCCATATGAGAGGGAAAGAGCCGAATATACCATCCAGTTCACGGCAGAGCCACTGGTCAGTAACCACAGGGCGTATATCACGCCAATTTGGTAATCCCTGCAAGGGGAATGACAGACCGATGTGGTATCGGAGGTAATTCATGTACTGTGAAAAACCCCGGCGGGGAGCGACAGTCTGTTGCACAGGGGTAAATTGCAAGAAATTGCGAGATACCCAGAGTTCAAAAGGGCAGTATGGTGAAGTAACCCCAAGCGAGTGACGACAATGGGGCCCGCCCGGCGATCCTCAAAGGAGAGGATCCTGAGAAACAAACCGCCCTTTAAGGGGGTCGTGCAAGGGGCCCCGCACCAGATGGTGCCGCATACATAAACCTTTCTGAGTTAAAATCCTCCGCACTAATTCCTGCAGGCTATGACTTGCAGGATAGCAATAATGGGTGCAGTATCGTGTGCAATCTCCTGGTCAGATATATCTGACTATCTTGACGGAAATATTAAGCAGCGCCATACCGGTCCTGACTGACGCTAAGATTAGCTGCAGGGACCCATTATCAGCGTATGCAACTCACAGTTCCATCTAAAATATGGCAACGTGCAGCACGCAACAGTATGTGACAAACCTCACAGATATTAACAAATATATATATGTGAGGTCTCAGAACCACCCCAGGTACACCTGTATTAGGGCAGATAAAGAAAAGGGATAGATATACACTGAAAGGTGAGAGAAAAAGCAGACAGTCAGCACTAGCATAAGTCACATACAATGCAGAAAAATATATATACATACATAAGCATGACATATAATATACTGCACAATGTCGCTACATTCAACTGCCCAGATTCAGTGTCTGGGAAGGCTATAGCGCTGTGTACACTCACCCAAAATGGCCAGGTACGCAGGGGGACTGGGCTCACTGACATCCTAAGAGTTCTGCAGCACCACAGAGAGAAAATGGCCACTGGAGACCTCAGAAGAAGCGTGGCCCGCGGAGGAAGCAGCTCAGCGACGCCAGACTGTATTATTGAAAGGCGCGCTGAGCTGAGGGGAGGAGCCGCTAGACAGGGAAGGCTTCCTCCCCTGGCTAGCAATTAACCCCCCGGGATGCCGGCTCCCGCTGCCGCTATAATCCCTGGTGGGCTGTGGACACGCGGGGTATGCCTCTATGGAGGGGGAGCCCGCCGCCACCGCTAGCGCCTCCGGTCTGTCCCCAGAGACCGGAGGCATAAGGCTGCATATTCACACGTGGATCACCGCAAGCGGTGACCACGCGACTTACCTGTCCCCGTCGATCCGGCAGCAGCCCAGGGATTCCTCCAGAGCCCGGCTAGTACAGACTCTGGGGTCCCGCTGCGATCCCCAGATCTGTACTGGCGTCGCAGCGCCGGCGGGGTGTAGGAGCGGCAGCTCAGACGTCCATTGGACAGTCTGATGCTGCCGCTCTGAAGAGTAGTAAAAAATAATAAAATAAAACTCTTTTAAGCTTAGGGGCTGCTAAGCAGCCCCCCTGCAGTAACGGTGACCCAACTCCGGCCGGGCACCAACTTAAACTGAGGTGCCTCTGGCTGGGGGGCGGGGTTATAGGGAGAGTGGACCCAAGTGCATCCTGGGAGCTAAAAGCTTTAACTGCGTGGTGCCCGGATTTGGTTCTCAACCTATACCCCAAGGTCAACCCTGTGGACCCCCTATGGACCCTGAAGTAGAAAGATCTTGTATTTCTGTCCAACACTGTACAGAGCTGCAAAACATGGCAAGAACCTTTCCCCTAATGTCCATCACAAATGTTTAATAAAACACCACAACCATGGGTGGCTACTGTGTGCAGTAATATACTTACAAGGGAACTAGGAGGACTCTCCAAACTGCTCGCATGCACCTCAGCCAGACTGTTCAACTTCAGGCCGTTCTTCACTAGGTTCATTCTTTCATCAAACTGGGACTAGAAAAGACATTACATGAAAAGGATTAGGAATGGCCCACACGTTCATCAGCTGCCCCCAAAGAATAAGAATTTGCAGCAGCAAACGGAAGCAAAAAAGCACAGATGCATCCTGCATATAGTGTTATATAAACTACAAATTAACAATTAAAAAAGAAATAAATCAAAGAAGAATAAATATATTTACAAGTACAGTGCAACAGTGTTATCTTAAAGCAGAAGCTGTGTTTTTTATTATATTATCATCATCCTTTATTTATAGGGCGCCACAGGGGTTCCGCAGCGCCTTACAAAAGTATATAAACAAATGAGCACACAAGAAAACAGTTATTAACAGTACAAAATAAATAAGCAGCAGGATGTCAGCAACCAAGTGTTATGGAGCATACACACGGTCAGATCTGTCAGATGAACGATTGAACGATTTTTGACTGCATTAAAATGAATGGAATCGTCCAAGTCTGACTGCAAACACATCAGATGTCAGATATCGTTATAACACGCATCGTTCAAATCGTTCATCTGCCAGATATGTCAGATTTTTCTTCAGATATGAACGATTGATCGATTTTTTAAATCGTTATCGTTCAGATCTGAAGAAAAATCTGACCGTGTGTACGCACCATTAGGTGCCGTTGCAAATGAAAGTAAAAGTAAGGCAAGGAGAAGCCCGTGAAGGAAGTGGGCCCTGCTTGTGAGAGCTTACATTCTAAAAAGGGAGGGGCAGACAAACAGGGGAGACAGATGGGCTAGATAGTGAGAAAGGAGCATAGAGTAGTGGGTTAGGATGAGCGCTGGAAAGCTTTGAGGAAGAAATAGGTTTTGAGAGCCCATTTGAAGATTAAGAGCCAGGAAGCAAAGTTATGGAGGAATTTTGAGCTAAGGCCAGGGGTACGAAAAAATGCAGCTACTCGAAGAAGTTGGAAAAGGAGACTTCTGAGTGTTGAATGGGAAGAATGAAACGGAGGGTTCATAAGGTAAGAGGTGGTAGGAGGGACCCAAGGATAGAGGGACCCCAAGATCACCACCATGGAAACCTCCAGGCCAGGGTGTGTGAGAGAATGTGAGGCCAATAAAGGAGATAGCTGCAGCAGTGGTATCAGATGGGTAAATCAAGGGTTTGGTGATTGCAAGGAGAATCAAGCAGTTGCATATGAAGGGCTCATGAACGGGGACCAGTTTATTATAGACAGAACTGGCTTTCCAGAGGGCACAGGAGAGAGGCTCAGAGTTAAGAGGCGAGAAGAGAATGAGATTATTAGGGCTGATGTAGTGTGGAGGTGAGTGATTTAGAGCGGGGGGGAGGGGTGAAGAGTGTGGGTATGTGGTGGGCTTCTGAATGAGGAAGGGTGACAGCATGTGGTGGGCAAGGTGGAGGTTTAGTGTGGTGTGGGTGGAGAAGAGGAGAGGTGACTTGGAGAAAAGGGAGGGTGCAGGGTTTAGTGGTGGTGCAGCAGGACCATGGTGGAAGAGAGGTGAATAATACTGGAGTTATGGGAGATGCAGTGGAGAGTATTAGATGGGATGAATAGAGACAGAGGAGAGGAAGGAGGGGGAGAAGGTGGAGACTATGGATGGAGGAAAGAGGTGGGAATTTTATGTGGGACAGTCATGTTATTGTGGTGAATATATGAAACAGGCTGTAGTTTGAGAGCAAGAGGGTGTCCTGAATGGATGTGGCTGCTGGCTCTCTCTCCATCAGGTCAGCTTAACCATATTAGGGTCTCCCACGGCACCACGGCGTGTTTGAGAGAACACAAACCATATAAGCTCATACTGGGCCTATTATCTAGCTGGCGAGTTCATCTGGTGTGTCTCTGCTATCCGACTGCTCGAGCCGTTCAATTTGGCCAGATTGGTTGGGTGCCTATGACTCGGTACAGAGGTCTCTGACTGCAGCAGAGAGAGGATGGCCCTTGACCACTGGAGCTATGTACAGAACTTACTCCTGCCCAACACAGCCTAACCCCCAAGTGATTCCAGAATGGCCACCTCCTGCCCAGCGGCCCTAAAACCTCACACAGACGTGCACAACCATCTGGATCCTGCCTCCATGGACTCCTTCACTGGAGTGGGCCCTAAACCAGCTCCAACATGGTCCACCAACTGAACCAAACATGTAGGCCTGAAACCTCCATGGCCTTGCTGGAGCGCCTAAGAAAAAGCCCATCACGGGGACAATACAAAGACCATCAAAAATGTCTTCTCTAGGATTTAGAAGTAACAGGACAATACAGTCATGTTACGGCCATGGAACCACCGGAAATATGAAGGCACAGGGAGAGCTCACAATCTAGTTATAAAGCCTTTAGGATGATGTCAGCACTCCAAGTTGAGCAGCGATGGCTCAGTGTGGCTTGTGTAATACATTTTTTTGTGCACTTATATCATCATCATCATGTATGGACATTTTTGAGGCAGGATGCCCTTAGAATGTTTGTGCAATGTGAGCCATGTTAAGCATTTGGTCTGAGCGCAGTAGAGGGAAGGCATCACCTTGACAACCATCTTCTCTGATGAAGTGCCCACCAGGAGTATTCCTGTGTTTGCGCACTAGGACTAGTTATGGAAGCGGTCCATATGATGGACCATGCAGTTATTTGGGAATTACAGATTACTGTAAATCTTCTGTGGGCTTTCCTTGCTGCTAACCCATGGTTTTTAGAGCTCCAAATCCTCCTGAATTTGCATCTGTCCTTATGCTTTTCCTTCCTCCATTTCTTTATGTGAGGAGGGCGAGTATGTCCAGGCTGTGCCTGGAGGATGGACAGTCAGTCACAAAGATTTGCCTGCTACAGAGGTCATCCCAAATTGCCTTCTGGCCAATCTGGAGTGAATGCCCAGAGCATGACATGTCAGGCGGAGGACCAGTGCCAACGTTCACCTGCAAGTGCACCAAATGAGCTGACAAAAGGTTATTGCAGAGCTCATGAAGCTAGCCGCTTCTCGTAGGGAGCCAAGCTGGGACCTTTCCTCTTCTCATTATACCACATCGGCTTCTGGGATCATCATTTCCTTCCCTGGTCCCAACTCCTAGCAACCTTTGGGTTCTTCCTTTACAGTATCTAATGAGCTGACTCGATGCTTGGCAAGATCAGGTTCAGTCATCCTCTTAGATGGAGAGGATTCTGATAACCGCCACTACAGCTATACCGGCCCTACAGCTATACTAGAGATTAAGGACTACAAGGCAAAAAATAAACAAATACCCCAGACCAGTGGTTCCCAAACTGTGCGCCGCGACACCCTGGGGTGCCTCGGGACACTTGCAGGAGTGCCTCAGGTTAGTGGTCCAGCACCAAATCAAATTCTTTATGGTCAATGTAATGTAAATATGTGCACAAACAGAAGCACAAACCTGTCCACAACCAAATAACTTACCCTAAGGATGACAGGTAAGCACAATTTTACTTCACTACATTTTCTTCTGAATTCTCAAACAAACTTACTTTTGGCTTAGGGGTGCCGTGAAAACAATGCTGATACTCTAAGGCACCGTGATTCAAAGAAGTTTGGGAACCCCCTGCCCCAGACCATATATTTCCCTCCATGTAGCGCAGTTAAAAGACATACTTACAGATTTTGCACTAAGAGCCTGATTCCCGAGATTTACACAATGATATTTGCGCAGATTGAGCAGTTGCTTGCCATCGTGCATGTGCGAACCCCACACTGCGCATGTGCTGCGATTGTATTGCGATCACGCTTTCGGGGAAGATTTACTCGCAAACCGAGTGACTACCTGTAACAGCTAGTGGCTATGCAAACGCAGGAGCGTCAGGACCGTTTTAACTGTTTCAAGTGCGTACATAACTTAGCCACTGCGATCGCCTTCGGAGTATGACAGCGCTTTTTGCGTCAGGAGAGCTGCAGTGCTTGTGGCTGGTCAGACTTGACTTACAAGCTGCGTGACTGCCAGGCCTGCGCTGATGTTGCACGACGTCGGTTATGAGAAGGCAGCAGTGGGCGTCCCTATGCTCGGTTGTGCTTTGGAAGACATTAGCAGATTTTAGCAACTGTGATCCATACGAGAGAATGCAGCTGTGATTGCATTAGTGTAAATCGCAGGATCAGGCCCTAAACTTGGATGCAGATTCCCCAGGTAAAACTAATTCCTCTCTCCTAGAGGAAGGAATCCCAGATTTCACCTCTAGGGCTCCGTTCTCCACTCCCCAGGGAGGGCTTGGGCAACTAGGTGTCCAGCATGACATTTATTAAGACCACTGTAGCTCTATGTGACCAATAAATATGTTTTTTGCTGTTAGACAATGTATAAACAACATCAATTGTTATCAGCGAATTACATATCTATACAAGAATGCAGCAGCAGAACGAAGAAAATAATAATAGGACAATGATATAATAAATACACAACTCACCTTTATAGTGTCCATTTCCAGTTTCAGTTTCTTAATAAGAGACTCGAGACAGCCAATCTGCTGTAAGGTCTGCGCAGATTCCGGGCTTCTGCTGTGAACCAGACAGACCTGAGCATTACTTACTTACAGCTTAGTGGTAAATATACATATATTAGTAAAACATTGCCGGATTCAATTGAACGCAGTTCCAGCCTAACCTAAAGCTACACAACACACTAAGTGCATACTGAGAACAAAAAACAAGCATCTACCACCAATCTGTCCTATATAGTGGTAATACCATACTTATATTTTCTAATAATGTACAGTAGTTTATAATTGCCAATTTTTCTGAAAACTTCCGTCTTTGTTCGTGCAACATTAATAAAACTGGTCCTCACGCATTGTTATACGTAGTGCTGAAACACACATACATACATGGAGAAATGTTCTTTTCTGTCCACAGGCAACAAAATCGGGTTCTAGTCATCTATCGGGCATCTACGCCCCAACCTGCCATCCAGATGATCTGAGGCCATCGATGACCGACGATCAGTCAGCGGATTGGAGAAATTCAACATTTGAAAAATCCACGACTTGCCAATTCTGACCATTTTTGGGTTGGGATCGGGGAAATTACATTGTTTGAACTTTTCAGAATTCCCAACCTCGGCAGAACGGGGAATTGTGGCAATCCATCACAGATGTATGGGCCCCTTTAGACAGACGCCAGGAGGGAAGATGTCGCAGGATAATCCCTGCTCCTGTCTGTTAGTGATTAGATAAATCCTATCTCCCCGAACACCATGCACTTCCCCTCCCCCATAACCGCATTCAGACCTGACTGGGAATCAGAGTTTTCATTTCTCATTAGAGAACGGACTTCACGCTGATGCGCCATCGCAGGGCTTGGAAAAAAACTGAATAAGAATACTAATAATTCTCCCCAGGACATTTTGCCAGCTGGGTGGGAACAATGTAATCTGATTTGACACAGATACTTTTTAAAGACACTTGCAGATATTACCCACTTGCTGGCTGAATACAAATATAATTGTGCCCAGTGACACACACTGAGACACAGTCCACGTCTGCACTCGTCTAAACCGCACCCTGTCTCTTAAAGATGGGAGAGGGATCTTGGTTACTGTGCCTGTCACATGCCTGGAGCAGGATATTGCGATGTAGCATCTTAAAAAAAAGCCAGGTGGAGTGCCCATGAAATTTATCCCGGAAGCCCACACTAACTTCATGCCCAGCTTTGTCCGTGTAAACCAGGGATGGGGAACCTCAGGCCCGGGGGCCGTATAAGGCCCCCAGAAGCATTTGGTCTGGCCCTCTGAGCTTTTTTCTGGTAGCCTCGTCTGGCTAGCATGGTGCCTAGAATGGCACCGTGCAGCCAGAATCTATGCAGCAGTGCCACCTGGAGCGTCTTTAGGATGCTTCAGATGGTCACACTGCTGCCCTTACAGCTCCCTGAAGCATCCTCAGGATGCTTCGGGTATTGCTGTAATCACTGGCAATTGTGGCCCTGCGTGATATCACACGGAGGGGGCGTGGCCTGCATCGGGCCTGCGAATAATCTTATACATATCAAAATGACCCTCGGCAGAAAAAAAAAAAAAGGTTCCCCCCACCCCTGGTGTAAACAATGTATGTGTACCTGCTGGGTATGGCTTTTAAAACATTTATGCTCCGTTCTGCAGTAGAAACTTTGATCCTCAGTTTTAATGTCTCGCACTGTTTTTGGTTTTCCAGAACGGTCACCTAGAGAAAGACGGAACGTTACACTTCGGACGGATTTCTGGTATGATTTTTAAGACAAGTACTTTTCATCAAAATGGAGTGCGGCAACTCAGTTTAGTCGCTCTTAGGGGGGAATGTGGACCCCGGCTAGCGTCAGGAGATGCCAAGGCAGCCCATGAATGGCAGGATGGGGAGCATTTCTGTCATGCGTATGGGAAATGTAATGGATATTACAAAGATACCATGTGATGCCCCTAATTCCCAATGTTCCAGGCGCAGATTCCTGGAGAGTAGATTTTGCAGCGCTGTGGCGGGGGACGTGTAAGGACTGCCTAAGTAGACAGGAAGGGGTGAAGCTATACAAAAACAATTATATGTAAACTAGTGGGGGCACAGAGCGATGACAGGCTGAAAAGCTGGAACGGTCTTACAAAAACAAAAAGGTGATATTTATAATAAATGAATGTTTCCTACTTCGGCTGCAATGGACCTCCGGATGTGCTCTTGTCTTTCTTCTTCACACTTTTTAGAATGTTTTTCCACCTTTGCTTTATCATGCTCATATTTACCATAACTATGATAAAAGAAAGGGAAGGTCAAAAATTTACTGTAGGGTAAAAAAAAAAAAAAAACCCCAACAACATAGATTGGGCCTCACTTATCAACGAGTGATACTCTTGTCATCATTTTTTACTAATCTTAAATGATGCTCCAACCAATCAGCTTGTAACGGTCATTATTCAAACACATTACCGTTAGGAGCCGATTGGTTGGAGCATCCTTTAAGTTCAGTAACAAGTGATAAAGGGCCTCATTTATCAACCAGTGGTATTCTTTTTTTTTTTTTTCTTTTATATATAAAAGTAACCGATCTTTCTAGTAAATATGGTGGTAGCTGAAACATAAATTAGCAATATCTACAATACAAAAGTAAAAAACCATTCTAAACTCGTTCTGCAATTTTTTTGATTCAGAAATACACAACAAAATTAAAAAAAAAAAAAACACCCGATCTCTAAGTGCCCAATCTGATCGGAAAATGTGAAACGCGCCAGTACCACTAAACTTACTGGATCGTTAGAAAATCATCAAGATATTTTTCATACTGCTTTTTCTTCTCTTGTATATTTCTTGCACACCTGCAAAGGTAATTTATTGAGGAAAAATTTAAATCAAAACAGCCAGACTATGCAATAAGGTACATTAAATAGTAAAAGTTAATACTTATCAGACTGTTAAAAAATACAAATGTCAAAATAACATGAAAGAAAAGAAAATGATCAATACAAAATGTGATCAAACTAATCCAGTGTAGTCACTAGTATTTGACAAAGATCAAAGAAAAAAGATTACGCATGCAGATTACTAGTCGGTATATAGGTGGCATTGTGAGAACGTTCCGATTACTAACGTTATATTGTACAAACCACACTCACTTCTCATTGGCTTCTGTAGTCATTTTTATTTTAGTCTTCAGAGACTTTAATTTGTCTAGGTTCTCTTTCCTCTCTTGCTGCCACTTTTTGGTCTCATTTTCATATTCTTGCTGGAACCAGGCCAGTTCGGTCTTTGTAATCTGAAATAAGAACGACACCAATTATAAAGATGACACTTTCCTCTTTGTTTTTGGTGAACATGCAAAATCAGATTGGCTGGTAGATGTAATTACAGCCATTTCCCTAGACAGAAACGCATCTTTGTGGCGAGTAATGTGTAATACATACAACAATGCAACAGTGCTACAGGCACCTTATCGGTCTCTACAGTGGCCTTTATTTTCCCTTGGAGCCCAGATATTTCCTCCTGACAGCGGCTTTGTAGTTGTTCATATTTCTCTGTTGCCTCTTCCAGTTGGTCTCTTAGGACTACAAGTTCCTTCTCCATACGCAAAATGTCACCCTGAAATTAGGAAGACACAAATTGGTGGCTCATAAAATATATTAGCTACCAGTGGGTTCAGCTGTCGGGCACTATCCATGATATTTTAACACCTGCTGTTCATTCAATAAATCTTTCTACATGCATATGCTTACAAGGGAGTGAGGGGAATTCATCCCACACATTCCCCCGACTAATGACCTTGACCAATTCCGGGCTAAATAAAACCTCCCGTATAAAGCAGAATCAGTGCCCACCTCCCAGTGACTCCGGAAGTACAATTCCCCTCACTTAACGCTATTACTACTAATGTTACTCATCTGTAAGGCGTTGCAGTGCCCTGCTGCCATGGACAGTGGGGAAACTGTGCATAAAAATTTCTTTTAGATTATCTGGAACAGATATATAATATATATCAAATGTCCCGACTGACTGACTATCGTCTGGCCAGAAACATGAAAATCGGGAAGTATATTTCTTCCATGACGTAGGTGCCGGCTAAGAAGGGATTTTTTAGAAATTTGATGCCTCAAGCCGGGTACACGCTAGATGATATGTTGTCCACGTACCGGCTAGGTCACTGACGATAGTTGCTCCAGCAGAGTGGTATAGTCAGCGGGGGCCATGCTGCCGAATGCAGCACACCCTCGCCATCGCTCAGTCGTTTCCGGCATCGGCAAGTGTGTATGCACTTGCCTATTCCAGGACCCCCGTCGGGTCCCAACGCGAACGAGCTTGTGATGGGTATACATCGCTTAATGTGTACCCAGCATAAGGGGGTGATAAGGGCTAAAATGTTTCCTCCCCCTGTGCAATGTTCTGCCTGACTGACTACGTGGCTGCAGCACAAATCAGTATTCAAACACCAACTGTCACCCCAAGTGCTGCAAAACATCCCTGGCAGTTGGTGTGACTCCCCTAATTAAACAGTGTGGGAACTACAGAGGTTAGAGGGGAAATGTGTTAATACACAGATGAGGAAGGGGAATGTGTTACTATAGAGGTGAGGGAAGGGACTGTTACCACATGGGTATGGGAGGGGAATGTGTTACTACACAGGTGAGGGAGGGGAATGTCAAATGTGTTACTATGGGGCGAGGGAAGGGAATGTGTTACTACAGGGGTTAGTGGGGGTAATGTGTTACTTCAGAGGAGAGGGAGGGGAATAAGTTACTGCAGGCGTGAGGGTAATGTGCTACTACAGCTGTGAGGGAATGTCAAATATGTTACAACACGGGCGAGGGAGGGAAATGTGTTACTACAGAGGTGAGGGAGTGGAATGTGTTAGCACACAAGTGAGGGAGGGTAATGTCTCACTATAGCAATGATGCATTACTATAGAGGTGAAGAATTAATGTGTTATTGGAGTGGTGGGATAGAAATGGAAACAGTAAATATCTGAGGTCTACCCGGGTAAAACCGGGCACATCAGCTAGTAGATCGACATATACACACACTCATTGGCCACCATATTATGAACACCTGCTCGTTAACACAAACATCTAGTTAACTCCATGCATAAATAATAGCTGTAAGACAATGGGCCGAATTCAATTGAGCGCTATGATGAATAGCCGCAGAGGGAGCTCCCACAGCTATTCAATACACTGCACTGTTTGCCTGGTAGGGAATTGGTAAAGTCAGAGAACGCCGGTTCTCGCGACTTAATCTGGATGTTTAGGCGCGAGAACCGGCATTCTCTGACTAAAGTGCCTGGCGCGAGGCTGCTCGCGCCGCACTAAGCCGGCAAACAGCTTTGCGCCCTGCACTTTTGTCGGATTTCTCCTTGCAGCCCCAGGGGGTGTGCAAGAAGAAATCTTTTAGCCGCCGTGAACTGAATAGCTGCTGGAGCTCCTTCACGCGGCTATTCATCATCGCATTGAATTGAATTCAGCCCATGGTGTCAAGAGGTGCGGATTATGTTCTGACCAAACACCAGAATGGGGCAGTAATATGATCTAAGCGATTTATACCGTGTAAAGATGGTCAGTGCCAGACGGGGTGGTTGGAGTACCTTATTAACTGCTGATTTGGGATTTTTACACACACACACACACACACACGTCTGTAGAGTTTACAGAGCAAAACAAAAACACTCTAGTGAGTGGCAGTTCTGCAGGCCTAATTGCCTTGTTAAATGAGAATGGTCAGAGGAGAATGGTCAGACTGGCTCACACGGACAGGAATGCAATAACTCAAATAACCATGCTTTACAACACAGGTGTGCAGAAGAGCCACACACCAGAGATATTAATGATTATTTACCTGCTGCGTCTCAAAAGGCTGCAACGGATCAGTATTAACGTCATGCTGTGAATACTCTACATCTACCTGAAACATAAGACAGACAGGAAAGAGCATTTTAACAGGCAGCAGATTCCTCTGAAAGTGGACTTCTAGGGTGTTTTTTTTTTTTAACAGCTGTTATGCACAATATAATTAAGACAAATCAAAACAATTACATGTAAATCTAAATCTGCAATTTAGACTTTCCCATATTCCAATCACTCCAGCGTTATGTTCTCTCTGCACCTTTAACTCAGACAAGTCATTTGGGCTCCATACCCCATTTTATTTGCGATAACATGCAGATTTTAGTAACCCACTCTGGGGCCCTTGTGGATAGACTGACAAAATGGACTCCTGGACATATGCAACCCACACAGTGCAGAAACTAGTGACAAGATTAAACAATACAGCTCATTTTTATGTAAAGTACATAGAAGATTGGTGCTTAAAACCAATATAAACCTGATTAACCACATTCAATTTGCAATTCTTACCTGTACGGATACTATAGCAGTTTGGATGTTCTTTAGTAATTTTCCATTCTTAGAGGGCACTATATAATCGCGTTGGTCCAGTGGTTCTGTATAAGGCTCGTCTTGGAATAGTGGAATACTTGTGGGCGGAACTTTATCATTATCTAGAGAAGTCGACCCCGAACCATTGCTAGCTAAACTATGCGTTTCCTCCGTAACATCAGCTGGGTCAGACCCCAAATCCACGCTGCCATTATTAGACAACTCAACAAGTGAAGGCAGTAAAGATTTTTTGTTACATAGATGGGGAAAATCCAAATGGTTAGACGAGGGTATGTTTCTATAGACACTACGTAGACTATCAGGATCTGTAGCAGTGGGGCTACAATATATATGTTCAAGGTGGTAGGGCTCGCAGTACAGATCAACATCATCAGGTATAGGTTTCATAAATAAAGGCTTGAATTCGGACGCCGATGGGTTCAGTTCCTGCGGCTCTCCAAAAACTACACATGGAAAGTCAAAGTTTGATAACACGAGCAGGTCGTCCACCATGGTGAATTCACTGGACTCCAAGAGAAAGTTCTTCAATCCACCAGACGCGTCCACCATCCTGTGCGTTTCAGCCGGGAAAGATTTATACTCCCCAATCAGGAGCTCATCATCTAACTTCAGGGGACCGTATTGATCCAAAATTTGAGAGAAGTACCTTGGAGAGAAGATGAAAAACAAAATCAGCGCATAGATCCTCAAACAAGCCGGTGTTTTTAAAAGTATTCTGCCACAAAGGTCCAAAATTAAGACATACGATGGTAATCAATAATCTATTCCCACTATATAAAAATGAAACAGTTCACTTAACGAACGACAGTTTTAGGATTATTTGTGCCCCAACAAGGAATTTTTGGCGATTTGCTGGATCAGACTTGAAAAATAAAACATTTTGCTGGTAAGTAAAACGAAACAAACCCCAAGCGCCTGTCACCGCAGTTCATAAACCTATTGGGGATTCCAGTGCCCCCCAATGGATGATGGGAGAAATGACACCGTATCTCATTGCTAGTGACTTTGCCACCAATTAATTGGAATTATATTGTACAAGGTCACAGGATCGGGAGAATAACTGAAACTTTAAAATTCCACAGAACTCGCGTTTGTTTGGGGCTGAACAAAGTAACAGACTCAGAAGAAAACGTATGGTTACAGAAGATGCATTGCATACCTAACTTGCGTTTTAATGGTAAAGTAAATAGAATGCATCAACAATATTGCATTATACGAGTTTTCCCAAACCACTTGTCCAGGGTGGATAGCCCCAATGTGCTTAGGTAGACAATACCTACGCTACCAGTATTCAAACGGGACTCTGGGCAGGTTTAGCCCTTTATCTAATTAGGTGGCTTTGCATCCTGCCCACACCACAATATTTATGGAGAGAATTAATGAGCTGGAACGAAGACTTACTCGTAGAGAGTGAACCGGACAACCTCTAAGGAATCAACAACAAGTTCCTCGTATCTGTTCCTCCCTACATTTGGCTCGTATTGTACTTCAAATTCATCTATGTCTTCGCGCAAGTATTCAGGAATTAGGAAAGGCTCATAGGGGTCCAAAAGGCTTCTGAGAGGAGGAGAAAAGAAAACCATAGGTCGGTCATTTATCATTTCCAAATCTTAATGAAAGTCCAGAACAGTAACAGTAGCAGTAGAGACAACAACCCTGAGATCTAACTCGGCTACAGTGAAATTAAATTTGTAGCCAACACAGAAGATATTTTCATAGAATTATCAGCATCTATTACACTGTACTAAACCATCAATCACATCACTGGGCCTCAATCTGTGAAGGAGAGTGCGGGATTACATTATATGGGGGCAATTCAATTACCCGCAAATTACTTACTGCCACGAGTAAGTGCAGCTATATGCCGTACTTACCTCCAGACTCGTGGATTTAGAGAGTGTAAACTTACAAAAATAACAAAAACAAACTACAAATAAAAGCTAAATGTTTATTTTTTTTTTAAGGTTTTCGGTTAAAAGGATAGACAGTAAAAAGGTCGATAAGCAATAGGACGACAGTCAATAGGTCAACAGGGACAAAAAGTCAATACACACATGGTAGATGTGGATGTAGGTCGACAGGTACAAAAGGTCGACTGGGTCAAAAGGTAGACATTGGAATGGTCGACACTAAAATGGTCAACATTTATTGGGGGGAGTTTAGGCACTTACCAGAGGGTTCGGTTTTAGCACAAGCAGGGACGGTAAGGCACTTACCCTGACGGTTAGGAACTAGGAGGAATAGTAAGGGTAAGGCACTTACCCTGACGGTTAGGAACTAGGAGGAATAGTAAGGGTAAGGCACTTACCCTGACGGTTAGGAACTAGGAGGAATAGTAAGGGTAAGGCACTTACCAGAGGGTTAGGCACTAAGAGGGACGGATAGGCACAGGCACTAAGAGGGACGGATAGGCACAGGCACTAAGAGGGACGGATAGGCACAGGCACTAAGAGGGACGGATAGGCACAGGCACTAAGAGGGACGGATAGGCACAGGCACTAAGAGGGACGGATAGGCACAGGCACTAAGAGGGACGGATAGGCACAGGCACTAAGAGGGACGGATAGGCACAGGCACTAAGAGGGACGGATAGGCACAGGCACTAAGAGGGACGGATAGGCACAGGCACTAGGAGGGACAGATAGGCATAGGCACTAAGAGGGACGGTGAGGGTTAGAGGGAAAAAAAAAAAAAAAAAAAAAAAACATTCTCCTCCATCAAGGCTGGGGGACACTGACTGGACCATAGGGTTGTAGATGGGACTGCAGGAGCTGGCACTTAATCCAATACTAGCTCCTCCTCCCTGCACCCCCATTATGCCAGTGCCTGTGGAGGTTGGCACGTGTTAGGAGGGCTGCTCAGCAGCCCTTTTGTAGCTAGGGCTTGATTTGTTTTTATTTGTAATTAAAATTTTCTGTTTTAGTAAGGTTCCGCGCAGTTGGAATGCAGCAACTGCGGGAGCTGCGGTGGGGGAGGGGTGCACTAACCGACGGCACCCCCCCCCATAGCACTCCGGTCTCATCAGAAACCGCCTGGGCCCAGGGATAGTGCACACCCGCACCCTGGTAGAGGACACAGGAAGTCAGAGCTGTCACGGATGGCGGCGCCATCTTGCCAAACAGCTCCTGTATCGAGAGTGCCGGACACAGGCTGCCAGTCTGCAGGGAACACCAAGTGTTATCCCCGGAGGGGGGAGTAACACTTGGTAAATGGCGGCTGCACTGTCAAAGTGTCAGGTTTCAAGTTGGGAGCCTTGTCTTGCAAACCGCCGTTCCTCATATTCCACGACGACCATTCCCTCATTCATACGGAAGGTTGTTTCGGCTTTCCACTTGAACAGTTTTCCCCATTGGAGACTTCCCAGGACAGAGGTGACCTGGCTCTGTTGGATGTCATCAAGGCCATGTGGATCTACTTAGACAGAACTTTTGCCCTTCGCTGTACGGATTCTCAACGAAGCTCAGAAATGTGGCTAGCCGGCTACAAAAGCAGACCATTTCACGTTGGAGCAGCTCTGTCATCTCTCCAGCCTATTCTGATATGGGGTGACTGGCACCTGCCAGGATGTCTGCTCATTCTACTTGGGCAATGGCAACCTCCTGGGCGGCGCGCCACGAGGCCTCGGCTGAAAAGGTATGCCGCGCAGCTACCTGGTTCTTTGTCCACACATTCGCTTGTTTTTACAGGTTTCATGTTTTTGCCTCCGGCGATGCCCACGTTGGGTCGATAATTCTCCGGTCAGTCAGCCTGAGCGTTCCCCTACCCTGGAGGCTTTTGAATGTCCCATGGTCCAGTGTCCCCAAGCCTTGATGAAGGAGAAAAGGGATTTTTGGTTACTTACCATTAAATCTTTTTCACTGAATCAGGCTGGGTGACACTGCGTTCCCTCCCTCAGGCTCAGTCGTGTTTCGTTGTTTTTTTGACCGGTTGGTCCCTGCTGTTTTTTATTTTTGTTATAACTGGGTTACTGCATCTCCTTTTTCAGGCACTTTTGAAGTTGTACTGGAATGATGAAGTTGCATAGGGGAGGAGCTAGTGTAAAAGCTACAGGTTTAGTTTATTTATTTAAGTGCCAGCTCCTGCATTCCCATCTACAACCCCTTGTTCCAGTGTCCCCCGCAGCCTGATTCAGAGAAAAGGATTCAACAGTAACCAAAATTGTTTTGTCGACCATTCCAATGTCAACCTATTGTACCCGTCGACATTGTGGGTCAACCTTTTGTACCTGTCAACTGTCTACCATTTGGTGTCTATCTAGACGAGTGCTTTTCAACCACTGTGCCGCGAGCGGTTGTCAAGTGTGCCGTGGCAGTCAGCTCAGCGCACTCATACTGTAGTGTTTTATGCCTGATGAGGCCAATGTGTATGTATTTTTTTTATATGGGAGCCAATACGTATGTTTTTACATTGGTCACGCACATTGCATCGCCGGATAGTGTGCCTTGGCAAGTTGAAAAATCACTGATCTAGACATCATCTACTTTTTTTTTTTTTATGAAAAAGACGAAGAAGAGCACAATTAAAATTAATCCACTTCTGTTTATCTTATGTTATACTCCACTATCAGAAATTGTCTACATGTAACTGGTCACTTTCAAGTCCAAGAACAACCTCTATTTCCCTTAAAAAACTAAAATGCGTTAAACTAATTAGCACCCATACACATATAAGCATCACAAATCTTAATGAAAGCCTGTTAAAATCAATACAAACATGTGCCTCTCTTATGACCCCGTGTTAACACTTCACCTCATATCCACGAAATTAGAAAAAAAAGCACTTACAAAGTATTCTCTTCAGTAAAAATATCATCATCCTGTGATCTGGTACTGACCGCACCAGACAGTTTATATGTAGCCTGAAAATCAAGCAGACAAGTCATTATTTGTTAAGAGAAAGTGAATCTGGTTCACATCTTGCTCTAGTACAATTTGCTATTACTTAAGTGAGTTTAAGTAAGCGTATGGGGTGGTTTACAATGAGTTTCTTGAATCAGAGGCAACAATAGATCTTGACAGACCGAGCAAATTTTAGTGCAGGTTGGGCTGTAAAGAGATATGGTAAGAACTTACCTTTGTTATCTCTGTTTCTACGAAGTCCATAGGGTCCCACAGGGTTGACCTTGGGGTATAGGTTGGGGAACCAAATCCGGGCATCACGCAGTTAAAGCTTTCAGTTCCCAGGATGCACTGGGTCCACTCTCCCTATAACCCCGCCCCCCAGCCAGAGGCACCTCAGTTTGTAAGTAGCCAAAGGCCGGAGGAGGAGAGAAAGAGAGAGAAAACTGGAACACTCAAGAACCATACTCACAGAAAAGGAGACGGGAAACCGGTGACCAGTAACACAGCCCATATGAAGCCAGGTGCGTCAGGGCCGGGACGAAATGGCCATAGCCACCCGGACAGAGACTGACTCGCCTCCGGAGAGAGCATCGTCGTATGAACAGTGATCCGACGGAAAAAACTCGTTCCACCTGGAGAGGAGCCAATTATGGAAAGGCCTGCAATAGAACTAAGCCCATTCCACCCATCCAAAGGCAGACACACTGAATATTTGACCAATCATCCCAGAGTGTACTGACATATGTCGACTATATAGACATCCGCATACTCCTAGTCAAGGAGTGGAGATCCCGTCTTATGTCAGAAGAATTTTCAGATTTCTGAGAATCCAGCAGGGCTCCCAGATGAAGAGTACCCTGAGAGGGAGGCAAGTAGGACTTTTTCCCCCATTGATGAACATCTGCGCCGTGAAGAAGCCACGGTTATTCTCACCTGGCTGTAGCTGTAACTGTAGCCACGGTTATTCTGACCTGGCTATGAGCAGGAGGCCCTCCAGATACTGGAGCAGTCGGATATACTGAACCGGTGAACTGTCAGAAAATCCATAAAGCTGGTAAACCCCTGTGGGGCTGAGGACAGTCCCAAAAGGCAGAGCCTGAAAAATTGCAAGTGTTGCTGTGGCACAGCAAACCTGAGCCCATGCTGATGAGAGGTCTCTATATGTACCCGTAGGCACGAGTCCCGCCCATCCAGGATACCATGAAGTCCCCAGGATCCAAACATCGGATGATGGAGCATAGGAGTTTCCTCTTGAGGCCAGGTTCCTTTAGAAACTGGTTCAGGGAATTGAAACAGAGAATAGGCCAAAGAGGACCATTCAGCCACTGCACCAGAAAGAACGCAGAACAACCAGTTCCTCGTTGAGATAGTGGGGATGGCCTAACTAGCTCTGCTTACCGCAAAAACTGTATAGCTTTCTGGATATGTAAGGCTCTGTTCGAGTCTGAAGAAGGGCCCACGCACCACCACCTGTAAAGAGGCCGCATGAGCAATGAGAGGGCGTACCCGTGAGAGAGTACCACTCCTACCTATGCAGCCGTGGCGACTTGACACCAGCAGTGGGCGCACTGAGAAAGTCAGTAATTATCCTGAGGTTCAGAAGCAGGGTCGGCTGGAAGTCCAGGTCTGCTCGGTACTGGATATGGCGGCCCTTGTAGAGGCCGACAGCCTAAGAAGAAACAGGCCTTTAGGCTGACTCTGAGGACCAAAAGACGTAACAGATTTAGTCTGAGGCCCTGTAGTGGGAGTAGCTGAAGGCGGTAAACGTGTCGTTAGTAAAACTACCAATGTTACTACAATCTTGTCAAGGTCAGGACCAAACAAGATCTTCCCTCTACATGGTATCTGCACCTCTGCATTCCCAGAGCTCAGCCATAGGGTAGTATAGTGGATACAGTTGCAGCCGGAACTCTGAAAGTTAGGAGATTGGTATCCAACCACATACGACAACTGCATACATTATGTGAGCGACCAAAGACAGTTGAACACCAGACGTGATGGAGGGGAAAAAATGTCACAAATGCATCAGCCCAGTATGCAATAGTAGCAACCAACCATGCTATAGCCATGGTAGGATGGGTAACAGCCCCTGAAAGCGAGTATACTGATTTCAAGCAGTTACCACCTACCGATCCGTAGAATCCGACCACACAGGAATATAAGGCGTAGTAACGTCTGTAATCAGACGAGTTACATGCCGATCCCCCCCAGGAGGGGCTCGTGATGACCCTCAGGGAATTTGGGACCGGAGGCCAAATCGCTGTTGTGTTACTTCGTATCTAGCGACAGCCAGAGTCCCGCCATGCGATCCACCCGCTAGTCAGAAACATGGAACCCGAAGGCCCGTTAGACTGAGGGTGTAAGATACAATACGTGAAATAGGCTTCCCCCCGTGTAAGAGGGAAAGAACCCAAAACAGCCTCCAGTCCACGGCAGAGCCAATTGGGAAGTAACCACAGGGCATATACCACGCCATTTTGCGTTTCGTAGAAAAACGACATCCACCCAGGGTGGCTGTTGTGGTAATCCCTGCAACGGGAATGACAGACTATTGTGGCACCAGGGGGAATTCATGTACTGTGAAAACCTGTAAGGAGCTATAGTCTGTGTCACAGGGATAGAGTGCAAGAAACTGTGAAATACCCTGAGATGAAAAGGGCAGTATGGTGAAGTAACCCCAAGTGAGTTACAACGAAGTGGCCCGCCCGGCAATCCGCAATTGAGAGGATCCCGAGAAAACAAACCGCCCAAGGGGGTCGTGAAAGGGGCCGGCACCAGATGAAGCCACATACAGAACCCTTTATGAGTCAAATCCTCCGCACTAACACCTGCAGCACATGACTTGCAGGATAGTAAAAATGGGTGCAGTATAACGCTCTTTCTCCTTGTCAGACCTATCTGACTAACCATCTTGGTGGAAATATCAAGCAGCGCTATACTGGTCATGACTGATGCTAAAATTAGCTGCAGGGACCCATTTTCTGCGTATGCAGTACACAGTTCCACCTAAAATATGGCAACGTGCAGCACGCAACAGTATGTGACAAACCTCACAAATATTAACGAGTATATATATGTGAGGTCTCAGAATCACCCTAAGTACAGCTGTATTAGGGCAGATAAAGGAAAGGGATAGATATACACTGACAGGTGAGAGAATAAAGTACAGACAGTCAGCACTAGCATAAGTCACATACCATGCAGATATATACATAAACATGTCATATTATATACTGCACTATGTCACTGCATTTAACTGCCCAGATTCAGTGTCTGGGAAGGCTACAGCGCTGTGTACACTGACCTGATGGTGAGGTACGCAGGGGGACTGGACCAACTGCCATCTCCGGAGATCTCTGCTGCACCAGAGAGAAAATGGCCGCTGGAGACCTCAGAAGAAGCGCGGCCCGCAGAGGAATGCAGCTCAGCGACGCCAGACTATGGTTACTGAAAGGCGCGCTGAGCTGAGGAGCCGCTACAACAGGGAAGGCTTCCTCCCCTGGCCGGCTATTAACCGCCGGGCCGCCGGCTCCCAGCGCCGATAGCTAAGTCCCTGGTGGTCTAGTGGATACACGGGGTATGGGGGGGCCCGCCGCCACTGCCGGCGCCTCCGGTCTGTCCCCAGAGACCGGAGGCACAGGACTGCATATTAAATGCACGGATCACCGCAAGCGGTGATCCGCAACTTTACCTGCTCCCCGTGGATCCGGCAGCAGTCCTGGGCGCCCACAGAGTCCGGCTAGTACAGACTCTGGGGTCCCGCTGAGATCCCCAGATCTGTACTAACGTCTCAGCGCCGGCGGGGCGACGGAGCGGCAGCTTAGACGTCCTATGGACAGTCCGACGCTGCCGCTCTAAAAGTCCAAAGTAAAAATAAAAACTTTGTTCTTAGAAAAAAATAAAGCTTAGGGGCTGCTAATCAGCCCCCACTGCACTAACGGTGACCCGAGTCTGGCCGGGCACCAACTTAAACTGAGGTGCGTCTGGCTGGGGGGCGGGGTTATAGGGAGAGTGGACCCAGTGCATCCTGGGAGCTGAAAGCTTTAACTGCGTGGTGCCCGGATTTGGTTCCCCAACCTATACCCCAAGGTCAACCCTGTGGACCCCCTATGGACCCTGAAGTAGAAAAATAATTAAAAACTCTACAAGTTGTACAAGCTATTGCTATTATTTGTGAACAAAATGTAATGGGGGTTCAACAAAAGACAGAATACATAAACAAAAGGTAAAAGTGAAGAAGCAAAACGCATGTAAATCCAACAGAGGCGAATCAGCCATGGCTGTGCATGTAAGAATTACATACCAAAAGGGAGATTGGTACAGCAAAGCTACTAAAGTATAACACCTTATATGCAATGGATATGCCAGGACAAATATGTCACTGTCCGAAAAAGACCACAGGAAAATGTGATTTTTTGTATTTCGGATAAATTCTCCTGTTCTAGTCTTTTGGCAGACACTGGAGGAATGGGATATAAAAAGTGCCATTAAGGAGCTTTGGCACAAAAAAAAAAAAAGTCTGAATGAACTCCGAGCCCCTCCCCCTCTATGTCACCTAGTCAGAAGCCATCCAGTTATTTGATTAAAACAGCCCTAGTATAGCATAAATTGAACTGTAAATTAGAGGGATGAGAGAACAAACAAGACCTTGCCTTTTATGTTACAAAACATTCTGTAAATGATGGAGCATATGATGTTGGAGATTGCAAAACGGTCCAAAATTGGCATCCTTGAAAGCAAACATATTAACGCTATAAAAGTTTGTAAAAGTATGGACACATGATGCAGGCAGTCTAGATACTATCTTTGGTGTGCGCACATGGGACTGAATAAAAGGTGGACGCTTTGTAGGATTTTACGCAAATGGGCTTTTTTTATTTTTTTACTGGGCATGCACCAGAGTCCCAGCGCACATGCCCAGTGATGATACTCCGGTCCCAGTGCCCTGTGCGCCGAATCCCGATTGACGGTCTGCGGCCATTTGAGGGCGGCAAAGAGGAATGTTTGACATAACGGGGGCGTCCATCCCATTTGTAAGCGTGTCTGCGTCTTCCAATGCATATACTGGCCTCTTCAGGGGAGCTCTGGCGGCCATGCTGAGTGAGAGGTTTCCACGCCCCTTTTCCGCGCCGGTGATGCCGGGGCTGTAGTACAGCCTCAGCACGTCCCTGGTGTAGAGTATCCGTAGCCTGTGCCAGAACAGTGTTCCTACAGCTATCTTGAAATCCCGCAGAAAGAAGACACAAGTGCACATAAAAGTAAGGTTCCGATTGTGAACGGTGCCCGCACAGTAATTCTCACCTTAGGTTGATTTCGCTTCTTTTTCTTGTGTTTAGTTTTAATATTCATACTTATATTCTATTCAACAAAAAAAGAAAAAAAAACAGTTAAAAATATCAATTTAAATTGCTTATACCAAAACAAGTTAATTGATACACGGGGTGTATTGAAAGCATAAACAGCCTGCTGCTTAATTAGAACCAAGGTTTTCAGTTTACAGCGCTGGTGACCTGTTATTAAAGTGCCCCTGGATGTACAGAGTTCCACTACGGATAATGTAATGTGAAAACCAGGCACAAGTGGCTCAGACCAGTTAACAAAGAAATGGGGGGAGATTCAATTAAGCGCAATGGTGAATAGCCACGGGATGGAGTTCCCGGAGGTATTCAATTCAGCGTGCTGTTAAGTCCGACTAAAGCCACTTAAATCGGAGGATGCTGGTTACCGCACCTTAAGCTGGATGTTTGGTCGTGGTAACCACGGCCTTCTCCAATGAAAGTGCCAGCCGCGAGGCTGTTCGTGCCGCCCTAAGCCATAAAAACACCATCGCGGCTGGCACTTAAGTCGGAATTCTGCTGGCACTTCAGGAGAGTGCGAGTAAAAATCCTGTAGTCGGCCTTAGCAGTGCGCTGAATTGAATCGCCCCCCCATTGAGTGATTAGGCTTGAGAAGCACATTGTTTTATATCAGGGATGGGGTACCTCTTACCCTAGGGCCGTATCATGCCCTCGGAATCATTCGGTCTGGCCCTCTGTGCTTTTTTTCTGCTAACCTCGCCTGGCTAGCAGGGTGCCTAGAATGGCACACTGACGCCAGAATCTATGCAGCAGTGCCGCCTGGAGCATCCTTAGGGCGCTTCAGACGGTCACACCGCTGCCTTAACAGCTCCCAGGAGCATCCAGGGATGCTCTGGGCATTGCTGCAATCACCAGCGATTGTGGCCCCACCCCCATGTGACGTCACACAGAGGGGGCGTGGCCTGCACTGGGCCCGCGCATAATGTTATATATCAAAATGGCCCACGGCAGAAAGTTTCCCACCCCTTGTTTTATAGCAACTTACAGAGAAATGTTCTAAGGATTGCTTTGGTACTTGACGACGTGGTACATCTGCAAGAGAAAGGAATAACAAGCCTTCATTAGAGAAATATAGCAGGAATATTTTTTCAATTTACATTGTCCACAGCCTATTAGAACTAGGGATGTGCAGGCTCGGATACCTATCCGACCCTGCACATCCCTAATTAGAAGTTTCTATACATGTTGAGCAATCCGTATAGGCGTAGCTCAGTCTCAGATAACAAAACAATTTATATATTTAATAATAAGGCTGAGAAAATGTTGGTTGGCAGTGGTAGTATTAAAACGCCCGTTGCCTACATAGCAGCAATCTTCTAATAAGATAAAGGTGCAGGCTAGTCACAAGTAGAACGGATAGGCTGTATTCTCCGGGGAGATTTGTTCAGTCTACAAAATGGCCGCCATTACCATTCTTGAAATTCAATGACACTGTGACCCTAATGGCTAAATTATTAAATAACAGCTTCATTGAAAAAAATGTCTTTTGAATAAAATAAAGAGGGCTCTCCGGTAAGAATTGATACAGCTTCAAGCTGTAATTAAAAAATTTCATTAACATGGCAAATGTCTGGAGTCATTTGACGAAACGACAACGTTTTAGCCAGGATATTTTCCAATGCATTTTAGGGCTGCATAAACAGGGACAGCGCTGCTAAATACTTTCGCTGAGCCGCCATTATGTTTCACCAGTCATTTCCAATTAGAGAAGTTGGCCGAAGGGTCCTTCAATGGATGAGTTTATAACAGAAGGAACCTCCCCTCAGGAGCACAACTTCATATTAAACACAGCCAAGGCCGAAGCAATCAATAACATTCACAGATAAACAGAAGCGTATCGGTTGCTTTGTTTTCCGTTTAGGGGGCATTCCACCGACGCCTCAAACACCACCCTTATGAAATTGTTACACTAAAGAAATATAGGCAAGATAGGGAAAAATTGGAGAAAAAATAATAGCACATATACTACAAACATACAGAAACAAAACGCACAATTAGCAGTATTTTACTCACCCATCTCTTGAAAATATTTATATAATTTTTTTTCTAGTCCAACTACTGATGCAATCTGTCTGTTCTCGTCAAGAAACCATATGAAACTGCGAAACGCTTTTACGTCCATACTAGCTAGCGTGTCACACAGGTTGCTGGAAGCATAGTCCGACATTACATAGTTTATGTTCCTCCCATAGGTTTCATTCCACAAATGAATTACATCCTCAAACTTAATGCTTTTTAAGCATTCCTCGTATAGCTCTCGGAACTCTTGCGCTGCCTCCAATCCTTCAAAAACGAGAAAAAAAAAAAATTTCTAGGTGCCATAATTATTACACGCAGCATTCTAAGAGAAGGTGAGGTGTCAAATACTGAAGTGTTCATTTGCGAATCAGTAAAAAAATAAATCATTGTGATTTCATGTGACATCACAGGGATTTCCATGCAGGGAAGGAAGACCCATGCAAAACAGAACTAATTGCTGCATGAAAATGGGCAAAATAATCTGCATTGACCGTAGTAGTGTTACAAATAGTGAAGACCTATTGGAGTTTCAGAAGACTCCAGATCTAACCTGGTAAAACTAAACAACAAAAACAAAATAATTAAAAAACAAAAACAAAAAAAAAAATATCAAAAAAATTATATATTAGACAAAAAATAGATAATTGTTATCAAACCCAATGCAGCATACATGAAAATAGTTTTGAGTCATATAGATGCAAATTTCACACAACCATGAAGGGGTCCAATTGTGATTAGAACAGGGAAATACGTATGCTAAATTTGAAGGAGTCACTGACCAACCAGGTATTTAGGAGCAAAATTTGCACAGAACAGCAGGTACCAATCAGCAACAGGCTTTCATATTTTGCCTGCTGCAATTAATCAATGAGAGAGCAAGTGCCTGATTGGTTGGTATGGTATAGGGCAAATTTTGCTCCTATAGGAAATTTTAGTAAATTGGCTGTATGGTTTTCAGTTGGGTGCGGGATCTGGTAGTAGGGCTGGCGGCGGTTAGAATATTGACAGCGGCATCCCGACAGTCAGAAACGCGATGCCTGAAGTTAAGCAGCCTAACCACCACCTTTCCTGCAGCCTAACCCCCTCTTCCCCCACAACCTAACCCTAACCTAGCCCGCCCCCTTCACCCTAGTGCCTAACCCTAACCTAGCCCTACACCTTACCCCTTAAATACTTACCGTTGGAATTCTGGAGCTGGCAGCCTATCCCTCCCCCTAGTTCACTAACCCTAAAATACTTGCTGTCGGGATGCCAGATGTTGAGATTCTGGAGCAGAGACCCCCACCGCCACAGCTGTGCCCACCCGGAGTCTGAATGGATGCCACTCGCATCCATTCAGTGACGGGAGAGGGCTAGGGGAAGCCCAGCTAGTGAGGCTCACCCCAGCCTGACGTTATTTGGAGGCGTGCCCCGGTATTTGGTGGAAGCCCAGCTAGTGAGGTTCCCCCCAGCCTGACGTTATTTGGAGGCGTGCCCCGGTATTTGGCGGAAGCCCAGCTAGTGAGGCTCCCCCCAGCCTGACGTTATTTGGAGGCACGTATCCAAATAACATCACGTAGGGGCATGGCCTATGAGTAGACTCCGCCCCTAGCCGTACGCTATGTTGGGGCGCACTGTAGAGTGGCAGCACAGGGTGCGCCGACCCCTGGAGCCGGCCATGGTAATGAACATACACACAGCTCAACAGCAATAAACATCCATCAGCTCAGGGACGCTCACCACTGCTGCGCTCTGCTACAAATTTTGCATAGTGGTGTAGTTTGACTAGGATTAGGTTTTTGGCAATATTTGAAGTTCGTCAGGGCCATGGAAGTCTACATGGTGCCCACCAAGTAGGCCGCAGGATCTCTTATTTAAAAAAAAATGTTTTTAGCAAGTTCGCTCAGGATGTCTTCCAGTGCTTTAAACTACACTGATCTGAAGACAGGCAGATATGTACCAGTAGGGGGCAGGCAGAGCTCCAGAGCAGTGAGTCAGAGGATCAACTGTCACACTGCACCGGCACTGACAGTTACTCATTTATTTTAAGCACCTATAGATTGATAGATTCGGTCATGTTCAGGGCTAAAACCATGTCAGCAAACAGTGGGGTCCTTTTCAGGATCAATGGAATGGGGCTTGAGGTGAGGATAATATAAAAAAATTAAGGCTGCAGATTTACTTCAAGGTCCATTCTACAACCCGGGCAATGTTGGGTAGCCCAGCTAGTATATAATATTATTATTATTATTATTATTATAAGGAAAAAAGTTAAACAAAAAGGACGTATGAACAGGACAATGAAACGAGAATAGGGTGGCATAGTAACTTTACCATAGGTTAGTGCATATTTGGTCTGGATTCGACATGATACATTACCTTTATTGTCTACTATAGTCACCCAATCGAGCAGCTCAATGGATATATAGTCCTTGTGTAAGTGCAACAAATAGAGGAATATTCTAGTTTTTACTCTATCATTTATTGTGTACAGATGGTTTAATAGATTCTTAATTTTATTGAGGGTGGACTGTGAAGCGGTACTCCTGTCTAAGTCATCTAGCTCCTGCCGACTTATAATCCTCCAAGCAGCTATGGATTCCCAAAAAGCCGGGAGGCACATCAGACATCCATTCCTTATAAGTTCCTGTTTCTTTATTACTTGTAACAGCAGAGGATCCCAGGTCACGCGGTAACCATTGGTCACTGCAAGTAGAAGAGAGAACCAGATGAGTCAGCGGGCTGCTGTAACATCAGAACAGTCCCCGCCACGTTATAACTAACCCGCTGGTTCAGAAAGGACGTGCTCTTGAGGCTTCTCCTTCTGATCACATGGTAGCTCTACAGCCAATTCCTCTATGGCCTTCTTCTTACGCTCAGCTCTAAGCTCAGGCTTAGCTTTTATTTTCTTGTTGCTAAAAATGCGGAAATATAAAATGTGTGAGTGGTCTGAAGGTGCTTATAAAGTGCAAAACCACAAGGAATAATAAATAAAATAAGGAAGAGAATAAATAGAATATAGAAAATGCGCAATAAGCGCTACTATAGTTCCTAGAAACCAGTGGACACAAGAGCGTCCACGTAAAAGCCACAACAGATGGGTAGATACACACGTCATACATTTACCTGGTGCCTTTGTGTTTTACTGCAGGTTTCTGCGGCTCTTTTTTCTTTAACGTTTTATCTTCAAACTTCAGCCAAATAATAAGAGGGAAAAAGATAGAAAGCTCGCTCAGAACAGATTATTACGTCGAGATTATCTGTATACAGATAAACAGCTACCATCCACGCTGATTTCGGTTAGGTAAAAATGTAATGGCACGTACAGGCTACAGTCTAATAGTTCCCCTACTGGCAACAGCAAGAGAAATAGCACAAAAAATTTGAGAAACAAAACAATTTTTTTTTTTAATTTTTATTATTATTATTTTATGTTCCATATCATTTTTTTTAAAATGTATCTATAGAACGGCAACAATTATGCAACGCTATACATAGGATACTTTTGCTATTCAGCTCTGTATAAATTGTTAACGCGCACACACACACACAGCAGGAAATTAACCACCCTGTAGGTTTCTGCAGTGTGGGAAGAAACCAGAACATCTGGGAGAAAACCCACACAGACATACAAACTCCACACAGTTAGGGCCCTGGTTGGGAAGCAAACTCATGACCCCAGTGGTGTAAAGGCAGCAATGCTAGCCACTGCGTCACCGTGCCGCATAGCATCATGTCCCTTTAGGCAGGGTTTTTAACATACCTCACATTTCACTTGAGCCGAAGAATCATATATTACAATATGAGAAATGGATCCGGTGCAGTCCGGGGTGAGACAGGTGTATTTTAGGAAATCCTGTTTACATAAGAGAAAGATAAACAAACAACCAGTCTCAGTGTGATGGATAGTAAGAGACTACAGACACGTAGGGAACATCTTCCTCACCTTGTCATTTTTATCAGGATACTTGGTGGTCTTCAGTCTTTTCCAACAGCAAACGTGATATTCCACTCTACAGTACTTGCAACACATCATACGGATAAAGCCCTGCACAAAGACACATTGGGCCATTTCTGCATATAGTATGACACTAAAGAATACTATAAAATGCAACATTTCTGACTAAAGCTGGGTGCACACCTAAGCAACGATCTAGCGACGGCTCTATAGGATGTAACAGTGTACCATGTCCGCATACAAACTATACGATCCGGGAAGACGCGACCAGACAATTCAAACGATGAATTGGGGGTACACACTATACAATGGTCTTTGCAATCCATCGTAGATCGTAAGTTTGGCCAATACATCGTATAGCGTGTTCCCAGATTTAGAACCATGGAAAAGCACCCACAATCTGACTTTCCTTTATGATGGGTCTCCAATATGTTCCTTAGCAAAACTAATTTATGACAGTACTTTGATCACACTGAGCAACACCTAATCATTTACAGCTTAACCACTTGCCTGGCACGGTCGTATCAGATACGACCATACCAGAGTGGGCTTTCCCTGACATGATCGTATCTGATACGACCAGTCAGAAACACACAGTGGGCGGCTTGCTGGAAGTTAACTTCCAGCAGCCGCCCACCTCAGCGGGACCGCTGGTCCCTCTACACTTTCGGCTCCCCCTCCTTTGTGTCCCGATCACATGGTATCTATCGACAATGTGACTGGATCCCAATGTGGTAGTCTGAAACCAAGCATGAAATGTTGCTTACCTTGAAATCGGGGTCGGAAAAATATATTTGAGTCTTGGGCAAGCTGAGACACTGCTCATACCGGCAAACAGCATTAGGTTTAGGTGGAAACTTGCATTCTTCTATGCAATTATCTAAGATAACCTGATGAGAAAGACAAAAGTCAGACAGAGTCGTTCTCTGACCAGAAACAGTATCACTGAATGTTGCCTTTCCTTTATAGCTGAGCTTTAAGGCCTCACTGTAGAATCCTCTCTCTTAGATAATAATCAGGTAGCAGTACAGGGGTGTATCACCGGAACAGCATGGCTCAGACATACACTGGCCACATTTGTATGGATCATCTGTCAGATACAGGAGAGTTCCCTTGGTAGTGTCCCCAAGCAAGAGATTAATACTTCTGGTCAGTTACGAATTGGTATCACAGCAGTTTAATGCTTCTAAAGGTTGAACAACCCCCTTGAGAAAACCCTAATTTCACTCAAGTACTGTGGATATGGGATGCAAATAAAATGAGAGTTATGGTAAAACTTACCTTCGTTAACTTTCTTCGAAGTCCATAGGGATACCACGGGGGTGTAGGTCGTGGTTAAGGACCTATCAGATAATCAAGCTTTTTAGCTCCCAGAATGCTCAGGTCCTTTCCCCTATATCCCACCCCTAAGCCTGCAGCAGTTCAGTTTTGTAACAAGCCTAAGGCAGGAGGAAGAGGAAAGAGAAAATAAGACTGGTACATAGAAGAATCACACTCACATACTAGAGAGACTGAGACCAGGAAACCCAAACCAGAGAAGCCAGGGGCGTCAAGGCGGGCGCCCTGCGGACCGTATGGACTTTGAAGAAAGAGTTAACGAAGGTAAGTTTTACCATAACTCATTTTCTTCTTCAGGGTCCATAGGGATCCACAGGGATACCATGGGGATTGTCCCATAGCAGTATTCAAGGATGGGGACGCTCCTGAGCTGCATCCAAATGAAGCTTCCTGAGAGGAAAAGGTATTGAAGGCATAAAACCTAAGAAAGGTGTGGACAGAAGACCACGTGGCCGCCTTACTAAGCTGTTCAGCTGAGGCGCCCTTGCGGCCTGCCCACGAGGAACCCACAGAGCGAGTGGAATGAGCAGTGACAGTTGCCAGCACAGGAAGGCCCGCCTGCGTATAGGCCTGTGAGATAGTCATGCGAATCTGGCCCGAGTCTGCTTGATAGCTGGCTAGCCCCTCTTGTGGAATCCATAAAGAACAAACATGGAATCTGTTTTCTGAAGAGAACCTGGTCCACATAGATCCTGAGAGCACGGACCACAACCAAGGAGGCCTCACCTGCCGAGAGGTCTGGTGTTTGGAAGGCAGATACTATAATTTCCTCATTAATATGGGAAAAAGAGAAACAACCTTGGGAAGAAAACCAGGACGAGTTCGAAGAACAGCCCTGTGCCGGTGAAAGATCAGAAATGGGGAGCGACAAAAAAAGCGCCCCTAAATCCGATACCGTACAAGCGGACACAATAGCTAGAATGAACAGTCTTTGCAGTAAGCCACTTGAGTTCCACTGAATCCAGGGGTTCAAACGGAGGGCCCTGAAGGGCATGGAGAACCACTGACAAATCCCATGGAGCCACTGGAGGGACAAAGGGGAGTTGAATACGGAGGACACCTTGGAGAAAGGTGTGGACATCCGGCAGTGGAGCAAGGAACCAGATGGACAGAGCAGAAACATGCACTTTTAGCGCGGCTAGACGGAGTCAAAGGTGCAGGAAGGCCAGGAATCTAGAGACCCTAAAAACCTGAGGGTCATCGTTTCTGGTATTACACCACTGAAAGTATGCCACACTCTGATAGATCTGGGCAGATGACGGCTTATGCGCTCTGAGCATAGTCTGGACCACAGAGCGAGAAAACCCTATGGATCTCAGGAGGGATATCTCAAGAGCCATGCCGTCAAAGACAGACGACCCGGGTCCAGATTTAGACAGGGACCCTGAGACAACAGATCCGGCCGTTGAGGAAGTAGAAAAGGAGCGTTTATGGAAAGGCTCTAAAGATCGGAGGACCAATGTCGTCTGGGTCAGGCCGGAGCCACCAGTAGGACAGTGTGCAGGGAGAATGGAGGGAATAGGTACGCCAAATGGAAAGTCCACTTCACTGACAAGGCGTCTATGAAGGCTGCTTTGACATCCCTTGTTCTGGACCCGTACACCAGCAGCTTGCGATTGTTTCGGGAGGCCATGAGGTCCACCTCTGGCTGACTCCACTTGTCCACTAGAAGTTGAGACACTTCTGGGTGGAGAGACCACTCTCCGGCATGCATGAGGTGTTAGCCGAGGAAGTCTGCTTCCCAATTTAGAACTCCCAGAATGAACACCGCTGAGATGGCCGGGAGGTGACATTCAGCCCATGTGCGAATACTTGACACTTCTGACATAGCAAAACATAGCCTTGCCACACTGCGCTATAGAATCATCGATCATGTCCCCCCGATGCCCAGGGGGTGTGACCACTCTAAGCGCTTACTCCAACTTGAGTCACAGTGGATCTTCAGGCTGAATACCTTAGCCCCATCGGGGTTGAACGAACATTTAGGTATGCAGTGTTTTCTGTGACACTTTAGTTATCCTACATTGTCATTAACATATCTTTTCTCCAGGTTACTAGTGAGCCGTTTTTCTATCATGTGCCTTTAGTCGTGATTTAGTGCTTAGAAGTTACATTATTGTATTAATTCTCCGACTGAAATGAGTCCTTGTCTGAGATTCTTACATTAGCTTAGTATAGCATTATACCCAGCAGCTTTACTATGTTGCCGTATGATCATTACCATCTTTTTTCCGGTTCATGAATTTATTAGTGTGACGCTGTCAATTGACAGAGCAAGTATTAATGTTCAAGAAGTCCATTAGGAGACGAAACGCGTTGGGAGCCTGTACCTCACTGATATACTCCTCCAAAAATAAGATGAGATATTCATCAGCTTTTCACCACTTATTTAATATTCTTTTATGTTCTTATCCATGCTTTTATTATTTTCTTGTCTGATTTGTTACTCGTTTTTACATTGACTCTATGGTATTTATGTCCCCATTGTATTTATTAAATTGTATATTTTTACCTTCACTCACTTGTCTGTCCGACAGTTTTTTTACAAATAGGTTATTTACCATATTGCTATATCTGCCTATATGTATCTGTGCAATACAGTTTTTCATTTGCATAAATAGGTAGTTTACTATATATACAGTATTTTGCACATAAAAAAATAAAATAAAAATATATATATATTTTAATTTTTTTTATTTTTTTTTTATCAGAGATAACGATTTCGGTAATTTCTATAATTGACTTCAAAAACTATAATTTCATGTTGATGAATTTTGCTACCTGGCTGCCACAGACTTACGTATTCAGAAAACAGGATTTTGGTACTTACCGATAAATCCCTTTCTCCGATTCCACAGGGGACACTGGAGTTCAAGACAGTGGGGTATAGATGGTGGTAGAGTAGAGCCTGGCACTTTAAATAATTTAGAAGTGTGACTGGCTCCTCCCCCTCTATGCCCCATCAGCCCCAGTTTAAGAACTGAGCCCGAGAGGAGACGGAGGACAACAGGAAAACGAGGAGAAGACCACAGAACGGAACAATACCGACTGAAGGAAAACAGAGGAAACCACTGCAGATAACACATGCAGTCACACAACTATATAAAGACCCACAACAGGCAGGTACGCCGCGCCGGGCGGGCGTCCAGTGTCCCCTGTGGAATCGGAGAAAGGGATTTATCGGTAAGTACCAAAATCCTGTTTTCTCCTTCATCCACTAGGGGACACTGGAGTTCAAGACAGTGGGGACGTCCCAAAGCCAACCTCGCGGGTGGGAAGCGAGGAGAACATGCCGACCCTTCGGCCAACTGAACAGGGACCGCATAGAACCGGAGGTTCAACGGAAGGCAAGAGCTGAGAATCAAGTGTCGTGAGCCAGGAGACAAACAGAACTCCGTGCGGAACAGACACAGAATACCACAACGTACAGTAGTCGAATGGAATAAGCGGCTAGCGAGAAAACACCCTCAGATGAGAAGCATCAGAACACAGTAAACTCAGCTGAAAACAGACCAAGCCAGACTGTTGGGAGCAGAGAACTCCTACCCGAATCCATAGGAGAAGGGCAGTAACCCGAGAAGAAACCTCGAGGAAACCGTACCAGATTCGGAAACAGGAAGCTGCCACATTTTGCAGATAGCAGAATACCAGCACTGCTGTACATAACTCATATAGATGGAAGTATAACGATACCAATCTACAAAAACAGAGAGTCCACAGACTCCTCACAAAGAGTATACAGGGAGGTAAAAGTCAAGGCCGCACAGTCGCCATGAACCCTTCTGGAAGTCCAACTACTACAAAGTTGTTAACCAGTGGAAGGATGAGACCATAGAAATCTCCAACGAGTGGAGATCACCCTGGGCATGAGGCGGCTTCGAGAGGATTGAGATTACAATACCTTTCAGAGGGTCAGACCGCAGTACAACCCATGCTGAGAACAGGAATAAACCAGCAACTGAAACCCTGACGCTAAAGAGAAACAACGGACAACTTCCAACATGATGGAAGTGCATAGGCAGTAGTAACTGCTGGCCTGAACATAGCATGAAAAAAACCAGGAAGATACCAGTCAGGTACCTGTCAGTATGATAAAAATATCAACAGCTACTGAACAGGAAACCCACCAGGCCCCCTGAGTGGAACATAGTGACTGTCACACTTCTATGTAAAGATGTGCAGTAGCCCAGAGATGTGCTTTGGTCCATAACGCCAACAGATTCTAGTAGAATTGGTTCTCAATGTTGTAACTATGCACCCACACTCCAGGAAAATTCTAAAGTGTAGAGCCAACTGATTAAAAGAGCGGATGGCTGCTAGGAGGCAGTAAGGGAGAAGAACTCTATGTATGTCAGTTTACATGAAATAGGAGCCTCTACCGAGGCATTAGTGGGTAAGCTCTCACCTGTGAGCGACCAGAAGCCCTCTGGCCCGAAATGTAGAATGTCACTGACCTGTTCTATCGCAAAGCAACCCGCCACATTAGGAATAGAGAGTAGCTTCAGTGGGCTAAGACCAATGCCCTACAGCACGTACTTCAGTCTGGAGATGTGCAGTAGAAAATACTGTGGAAACTAGCAAAATGTTAGTGGAGACAAGAAGGTCGTAAAACAGGACTCTATACCTGAGCCTGTTCCATTAGAGACGTGTATCTGTAGATTATACTTATACCCCAAAAACGGTCTGCTAGTTTAAGTATCCTTACATAAATATTTACAATGTGTATTATGCCCACCAATCTAATATAACCCAGGTCTGTCCCTGCCTAAATCGGTAGGTGGCCCTAGGCCTTCAAGATATGAATTGTACCTAAGGGCCCTTTAGACTCATTCTATTGAGATATGCGACAATAATATGGAGTACCGGAATCGATACTGAGAAGGGTACCTGTACTTCGACATAGAACTCTTTAGTTATCCCAAGCAAAGAAGGGAGATAGCAGTAGTGATAACCCCAGTAGGGTTAAACAGAAAACAGGTTTTTGCTTCCCAATTATTAGGAAATATACATACAAAGAACGGGCGTCTTACAAGTTTGCTACCAAGTGCATCACTGTAATGATAATAGGTCCCCCGAAACGGGGCGCCATAGATATAGACTGACATGAACCGAGCTATATAAGTATATATCCTTATATACATGTGACATGTCTAGGGTCCATGCTAGAAGCAATGCCTTAGGGAATTGTGACTATCACTATGTAAGCTGCAGCACATGACTTTAGATTATAGAGCCACCATATAATATGTATGGATATAGCCTACAGCTTCTGGTAATCCCAGGCGGCTTCCCATGCGTGGTATTATAGGTAACCTAATGCTTGTGGAAGTATAGGCCTCCTACACATATACATGTATATACACACACAACCCAATCCCCCGGGAGAGATTGTGTTAAGTGGAGTTATTGTACCAACTACCGCATCAGGAGTCCAGCCTCCAATCGCAGCCTTCTATCAATATGCTAGGTATCAGACATAAAACTGATAAGAACAGATCCTACCCCTGCTCTTATGGTAAGGATAAGAAGCGATATCCATATATGCATACGCATACCTACATACAAATTTAGTAGGTGACGATAATATTGTAAAATTAGAACATGAGCAAAAATTAAAGCCATGAAAGGAACTCCAAGGACAAAATTCACTCCAGCATGTATATGTTCTACTGCAGGGCTAGTATAAAATACAATATATATATATATATACACACACACATATATATATATATACACACATATATACACACCATACCCGTGGCTTACCCCCACGCAGGGGGACTGCTCATGTACCGCGTGTGGCCGTCACTCAGCTACTGCGCAAGGGCAGGATGTGTTAGCTGCGTGCTGTCCCAGACTGGTTTCGATCCTGGGACCCTTCTGTTACAGGTGTACTCGCCTTAGCAGGTGAGCCATTTTAGCGCCAGATTAACCCATTTTTCAAAGTGGGAATCAAAAAGACTACCTCAGTGCTGTGAGGCAGTAATGCCAACAGCTACACTAGCCGCACGTTACTAACCTCTTCCTGTATGTGCTGCCGAAGGGAACACATGAGATATAACAGGATTTTGGTACTTACCGTTAAATCCATTTCTCCGATTCCACAGGGGACACTGGAGCTTCATGACAGTGGGTATAGACGGTGGGTTGAGTTGAGCCTGGCACTTTAAAAATCTACAAGTGTGACTGGCTCCTCCCCCTCTATGCCCCATCAACCCCAGTTTTAAAGAACTGAGCCCGAGAGGAGACGGAGAACAGACTGAAGAACAGAGAAGGAGAACAGGAAAAGAAACATCCAACATACTGACACACTGCAAGAACACAGCAGGCTGCAGTGATAAACAGTCACACAATAAAACAGACAAAACTGCAACAGAACTGAAGCAGAACAAGCAACTGAGAACAGGCAAGAAGCACTGGGTGGGCGTCCAGTGTCCCCTGTGGAATCGGAGAAATGGATTTAACGGTAAGTACCAAAATCCTGTTTTCTCCTTCATCCACTAGGGGACACTGGAGCTTCATGACAGTGGGGACATCCCAAAGCTACCCTCCTGGGGGGGGAGAGTGCTGAACGCCCTGCAAGACACTACGACCAAAATTTGAAGCAGAAGCCGCAAAAGTGTCAAATCTGTAGAAACGTACAAAAGTATGAACCGAAGACCACGTCGCTGCCCTACAAAGCTGTGAAGCCGAGACACCTCTACGTGCCGCCCAAGAAGTACCCACAGAGCGCGTAGAATGCGCAGAAATGGATACCGGCGGTGGTCGAGCAGAAGCAACATATGCCTGACGAATAGTCAGACGAATCCACCTGGCCAAAGTTTGTTTAGACGCAGGCCAGCCACGCCGATTAGCATCATAAAGGACGAATAGAGCCTCTGATTTACGTAGCCCCTCAGTACGGGACACATAAATGCGAAGTGCCCGAACCACATCCAAGGAGTGAGAATCCCCAGAAGAGTCCGACAACGCTGGCACTACAATCGGCTGATTCAGATGAAAACCCGAGACCACCTTGGGCAAAAAGGAAGGCCGGGTACGAAGTTCCGCCCGATCTTCGTGAAAAATCAAGTAAGGGGAACGGCAGGACAAGGCTCCAAGTTCCGACACACGTCTGGCCGAAGCCAGGGCCAATAAAAGGATCATCTTCCAAGTCAAATACTTCAATTCCACCTCCTGCAAAGGCTCAAAGGTGGATGACTGAAGAAAAGATAAAACAAGATTCAGGTCCCAAGGAGCCGTGGGTGGCACAAAGGGGGGCTGAATTCTAAGAACCCCTTGAAAAAAGGTCTGAACCTCCGGAATCAGAGCTAGGCGACGCTGGAAAAAAATAGAAAGAGCAGAAATCTGCACTTTAAGCGATCCCAAGCGTAACCCCGCATCGAGGCCTTTTTGAAGAAAAAGAAGAAGACGTGGTAAATGAAAAGAGGAAGTGGAGGATCCACGACCTTCACACCAGGAGATATAAGCCCTCCAAATGCGATGATAATGCACTGATGTTACCGGTTTTCTAGCCCTAAGCATGGTAGGAATGACCGACCTAGGAACTCCATGGCTTCTTAGGATGGCGGTCTCAATAGCCACGCCGTTAAACGAAGCCGCCGTAAATCCGGGTACACACATGGACCCTGTTGTAGAAGGTCCGATCGTAGCGGAAGAGGCCAAGGTTCGTCTGCCAGAAGGAATAAAAGATCGGAGTACCAAACCCGACGAGGCCAATCCGGAGCCACTAGGATGACGGTGGACGACTCTCGTTTGATCCGCTTGAGAATCCGAGGGAGGAGCGGAAACGGTGGGAACAGGTACACAAGGCTGTACGGCCAAGGGATCAGTAAAGCATCCGCTCCCACCGCTGCCGGATCCATGGTCCTGGAGCAGTAAAGGGGTAGTTGATGATTTATCCGAGATGCCATCAGGTCTATCTGTGGCTTCCCCCATCTGCAAACCAGTTGATGAAAGACCTCGGGATGAAGGGACCACTCCCCGGGATGAAGATCCTGACAACTGAGGTAGTCCACTTCCCAGTTGTCGACCCCCGGAATAAACACTGCGGAAATGACCTCTACGTGTCTTTCTGCCCACAGAAGGATGCGACTGGCTTCTCTCATTGCCATCCGACTGCGGGTTCCCCCTTGGCGATTTATGTATGCCACTGCCGTGGCGTTGTCTGATTGTATCCGAACCGGAAGTCCTCGTAACAGAGGAGCAGCCTGTATCAAAGCTCTGTAGACTGCCCGCAGTTCGAGAACATTGATTGGTAAGAGGGACTCCTGCTGCGACCAAAGCCCCTGGAAGTGATTGTCCAGAACCACCGCTCCCCATCCGCGGAGGCTGGCGTCCGTGGTGACCAAGGTCCAATTCCAAATTCCGAAGCGGCGACCCGCTAACAGATGCTCCGTCCGAAGCCACCAGAGCAAGGATATGCGGGTCCGGGGAGACAGACGCACCAGCCGATGCATCTGTAGGTGGGACCCGGACCACTGAGACAGAAGATCCAGTTGAAATATTCTGGAGTGAAATCTGCCGAATTGGATGGCCTCGAAGGAAGCCACCATTTTCCCCAGGAGACGGATGCAAAGATGCACAGATACTTTCCTGGGTCTGAGCACTAGACGAACCAGCTCCTGTATGGCTATGGCCTTGTCCCTTGGCAAGAATATACGAAGCAGAACAGTGTCTAGAATCATTCCTAGGAACTGAAGTCTCTGGGACGGCATCAACTGAGACTTCTGGAAGTTCACAATCCATCCATGTTGAATGAGAATCTGATGTGTAAGGGACACTTGGTGTAAAAGGACTTCTGCCGTCGGAGCCTTGATGAGTAAATCGTCTAGGTCCGGAACTATCGTCACCCCCCGAGAGCGCAAGTGAGACACCATGACGGCCATCACTTTGGTGAATACCCTGGGAGCTGACGAGAGACCGAATGGCAGGGCCTGAAACTGGAAATGAGCTTCCCTGATGGCAAATCTGAGGAAAGCCTGGTGAGGAACCCAAATTGGGACATGCAGATAGGCGTCCTTGATATCTATCGACACCAGAAACTCTTCTGCCTCTAGTCCCGCAATGACAGAATGGAGAGATTCCATCTTGAACCTGTGAAATGAAAGATACTGGTTCAATGATTTCAGATTCAGAATGGGTCTGACTGACCCATCTGGTTTCGGAACCACAAAAAGATTTGAGTAAAACCCTTGTTGCCTTTGTGCAGTGGGAACCGCCACAAGGACCTCGGCCAGCAAAAGTTTCTCGATCGCTTGACGCAAAATTAGTTGCTTCAAGGGATCGACGGGCAAACCTGTTGTAAAATAACGCCGAGGAGGAGTGAAAGCGAACTCGATGTTGTACCCGAGATACCAGATTTCGAACCCAAGTGTCTGGAGAAGTCAGTCTCCAAACCTCCGAGAAACGCTGGAGGCGTGCCCCCACCTTCGGATTTCCGAGATGGGATGGGAGCCCGTCATGCCACAGGCTTGTCTGCTGGCTTGGGATCTGGACGGCGGCCAATATTTGCTTGACGTCCTCTAGTACGGCCTCCTCGCCCCGCTGAAGATGAACCTCGCGATCGTCCCTGAAATCTTGCCGATGCTCGAAAGGAAGGTCCCCTAAACGAGCGACGCGGAGGAGGTGCTGATGAAGGTAGAAAAGTACTCTTACCTCCAGTGGCCAGCGAAATCCATTTGTCCAGCTCTGGACCAAATAAAATATCGCCTGTGAAAGGAAGAGCTTCCACTGCTCTTTTTGACTCCGCATCCGCTTGCCAGGCACGAAGCCAAAGTGCCCGGCGAGCAGAGACCGCCGAAGCAGAAATCCTAGCGCCTACCTGGCCGATATCTCTGGAGGCGTCTCCTAAGTATACAGCAGACTCCTGAATATGTTCTGCCAAGGTAATCAGATCTGCCCGCGGAGTGCTGGATCTAAGACCCTCAGTCAATTGTTCCGCCCACTTTTCCACAGCCTTGTTGACCCAAGATCCTACCAAGGCCGGCCGGAGAAGTGCACCTGCGGCCGTATAAATGGATTTCAAAGTGGTTTCTAATCTCCGCTCTGAGGTTTCCTTCAATGTAGTAGCTCCTGGAACAGGTAACGTGGTCTTCTTTGACAACCGAGAAACCGAAGAATCCACAGGTGGCGGGGTCTCCCACCTCTTCCTATTTTCCGCAGGAAATGGGTAAAGAGAGAAGAAACGCTTAGGAATCTGGAATTTACGGTCCGGATTCTGCCAGGCTGTCGTCATCTGTTCATCCAACTGGAGAGAAACAGGGAATGTGACGGCCATCTTCTTCGACCTGGCAAATAAGGAGTCTTCTAACGATTCTGGAGCTTCCTGGCCAGAAATCTTAAGAACTTCCCTTACCGCTAGAATGAGTGCGTCAATACCTTGCAATGCCTCAGGTTCTTGTGAGTAAGTCTCTACGTCTGATTCGTCCAGCATCTCCCCTTCCTCCTGAGACGAGTGATCCGCTGCCGAATCCTCATCCGACTGGAGAACCGCCGGAAGAGCCCTCTTTTTAGATGAGCGACTTACCGTAGCTTCAGGAGCTTTAGACGCAGAACCCATCGCTTGAGCAAGGCTATTCACCGAGCGGACTAAATTCTGAGCCCACGCTGGTTCTGCTAGAAAAGAAGGGTGAGATGTGCCAGGTAGATCTCTGGCAGACTCCCGTTCCCTACGGGAAGCGGCTAATTCAGAAGAAAGGTCCGCCATGACCCCGGCCAAACTATTTATGAAGGAGGGAGTGACAGACTGCGTGTTAGCACTGTCTGCTTCACATGTCTCGCACAGGGAAGACCCTTCGGAGCGAGCATGGGTAAACTTCTTCCTGCACTTAGTGCAGGCAAACAGCTTTTGTGATGCAGTTTTTTCTGTCCTGGATGTCATCATGTACTCACAGACAAGCACCACATACAATTCAGGAATGCAGAAGAAGTATAGGGAGAAGCAGAATTACAATAATAATGCTACTCAAGTATGGGAGCAGACAGAGCAATAAGGGAGGAGCAGAATTTCAATAATAATGCTACTCAAATTGCATGCAGAGCAGTATAAGAGGAGCAGAATTTCAAGAAAATGCAACTCAGTAACAGGGGCAGACAGGCATATAAGGGAGGAGCAATCAATAGGACCAGAAAGTAGTTAAAACCACCCTCTGTATTTACAGACCCCCTGTAGATGCTCTCAGTCTTTGATCTGCTCCTCTCCCCCTCCGCTCAGTGCCTGCAGTCTGAGGCGCCACTCCCGTTCAGAGCGCGCCAAACTAGCCCAGGCAGTGAAGGAGGAAGAGGAGGAGGGACCCATAAGCTCCTCCTCCTAATGGCCGCCGCTTTGTATGCGCGCGGCATACACTTATACAGTGGGACGTTCTGTCCCCGCACTGACAGCGGGGGCCAGCGGCACGACCGCCGCCAGTGATAACCGTGCCGGTGCCTTTTACACAAGCACCGGCACGCAGAGGCAGGACCGCTGTGAGCGCGCCTACCTAACAGCCAGCGCCGGTGTTCTATCACAACACCAGTGTGGCAACTGACAGCGGGGGCTGACAGCCGCGCGCTGTTTTCAGACCCAGCAGTTATTTTCACCTCTCCTGCTAGTCAGGAGAGGTGTGCTACTCACCGGGCTGCTGCGGCCAGAGCGCTGGGCAGTGAGGGGAGAGCGGGGACCCGGACACAAGCCAGTGGTAGCTGTGGCGGGCCCCGCTGAGTCTGATGACTCCTAACTGCCTAAAGCAGCCTCCCCTCCATAGGGTGACCGGACACAGGCTGCAGTAGCCGTGTGGTCCCCTCTCTGGCGGCTCCCACGATGCAGGCAGACTGTCACAGCTAACAGTCTGCCTGTCCTCTTGTGACTTTGATTCTTTCTATATAAAATTAATATAAGGGCTGGAGACAGCCCCTGTGCACCGGCTCTACTCGGGCACATTCTAAAAAACTGGGGTTGATGGGGCATAGAGGGGGAGGAGCCAGTCACACTTGTAGATTTTTAAAGTGCCAGGCTCAACTCAACCCACCGTCTATACCCACTGTCATGAAGCTCCAGTGTCCCCTAGTGGATGAAGGAGAAAAATAGATGCACATATGCATACCTTCTAAGGTAAGTACAGAAAGCTGGTGAAACGTTTTAAGACCAGCCTATAATGTAGTATATGTGCTGCCACATATATGCATGGGAAGATACTGCCCCTCTTTAAGGCGAGCCCATGTGAGGCATAAGCCTGGGGATGGGACGCCAAAATGTGCTAACCCTGGGTGAAGGGTATGCTATAACCATAAGTTCTGGCAGCAGCACCAGAACAGTAGAGCTAGTACACCATGAGGCTATGATACTTCACAGGCTGAGATACCAAGCCATTAGATTAAGCTAGGCGCTCTTTGTTATAGAACGAAGGGAAGCCAGCCAAGTGGCGCTGCATTGGCGGGACTGTCTCGTCAACCCCTCGCTTCTAGCTGTGATGCATCGACTGAACTGGCCTCTTTCAGAACCGCCTAACGTGGTGTTATGTGCAAAAGGGAATTGGGCTAGTGCCCATACAGCTAGCAACCAGCTATCCACTGTAGCTAGCACTAAACTCCTGTTATACAAGGACAGGGCCTCCCCTACCTTTTGCGCTGAAGCACTCCCAGTGTGGTAGGCGTAAGAGACCCACGCTAAAGCACTCCCTGCTGCAGGTAGTGCACTGAGCTATACTGCTTGTGTGCAGGCAGTAACTACAGTCCTTAAAAGGGAATCAGGGGGCGCTGTTTGTTCATGAATACCGCGCTGTGCGTGTGCAAACTGCTACACTCCAGTTAGCACAGCCCCCTTAATAGTATAAAGCGGTGATGCTGTCCTGCTGTGACAGGAGTGTGATGGTCATACAGCGCTGCATCGGGGAGCCGCATTGTGCTGGTATAACGTAAGGCTATTAGCCCTATGTTATAGCTAACAGGGAAGCCTGCTCAGCCCAGCCAGGAGCTGCGGGATGCGGCATCTCCTCCTGAGATTTAGATGAGGAGCGTTGCTAATTTTTAAGATCAGCCTAAGCAAAGACAGTGCTGCCTGCACCTGGAGAACAAACTCCACACAGCAAAAGCCGTGGAGAGATCCGAGCCCTGCGCTGATACTTATTTGTAGCTAGCACTATACTCCTACTTCTACTTTTGTGCTAGCAGCACTCCCAGCGTGGGAGGGGGAGGGAGTCGCATAGGATACCCACGCTAATTAACCCTGTTGCAGGAGTAAGGAGGCAGCCGCGCTCATTCAGGCGCTGGTCTGCACTGCACTGCATCTTTAACCAGCGGCAGGCAGTGGTGGCTGCCCCGCTGGTTGGGCTGTTGCGTGCCCGCAATTAGGGCCGCGAAGGGGGCGTGGCTTTGCCCCGAGTGCGGCCGCCATTTTAATACTGGGGGGGCTGCTGCTGCCTGCTTTAGACGCGGCAGGATGCCCTCCCAGGTACCTCTGAGGTCCCTTCACGGGGGAACTAATGCAGAGTATGTCTGCGCAGCAGCGCTAACGGACCGGCAGACCGCGCTGCTCTCAGATGAGGGCTAGAGCACGAGCCCGACTACAGATGGCGCGGCTATTATGCATGACGCGCCCTTCCCAAAAATACCGGCTATCAGTGTGTGCGCGCGCGTGCACTGTAAGGCTCGCCTCTGCCCACTTACTAGGAAAAAGTGGGCTGGGCGTATGTAGGGAAGACAACCTTCCTCCCGGCCCTTCTGAGTGGGGTACGGGAGTCATCAGCAGACACATTTATAAGGCTGGGCCCTTGTTCTCAATAAGGGAAGCCTCTTTACGCGGGTACTCCTACACCAAGGATCGCGCTGCTTGTCAGCGCTGCACTGCCTCATGTAGAGGGACGCGTCTGGCCTGCTGAAGCCCGCCATTACACTACCAATGGCAGATGGCACGACCTCGCCTGTGCTCTATTTAGTGAGCAGCGGTGAGGCGTCTGTCATTTGTGTGATCTTACTCACACCGCCCAGCGTTTCTACTCCCATATAGAGAAGGGAGGAACAGGCGTCTCAGTGACAGTCACGGAACTGCCGCTTAACACGCACTTGCAGGGGCCCGCGCTCCATCCCCTCGTTAATAGGAGGGGGATGGCTAGGAATAAGCCAGAGACCCGGACGCTGACTGTCGAGTGCAGCGGCAGGTCTCGTCAGCAGCTCCGACACTACCACGTTCACTGGCAGGGGGAAGGAGCCGTGTGTGACAGCCATGCAGTGTGCGCTGTCCCTGAGCCCAGCGTTTTGGCCCACCACTCCAGCTAGTCAGGAGTAGTGGGATATACTTATGGACTGCTGCGGCCGGGTTGCTGGGCAGGGGGGCAAATGAGGGAACTCGGACACGAACCGGTTTCAGTTGTGGCGGGTCCTCATGGAGTCCGATGACTCTGTTTAAAGTCCCCCCTCAGGGTCACCGGACACAGACTGCAGTAGCCGTGTGGTGCCCTCCCGGCGGCTCCCACGTAGCAGGCAGACTGCCACAGTAAGCAGCCTGCCTGTCCTCAGCTTGTTAAATAAAAAAATTAAAAAATTTAAATTATATGAGAAAGGCTGGAGACAGCCTGATGTGCGACCGGCTCTCTCGGGCACATTCTAAAAACTGGGGCTGATGGGGCATAGAGGGGGAGGAGCCAGTCACACTTCTAAATTATTTAAAGTGCCAGGCTCTACTCTACCACCGTCTATACCCCACTGTCTTGAACTCCAGTGTCCCCTAGTGGATGAAGGAGAAAATGAATTTACACTTAATATTTACACACTGGACATAGATAAATCCGTGCTAGATTGGTTTACTTTAGTTTTCTGCTGCTGCCCGACCAGCACATTCAGTGTACTCACTAAATCACTTTATGAATTACCTAGATGTTATTAGTAGCTCAATAGTATAAATAACGCATCACAATCATTCCATGTCACAATGCCCACAGTAAGCAGAGCACCACTGACAACAACCTCCTAGACTCAGTGAAAGAAGCTGCCCGTTTGTAGACTAGGCAGTGACTAAGTGTGGAAACGGATTGTGACTATCTGATTGCCTGCTGCAGTCAGAGTCACCACAGATCACAGACCGAATCCGAATTTGTTTCCTGCAGATATTTCTGCTTACCGTGGATACAGTATAGGAATTTAAATAGGAATGTGGAATTGTCTCCCATTCCGGTGCTTCCGCAAGGCGGGTCAGCCTGAGGAACATTCACCAAATGGGACCCATCACGCTGCTGTAGAGAACAGCAAGGCTGGAAGACCTGTCAAAAGACAGTCTGGCGCTTTAGGTGATTTATGGCTAAGAGGAGACAACGCAGAAATGGTGACACCAATGTCACCCACCTCATCAGAAAGAGCATGAAGGATTCGTTATCCTGTGTTGATTTAACAACTTTCACACAGGCCTCAGACAACTCTTTTGCTAAGAAGTCTGCGCCCAATGTCGTTGAAGACCAGCAAGTGTGCTTGAATCCAAAATGCACCATGATACAGGCATCCACCAGCGAGCTCCTGAGCTGCTTTGCCGAGTTCCTCTGTAGAAGGTGTCTCCAGCTGTACAATCTGTCACCTACAGATATAATCTATGGATGACAAGTATAGACGCGTCTCTCACTGGATACTGTCAGGAAGAAGGCTTCATCAACCCGACCAACGTAGTGTTCCTCTACATGCTCTGCCGAGAGGTCATTCCATCGGAATGGACAGGGAGCAAGACCTACTGGCATTTCTAGCCACATGTCTGTATATACCCTATGCATACTTGGGTAGTGAGACCTCTTATCCAATGAAGCCATTCCTAGTCGAAAGCTCAAAAGGAAGACTTTTGGAGACGTTGCCTCTATATTATTGACTTCATGAGCACAAAGATGCTGCGCTTCCATACTGACCACCATTATTTCATCCAGGTGTTTGTCCATCTAAAGGCTGAGGGTGGACAGGAGAGCACATAGACAGCCTAGAATAGTACTGGACAAGTAACATCGCTCCAGGCTATACACAGCAATCTCCACCATCCGCTCCAGGCTGTGCACCAACACAGCAATCTCCACCATCCTCTCCAGGCTGTGCACCAACACAGCAATCTCCACCATCCGCTCCAGGCTGTGCACCAACACAGCAATCTCCACCATCCGCTCCAGGCTGTGCACCAACACAGCAATCTCCACCATCCGCTCCAGGCTGTGCACCAACACAGCAATCTCCACCATCCGCTCCAGGCTGTGCACCAACACAGCAATCTCCACCATCCGCTCCAGGCTGTGCACCAACACAGCAATCTCCACCATCAGCTCCATGCTGTGCACTGACACAGCAATCTCCACCATCCGCTCCAGGCTGTGCACCAACACAGCAATCTCCACCATCCGCTCCAGGCTGTGCACCAACACAGCAATCTCCACCATCCGCTCCAGGCTGTGCACCAACACAGCAATCTCCACCATCAGCTCCATGCTGTGCACTGACACAGCAGGCTCCACCAGGCACTCCAGGCTTGCGCTGACACAGCCAGCTCCACTATCAGCTATGGGCTATGTGCCGACACAACAAGCTCTACCGTCAGCTCCAGGCTATGTGCCAACGCAGCAAGCACCACCATCAGCTCCAGGCTGTGCGCTGACACACAGTGACTTGTATTTATAATGTTCTTTGCATTCACAATAAAATGTTTTGGGTTTTTTTTTTTCTATAAAATTGGTTGGTGTGTTCATTTGTTTGACAGGTCTCATATATGGACAGTGTTCAGCTATGCAATGTTTTGTGATTTTTTTTTTTTTTTTTTTTTTTCTACTGCAACAAAGCTCTACAGAGGGTCCAGAGTTCGCCTTATTGCCCATCAATATCTATTTGCAAATGGGAAGTGGGACTTGCAAATATTTATCTAAAAAGACCCAGGAGTGTTATTGCTGGGTACACACTGAACAACATATCGCTGGTACACATTGCCAATATATCTGCCAGACATATACTGTACTGTACAGCCGATGGCAGATATATCTGTCCATGGAATGGGATTGAAATGCCGGCAGCTTTTTAGCAGGTTCCATTCCAGACAGCGGCTACCCGACAGGATGAAGATCCCGACAGAGGCAGGCAAGTACCCTAACCTCCCCTGCCCCCCCCCCCCCCCATCCCCAACCCTCCTTTAGTGGTGCCTAACCCCAACCTCCCCCCCTAGTGCCTAACCCTAACCTCCCCCCCGGGGCTGCCTAACCCTAACCTCCCCCTCTAGTGCCTAACCCTAACCTCCCCCTCTAGTGCCTAACCCTAACCTCCCCCTCTAGTGCCTAACCCTAACCTCCCCCTCTAGTGCCTAACCCTAACCTCCCCCTCGGTATTTTGACGCCTATCACGGATACTTTGCCGGCATTCAGCAGTCAGCAAGGCCGCCGGTCACATAACTACATCCCCTGTCCATCATGCTGTGTACGGGCGGTCTGCTGCCCACCTGTACACTTGCAGCAGAGGCCGCAGGGAGGGAGGCGTGACATGCCCCCCCGACCAGCGGGACCCGCGGCCAGATGGAAGATGATGGTTGCTCAGTGTGTATGAACAACCATTATCTGCAGATATATCTGCCAGGTGTGTACCCAGCTTCAGTCTTTTTCAAGATTTCCTACATGGTGGTGATACAAGTTTGCCAGCTTTATGCCACTCCATAAACCCAATGTCAGCCTTGGAGAGTTCTTGAAATAGGCTATACATATATTCACTTGATTATTTTTAGGTTTAGTGGCTATTTAAAGTAAATGGAGTAGATTTTAGGCAACTTCCTAATCAACGATAGCTGGATAGAAACATTCCCCTACTTTTATGGTTTATTTCAAAACATGAAGCTGGCATAGAGCAGAGCAGCTGCGGGAACTAAGCTCCAGCTCCCATTTCTACTTCATCTCCCCTCCAGCTCCAGGTTTTGGAATTGGCTCTTAGCTCCAGGGCTGAATCAACCAGGAGGTATCGTACAGTAAGGCCAGTGGCTGGTAGGCTATAGCGCTGCATAACCTGACTCCAGGGAGAGGTATGTAAGGGGACCGTACCCAGCGTTTCCCCCAAAGAGAGCTGTGGCTGTGCATTAGAGAAAATGGCCGCCGGAGTTCTGTGGGGGTGGGATCTGAGGAGGAGAGCAGCTCTGAGCGGCGAGACTGCGGTGGAATGGCGCCTAGAGCTGGGGTAGGGGCAGCTGAAAGAGAATGGCTGACCAACCCATTCCGATTTTTAACCCCCGGGGCGCTGGATTCCCAGTCCAGATGGTGTCCCTGGTGGTGTAGTGAATCCCCCAGCCAGTTCTGGGCGTTCACACTCAGCACCTCTGGTCTGTCCCCTGAGACCGGAGGTAAGACTGCTAAACTGCAGGTTACCGCGAGCAGTAACCCGCCTTACCTGTTCCCTGAAGTCCGCGTTGAAGTCTGGGGTCCTCCCATGGGGACGGCTAGCAAGTTCCCCGGGAGCCCCTGCCCGAAAGTACCGAGCTGTGGCTGGAGTTGCGGCCGCGGAGGGGTGATGGCGCAACAGCACAGACGCTCTAAGGACAGTCTGATGCTGCGCGCTCAGTGCAAGAATAAATCATAAATAAGAAAGCTTTGGGGCGGCATAAGGCAGCCCACTGTCTAAAAAGGTGACCGACTCCTGCCAAACACCAGCAAAAACTGGATTGCCTCAGGCTTAGGGGTGGGGTATAGGGGGAAGGACTGGAGCATTCTGGGAGCTAAAAAGCTTGAATGTCTGGTGCTTGGTCCTTAACCACTACCTACACCCCCATGGTATCCCCGTGGATCCCAATGGACCCTGAAGAAGAAATACCACTTAATGGAGACTGTTGGGTTTATGTTATAGCCGGCAAGATACCGGCAAGTTTGGCCGCATTTTTTTTTTTTCCCAAAAATATTTTTTTATTTAAGCAATGTATGACACATATAAACATAGCAAACATATAGGTAGACCAAATAGTTAACAATAGATACATCCTCTGCACCGATAATTTTGAATTAAACAAAATATCTTCATATAACTTGATACATCTTTATGTAGTGAGTACATGAACAAAGACCAACACATCAAGAGAGATGCGCTCGCCTCAACCCCTCTTCCCCCAACTCAAACGAAAACAGAATTATTGCAATATAAAATTACATAGCTATTGGAGGGTCATTGTCCGCCATTCAAAGCATATGCCATGTGGTATTTGAAAAAGAGCTATGAATTGGGGCTTTTAACAGCCACTGAAAGTGTCGCTATAAAGCTTTCCCATACTGCAAAGAACTGTTCTAGGTTTGGCAGCATTTTTAAAGCAGCAATCATTTATAAAAGTCAACACCAGGTTAAGGGCTGCCGTTTAAATGATTGCCGCTTTAAAAAAAAAAAAAGACAACGGACAGACTTGCTGGAAACTCGCCCGCTCCCGCATCACGCAGGCTATAGTATAAACCACCTGGGTGCTTTTGTTACACATACCACTACCTATATAAAATACGTTACTTCCTATATTACACTTAGACATCACTTACCTTAAATATTTCTGGCCTGGTCTCTTCAAGGACAATGGATGTGGTTGGCCAGGTTAGGACTCCGGGAACCATATTGTAGTGCACCATGGTCTTTGTCTTAACATACTGATTTAAAGCATCAGAAAACCTGAACAAAGAAAAGGGATATCACACTGTAATAGATATTTAGTCACTGCTCCATAACACACGCACATGTCCAGTGTGTGGGGGGATGTGAAGGGAAACTATAGAAAAAGTACTAAAAACTAACAACTTTATGACTAAATATGAAATTAAGTAAATAAAGTAGGTAAAACGTATAAAGTGCTATCCCTGCTGTGGTGATAGGGCAATGACAGCTGTCAGGACGGTCAGTGCCACTGACCATTCATACATTGTCTAGCATGTTGGTGCTGCTATATACAAGATATCAGCACTGATAATGACCGGGGGCACTTCGGGCCACAGTCATTCTGCACTCCCTCTGCGTTACTACATGCAGGGACACGATAACTGCAGCACGTAACGTGCGCAGTTACAGTTTTCACCCCTATCGCCCCTTCATACATCTCCCCCACAATCCCTAGCTGCAGCCAAACTCAAACACCAAGCCGAGCTGTTGACATTCTGAATGTCGGACGTTGGCCAATCCCGCTTATGAGCATCATATAAACCCGTGGTAGGCAACGTTCAGCATTCCAACTGCTGTGGAACTATATTTTTGCTCTGTCACATTTTTAGCATGTTCCAACATCAAAACTGTGGCAGGGCATGCAGGAATGTGTAGTTTCACAGCAGCTGGAGAGCCACACGTTGCCTATCCCCGACATAAAACCAAGGCGTCCATCAGTTCCTACAGATGGTCAAATTTCAGACAAAGTAGGTTTCTGAGGCTCATACTACATCCAGGATATGTAAAAGCCCGGTGGAACCCATTGGAATGTCCTGCTGAAGAGCTGTCAGGACATTTTACTATTTCAAATGGAAACTGTACATTAGGCTGAGAGGACAGACAAGTTTGCCGGACCTCCCTGTCTGTGTGGAAAATCATCAAGAATGAAACCCTCCAGGTAAGAAATTGCAGCTCTTCCATATCCAGCAGATCAAATGGGGCCTACTTGAGGGCCGTCAAAGACCAAATTTAAGTCCCATAGAGCCACAGGTGGGACATTAGGCCAGGGCTCGACAAAACCCAGGGGGCCAGATCACCATGGCGACCAGATTTGGTAGCCTGGCGACCAGATTTTCAGCAACACCCGGGCCCTGTAGTGCGGTCCACACTACAGAGTAACAAACACACAGCCGCCAGCGGCGGCTGTATGTTTGTTATAGCAGCCGATGAGAGTCTGTCAGACTCTTATTGGCTGCTGTGTCGTTCATGGAGTGGGCTGGCTGGAGCTCACTCATGAACTCAGCCTTCCGGTTCACCCCGCAGCAGGTTGGGAGAGACGTCATGACGTTTCTCCCATAGTGCAGAGCGGGCCAGGAGGAGCGGACAGCGGCAGTCGTCGGCAGGAGCGTGGATCAGCTAAGCTGAGTTTTCTTTTTTTTTTTCTTAAGGGGCACTGCATAAGGGGGGTGGCTGCTACTGGGGACACTGCATAGTTTGGGTGGCCGCTACTGTGGGGGCACTGCATAGGTGAGGGTGGCCGCTACTGGGGATGCTGTATGGGGGGGGCCACTACTAGGGGCAATGCATAGTGGGGACTACTATTGGGGTCACTGTATAGGGGGGGGACTACTACTGGGGGCACTATATGTATGCATCTGGGCCCACCATTCTCTAGTTCGGCCACTGCCGGCGGTGGCTTTGCTTGCCCAGGGTTTTTTGGCTGCGGAGGGGTGGTCTTTCTGGGGGTTGGTTGCCTGGAGAGGCGGGTTAGCTGCTCAATAATGTGGCTGTGGGAGGGTGGTTTACCTGGGGTACCCCGTTAGTGGTGTGGTCATGGGGGTTGGTTGCCTGCCCCGGGGGAAGGGGGGGGGTCTGGCTCCTACACTTTCAGCCTGGATTTTAGGTTTTAGAAAATTGTGTTAAGCCCTGCATTAGGCAGTTGTATTTGTACAACCCCCTGTATAATAATCTGTACATCTGGGATCTAAGCCAGTTTCACTTGAAATAAAATAATAGAGTTGATATTTGACCCTTGATGGTTGACAGGCCAAGCCCCTGATCCAAGCCGACTTGCAAAAAGCAAAAAGGCACAGAAGTCTGAAAAGGGAAGCAGGAACCTCTCTGTGCTCACACAACAATGAATGTCAACCACATCTGATGGTAGATTTGTGCAGTAGCTGGTTTTCAGACCATACGCATGATCTGGGTGATTAAACTAAGAGAGACTCCTTCAAGTTCCATGCAGTTAAAGTCAAGGGACTAAAATTCCGCTAAAAAAAAAAAAACAAAACCTTGGTTTAGAGGATATCTTTGAGAAAGACACCTACGTGGTCCTAACATGGACGGAAGATCTGCAAACCATGCCCTTGTGGGCCAATATGCCCTGACGACAATTGCATGACCTGTTTCTACTTGATCATTTAAAGCACTCAGAGCATGGATATTGGCAGAAAAGAAGTACCCCCGGTGAAACGGCCCCCTGCCGTCATTGCGTCCATCAAGACAGCCTGAGATCCTTGGTACTTGCTCTGTACTGAGAGAACTTCCTATTCAGCCAAGAAGCCACGAGACTAACATTCGGTCTGCAGCAGCGCCCAATATAAAGATGACTATCTCCAGATTTAATCCCACTACCCTGGATGAACATTGTGCCAAAATTTGAAAGTCGGTTTCCGGTTGTCCACTCAGGGGATAAAGACCATGGAAATGGTTGAGGCAAACTTCTCTATCCACAAGATTTCAGTGGTCCTTATGGCAATCTAAATTCGGTTTCCACCCTGGCAACTGATTCAAGTCACAGCCGTAGCATTGTGAAACTGAACCTAGTCTGGCCTGGCCTTCTGGACACTGAGCCTGGGCATTTAAGGCCACCTGCAACAGAACACTGATGTGAGAGAGGATTCCTCCATGGACCAAAGGGCCCTACAGTGTACAAGCAAAGTAACTGCTCCCCAACCAGACAGACTGACGATCGTCTATTCCCATGCCGAGAAAGGACAAACTTCAGTGGGTTCGGAGAATGAAGCCGCCACACCATTAACAGGCTTAACTCCGCAGATAATTGAATCATCTGCCTGCCTACACGAGGACAGGCCCTTGACCGAAGAACCACTATCTGAAGCTGCAAAGACCTGAAATTAAATTGAGCAACAGGCACAGCCTCTATTTTCTCCCGCAACTGCATGTAGTGGAGAATGGACACTTGCCTCAAACGCAACAAAAACCTCAATCAAGTCTATAGAACCAGAATTTTAGACTCCAGAAGAAACACCTTTTGATACTTGATGTCAAATAAAAAGCCTGAAAAGAATCATCCACTAGGCTGGAACCAGACTGGACTTTAGGAAATGTATTATCCATCCGTTATTTTCCAGAGCAGAAATTACCACACTCAGGTGTTACGGAGAAGTGACTCTGAACAACTGTGATGCCATTTGTTCTCAACAAGGTGACTATGGGTGCCATAATTGTGGTAAATACTTGTGGAGACAAATAGATATCGTTATTGTTCAATCGCTCATAGAAAATCGGCAAGTGGATGTGCGCCTTTAGTTATGAGCAAAGTTAGTCCAACTTTAGAGAAGTTAGGCGGCTTTAGCTTTAAGCACAGTCCAGCATAAAAAAATATTAGAGATTAGCACAAACAGTTTATGGTTTTAGCTTTAAGCACAGTCCAGCACTGCAAGAGCCAGTAAGATTTGCACCATGTCTTTTGCTATGGTAATTTATAAGCAAAGCAAGCATCTCCATTAGAAGAAACCATCAGAATTTAACATTACATACATTTCGTTGCAATAGCCTTTTTGCATAAACCAATATTGTTGAGAACAGCAACTTTACATGAAAGAAAAATCCAATGTGGACTTTTAATAAGCTTCTAAACTGGTTTTAAGCATAACAGATCATAGCACGATAGAAAATACTAAGTGGTCAAGAAAGCCAAACGTGACACCAAACACCACAGGTTGCAGTTTTAAGTATGTGCAGGTAGTTAAACCTTTAGGGTTGAACTTTAAACAAGACCAGAATTTTGTACAAGCAAACATTTATATTATGTCAAATAGGTTTAGGTTCCAGATAAAACAGTAGGGGGCTTCTAGCATGCAAAATAAACATTTTCAGTTAGCATATGAAACCATGCATTTCCTTCTAAATCTGAGCAAGGACCAGCATTGGAAACAGAGATTGGTCTCAACTTTGCAATAGAAAGGGAGCGCCCAACAGCAGCCTCTGTAAACATTATAGCAGACTCAAACAGTAAAAGCTCACCATATTCTGATCCCAGCAGAGATAAAGTAAATTAATCCATGGTTCTCACCACCTAGCTAGGGCTCTTCTGCCCACCATACGACTCCTGGTCTCTGGAATGGCAGACCAGGCTGCAAGAACAACTCCGCTCCGTGCCCTTACAGACAGCCGACCATGCGGGCTGCTCCTCTGCCCAGCGGTGTTACTTCCTCCAGTGCATGCAGGCTCTCTAGGAGTGCGCAGGCGCAGAGCCTTCTACCCTTTAGTGACAAGCCCTTCTTCTGTCCCTCCGGCTGTAGTCCTCTACAAGACAGCAGTCTTCTTGGCAATCTGGTTTCACTGGCAGTGGCAGCATCATCATCCCGGGAGTCAGGGTCCTTACAGCAGGGTGCTCTCCACCTGGGGCTTCCCCAGCACTGCCTGCCCATCCAGCAGGGATCATCCTCTTGGTCCAGCAGCAATCCAGGCCACCTCAGCGGGGTCCTTTTCTTCCTGGCAGCAGCTGGGGTCCCCTGGTCCTTTCCGGGGGTCTTTTGGCAGCAGCAGCAGGTCCAGTCGGAAGGAGCAGTTCCCATCCTTAAAAGGGGCAGCCGCGGCTCCTACAGGCACGTGGAGCAGGGGTCCTCCGGGTCCTTGCGCTGGCAGCCCTCTTTTCATCCGGTTCTGTCAGTAGGTAAGCAGATCCTCCATCAGCGGCACTTCCTCCAGTCTCATCGGGGGCATAGTCCTGTCCCCGGGGCAGCCTCTCCTGGGTCTGGCAGTGGCTGCGGTCTCCTCACTACAGGCACGCGTCCTCCTGTTCTGGCAGCCGCAGGGGTATTCAGCGTGGGGTCCTCGCGCCGGCTATTCTCTTCAATGTGGCAGCTCTTCTAATGGTGCCACAGCCGCTGACCCCTCATTCTCTCTGCACTGTCCGGCATATTCACTGAGTAGTTGGACGCCCTCCACCGCTATCCCTGCAGGTACAGTCAAGTCCGGCTACATGGCAGCTACTCCTGCCCAGCTCATTCTAATAAGGGGCAGTTGACTACTCAAGTAGAGCACTCAGATCGAAATACGCACCATGACCTAGTAGTATGACCCAGTACTATAAGAGAAACATTTGTCTTGTTCAAGAGTATTGCCATTTAGAAATGTTAAAAAATAAAATATTCCATCTTCAAACTTACCGATTTTGCCTGAGGTAGACATTGCCAAGTCCATAGAAAGCCAGGCAGTTAAACTTCACCTTGGAGAAAACAGAATGCCGCACAATTTCCTTGAACAGACCTTCAGCCTTGGTCAGTTCCTGCAAAACGAGTAAGGAGAGGACTTTATGATTTAGTAGTGCTTACATTAGCTGGACAACTTAAAGGCGCGTATCCACTAGACGATAAATTGGACGATTTGCATGATAACTATATCGTTCACCGTCCGCAACATATCAGTGTGTATGCCATCAACGACCAGCTATGCGCGCTCCCGCTGGTCGATGACTACCTCTTTCATCGCCTGTACTTGCAGGGTAACCAGACGATAGTTCTGCAAGTACGGGGATGAGGGAGGGTGACGTCACTGAACGATATCGTTCAGTGTGGATGCTCAATGTCGTTAACAACTCTGAGCCCAGCATTGCAGGGATAATACTAGACGATATTGCTCATTGAGCATATCGACTATTGGATACGAACCTTTACTCCATATGCTAATTGCTCACTCTTGTTAAAGCAATTATTGGGAACAGATGATACGGCCTCTGTGAAATTATTACTAACCATTTATATTATTTTGACATGTCAAAGAGGTCTTTGGATGAACTCCGGCTTGTATAACCCTCCCATACAAGCAGGAGTACTTGAACAGACTGATGAGATGCAATTACTGCCAGCATGTTGATAAGCTCTGTAGAGGGCCAAAACGTGTGATTTACATACAACATCTATAGAGCGGTTTCCAGTGACACGAGATCGGTACGAAGTACCATAGCGCTTTGCCTGTGTCTAGCATTGTCTACCGAGGAAATATGCCTTCCACCTGTCAGCCAGTTGACAGGATGCTTTCCTCAGAGCCTGGCTGATGGTGCAGATAAGCCATCGCTGTGATATTGTCCATCTGTATCCCGAGCCCCTCCACAACGGAGTAGCGTCCAGGGACTCGGGAGAGCCAGCTAGATGGTCAGGAGATCCAGACAATTATTAACATGGTCTCCCTCGTCCTTCCCTACTCATTAGTTCCACACATCCAGTCCCTCACCCATTACGGTCGGTTCCATTTGTGCGTCACTACTAGGATTTGACCTTTACGCTCGCTTTACACTACAAAGGCATTAGCTATCCCCATGATTGGAATGTTCTTCTCTTTAGCCTCCCCGTCATTCCCTCTTCTCCTATTCAATGTCCCTTTAATGCTTCTGCATGACTTCTCTTTCTCACATTGCTCGCTTATGCCTTCTTAAGCTGGGTAAACACCTAATGCCGCGTACATACTACACCATATGCTTCATGAGCGGTATCGTCTAGCGTTTTCCCTGCAGTGCCGAGCTCAATGTCATTAGCGACATTCAGGACACACACTGAACGACACCGTTCAGTGCCGGCAGCCTCCCTCATCCCTGAGCATGCACAACACAGTCAGGTTGGCCTGCATGTTCCGACGATGAACGGTATTCTTCAACGACCCGCGGGAGCGCGCATCGTTGGTCGTTCGCCGCGTACACACTGGACGATGTTGGACGTAATGAACGAGAATGATATTGTTCAAATCGTCCAACTTCTCGTCTAGTGTGTACGCAGCTTTACAGATATATCTGCATATCAACTGAACTGCAGATGGTTGTTCATACACACTGACCCACCATCAACTGGCCGCAGTTCCCACTGGCCAGGGGTTGCTCCGCGTCCCCCTCCCCTCAGCAGGAGTACAGACGGCCGTCTGACCATCCGTACACACAGCACAAGAGACAGATATATCGGCCATTGGCTGTGCAAAACAGCCGACATGATAGGTCTGATCGACATCGTTCACAGACATATTGCTGGTACACACTGGCCGACAGGCACATGAGATATTGGCCGATCAATTGATCGGCCAATATATCAGCAAGTGTGTACCCAGCATTACTCTGGTGATCTCTCCACTGGCATCCTATCCCCTTTATAACTCAATTTAAACTCCTCAGCCACCTCTCACTCCTGACCCTCCAAGACATCTCACGCTGCCCGTAACCTATGAAACACTCTCCATGTGAATCTATGAGACTCTTCCCCAGTTACGGTTACACCAAACACTCAGTTTCCACGTAATCCCTACCTACACACCACTGCATTTCCCATTTTGTCTCCCTACTACCACCACCAATCTCTCCCTTTAGAATGCACGCTCGTCCCCTAGTGGATGAAGGAGAAAAATAAAACTGAACATAAGATACTCGTCCCAAGGTAGACTACATGGTTCCAACTATCCTCTTGTAAACCCAAATGGTAGTGTACGGGTATATCTGAAGTGGGGATATTACCTCCTGCGGAGACTTAATTTTGTCCTTAAGGATGCTACAAAGCAGATAGCCATAACATCTAGCAGCCAATTGAGAAGCGCTTAGACCCTGTAAGGCTCTGCAAACCTAAGAGATGAGAAAGGGGAATCAGATATCTCAGATTGATGGTGATGAGCACTCGGGTAGGGAGCTGAATGGGACCAGGAGTCCATGAAGGGTACGGCAACATTTCTTCCAGTGCTTTGCCTGGTATGGGTAAGCCCAACCCACGGTCTGTGTCTCCCTACTGCTCTTCTCACTGTCCTCAAACACAGTCCGTGCCCCTTTGACAGTCAGTCTGGACATTACAATAGAAAGAGTAAATCAGACAAAGTTGTTTGCACTACTTACCACGGCCTGCCCAGTGCCAAGCAGTGCATTAGCATGCCCGTACATGAGCACTATATAATCTATCTTCGTCAGGCGCAGACTCTGTAGATGAAAAAAAAAATAATAATTAATACCTTATATGTGAACAAAGGCCCTCATTCAGAGCCGTACGCTCTGAGCAGAGCGCACGCTCTGAATGAGGGCCGGGCTCCATTTTCATGGAGCGTCCTCCTGGACGCTCGTATAGCTGTGGGTCACCACCCACAGGCTATACGAGCGTGCTTTTTGATGGCCGCGATGGTCGAGACCATCGCGACCATCGAAATTGCGAGCCGTAGCCTGCGGTTGAAGTTTTCAACCGCAAGCTCCGGAGTGATTTTGGCTCTATCAGAGCCAAAATCACTCCCACTGACATCACTAGTGATGTCAGTGGGCCGGCTTTTGACGGGAGGCGTTCCCGTGGGAACGCCCCCGGCACGCCGACCAAAGGGGGCGTGCTGTCAATCAACATTGACAGCACGCCCCCTTTGATCGGACACAACGAGCGAAGGACTTTCCTTTGCTCGTCGCGTCTGGCGCATGCGCACGACGGAGCTCCCTCCGTCGTGCGCATGCTCAGTGCATAACATCGACCCACTTGCGAGCGGACAGCCGCTCGCGAGTGGGTCTGAATCAGGCCCAAAGTTCAATAACAAAGCTTTGATTACAAACTGAATTATGCAAAATAAACTAAACGCCACAAACACCCGTGTTTAAGGAACAAGCCAGAACTGAACATAAATAGGAAATTAAACTGCACCAGTCACATAATTTAATTTATTTACCACCTATTGTACATGGAGGGGAATGAGTTTACCTTTATTAGGTACAAAATTCAGGAGCTCTAATAACTGCAAGTGACAGGAATAGCTGTGTGCACAGATGTAATAAAGATACAGAAAGTGGTAAACAACTCACAAAGGGCTCTATTTATTAACATTATTTTTACTACAATAAAGTGAAAAAGGGTGTTTTCACACCCTTTTCACATTATTTTAGTTTCACCTAAAGTTACTATAGGGCAATTGGAGTAGAATTCGTAAAATTCTACTCCAAGCACTAATTATCACTTATTTTCAGTAAGCAAATCGCATTTCCCATAATTGTAATGGGAAATGTGATCTGGCCAAAGTTACTAAAATTAAATTGTGAAAAAATACCGGGGAAAGCCCTGTGATAATAACGCCACCTGGAGGTGGCATTATCCAGGGTCTTCCCCGGTTACCGGACTCCTGCTCTGAAAGGCAGAGCAGAGCCCGGAGCCGGCCCCAGTGATCAGCTGTGTATTCTAAACAGACCACATGCTGATACACTGTAAAAAAAATAAAAATAAAAAATAATAATTTTACCAGAGTCCAGGGACAGGAGATCGGGGCTCCGCTGATGTCCTCCCTCCGGTCAGCTGATCTCTCATCCTGCACTGGGACCCGGTCATCAGCTGACCAGGGCCCAGTGCAAGTTGGGAGATCAGCTGACCGGAGCCACATATGACATCACCAGGGCACCGATCACCGAAGGCAAGTGTAATTAAGGTGGGGGGGGGGGGGGTTGCGGTGGTGTGGGGAGGGGAAGTGTCACGTGGGGGTCGCGAGCACGTGGGGCGGGGCTTAGCGGCACCTGGTCGGCGCATGCACGGGCACTTGTCACTGTATTTTTGGCGAAAATACCGATAAGTGTGCAGAGGGGATTCGCAGGGACAGAGCTTTTTCGCAAGCTTTGTCCCTGCAAGTGATTTTTAGTAAATCCCTGTGATATTGACTGAATGTCGGTAATATCACACTACAAGCTACACTCAAAATGCGGATTGTAGTAGATAGCGAGCCCAAAATGTTTCAATTGCTATATGGCTCTGGTTTCTTCACCTAAAAATGAATCATGTACAGTGTGTGGGCAGTACAGAACAAAATGCAGTAGGGCAGAAGCTAGAACATTGAGGTGCAATGTAACAGGCGCTGGAGTGCGGAGGGTGTAATAGTTTCAGCATTACCCCATGGCACTAAACAAGAGTATTCCCATTTTCACTATGCATTTGCTAATCTACTCTAAAGGTGCCCATACAGGGGGCGATAATGCAGGCAAATCGACTGACTGGTGCGATTTGCCTGCTATATCGCACCGTGTATGGCCCTGATATCAGGCAGAGTGCGCTCCAGCGGGGTCGTACATCGCACCCCCTGATCTCTCTGCAGGACCATAGGATCAGGGAATGTGATGCGAGATCCCATTCATTGCTATGCAGGTGAGACAGGGGGGAGCCGGCATATCGGGTGGTCGGCCACCCGATCACACGGTGTGTACAGACCGCCCAATATGTCGGACGATGGATCCCCTACCGCCTCGCACCGTGTATGGGGGCCTTTCGTTTTAGGAGTTGGAATCCTTTATACCGGAGCCCTTTAATTTGCTGTAAACTGATCAAACCCTCTCTGGATGATCTGTGAATTCAGACTTCAGAAATGCGAATATAAGAAAATATAAAAGCCGATGAACTCACATCAGTTTCTGTACTTGCCAAAACGTGGAGACCTGTGAAAGTCAGCAATTAATAAAAAATATTCACCCGCAGTTCATTATGTTCCAGGAGTTCCAGCAGTTCTGAAAACATGGCCTGCGCATTATAACAGCGTTTGTCTTGTAAAGCTTCATATCCGTCTCGTGCTAGGGACTTCACCACATCTTCCAGGGTGGCTACATGAATCTAGGACAGACATACAAGTCAGAAAAGGGACCATCATCTACAGTGTTTAGCAGTTTGTTCACTCCTGCTGCAGAGCTGTTGCAGCACAGTGAGGCTACAAGCCATGACAGGGAAGGCGGTTGTGCTTATCTGTCCTGAGCACATTTTGACTTTACAACTAACAGATAAGAACTTTCCAGGACAGACTAAAAAGGAGCGTTCTGGTAAAACTTACCTTGGTTAACTCTCTTTCTTCGAAGTCCATAGGGTCCACAGGGAGACATTGGGGGTATAGGTGGGACCAGGAGGAGGACTGAACACCAACAGCAAAGCTTTTCAATCCCAGGATGCTCTGTTCCTTCCCCCTATACCCCGCCCACAGCCTTAGGACACTTCAGTTTTGTTAACAAGCCCAAGGCAGGAGCAGGATAGGAGAGAAGACTGGTACACTGAGGAATCACACTCACACAGAGAAGGAAACAAGTGACCAGGAGAAGAAACCCATAGAAACTAGGACCGTCAGGGCATGTGCCCTGTGAACTTTGAAGAAAGAGTTAACCAATTTAAGTTTTACCATAGCTGTCCTTTTCTTCCTCAGGGTCCACAGGGCTACACTGGGAGACATTGGGGATGTCCCACAGCGGTTGTTCAAGGGCGAGAACGCTCCTGAGCTAATAGGAGAACCCTACACCCAAAGGGAAGCATCCTGAGAGGCAAATATATCAAAGGCATAAGACCTAAAAAAGGTGTGGACGGAAGACCAGGTGGCCACCTTGCATAGCTGTTCAGCTGAGACGCCATGCAGGGCTGCCCACGAGGGACCCACAGAGCGAGTAGAATGAGCAAATACTGAAGCCGGCACAGGGAGACCAGTCTGCGTGTAAGCCTGTGAGATAGACTCTGGCTAGATGGATTCGCATGACTGTTTGTTAGCTGGTCATCCCTTCTTGTGGAATCCGTATAGGACGAAGAGGGAGTCAGATTTCCTGATGGAAGTAGTGCGGTCCACGTAGATCTTCAGAGCAGGAACCACATCCAATGAGGCCTCACCTGCCGAGAGATCTAGTGAAGTAAATGCCGGAAACACAATTTCCTCATTCAGGTGGAAGCAAGAAAACACCTTGGGAAGGAAAACTGGGCATGTACGAAGAACATGCCTGTCATGATGAAATATTAAAAAGGGGGAGCGACATGAAAGCTCCCCTAAATCAGATCCTCTACGGCAGGGGTCAGGGAACTTTACCTTTTACCCCAAAATATAATTAGGTACGCTGATGTTACCCCCTTGATTTGAAAGGAAGGAAATCATATAGTAGTGCCCCCATATAATGCCCCTGTAGTAGTGTCCCCATATAATGCCCCCATATAATGCCTCTGTAGTAGTGCCCCCATATAATGCCCCTGTAGTGCCACTTGTACAAAAAAAACAAAACAAGAAAAACACTTCCCTTAATCCCCGCTCCTGCATCCGCCGCCGTCCTGTCCGCCCGGCTGCTCCTCGGAACTATGGGAGAGACTTCATGACGTCTCTCCCATAGTGCGCATGGAGAAAGGCAGAAACTGGAGTTCAGGAGAGAACTCCAGTCACCGACTAACGAGGCGCTGCAGGGAAGGAGCCGGGCGCCCGCTGGTAATAACATCTCAGCGGGCGTCCAGCTTAGAGCCTCCCTGCGGCACAGCCGGGCATGCATATGATTTATTCTATATTATAGAATGATTCATATGCATGCCTGGCTGTCCGTCCATTACCCCCAGGAATTTCATATTTACCCCATGTGGGGTAATTTACCCCTGTTCCCCGACCACTGCTCTACGGGATGATGCTATAGCCAGAAAAGTCACTTGACAACCACTGATTCCAGGGGTTCGAATGGAGGTTCCTTTAGTGCTTGGAGCACCACTGACAAATCCCATGGAGCCACAGGAGGGACAAGGGGGGTTGTATACGTGGAACACCTTGCATGAAGGTGTGAACATCCGGTATATTAGCAATTATGCGCTGAAACTAGATAGACAAAGCAGAGACCTGCACTTTCACAGATGCTAGACGGAGGTCTAGATCAAGTCCAGCCTGAAGTAAGGCAAGAATTCGAGAAACCTTAAAGACTTGCGGGTCAGATTCTTGGAGCACACCATTGGAAATATGCATGCCATATTTTGTGATAAATCCTGACTGAGGCCGGTTTACGTGCTCTGAGCATGGTCTAGACCACAGAGCTGGAGAAACCCTTAGCCGTTAAGAAGGATGTCTCAAGAGCCAAGCCGTTAAAGACAGACGGACTAGGTCTGGACGTAGACATGGACCCTGAGACAACAGGTCTACTTGTAGAGGAAGTTGAAGAGGAAAATCTATGGAGAGCCTTTGAAGATCGGAGTACCAATAACATCTGGGCCAAGCCGGAGCTATGAGCAGGACTGTGCCCCCCTCCTGTGTGAACTTTCGGAGCACTCGAGGAAGTAGGGATATTGCCAAATGGAAGTTCCATTCCACCGACAATGCGTCTATGAAGGCCGCGCCAGTGTCCTAGCTCCATAAATTGGAAGTTTGATGTTGTGTCTTGAGGCCATGAGATCCACTTCCGGAAGACCCCATTTGTCCACTAGAAGCTAAGAGAGACTTCTGGATGTAGAGACCATTCTCCTGCATGCACGTCGTGACGGCTAAGGAAATCCGCTTCCCAACTGAGAATCCCCGGGATGAACACTGAGATGGCTTGAAGATTGCGGGACACTTCTGTCATTGCTGATTGATTTGAGTGCCCCCTTGGTGATTGAGGTAGGCCACAGCTGTGGCGCTGTCGTACTGTACTTGTACTGGCCTGTTTTTCAGAATATTCTGAGCCAGAGTGAGAGCTCTTGTTGATGGCTCGAATTTCCAGGATGTTGATTGGCAACACTGCCTTGACTGCGGACCATCGGCCCTGGAAGGAGTGCTGGCCGGTTACTGCGCTCCACCCTCGGAGGCTTGCATCCGTGGTGAGGAAAGCCCAGTCCGGGAACCAAAAGTGACAACCCTTGTCAAAATGGGAAGTCTATAGCCACCAGGCTAGGGACAGACGAACCTCTTGGGGGGAGGCTCAACATCTGGGATTTGAGCAGGTGGGGTAGCCCATTCCACCTGGAGAGGATCAGGTGTTGTAGGGGCCTGGTGTGAAATTGGGCGAGCTCCACCATGTCGAAGGTGGACACCATTGATCCCAAGGCCTGCTTTGTAGAGTAAATTGACACTCTGCAATTGTGGAGCAGTCTGCGTAGTCTCTGCTGGATTGTTGAAATCTTGTCCACCGATAGGAAGATTCTTGGAACTCGAGAGTCCAGGACGGCTCCCAAATGTACCATCCGTTGAGAGGGTGTTGGGGAAATTTTATTACAGTTGATCAGCCAACCGTACATTTGAAGAAAGGCAATGGTTACCTGTAGAGTCTCTGGGGAGCTGGCTAACAGCAAGACATAGTCCAAGTATGGGAGCAGTCTGATCCCTTGATGATGAAGAGAGACCGCCATAATCTTGGTAAAGAATCGGGGACGGGGCGTTGAAAGGCCAAACGGCAAAGCCTGAAATTGGTAATGTTGCTGTAGTATAGCAAACCGGAGATATCGTTGATGAGAAGGGGCTATAGGTACATGTACTGTAGTTAAGTGTCCTGAATGTCTAGAGATACCATAAAATCCCCAGGCTCCATAGCTAGGATAATGGAACGGAGGGTTTTCATACGAAACCTGAGCACCCTGATAGAGATTTGAGGTTAGGCCTATGAGACCCATTGGGCTTCTGAAAAAAGAAAAGGGTAGAACAATAGCCCTTGCCCAGTTGTGAGGAGGGTACCCGAATTATTACTCCGGAATTAAGTAAAGACTGAATGGCTTTTTGGAGCAGCAGGGCCTTGATTGGGTCCGATGGCGGTCCTGTGCAAAAGAACTGCTGGGGGGGTGCACCTCAGGAATGAGGGCGCGTATCCGTGGAAGACCACGTCCCTTACCCAGGCATCTGACGTGGTTTGATGCCAAACCTTATCGAATTGGCAGGTGAACGTCTAGTAGCCCAGGCCTGTTTGGCCCTAGGCTTGGAGGCCTTGGCTGATGTCTGCTGTCATGGAAAGGACTTGGCTTTTCCTTGAGAGAGAAAGGGCCAAAAGGATGACGTCCAAAGCTTTGTATTATATGCAGAGCGCAAGAACGCCGTCCTGGAAGCTGCCGAAGTAGTCACAATTTTATCTCATTCTGGATCAAATAGGAGGTCTCCAGAATAAGGCAGGGATTCCAGAGCCAGTTTTGAGTCTGAATATGCTTTCCAGGAACGTAGCCAAACAATACGGCGGGTCACTGACTCACTAACGAAGTGGCACATATCCGGAGGCCAGGAGAGCCGTATCCATAGCTGCTTCACCTAAGTAGGAGGCTGCATCTCTAATGTGAGATATGTAGGACAGCTGTTTCCTCGAAGCGTCAGTGGCAAATGTCTCTTCTATGGCCTCTGCCCAACTCTCAATAGCTTTTGCCACCCAGGCCATAGCCCTAGCAGGACGAGTAATCGCTCCTGTAAGAGAGTACATGGATTCATGACAAGCTTCTATACGTCTATCTGTAGTCTCCTTCAAGAAGGTTGCAGTACGAATAGGTAAGGTGGCATTTTTAACCAGAAATATTACATGAGAATCCACTGCTGGGGGAACTTCCCATTTAATACAATCAGTAGTTGGAAGAGGGTAAAAAGAAATGAACAGTTTTGGAATTTGAAACCTTTTACCGGGCATATTCCAAGCTTCACTCATGTGATCAGATAGCTCGTCAGAGTGAGGAAACTCTGGTAAAACTACCTTTTGTCGTTTTAAAAAGTGCGTGTTTTTCTTAGGAGCGGGTTCATCCTCTTCTATTTGTAAAATAGTTTTAACAGCTCTCACAAGAGCAGGTATAATAGGAGTTATGGTATGACATACCTTTGTTAACTCGTTTTCTTCGAGGTCCATGGGGTCCACAGCCATCACATTGGGGGGGGTTTATGGATTCATCCAGGCACCAAACAGTTAATCCAAGCTCTCAGCTCCCAGGATGCGCTAGGTCCTCCCCCATATACCCCACCCCTGGTCACAGGGCGTCAGTTTGTCACAAAGCCCGCCAAGAGAAGGCAAAAAGAGGTAAGAAGGAAGGACATATGTTCTCTAGACATTCTCTCCTCGAGATACAACAAAACTACCCATTAACACTAGGTGCATTAGGGTGGGTGTCCTGTGGACCCCATGGACCTCGAAGAAAAGGAGTTAACAAAGGTATGTCATACCATAACTCCTATTTTCTTCTTCGGGGTCCATAGCCATCACATAGGGGTTACTGCTTGGGTGTATCCCCAAAGGGCGGGAACGCTCCTGTGTCTCGGAAGGAGGATCCTGCGCCCAAAGGAGGCATCCTGAGAGGCAAAGGTGTCAAATGCATAATGTTTTATAAAGGTGTGGACAGACGACCACCTGGCTGCCTTACACAATTGTTCCGCAGACGCACCCCAGCAGGCTGCCCACGAAGGACCCACAGACCGCGTAGAGTGTGCCCTGATCGAGTCTGGCACCCTACGACCCATCTGAGTATATGCCTGTGATATGGTCATACGAAGCCATCTTGCTAAAGTATGCTTATTGGCTGGCCATCCCCGCTTATGGCAGCCATAAAGAACGAAAGAGAATCAGACTTCCTGAACTTGCTGGTGCGCTCCACGTAAATACGTAAAGTACGTACAACATCGAGGGAAGCCTCACCTAAGGACAGACCTGACACATGAAAAGCTGGGACCACAATTTCTTTATTTATATGAAATCGTGATACCACCTTAGGGAGATATCCTGATCGGGTCCGCAGCACCGCTCTATCCTGGTGGAAAACCAGAAAAGGAGAGCGAACTGACAAGGCCGCCAAGTCGGACACTCTACGAGCAGAAGCAATGGCCAAAAGAAAAATTGTTTTTGCTGTTAACCATTTGAGATCTACCAACTCTAATGGCTCAAAAGGGGAAGCCTGTAAAGCCTTAAGAACTAAAGACCGGTCCCATGGTGCTACCGAAGAAACAAAATGGCCAAAATGGCCGACCCTGGTTGAGGTGGTCTGTCCGTATGCCACCAGGACAGTGACAACCTGACCTCTGGGGATAGGTAGATCTTCTGAGATTTTATCGACCGATAATCCCTGTTGCAATGGCCGGGAGTGAAATTGTGCATATTGCACCATGCTGAAGGTGGATACCATTGACCCCAGCACTCGCATGGCCGCATGAACGGATACCTGCCTGTTGTGTAAAAGATTGCGTATGCGCCCCTGTAGGACCGCAATCTTCTCTTCCGGTAAATACAATCTCTGCTTTACCGAGTCCAGTCGTGCTCCTAAGTGCACCAACTGTTGTGCTGGTTGAAGGAAGGATTTCTTCCAGTTCACAATCCAACCATGCCTCTGCAAACAAGAGACTGTCATCTCGAGATGCCTCATCAACTCCTGTGGAGACTGCCCTAGCAGAAGGAGATCGCCTAAGCAAGGCAAAACTCTGATGCCCTGGCGCCTGAGGGCTACCATTATCACCGCCATGACTTTGGTAAAAACCCGGGGGGCTGTGGACAGGCCGAACGGTAATGCCTGAAACTGAAAATGGTCCTGCCCTACTGCAAACCGCAGAAACTGATGATGGGATACCACAATGGGCACATGTAAATAAGCGTCTTGAATATCGAGGGATACCATGAAGTCCCCTGGTTCCAAGGCTAATACTATTGACTTCAGTGTCTCCATATGAAACCTGGGTACCCGTATGAACGTATTGAGGTCCCTTAAATTTAGAATTGCTCGGAAAGACCCATTTGGCTTCCGAACCAGAAACAGGTTGGAATAAAAACCCCTTTTGAACCTGTTCCTGTGGCACTCGGACAATCACCCCTGTCCTCAACAGGGAGTGAACAGCTTGCTGTATAGCCAACGCTTTCACCGACCCCACAGGCAGGGGTACGGAAAAAAAACCTTTGGGGCGGACTTCTCCAAAACTTTAGGGCTTAGCCCTGGGAAACTATTTCCCGAACCCAGGCATCTGTTGTTGTGAGACGCCAGACGTTCGAAAACCGAAAAGTCGGCCTCCTACCCTGGGATCCCCCAGGGGGAGGCCCGTCCCATCATGCCACGGGTTTATCCTGTGGCTTGAAACCCGGGAGTTTGGTTTGCCAGGGCTTTTTAGGTGATGGCTTTCTACCAACACCTGCTCTACCAAAAGGTTGCCCTCTGACCTTCCCCTGAGGCCGAAAGGTACGAAAGGAAGACCTTTGTCTAGACCCTGATGCTGAGGGTAACCCTGCAGCCTTAGAGGCTGCCACCGAGGCTAAAATTTTGTCCAATTCCGAACCGAAAAGGATTCCACCTGTGAAGGGTAGAGACTCTAAGGCCCTCTTTTGACCCTGAATCAGCCTTCCAATCTCTTAACCATAATGCTCTACGAGCGACTACAGAGGCTGCTGAAGCTCTGGCGGACAATATCCCTGCATCTAGAGCTGCCTCTCCAAGGTAAGAAGAAGCCTCCTTCACATAAGAAACTATATCCTGCTGTTCTTTGGACAACTCAGGCAAGGACTCGGCCAAAGCCTTCATCCATTCTTCTATGACTCTAGCCACCCAGGCTGTAGCCATTGCCAGCCGGGTAGCTGCCCCCGAGATTGAAAAATTCGTCTGAAGGCAACCCTCCAGCCTCTTATCAGTAGGATGTTTAAGGGAACAGGCTGAAGGTACTGGTAAAGTGGAAGACTTCATTAAATGTACCACTGATGGTGGAACCTCCCATTTAGAACACTGCTGAGAAGAAAACTGATATAAAGCAGAAATCTTTTTAGCCACATGGAACCTCTTGTCCGAAGCCTTCCAAGCTTCTCCCAAAAGTTCAGATAAATGCTCCGACCCGGGAAACTCCTCTTTGACCACCCTCTGGCGCTTAAACATGGGAGCCTTCTTACGTATAGGCTCTGCCTCGATATTCAAAACCGCTTTGACCGCCCCATTTTAAGAATGGAACATCAGCCACTGGGAAAAGATCCACCTCTTCTGTGGAGAGATCCCTGAGAGGATACTTCATCCTCCTCAGAAGACAAATCAGAATCTGTGTCCTGACTTGCCTGTGTAGCCAAACGCCTTCTAGCTTTTGGCCGTACAGGTTTGGCTATCTGAGGTGGCTGCTGAAAAATCAAAGATGATGAAGGGCCTGCTTGCCCATGCGCATACATATCCATCCAAGATGGCAACATAGGAGGCATAAATACAGCTGGCTGCAATTGCTGCTGAACTTTCATCCCCGGAGCAGCTGGAACTGCCAATCTCTCGGCCACCTGGGCCATGCTCTGGGAAAAAGCAGCCCAAGGGGGTTCCTGATCCGAAGGCGGCAAATTTGATTGCTGTGGAGACTCTCTAAAACAGCGAACACATAAGCTATTTTGCGCAAAGTCCTGAGAAGACAAACCTGCCCTACAGGCTACACATGATCTCACACCGGCTGCAGGGAGAGAAACAGTAATGAAATGTAAGCAATACATACATACAGTTTCACAGGTCACAAACAATGCATATATACTTAGAGTCTATGCAATTTGTTTAGGCTCCCATGCACTATAATTAGCAAAGCCTAGCAGCATATATGGAGCTTCTGTATAAATGATCCCAAAGGAGAAGCATACAGGGAGACTGACCCAATGCTTCCTGACCAACAGCCATAGAGAGCACCGAGTGTGGTCTGTAGCTGACTCAAATAGGAAGCTGGGTGGAGCAACCCAAAAGCGGGACCTCAGGAGGGCCGTAGTTCGGGTTGGGGGAGGGACTGCCAGGGAAGCGTGCCTCCCCTATGCTGTATGGACCATCCAGCAACCGACATGGCCGCCGCCGCCACCCCCCCCCCCGGCTGTCAGACATATCCCGGTGGTCTGTGAAAGCAGGCCCAGTGACTGGCTGACCACACAGCAATCCTCCGGCCCGTCTCTAAGCCGGAGGACGGACCGCTTATGACTGCGGCCACCCACGGTCCACCTACCTGCACCCCGCTCGGTCGCGGTCCAGAGCCCTTTTGTCCGGAGAGCCCCTGCTGAAATCACTAGCCACGACTAGCGTTGCGGCGCCGGCGGGGTTTGCTGAAGCAGGGACCCGTGCGTCTGCTAGACGCGTGGTTCCTATGTGGGAACACGTGCCCCTGCCTTCCTGTAGCTTGAACTTCGGGACTGCAAGCAGTCCCACTGCTAGTACGGTGCCTTCTCGCACCAAACAGTACACTGACGCCCTGTGACCAGGGGCGGGGTATATGGGGGAGGACCTAGTGCATCCTGGGAGCTGAGAGCTTGGATTAACTGTTTGGTGCCTGGATGAATCCATAACCCCCCCCCCCCAATGTGATGGCTGTGGACCCCAAAGAAGAAATTTAGTTTAGAGGGTGGCTCCTCTTCTCCTGATATGGAGTCAGAGTGAGAGAGATCCGAGTCTCCTGCTTCCCCAGATTATATATCAGAATCAGATAACTGTGGGGACTGGGAAGATAACAGCACGTTTAGCAGGTAAAGGCTTTACTTTTTGCAGCATTTGCTGAGGTATTAGCCAAACTCTGTACTGAGGTAGACAGTAACTCTACCCATGCGGGAGGCAAAGGATTTGCAGGGAGTACCTGCTGTGGCCATCCCACAGGGTAGATACCACGGGGACTGCTATGTGGTCCGCAAGTTTTGCCAGCATCTGTGAAAAGGCAGCACAGGGTGGGCCCTGCAGAAGAGACACCGGGGCTGAGGGGGCCTGGGGCTGTGTAGCAATTAGTACAAAGACCCTCCTGAATGAGGTCCTCTGTGGCTAAAGCCGCTGAGCAGGTCTTACAAGAGTAGGAGCACAGTGTAGTATGCAACTGCGCTATATAGTATGTAATAGCCCTCACAATTATATAGGAGATGTGAGGTACAATGAACACCCTTATACCTTAGTATGTCAGGGTATAGTAGAATAAAGGGAAAGGTATAAGCTGACAGTATAGAAAGTAGAGATTAGTGCTAGCACAAGTCACATACAAACGCAGAAAAACATTACATGTCCGCAATGGGCACTAAAATCAACTACACAGAGCGCAGTGGCTGGTAGGATATAGCACTGTATGACCTGACCCATGGGAGAGGTATAGAGGGAGACTGGACCCAGCGTTCCCAGAGACTTGCTTGCATAAATAGCTGCCACGCGTCTCTGAGGGGACGGAGGGTGAGGGAGGAGCAGCCCAGGGAACACCGGGACCGCAGAGGGGCTGCAGGGAGAGCGCCTTCTCCCCATGCTGACGTTAACCACCTTGTCCCCTGGCCTCTACATACGTCCTGCGCCAGAGTGTTATATGCCCTGGTGGTCTAGTGGAGTCGTGAGCGCACCAGTGTCCACATCAGCGCCTTCGGTCTAGTCTCCTGAGACCGGAAGCAAGACTGCGCAAAAATGCTGGTCCCCGCGAATGCGGTTCCGCCTTACCTGTCCTGCTAGCCCGTTATAGTAAAAATAAATGAAATCATAAAGTAAAAGCTGGGGCTGCTTAATGCAGCCCACTGTTCTAATGCTGATCCAGCTCCTGCCGGAACCCCAACGTTATAGGGGGAAGGACCGAAGCATCCTGGGATTGAAAAGCTTGTTGGTGTCCGGTCCTCCTACCTACACCCCAATGCCTTCCTGTGGAGCCCTATGGACCTTAAAGAAGAATAATAGACTTTTAGGCTGCAGAGCAAGCCCCTGCTTGCAATGGTACCAAGGCAGGAGCCAGGCACACAAAGCAAACTGGCCTGTCTGGGGGGCGGGACATAGGGGAGGAGGAGGCTGGGCTGCCTGGGAAGTCAAAGATTAACTTTTTGGTGCCTAGTCCTTCCTTCTGCACAGCCTATACCTCAGTGCTGTCCCTGTGTCCCCTATTGAAAAGTAGTAAATTACAACAATGACTAAAAATATTCTGGCATGATCAGGCAAGAGAGTGAGCCGCCACTCCATGTATTGCACTGAAACACATTACTCTTATATACAGTGTTCCTTTACTCACAATAAAAAGCTTCTATAGGTGTTCTGCCGCCATTCACATTATGGCCATGGGAACGATTACAGTTATGGCGGCTTACCTCGGCACGGCGTATTACAGTCTTTTCAGCTGGCTTGGAATCGGTGTCCGCATTTGATCCCCTGATTGAAGATTAGGGACAGAAAATAATTTTTTTTCAAAATTGTTGAAAACAAATAACAAAACCCCTCGGTAAAATAGTTAGGACAACGCAGATTCAGTAACTAGTGGACTGGGTTAGAACAAAATCCTGACAGTAGTGAGGAGGAGCGTAAAGCTCCAGGTACATGTTAAGTGGCAATAATCAAATTTGTGTTTGTAAAGAACAATCCGCTCATCACACAATCAAAATATCTCAAATGTATATAGATTTAGGGGCCACTCTATTGGTTACAACTGCTCATTAATGAAAATATATAAAATCAGCCAATCTGGTGGCATGGAAGCCGGCAGACAGGATCAACTGTGGTACAGACCAAGGAGAAGAGGTATCAAGCCTTTTAAAGAGCCCAATTGGAGAGGTTGCCCTATTAGGAACCAATCAGCTTCTAGCTATCATATCTAGTACATTCTATATGGTGACAGCAATAATCTAATTGCTTGCTACGGGGGCAACATCTACACTTGTCCTCTGTTTGGATAACTCTCACCCTCAATTCCTGTAAGAAAAGCAACCAATGCATTGTTACATCTCATCTATAGCTGTAATTAGTAGGATACATTAAAGGGACCAATTCAGACAGCGGATCTCCTGAGATTCTCATATCCGACAGTCTTTAGAACACAAAAAATATTAAAAAATAACTAAAAGTATAATACAAAGGTGTCAGAACACACAGTAATTTGCATCTTGCTGTGTATGGCAGAGCCGCAGACCGGTCGAGTACTCATGCTGGGCACGTGAGCATCAGAACTGGGCCATGGAGCAATGGAAGAAGGTGGCCTGGTCTGATGAATCACGTTTTCTTTTTACATCATGTGGATGGCCGAATCGCAAGTGCGTCGTTTACCTGGGGAACAGATGGCACCAGGATGCACTATGGGAAGAGAGCACCTGGCGGACGCAGTGTGATGCTCTGGGCAGTGTTCTGCTGGGAATCCTTGGGTCCTGGCATTCATGTGGATGTCACTCTGACGCCTACCTAAGCATTGTTGCAGACCAAATACATCACCCCTTCATGGCAACTGTATTCCCTGACGGCAGTGGCCTCTTTTAGCTTGATAATTGCTCCCTGTCACACTGCCAGCATTGTGCTGGAATGGTTTGAGGAACATGACAGAGTTCAAGGGGTCAATCTGGCCTCCAAATCCCCCCCCCAGATCTCAATCCAATTGAGCATCTGGTGGAAAAAGTCAAAGCCATGGAGGCCCCACTGCTACCGTCTTGGAGCCAGATACTACAGGCCACCTTTAGCAGTGTTTACGTTAGTGTTGGCAGGGCGCCTATTAGAAATGGGCACTTCAGTCCGCCCAAAAAAAGGGGCATGGCCATTTAGAAAAGGGGCTTGGCTTTCAGATATGCCCCTTTTTCATCACTGTAGGGGGCGTGGCCAGCACTCACAGATTCAGTGTGGGGGGAGAGTGATAAACTGCCAATCAATGAGCTCCTAACTAATTTATCAAACACAGCCTGTAACAGGACAGTTAGGATCTGATTGGTTGGTAGTTTATCACTCTCACATCTCCCCAGAGGACAAGTCATCTCAAGCTGGCTCCATAATCATGAAGCAGGAGCTCAGTGTACTCCAATGGCCTCTACAATCACCAGACCACAATACAGTAGAGAACCTGTGTGGCACGGTGGTAGCGTTCCCGCAAGGCTGTTTTAGCAGGGCACCCTGCCCTCCTTCTGGAGGGCAAAAAAGCGCCCTGCCTTCACAGCCTGCGGGTGCTGTCTTCACCCGCGTGTCTCAGTGTCCCGCCAGTAGGGAAATGTGCGGTGACCTGTCACCGCCGGAGAATAGACCCCAGGCGCATGCGTCCGGCATCTATTCTCCCTGTCGGCAGCGCTTGGGGGCTGCCCGGCGTGTCCGTAACTGCGTCTTATAGACACGCCCTTTTCAATGGCCACACACCCTTTTCAGGCGCACGCACGGAAGTGCCCTCTCTAGCTCCGGCGCCCTGCCTGCTGCCGGAGCTAGAGTGCACACTACGGTGGGATTGGTGGGCGGGGGGGATTGAGGTGGGCAGGAGTTTCACGTGCAGCCGACAAATCTGCAGCAAAGAGGTGGCCTAACCAATACTAGAAAGATGTGCCTAATAAAGTGGGCACTGAGTGTGTGCTGCCACTAGTTTGTGTGAGGGGTTCTCTACAAAAGGAAGAGAGACTTTATTATTATCTGAATCCTGAACACACATAAATGACAAATACCAAAGCCAAGGGCGACACCACTGACTGATCATGGAAGATGAAAGAAGTACGAATTGGTCAGAAGTCATTAGATGGAGATGGCCACCTTTGGACATACATCCTGGTAATCATTACTCATTAACAACCAATATTATTATTATTACCAGTAATTTATACAGCGCACACATATTCCGCAGCGCTTTACAGAGAATATTTGGTCATTCACATCAGTCCCTGCCCCAGTGGAGCTTGCGCTCTATGTTCCCTATCACATCTACACACACGGGTTACATTTCATGGGAGCCAATTAGCCTGACGGTATAGGTTTGGAGTGTGGGAGGCAATAGCGACTCACCTCGATTTTTTGGCTTCACTCCCTTTTCCTTTTAATTTTCCCTTCTTCAGTTGTTGTCCTAAAATAGGGTCAAGGGTATAAATTATCTTACTCTCCCTGCTCAATGGGATTTGTACACAAACACACACACACACACACACACACACACACAGGCGGCATGTGTAATGCACAATTGGGGACTTTCACTTACCAGTCACATTTCCGGGGTATTCTTTATTTTCCAAACCAGACCCACTAGTAGGTTCCTAGATTAAAAAAAAAAAATATATATATATATATTAAATGTAAATGCTACAGAGAACAAAGTATTGCTTCCTATGCTGAAAAGCATCGCTGGTTAGTTACCAGGGGTTACAAGAAGTATAAAATACTAAGAAGACATAAGTACATGCATTTCCTAATAATAACAATAATAATAATATAAATACAGTGACTGAGACATAAGCCCACAGGTGCTGCACACACACGGGGTCTATTTAAGCAGCAGTAATAGGCACAAGCTGCTGGCGTTCCGCAAACACCCATATAGCAGATTTATCCGTGAACAACCTCTATGAGATACAGTACTAAGCGGTGATGTGTGTGGCAGCCGCACATACCCATTGACTTAATTGCTCCGACACATTCATAAGAGGATGCGCTCTTGGTCAGTTCTAATTTTGGACTATTAAGTGACCGGCTCAGGTTACAGGGTGTTAACCACCGGATTCGGGCATTAAGTGGCTGTTATATCTCTCTCCCCCCCCCCAATAACAGCACACTTATCGGGGATTCATTTCAGGGTCACAAAGTGGATTCCGCTCATGCAGTAGGCTGCTCTTGTTCGGTACAGCATGGTGCATCAAGCTGGACATGGGTACAAGGCAGAAACTCCGCCATGCTTGCATACATTCACCATATTATATAGGATAAAACCTTACCCTCAGCAACTTTGGCAGAAAGAATTGGCACTACTACATATGCTCTGATGATACAAGTGGACACAGAATAGCCCCGACCCCCAAGTAGTTCTTAGAACACAGTGCAAGACAAATACATACCAATCTGCTGACAACTCTTCCACAGCTAGCTAACTCCCTCCTTAAAAGCAATACAAGGAGTAAGAAAAGTCCTGGGAACAGGACTAGACCAAGCACATAAGCCTTCCTCAGCATGGCTCTTTACGCCAGCAACTCCGAATAGGCTTTAGGAACTTCTGCAAGGAATAACTCCTATTTAGTAGTGCTACAAACTATGCTAAGGAAATCCAATCTGTCTGTAACCATAACAGCCCGGAACCTGTCTCACACAATGTAACTAACTTCTCTCCCACTTATCAAATCAAATTCTTGAAGCAATGCCAGTATGTAGTTTCCCTGCCGCTCTCATTCAGTAAATAAAACAAAAACCAACAAACCGCACTGTACCATAATCCTCTCCCCTCTCACTGCCACTATAAAAACACGTCGCCACGTGCAGGGTGCCACGCCAGAGAACGGCCAGCTGCCATATTGTTGCATCTGATGATGGACCTTAGAACAGTGCCAAACACCCGGATTATCGTGGCATGTCTTCTATAGTCTGTAAGCATGAACTTTGAGATGAAGACCATGGCTTTAACTATGAATTTTAAACCAGGTTACAATGCTAAAAAAATAAAAATTAATGCGAAACAGGTCTAACTACCAACTACTGTATATTATAAGGATGTAACGAGATCACCTGCTTATACCAATATCATATCAGATATGGGACTACTGACTAAAATCAGTATTGGCCCGAATATCAGATATTTATTTTCACAGGTTACTACTTGGTACAAGCCATCAAGTATGCTACCAGTGTTAATGAAGATTTGCAGACAGTGGGTCTGTACTAAATGCAGAGGACTGTCCTCACCACCATTTTCCTGTGACTGACAGATTAAGGCAAGCACTCTAATCCATCCTCCAACACCAGTAATCCATAGTGAGCAGTCTGAAAGGATTCAGCCAGGACAATCAGGAGTGAGGAGCAGCAGCTACACAAAACCTAAACTGCATCATCAGCTTCAAGGACATGGAAAATGAGTCTGGTGTTGGCAGAGAACCCACTACACTGGCAAGCCGTTGGCCATACTAGCTGAGAGATGCTGGCTTGGCCAAGCATCAGGTACCCTACAGTAAGAGTATAGAAGAGGAGTGTCAGGACAGAACTGCATGTGACAGGAGCAGTGCCATGATGTGAGGAGGGGAATGGAGGCAGCAGGAAGCCACAGACAGAGCTATATAGTGGAAGGAGCAGGGTCTCCAGCAGCACAGAGTATATCAGGAGAGGAGTGATGTGTTCGTGAGGACAAGGCTGCATGTGACAGGAGCAGTGACATGATGTGAGGAGGGGAATGGAGCAAACAGATGCCACAGAAAGTTATATAGTGGAAGTAGCAGACTGAAGTGACGTGAGGCTCCTATGGTAACTGAAGCAGGGAGAATGTGATGTCAAAATACACCTCTATAGGAAGTGAAGTTCATGTATCCAACTTATACTTGAATGTATGTTATTTTACAGACAGAGCTGTATTAAAAAAAAAAAAAAAAAAAAAACTATAATTCGAATAATACCTTCACAGGAGCATCCTCTGTGACAGCGTTAGGTAATGGTTTACTTTCTTTGCTATCGACAGCAGACTCAACCTGCGCTGCAAGCCTTCAGGAGAGAGAGAAAAAAAAAGATCACATGTAAGAGACAAAGGCAGGAAACGCAGTCGGATGCCAAAGCCTGCACCGGAGGCAGGCACTGCAGCTGTTGTGGAACTACACATCTCAGCATGCCCTAACAGCAAAACTGTGGCATGGCATGCCAAGAATTATAGTGCCAGAGCAGCTGGAGAGCCACAGGTTGCCTACTCCAGGCCTACACAATGCTAGAGCCATAGTGGAGCACACTCAGTTAAAACACCCGGCAATAACAGCTGGGAGTCAGCAGTACAAAATTAATTTAAAGATTTTTTTATTTTATATATATATATATATATATATATATATATATATATATATATATATATATATACACACATATATATATATACACATATATATATATATATATATACACATATATATATATATATACACACATATATATATATATATATACACATATATATATATATATATATACACATATATATATATATATATATATATATATATATCTATATCTATATATCTATCTATCTATTGCAATAAATGGGCTCATTATCCATGTGCATGAAAGTGCATATCAGATTATAGGGTCATACAATGAAAGCGATAGGGCTAAGACAGGTCAGTTGTAACATTACATTAAACGCACAATAAACATGAAGAATGAAAACAGGGAACACGTAGAGGGCTCTACAACATGGCAGCAGTGTGTGCGGTAACAGCACATAATCAGGGTAACTGTGATAAACCAGGGCAGGCGGCCAGGAACGGTTCTGCATTGTTCTGCGCTATGTAACTGTACAATGCTAATTAACATTTTGCACAGGAACCAACAAGTCTGAAGATACTTCTACCTGTGAAGTACTAACGAAAAAAAAGTAAATACTGCGGAGAACTCGGGCAGTAAGGAAACCCACAGAGGAGCCAACGTTAAATGCAAAACTTGCCCAGGTATAACGGAGCAAACCAAGTTGCACTACAAGGGGGGGAAAAAGCAAAAAAAAATGGGTTTTACCTGCAAGGCAAAGCACATGTTCTTCCACACACTTAATAGCCAGCTCTATACTTACATAATCCTTTTAAAGTTGGGCGAGTCTGTGACTCCACTCAACTCTAAATTAGGTGGTGCCTTCTAGTTGTGGTAAGGGGACCGTCCTTATGATGCGTACAAACGGTACGATCAGTCAGTGATAACGATATCGCCGACTGATCGCCCTGCACCTTCCCGGAGTGCTGGAAGATCGATATCGATCATCCAGGACACCATCAACGACAGCAAACGACCCGCGATCAGTCGAAATCGACCAGGTTGGCCTGCATGCACGGGCGATATCGTTATCTTCCATGCGTGCCCGCGCATCGCAGGCCATTGGTGGGTTGGAAGGGACCAAATAAAACGCAGGATATGATCGATAATGATATGATCGATATTGTGATCGTTCATATCGAGCATTTTAATCCCTCTGTGTGTACGCACCATTAGTAACAAATTATGCACGTTATATTCCATCCCCCCCAAAAATTGCCTTTAAAAGTTTCCAGTTATGCAATTCAAACTGTATGGGAAGCCCTAATAGGCGTTCCTGGTGCGCTGTTCATGTATGGATTCTATGGAAAGACTTCAGAAAGCAGCAGCAGAGTGGAAACACATCTCTATATATTTACCTTTTCTCACCGGCTGGTTTCTTTTTAGAATGCTTCTTTACCTTCATTTCTGAAAGGATTTGAGAAATGTATTAGCGAATGTGGGCGCTAAAAGCCCTTAACTGCAAAGTACAGATATGGGATCCACTACCCAGAAGGCTTAGGACTTGCACAATGTGAAGCACTAGGCATAAAATATATATCACACACAACCTCTGTTCTTACACGTCTCTGAGCATTTCTATCATTATTAGGTTACTTAACAGGGCTCCTAGCAGTGACTGCAGGAGGAAACACTAAGGGCGCAAACCAATTAGGAGAAAGCTGGCTTGTGCGAGCAGTTCTCACGGTGACCTCGCACTACTATCCAATTCCTAACGTGCATTTTTTTTTTTTTCAGAGGAAAATTGCGGGACGGGGCTTTTGTGTAAACCTCCGAGGGTGTGAAAAGGAAAAATCTTTTATTATAATGTAAAAATGTCGGGACAGTGCAGAACTCCTTGAACACCCTGCTAATGACTAATTAGGCATTTGGAAGTTTTCAATTAGCTTAATTGGCCCAATAATTATCTCTCTTTTTGGTATTAAAAAAAGATATCAAATCACCCCAAAAACCTACTTTTTTGTTTGTTTAGGCATCCCACATAGAATTAAATTAGGTTTTAAACTGAAAGAATTGCGTTATCACTCTTTTTAAATTTAAAGTGGCCTCAAATTACCAAAATCCCCTTTTGTTTCTACTTTTTATGCATTTTTCATTTAATTCGCTTGAAAGTACAGGTTGAGTCTCCCACATCCAAATATTCCAAAATACGGATTATTCCGAACAAGAGATATGGTAAGAACTTACCTTTGTTATCTCTGTTTCTACGAAGTCCATAGGGTCCACAGGGTTGACCTTGGGGGTATAGCTGGATCTGGATCCACGGGCACCACGCAGTTAAAGCTTTGCTGCTCCCAGGATGCACTTGGGTCCGTCCTCCTCTATACCCCGCCCCGGCCACAGGCACCTCAGTTGGTAAGCAGCTAAGGCCGGAGGAGGAGACTAAACAGAGAGAAGGAAGACTGGAACACACAAGAAACCATACTCACAGAAATGGGAGACGGAAAACCGGTGACCAGCCACACAGCCCATTTGAAGCCAGGTGCGTCAGGGCGGGCGCCCTGTGGACCCTATGGACTTCGTAGAAACAGAGATAACAAAGGTAAGTTCTTACCATATCTCTTGTTTTCTACTTCAGGGTCCATAGGGGGTCCACAGGGTTGACCTTGGGGATGTCCCAAAGCAGTTCAACTAAGGGCGGGGACGCTCCTGTGCTGAAAGGAGTACCCGGCGCCCAAAGGATGCATCCTGAGAGGCGAAGGTGTCAAACGCATAAAACCTCAAAAACGTCTGAATTGAAGACCAAGTAGCCGCCTTACACAGCTGAACAGCGGAGGCGCCACGTCTAGCAGCCCAAGAGGTACCCACAGAAAGAGTGGAATGAGCCTTAACAGAGGCTGGCACAGGTAAACCCTCCTGCGCATAAGCCTCACAAATAACTGAACGAAGCCAACGGGCTATCGTTTGCTTGTTGGCAGGCCAACCCCTCTTGTGAAAACCAAAGAGGACAAACAAAGAATCCGACTTCCTAACCGAAGCAGTCCGGTCCACATAGATTCTAAGTGCCCGGACCACATCCAAGGAAGCCTCACCAGCCGAAAGATCAGGTGACTGAAAAGCTGGCACAACAAGTTCCTGATTAATGTGGAACTTTGAAACCACTTTGGGCAAAAACTCAGGACGCGTGCGGAGCACTGCCCTGTCCTGGTGAAAAATCAGAAAAGGAGGGCGACAGGAAAGCGCCCCCAATTCTGAAACCCTCCTGGCCGAAGCAATTGCCAGGAGAAAAATGGTCTTAAACGTCAGCCACTTGAGCTCCACCGACTCAAGCGGCTCAAAAGGAGGACCCTGCAAGACCCTCAGTACCACCGTCAAGTCCCACGGAGCCACCGGAGGCACGAAGGGAGGCTGGATCCTGAGAACACCTTGGAAAAAGGTGTAAACATCTGGCAGTGTAGCAATCCGTCGCTGAAACCACACGGACAAAGCAGACACATGAACCTTCAGAGAGGCCAGGCGTAAGCCGAGGTCCAAACCCGATTGAAGAAATTCCAAGATTCTGGAAACCCGGAACACCTGCGGATCATAGTTTCTGGATTCACACCATTGAAAATAAGTGCGCCACACCCTGTGGTAAATCCGCGCGGAGGCAGGCTTGCGTGCCCTAAGCATGGTACCAATCACTGAACTGGAGAAACCCCTAGACCTCAAGACGGCTGTCTCAAGAGCCACGCCGTCAAAGACAGCCGACCCAGATCCGGGTAAAGGCAGGGCCCCTGAGACAACAGGTCCCGACGCTGAGGAAGAAGGTACGGAGCGTCGATGGAGAGGCACCTCAGATCGGAGTACCAAGGACGTCTGGGCCACGCCGGAGCCACCAGCACGAGCGTGCCGCCGTCCTGCTTGAATTTCCGCAGAACCCGAGGAAGTAAGGATATCGGAGGAAACAGATACGCCAGGTGAAACGTCCATTTCACCGACAGAGCGTCTACCAGACAGGCGCCTGCGTCTCTTGTCCTTGACCCGTAAACAGGCAACTTGTGATTGTGACGGGAGGCCATCAAGTCCAGCTCCGGCAGCCCCCACCTGTCCACGAGTAGCTGAAACACCTCTGGGTGAAGCGACCATTCCCCGGGATGCACATCGTGACGGCTGAGGAAGTCCGCCTCCCAATTGAGGACTCCGGGAATGAAGACTGCCGAGATCGCTGGAACGTGACACTCCGCCCAAGCAAGAATGCGAGACACCTCCGACATTGCTGCCCGACTGCGAGTTCCCCCTTGGTGGTTGATGTACGCCACCGTGGTGGCGTTGTCGGACTGCACCTGAACCGCCCTTCCGTGAAGAGCGGTGCCGGACGACTGCAGGGCCCTGTACACAGCCCGCAGTTCCAGGATGTTGATGGGGAGAAGTGCTTCTTCCGCGGACCAACGACCCTGAAGCGATAATGAGCCGGTCACTGCCCCCCAACCCCGAAGACTGGCATCCGTCGTGAGCAGGACCCAGTCCGGGATCCAAAAGGGGCGCCCCTCGACCAGATGCACCGTCTGAAGCCACCAAGCCAAAGACTGCCGAACCTCCGCGGACAACACCAGCATCTGAGAGCGGATCCGGTGAGGTAACCCGTTCCATTCCGATAGAATCAGCCCCTGCAGGGGCCGGGAATGGAACTGGGCAAATTCCACCATGTCGAATGTCGACACCATGGACCCCAGAACTCTCATAGCTGAATGGACCGACAGGCGGCAACTGCTCAGGCAACTGTGTATCCGCAGCTGCAGGGAGGAGACCTTCTCTGGAGTCAGGAAAATCCGCTGCTGACGAGAATCCAGCAGGGCTCCCAAATGAACCATCCGCTGTGATGGAATCAGGGAGGACTTCTTCCAGTTTATCAACCACCCGTGTGCTTGAAGACAAGCAATGGTCAGGTGGAGATGTCGAAGAAGCACCTCCGGGGAGCTCGCCAGCAGCAGAAGATCGTCCAGGTACGGCAACAGACGTAGACCCTGACCCCGAAGGTGGGCAGCCATAACCGCCATCACCTTGGTGAACACCCTCGGAGCCGTGGAAAGGCCAAAAGGCAACGCCCGAAATTGGTAGTGATGGTTCAGGATAGCAAACCTCAGATACCGCTGATGTGCCGGTGCTATGGGCACATGGAGATAGGCGTCCTGGATATCGAGGGAGACCATATAATCCCCGGGTTCCATCGCCAGAATGATGGAACGTAACGTTTCCATCCTGAACCTGGGAACTCTGAGGTATCTGTTCAGAGACTTCAAATTCAGGATAGGGCGATGAGAACCATTGGGTTTCTGTACCAGAAACAGAGTAGAATAGTACCCCGTCCCGCGCTGAGACTGCGGAACGGGAACAATGACCCCTGCTTGTAGCAAGGATTCTATAGCTACCTGAATCTGACCAGCTTTGGTCTTGTCCAGAGAAGGACTCGTACAGAAAAACTGGTGGGGCGGCCTGAACCGAAAAGACAGGGCGTACCCCTGAGAGACTACTTCTCGAACCCAGGCATCCGTGGTGGTATTGTGCCAACACTGGGCGAATTGGAGAAGTCGGCCTCCCACTCTGGGGTCCCCCAGAGAGAGGCCCGTCCCATCAGGCAGCAGGCTTATCCTCCTGCTTGGAAGGGCGCCGAGCACTCCATGCCTGCTTCTTGGGCTTGGGTGCGGCCTTGGTCGCCGAATGTCTCGGGAAGGACTGGCCCTTGGCCTTACCCTGAACCCGAAAGGACCGAAAGGCAGAGCTCCTCACTTTAGCCGGCGCAGAGGCCGAAGGGAGAAAAGCCGACTTGGACTTAGCCAAAGTATCCACTATTCTGTCCAAATCCGGACCAAATAGTAAATCACCATTAAAAGGCAAGGCCTCCAGACCCTTTTTTGAATCTGCATCAGCCCTCCAGGACCTCAGCCACAGGGAGCGCCGAGCAGATACCGCTGCAGCCGACACCCTAGAAGTGAGCAGGCTGGCATCCAAAGACGCTTCCCCAATATAGGAAGCTGCATCCCGCATCTGTCCCACTAACGCTCTCTGGATATCCGGAGCCTCATCAGGAAAGGTATCCTCCAAGGCATTGGCCCATGCCTCAATGGCTTTAGCCACCCAGGAGATAGCCATGGACGGGCGAGCCACCGCCCCGGAAAGAGAATAAATGGACTTTAAACAAGTCTCCACCTTCCTGTCCGTGGGATCCTTCAAAGAGGAGATAGACGGCAATGGCAACGTCGCGCTTTTGATCAAGCGGGTAACGTGGGAATCCACCGCCGGCGGAGTTTCCCATTTCCTGCAATGAGCTTCAGGAAAAGGATAGTTCGCCGCCAACCTCTTCTGTGGATGGAACCTCTTACTAGGTAATTGCCAGGCCGCCGCCATATGATCCGATAATTGATCAGACAGGGGGAACACAGTTGAGGTCACCTTGGCTTTTTTAAAATTAGGAAACTTCGACCTAGGAGCCGGCGCATCATCCTCAACATGTAGGATAGCCCGCACCGCCCTAACTAAGGCTGGAACATTAATGGAGGACTTAGCTTCCACCTCCTGCCCCATGACATCAGAGTCAGAGTCCTCATGGATTTCTCCATCATCTGAGGACACATCCGAGTCCGACAACTGCGCAGCTAGTGAACTCACAACCGGACGTTTAGACACCCTTGGTGGCACATCACCTTGCAACATAGACTGAAACGCCGAGGATGAAGCCGCCAGACTCTGTACGGAGCTGGATAGAACATCCACCCAAGGCGGAGGAGCCGTCGGAGCAACACTCTGCAAAGGCACTACAGACTGACACGTCCCTGGGGAAGACTGCACATACACAGGCAGTCCCGAGTAAGGACCCACAGTCTGGGCCCCAGGGGAAGACCGCAACATTTGTGGAACCCTCGGGGAATGGGGGATGGTGGGCTGCGGTAACGCCCTAGAAGGGACCGCTGATGGGACCGATAACCGGTCCGCAATCGACGCCAGCACCTGTGAAAACATCGCCCAAGGAGGGTCCTGTGATACAGGGGGGTTGGAGGGGCCCGGTACCAGCTGGCACCGCCCGCACAGACCATCCTGAGATAAGTCCTCCCCATCAACTCCAGCAGCACAGCGTCTGCAGGAAAATAGCACAGGAGCCACAGAGCGCTCAGTCTCCTCATCCGACATGATACCGTAAATACACAAGAAATAGGTATCACCAGAGGAATTACGGTTTTAACACCCGCGCACTCACCAGTATGCGAAACAACAGCCCAGATATGGTACTGTGTAGCACACAACAGTATGTGACTGACCCCACAAATACGTGTTTTATATATGTGAGGGTCTCAGAAAAACGCCCTTCCCCCACACACCTGCCGGGCCGTAGAAGGAAAGGGATAGGTATAAGCTGACAGTAAGGAGAATAAGTCACAGACAGGCAGCACTAGCAATAGTCACATACAATGCAGAAAAGTTATACTCACTGCACCTTCCGCTACAATCAACCGCCCAGATTCAGTGTCTGGGAGGGCTATAGCGCTGTGTACACTGTCCTTTAGCAGGGGAGAGGTACACAGGGGGACCGGTCCACTTGATACCGCCTGGGAGTCTGCGATGTGCCAGTAAAGATGGCCGCCGGAGACCTCAGAGGAGGAGTGGCCGTAAGATAAGAGCAGCTCAGCGACGCCAGACTGCTTGTTGAAAGGCGCGCTGAGCAGAGGGGAGGAGCCGCTAGACAGGGAAGGCTGCCTCCCCTGGCTAGCAATTAACCCCCGGGTTGCCGGTCCCGCTACCAGCCTGATACCCTGGTGGTCTAGCGGACACGCGGGGTATTCCTCAATTGAGGGGGAGCCCGCCGCCGCCGCTAGCGCCTCCGGTCTGTCCCCAGAGACCGGAGGCTCCTGACTGCATTGAAGTATCCGCGGGCCGCCGCACACGGCGACCCGCGGCTTACCTGATCCCCGTCGCGTCCGGCAGCAGTCAAGGGAGTCCCCAGAGCCCGGCTAGTACAGGCTCTGGGGTCCCGCCGCGATCCCCAGAGCTGTACTGGCGTCGCGGCGCCAGCGGGGAGAAGGAGCGGCAGCGTGGACGTCCTAAAGGACAGTCTGATGCTGCCGCTCTAAAAGTGTAAAAAAAGAAGAAAAAAATAAAAAAATTCTCTTTTAAAATAAAGCTTAGGGGCTGCTCCTGCAGCCCCACTGCGACAGGGTGACCCGACTCCGGCCGGGCACCAACTAAAACTGAGGTGCCTGTGGCCGGGGCGGGGTATAGAGGAGGACGGACCCAAGTGCATCCTGGGAGCAGCAAAGCTTTAACTGCGTGGTGCCCGTGGATCCAGATCCAGCTATACCCCCAAGGTCAACCCTGTGGACCCCCTATGGACCCTGAAGTAGAAATACGGAATAATTTTGGCAGGACTGAGATAATAAAACCTTTGATTTTTGATGGTTCAATGTACACAAACTTTGTCTAAGGCACACATTATTAAAAATATGGTATAAAATTACCTTCAGGCTGTGTGTATAGGGTGTAAATGAAACATACATTTAATTCATGTATGTACAAACTTTGCTTGAGCCACAAAATTATTGAAAATATTGTATAAAATGACCTGCAGGCTGTGTGTATAAGGTGTATATAACACATAAATGCATTCCCAAGATATTTCATTATGATATGCAATTATTCCAAAATACGGAATATTCCATTATCCAAAATACCCCTGGTCCCAAGCATTTTGGATATGGGAGACAACCTGTAGTCTCCTTTTTTAAATGCACAAATCAGTCATTCGACATGGTTTAAAAACATCCAGTACTTTCCTTATACCCACTAACAGCCTTCTGTATGATTCTGTTAACGAAATAGTCACTTTTCAAGGGTCCAGGATGGTCTCCCCACTTTTCCAAGCACTTCTCCCAAGACGCATGCTATAGAAAATTCTGAGACCCTCGTCCGCGAGTAGGAATTGGATCCCGCATTTCTCAGGAGCGAGCATTTGTGCGATGTCTGCGAGTTTCATAAAACAAACATGCTTTTGCCAACTCACACTATAGCTGCATACACACGTAAAGATTTTCTCTCCAACTAGTTGATTGGTTGGAACGAAAATCTGGTAAGGTATGAAAGCAAATGACAATCAGCAATTTGCTCCCAAACGCCGGTAAATGGACAAAAACTGATTGAACAAATTGTTTAGATCAAACATTTAACAAACTTGTCTGTACGACCATTTTCATCTGTTTTCTGGCATTTAGGAGCAAATTGCTGATTGTCATTTACTCCCATACGTTACCAAATTTTCATTCTAACTAATCAACAAGTTGGATAGTTGGACAGAAAATCTTTAAGTGTGTACCCAGCTTTAGGCCAGTGTTCAATTTGAGACGAAAAGTCCAGACTTTTTTCACCTCCTTCGCCTGTTTTCCAGGCGGAAAAACAAGAGATATGGTAAGAACTTACCTTTGTTATCTCTGTTTCTACGAAGTCCATAGGGTCCACAGGGTTGACCTTGGGGTTATAGCTTGAACAGGATCCATGGGCACCACACAGTTAAGCTTTTAGCTCCCAGGATGCACTTGGGTCCTCCTCTATACCCCACCCCCGAGCCACAGGCACCTCAGTTGGTAAGCAGCCTAGGCCGGAGGAGAATATGGAACAGAGAGAAGGAAGACTGGAACACACAAGAAACCATACTCACAGCAATAGGAGACGGAAAACCGGTGACCAGCCACACAGCCCATTTGAAGCCAGGTGCGTCAGGGCGGGCGCCCTGTGGACCCTATGGACTTCGTAGAAACAGAGATAACAAAGGTAAGTTCTTACCATATCTCTTGTTTTCTACTTCAGGGTCCATAGGGGGTCCACAGGGTTGACCTTGGGGATGTCCCAAAGCAGTACAACTAAGGGCGGGGACGCTCCTGTGCTGAAAGGAGTACCCGGCGCCCAAAGGATGCATCCTGAGAGGCAAAGGTGTCAAACGCATAGAACCTCAAAAACGTTTGAATTGAAGACCAAGTAGCCGCCTTACACAGCTGAACAGCAGAAGCGCCACGTCTAGCAGCCCAAGAGGGACCCACAGAACGAGTGGAATGAGCCTTAACAGAGGCTGGCACAGGTAAGCCCTCCTGTGCATAAGCCTCACAAATAACGGAACGAAGCCAACGGGCTAACGTTTGTTTGTTGGCAGGCCAACCCCTCTTGTGAAAACCAAAGAGGATAAACAAGGAATCAGACTTCCTAACCGAAGCCGTCCGGTCTACATAAATTCTAAGCGCCCGGACCACATCTAAGGAAGTCTCACCAGCTGAAAGATCAGGGGACTGAAAAGCTGGCACAACAAGTTCCTGATTGATATGGAACTTCGAGACCACTTTGGGCAAAAACTCAGGACGAGTGCGGAGCACCGCTCTGTCCTGGTGAAAAATCAGGAAAGGAGGGCGACAGGAAAGCGCCCCCAATTCAGACACCCTCCTGGCCGAAGCAATTGCCAGGAGAAAAACCGTCTTAAATGTCAGCCACTTGAGCTCCACCGCCTCAAGAGGCTCAAACGGAGGACCCTGCAGGACCCGTAGCACCACTGCCAAGTCCCAAGGAGCCACAGGAGGCACAAAGGGAGGCTGGATCCTGAGAACACCTTGGAAAAAGGTGTGAACGTCTGGTAGTATTGCAATCCGCCGTTGAAACCACACGGACAAGGCGGACACATGAACCTTCAGAGATGCAAGGCGTAAGCCGAGATCCAATCCTGACTGAAGAAATTCCAAGATCCTAGAAACTCGGTACACCTGAGGATCATAAAGTCTGGACTCACACCACTGAAAGTAAGTGTGCCACACTCTGTGATAAATCCGTGCTGAAGCAGGCTTGCGTGCCCTGAGCATGGTACCAATAACTGAACTGGAGAAGCCCCGAGACCTCAAGACGGCTGTCTCAAGAGCCACGCCGTCAAAGACAGCCGACCCAGATCCGGGTAAAGGCAGGGCCCCTGAGACAACAGGTCCCGACGTTGAGGAAGAAGGTACGGAGCGTCGATGGAGAGGCTCCTGAGATCGGAGTACCAAGGACGTCTGGGCCACGCCGGAGCTACCAGCACGAGCATGCCGCCGTCCTGCTTGAATTTCCGCAGAACCCGAGGAAGCAGGGATATCGGAGGAAACAGATACGCCAGGTGAAACGTCCATGTCACCGACAGCGCGTCCACCAGACTTGCACCTGCGTCTCTTGTCCTTGACCCGTAAACGGGCAACTTGTGATTGTGACGGGAGGCCATCAAGTCCAGCTCCGGCAGTCCCCACCTGTCCACGAGTAGCTGAAACACCTCTGGGTGAAGCGACCATTCCCCGGGATGCACGTCGTGACGGCTGAGGAAGTCCGCCTCCCAATTGAGGACTCCGGGGATGAAGACCGCCGAGATCGCTGGAATGTGACCCTCCGCCCAAGACAGGATACGAGACACCTCCGACATCGCTGCCTGACTGCGAGTTCCGCCTTGGTGATTGATATACGCCACCGTGGTGGCGTTGTCGGACTGCACCTGTACCGCCCTTCCGTGAAGAGCGGGGCCGGACGACTGCAGGGCCTTGTATACTGCCCGCAGTTCCAGGATGTTGATGGGGAGAAGTGCTTCTTCCGCTGACCAACGACCCTGAAGCGACAAAGAGCCGGTCACTGCCCCCCAACCCCGGAGACTGGCATCCGTCGTGAGCAGGACCCAGTCCGGGATCCAAAATGGGCGCCCCTCGACCAGATGAGCTGTCTGAAGCCACCAAGCCAAAGATAGCCGAACGTCCGGAGACAACACCAGCACCTGAGAGCGGATCCGGTGAGGTAACCCGTTCCATTCTGATAGAATCAGCCCCTGCAGGGGCCGGGAATGGAACTGGGCAAATTCCACCATGTCGAATGTCGACACCATGGACCCCAGAACTCTCATAGCCGAATGGACCGACAGGCGGCAACGGCTCAGGCAACTGCGTATCCGCAGCTGTAGGGAGGCGACCTTCTCCGGAGTCAGGAAGATCCTTTGCTGACGCGAATCCAGCAGGGCTCCCAAATGAACCATCCGCTGTGATGGAATCAGAGAGGACTTTTTCCAATTTATCAACCACCCGTGTGCTTGCAGGCAAGCGATCGTCAGGTGGAGATGTTGAAGCAGTACCTCCGGGGAGCTCGCCAGCAACAGGAGGTCGTCCAGGTACGGCAGCAGCCGTACATTCTGGTTCCGAAGATGTGCGGCCATGACCGCCATAATCTTCGTGAACACCCTCGGTGCCGTGGAGAGACCAAAGGGTAGCGCCCGGAACTGATAGTGGTGTTGAAGGATAGCGAACCTCAGATACCGCTGGTGTGAAGATGCTATCGGAACATGGAGGTAGGCGTCCTGGATGTCCAGGGACACCATGTAATCCCCCGGTTCCATCGCCAGAATGATGGAACGTAACGTTTCCATCCTGAACTTGGGAACTCTGAGGAATTTGTTCAGAGACTTCAAGTTGAGGATAGGGCGATGAGAACCATTGGGTTTCTGCACCAGAAACAGAGACGAATAATACCCCGTCCCTCGTTGTGATAGAGGAACGGGAACAATGACCCCTGCTTTCAGCAAGGACTCTATAGCCTCCTGAACCTGTAACGCCTTGGTCTTGTCCTGAGAAGGACTTGTGCAGAAAAACTGGTGGGGTGGTCTGTGCCGAAAAGACAGGGCGTACCCCTGGGAGACCACTTCTCGAACCCAGGCATCCGTGGTGGTATTGTGCCAGCACTGGGCAAATAGAAGAAGTCGGCCTCCCACTCTGAGGTCCCCCAAAGGGAGGCCCGTCCCATCAGGCCGCAGGTTTATCTTCCTGCTTGGAAGAAGGGCGCCGAGCACTCCAGGCTTGCTTCTTGGGTTTAGAGGCCGTCTTACTCGCAGACTGTCTCGGGAAGGACTGACCTTTCGCCTTACCCTGAACCCGAAAGGAACGAAAAGCCGAACTCCGAACCTTAGCAGGCAGTGCCGCCGAAGGGAGGAAGGCCGACTTGGATTTAGCCAGGGTGTCCACTATTTTGTCCAAGTCCGGACCAAATAGTAATTCCCCATTGAAAGGTAAGGCCTCCAGACCTTTCTTTGAATCAGAGTCCGCTCTCCAGGACCGCAACCATAAGGATCGGCGGGCAGACACCGCTGCAGCCGATACCCGCGAGGTCAGCAGACTAGCATCTAAAGAAGCTTCTCCAATGTAAGAAGCAGCGTCCCTCATTTGTCCCAACAACGCCCGCTGGACATCCGGAGCGTCGTCCGGGAAGGTATCTTCCAATGCATTGGCCCACCCCTCAATGGCCTTGGCCACCCAGGAAATGGCCATGGACGGTCGGGCCACCGCCCCGGAGAGGGAGTAAATAGACTTTAAGCAAGTCTCAACTTTCCTGTCCGTGGGATCCTTCAGCGAGGATATCGACGGTAATGGTAAGGTGGCGCCCCGAGTTAAACGGGTGACATGGGAATCCACCGCCGGTGGAGTTTCCCATTTTTTACAATGTGCCTCAGGGAAGGGGTAATTAGAAGCCAACCGCTTCTGAGGAAGGAATCTCTTACTGGGCGCCTGCCAAGCTACCGCCATATGATCCGTCAACTGATCCGACAGGGGAAATACCGCAGAAGCCACCTTAGTTTTTTTGAAACTAGGAAACTTCGACTTAGGAACCGGTGCCTCATCCTCTATAAGAAGAATAGCTCGCACCGCCCTAACTAGTGCTCGCACATTAATGGACGACTTGGTATCCATTTCCTGGACCGAGGCGTCCGAGTCAGTGTCATCAGGGACCTCCCCATCATCTGAGGAACCCTCTGAGTCCGATACCTGAGCAGCCAGTGTCATGAGTGGGCATTTAGAAATCCTAGAAGGCATGTCAGTCTGCAACATTGACTGAAAAGCCGAGGAAGCGGCCGCCAAATTTTGCACGGAGTTGGAGAGCACATTCACCCATGGTGGAGGCGTCGCCATAGGGGCCTGAAAAGGTACCACAGGCTGCTGCGGCACAGGGGAAGCCTGTATATACATAGGCAACCCCGCATAGGGACCAACTGATTGAGACCCAGGAGGACTCCGCAATAACTGCGGGACACCCGGGGAATGGGGGATGGTCGGCTGGGGCACCGCCCTAGTAGGGAGAGCAGTCGGGACCGACAGACGGTCCGCAATAGACACCAGCACTTGAGAAAACATCGCCCACGGTGGCTCCTGCGCCAGAGAAGGTCTGGATGGGCCAGGAGCCACCTGGCATCGACTACACAGGCCATCCTGTGACAAATCCTCCCTATCTACTCCTGCAGAACAGCGTCCGCAGGAGGCCAACACCGGAGCCACTGAGCGCTCAACCTCCTCGTCTGACATGACAGAATATATTATATATCTGGCACCAGGGAAGAAGTAAAACGCACTCACCGGTGTGCTGAACAACAGCCCACAATATGGCACTGAGTAGTACACAACTGTATGTGACGGACCTCACAAATACGTGATCTATATAAGTGAGGTCAGTAGAAACGCCCCTCCCCCACACACCTGCAGGGCTTGTAGGAGAAGTAAAGGGATAGGTATAAGCTGACAGTAAGCGGAAAATAAGCACAGACAGGCAGCACTAGCAAAAGTCACATACCATGCAGGAAGATATACTCACTGCACCTTTACACTACAATCAACCTGCCCAGATTCAGTGTCTGGGAGGGCTATAGTGCTGTGTACGCGGTCCTTAATCAGGGGAGAGGTACACAGGGGGACCGGTCCGCGTGCTCCCTGAGATCTGCGCTGCCACTGGGAAAATGGCCGCTGGAGACCTCAGAGGAGGAGTGGCCGTGTAACTGCAGCTCAGCGACGCCAGACTGCGTGCTGAAAGGCGCGCTGAGCTGAGGGGAGGAGCCGCTGAACAGGGAAGGCTTCCTCCCCTGGCTGGCCATAACCCCAGGGATGCTGGCTTCCCGCTTGCCCCTTTATCCCTGGTGGTCTAGTGGTCCCACGGGTTATGGGGGGGGGGCCCGCCGCCACTGCCAGCAGCCTCCGGTCTGTCCCCCGGACCGGAGGCTAAAGGACTGCATTTAAGGCATTCCGCGCGCCGCCGCTAGCCAGCGACGCGCGGCTTACCTGAATCCCCGGCGACTCCGGCAGCAGTCCTGGGAGGTAGACAGAGTCCGGCTAGTACGGACTCTGCCCTCCCGCCGCGATCCCCAGATCAGTACTGGCGTCGCGGCGCCAGTCGGGGATCAGAGCGGCAGCGTGGGCGTCTGTACAGACAGCCCTTCGCTGCAGTCTGTAGTAAAAATAGATTAAAAATAAATAAAATCTAACTTAAAATAAAAAGCTTCTGGGGGCTGCTCCTGCAGCCCCCCTGCGCGGTGACCGACTCCGGCCGGGCACCAGCTTACACTGAGGTGCCTGTGGCTCGGGGGTGGGGTATAGAGGAGGACCCAAGTGCATCCTGGGAGCTAAAAGCTTAACTGTGTGGTGCCCATGGATCCTGTTCCAGCTATAACCCCAAGGTCAACCCTGTGGACCCCCTATGGACCCTGAAGTAGAAAGGATCGCGCGTGTGCCCGATATTGCCCGTATTCAATATCAAAGGATGCGAAAACGGGACCCAGCGAAGCTTGGAACGGCGAAAAAAAAAGGGAATTTTCAGGAAATAATCCATGGACCCCCCTAAAGATGTCCAGACATAGGGGATCACTATGGGTACCCCCGTTTTTGCATGCAGAGGCGAAGGCGGGTTTTTAAATAGCCGCGGCAGGTGCATAAATGCAGCTTTGAAGAAGGTGATGCAGAAGAGAATTTAGCAGTTTTTTTTTTGGGGGGGGGGGGGGGGAAGGAAACTATGCCCATCAAATTTGGGGTACATGAAAATGGGTGCAAGCATATTTTTAAGTCCCTAAAATGATTTTTAAAAATTCTTCAAAAATGCACCTGCCGCTACCACCTGCAAAGAAGAAAACACCTGTCGCATACTTTGGAACCCCTCTGGAATTATTTAAGCTATTTTATAAGCGTGTTCCCTATTTTATTTTTAAACCCAAAATAAAAAATTTTTTGGGATGTCCCGATTTTTTTTTAAAAAAACTTTTTTTTACATAAAGCACTTTTAGGGGGCATTCCCAGGGGTGCAGGCGTACCCCCTAAACCCCAATTCTGCACTTTTTTTCACCAAAAAAAGGCTGGAGAAAACTTATCCCTGTTTTTTTACATTGACTTTTTGCACCGGTGAAAAGTCTTTGTAATTGAATATGGGGATAATGACAATAGGCGAAAATGATGGGTTTTCGCCTCAAATTGAATATGGCCCTTAATTGGGTTGACCCCTGGGGGGGGGGGGCACCACTTCTTGGCGATGTGCGGTCTCAATGATTATCACTGAGAATTACGCCACGCACACTATCCTGCACACCTCTATGGATGCACACCTCTATGGATGCACTTTGCGGCTGCTCATTGAATGGCCCTCTAACACAGGTTATGTCTCTCTGGGTGGAAGGAGGTGGTCTCGTCTACCTGCTGCTTCTTCTACGTGTTCCTGGAACTTGGCGTGTTGCGTGATCAGGTCACGGATGCCTTCGGCACAGTCCTTGCACAGCTCCTGTGCCTTCTCATTAGACAACACTGCTCTTTCTGTTTCCCCAAGCAGGAACAGAGCTTCACAGAAGCGGTAATGACCCTGGATAAAGTTCATGAACATAGATAACAATGAGCAGGAAACACACCCACACAACGAAGACACAGGAACATGGATTTACAGTATAAATATAAAATACATACACACATCTATTCACTCTTTGCTTTTAACAGGTTAGTTATCCACGTGGAGAATGTTATGGTGTGGACGCGCCCCGCAATTAGGGGGCAGGACATTATCGGAAACAAAAAATTAAGGTAAGGCACCCGCTGGCTTTTTTTTTTTTATAAATAATTTTAATGGGGACAATGCAATGCAAACAAGGAATAATAGACACAAAGTACATCTTTATAGACTATGCAAAATATGCTCAGGTGACAATTGCAATGTCATAGAAAAATAACAGCAATGTATCAAAAAGTATAAAGAAGTGTCCTACTACACCTGACCTCAATACACCACGCGGCGCAAGAATGGTGCGAATGAGCCACCTGGTCCCGTGCGACTCTGCTTGTGGCGTCTTTTTTTGCCCCACAATGTCCTCGTGGCAATCGGATGCCACAAACAGCTTCAGGAGACTGCACTGATTAATGAGGTATGTAACACCTGGTACATCTGTGTGCGACAGTCTTTGAATCTGTATAGGATGTGCTACAATACAGCGGCCGCAGTTTTTTTCCACGCCATGTTCCATTGTGCTTTGAATCAGGGCCGCAAGTAGGGGGGGGGCTAGAGGTGCACGTGCACAGGGTGCCGAATTGCAAGGGGGTGAAAAAAAGATGACTCGCGGTGGCTTGGGGGCTGTAGATTCAGAAAACGGCCATCCAAAAATGGCCGCTGCCGAGGAGGAGACAGATGCTAGAAGTCCTACTGGACCTCTAGTGTCTGTTAGGCCAGTGCAATGCACACAGCGTTCCTGGCACCAGGAACGCTGGCGCTGCCGGGAGAAGATGCTGAAAGCTGCATCTTCTCCCGTGAAACCCCCTGGCAACGAGCATAAACCCCCCTGGCAACGAGCATGAAACCCCCTGGCAATGAGCATGAAACCCCCTGGCAATGAGCATGAAACCCCCTGGCAATGAGCATGAAACCCCCTGGCAATGAGCATGAAACCCCCTGGCAATGAGCATGAAACCCCCTGGCAATGAGCATGAAACCCCCTGGCAATGAGCATGAAAACCCCTGGCAATGAGCATGAAAACCCCTGGCAATGAGCATGAAACCCCATGGCAACGAGCATGAAACCCCATGGCAACGAGCATGAAACCCCATGGCAACGAGCATGAAACCCCATGGCAACGAGCATGAAACCCCATGGCAACGAGCATGAAACCCCATGGCAACGAGCATGAAACCCCATGGCAACGAGCATGAAACCCCATGGCAACGAGCATAAACCCTCTGGCAACGAGCATGGAAATGGTAATGAGCATAAAACCCCTGACAACGAGCAGGTAATTTTAAAGTAATTAGAAGCCTTACTGTGGGGTATAAAATGGTGTCGGTAAATATGTAAGTGGCACTTTGGTAATAGGCATTACAGTGTGTGGCATAATGAGTAAGGGGCATTATGTTGTGTGGAATAATGTAAGTCACTATACCAGGGACGTCTGAGTAGTGCACTGCCTTATGGAGGAGCAAGGACAAAATCCAGGTACAGGAAGGGAGGGGGCGCAAAATTGCTGCCTTGCACCGAGTGACAGATATCCTAGTTTCAGCCCTGTTTGAATACAGACTAAGTCGCACACAGATGTACAACTGTCGCATATGAAATTCATCAGTGCAGTCTCATGAAGCGGATTGTGACATCTGATTGCAACAAGGACATTTTGAGCCAAGAAAAAAAACACAAAGGCGCAAAAGGACACTCGGCTCAAGCAGAGTCGCACGGGGGTTAAAAAGTGGGCCGGAACTGCGTTCAGTCACTTCTATTTGGAGACCGAACCAGTTCCGCCTCCTCCGACTTCCAGCTACCGAGAATCAGCCTATCTGATGCGGGACGTAAGGCAATTATAAGATGGTTTTCTTTTTGTTTTTTGTGTTTTTTTGGGGGGGGAGAGGGCAGGGGGGTGTTTGTGTTGGGGGCACTACTATTGGGGGAACAACTACAGGGAGCATTGCTATTGTGGGCACTACTACTGGGGGCTTTGCATAAGGGGCACCACCACTACAGGGTGCACCACTATTGGGGGCATTGCATAAGGGGCACCACTACTGGGGGCATGGCATAGGAGGCACTACTGCTGTAGGCATTGTGTAAAAGGGGCACTACTGTGTGTCATAACAAGAATAAGGCACTACAATGTAATGTAATGTGAATCAGGGGCACTATGTGCTGTAATGTGGATATGATTGTGCTACTGTGTGGCGTAATTTGAATTGGGAATACTATTGTGTGACCACGCCCCCTTCATTGGAGACCACGCCCCCTTTTTTTGACTAAAGTTGCCCCTTTATTGAAAAGGAGCAGAGAATTGAGAGGGGGGGGGGGGCAAGTTCCACTTTTCCAGGACCACTTTAAGCACTGGTCGCACAGGACCTGGTGCGACGAGAAGGGCTGTTTGAGGAAAAGTGTATAGTTGCATACATTTCAAACTCAAATACAAGAAAAATAGTACTGAACTAGACCAGGGAGACAGCCGACCAACTGAAAACCACCCACTGTATGTGGACAGGAGGGTCACATCCTGGTGATTGGTACCAGGTGGTATGATGTATACTCCTATGAATCTGCGTTTTGGTGGCAAAGTGTCAATATCTGGTTCCCACACAGCAAAAAAGCCCCATGCTTCTCTTTAGTCCAAAGAGTCTCTACGCAGTTCATTATGAATAAGAAATATTGGGCCTGATTCAGCCTAGGAAGGAATGGTAAAGCTGCACACAAGCAGATTTCCAATTCCATCCTTGCAATTACGCTAATGCAGTAGGAGGCATCACGCCTCCTGCGTGAATTACTTATCTGAGCTGTATCGGCTAATCTGCGAGAACATCGGCCAGCTAAGGGACCGTGGGGTCAAGCAAGCCGCCCGCTGCAGATGAGAGAAAGAGGCTAGGAAACCTCTGTCAGCCGACATAGGCGCTCTCTTCTTATGTTAGAACTCAGATGAGAGAAACACACAGGTAAGTATATAGCAGTAAGTGGCGGGACCTATGATACATAAGATAGCTTAATGCATGAGTGTGGGTAAATACTGGAAAACCTTAATACAGGGTAACCTTTTTCTAGGACTGAGAGAATAAATTGGTTTCCAAGACCATTCAGGTGTTCCATTTTTGACCAACAGTCATGCATTAAATCTCATGTATGTTCCATTACGTAAAAACAAAGAGATATGGTAAGAACTTACCTTTGTTATCTCTGTTTCTATGAAGTCCATAGGGTCCACAGGGTTGACCTTGGGGTATAGCTGGATCTGGATCCACGGGCACCACGCAGTTAAAGCTTTAGCTGCTCCCAGGATGCTCTTGGGTCCATCCTCCTCTATACCCCGCCCCCGAGCCACAGGCACCTCAGTTGGTAAGCAGCCCAGGCTGGAGGAGGAGACTAAACAGAGAGAAGGAAGACTGGAACACACAAGAAAACATACTCACAGAAAAGGGAGACGGAAAACCGGTGACCAGTCACACAGCCCATTTGAAGCCAGGTGCGTCAGGGCGGGCGCCCTGTGGACCCTATGGACTTCGTAGAAACAGAGATAACAAAGGTAAGTTCTTACCATATCTCTTGTTCTCTACTTCAGGGTCCATAGGGGGTCCACAGGATTGACCTTGGGGATGTCCCAAAGCAGTTCAACTAAGGGCGGGGACGCTCCTGTGCAGAAAGGAGAATCCTGTGCCCAAAGGATGCATCCTGAGAGGCAAAAGGTGTCAAACGCATAAAACCTCAAAAGCGTCTGAATGGAAGACCAAGTGGCTGCCTTGCACAGCTGAACAGCGGAGGCACCACGTCTAGCGAGGATTGTATGGCCACCTGAATCTGGGGAGCTTTGGTCTTGTCCAAAGAAGGACTCGTGCAAAAAAAAAACTGGTGGGGCAGCCTGACCCGAAAAGACAGGGCGTACCCCTGAGAGACTACTTCTCGAACCCAGGCAGCCGTGGTGGTATTGTGCCAACACTGGGCGAATTGGAGAAGTCGGCCTCCCACTCTGAGGTCCACCAGAGGGAGGCCCGTCCCATCAGGCAGCAGGTTTATCCTCCTGCTTGGAAGAAGGGCGCCGAGCACTCCAGGCTTGCTTCTTGGGTTTAGAGACGGTCTTAGCCGCCGACTGCCTCTGGAATGACTGACCTTTTGCCTTACCCTGAACCCAAAAGGAACGAAAGGCCGAGCTCCGGACCTTGGCAGGCATTGCTGCTGAAGGGAGGAAAGCTGACTTGGATTTAGCCAGGGTATCCACTATTTTGTCCAAGTCCGGACCAAATAGCAATTCTCCATTGAAAGGTAAGGCCTCCAGGCCTTTCTTTGAATCGGAGTCCGCTCTCCAGAACCTCAGCCAGAAGGATCGGCGGGCAGACGCTGCTGCAGCCGATACTCAAGAGGTCAGCAGACTAGCATCCAAAGAGGCTTCTCCAATGTAGGAAGCAGCGTCTCTCATCTGACCTAACAACGCCTTCTGGACATCCGGAGCATCGTCCAGAAAGGTACCCTCTAATGAGTTGGCCCAACCCTCAATGGCCTTGGCCACCCAGGAGAAGGCCATGGACGGTCGGGCCACTCCCCTGAGAGGGAGTAAATGGACTTTAAGCAAGTCTCAACTTTTCTGTCCGTGGGATCCTCCAGCGAGGATATAGACGGTAATGGCAAAGTAGCGCTCCTTATTAAACAGGTGACATGGGAATCCACCGCTGGTGGAGTTTCCCATTTTTTACAATGTGCCACAGGAAAAGGGTAATTAGAAGCCAACCGCTTCTGTGGTAGGAATCTCTTACTGGGCGCCTGCCACGCCACCGCCGTATGATCCGTCAACTGATCAGACAGGGGAAACACCGCAGAAGCAACCTTAGTTTTTTTTAAACTAGTATACTTCGACTTAGGAGCTGGTGCCTCATCCTCTATTAGGAAAATGGCTCGCACCGCCCTAACCAGTGCTCGCACATTAATGGACGACTTGATATCCACCTTCTGGACCAATGTGTCCGAGTCAGTGTCATCATGAACCTCCCCATCATCTGAGGACACCTCAGAGTCCGATAAATGCGCCGCCTGCGCCATTAGTGTGCGTTTTGACGGCCTAGAAGGCATGTCATTCTGCAACATTGACTGAAAAGCCAAAGACGCGGCCGCCAAATTTTGTACTGAGTTGGAGAGCACATCCACCCCCAGGGTGGAGGACCCGCCCAGGGTCCTGGAAGATCACCACAGACTGCTGCGTCACAGGGGAAGCCTGTATATACATAGGTAACCCCGCATAAGGACCAACAGACTGAGACCCGGGGGGGCTCCGCAATAATTGTGGGACACCCGGGGAATGGGGGACGGCCGGCTGGGGCAACGCCCTAGTAGGGACAGCAGTCGGGACCGACAGAGTCCGCAATAGACACCAGCACCTGAGAAAACGTCGCCCATGGTGGTTCCTGCGTCATAGGAGGTTTTGATGGGCCAGGAACCACCTGGCACCGTCTACACAGGCCATCCTGTGACAAATCCTCCCTATCCACTCCTGCAGAACAGCGTCCGCAGGAGACCAACACCGGAGCCACGGAGTGCTCAATCTCCTCATCCGACATGACAAAATATATTATATAAATAAATATATCTGGCAACAGAGCAGAATCAAGCGCACTCACCAGTGTGCTGAACAACAGCCCACAATATGGTACTGTGTAGCATACAACTGTATGTGACGGACCTCACAAGTACGTGATTTATATAGGTGAGGTCTGTAGAAACGCCCCTCCCCCACACACCTGTAGGGCTTGTAGGAGAAGTAAAGGGATAGGTATAGGCTAACAGTAAGTAGAAAAAAAAGCACAGACAGGCAGCACTAGCAAAAGTCACATACCATGCAGCGAAGATATACTCACTGCACTATTCCACTACAATCAACCTGCCCAGATTCAGTGTCTGGGAGGGCTATAGCGCTGTGTACACTGTCCTTGTCGGGGGAGAGGTACACAGTGGGACCGGTCCGCGTGCTCCCTGAGAGATCTGCGCTGCCACAGAGAAAATGGCCCCCAGAGACATCAGAGGAGGAGTGGCCGAGTAATCTGCAGCTCAGCAACGCCAGGCTACGTGCTGAAAGGCGCGCTGAGCTGAGGAGCCGCTAAACAGGGAAGGCATCCTCCCTTGGCTAGCTATTAACCCCCGGGTTGCCGGCATCCCGCTTGCCACTAAATAACCCCGGTGGTCTAGTGGACTGACGGGGTATTCCTCCGATGGAAGGGGAGCCCGCCGCCACCGCTAGCAGCCCCCGGCCTGTGCCCTAGAACCGGGGGCAAAGGACTGCATTTAGAGTAAGAGTTAGAGTAAGCTTACCTTCTACCCGGCGACTCCGGCAGCAGTCCAGGGAGGTCCCCAGAGTCCGGCCAGTACGGACTCTGGCCTCCTGCCGCGATCCCCAGTGCGATACTGGCATCGCGGCGCCAGTGGGGAGTAAGAACGGCAGCATGGGCATCTGTACAGACAGCATTTCGCTGCCACGCTGAAGAGCCCCTGTTAAATAATAAAAAACTAACAGGCTTTTTTTTTTTTTTTTAAAAGAGGAGGATGGACCCAAGAGCATCCTGGGAGCAGCTAAAGCTTTAACTGCGTGGTGCCCGTGGATCCAGATCCAGCTATACCCCAAGGTCAACCCTGTGGACCCCCTATGGACCCTGAAGTAGAAACTATATACTTACCTGTGTTCCTCTCCCTGCAGGTCTTACACAAGACAGCACCTGTGCCCGATTACTATCGTTTTGTCTGGGTGTGGTATAAAAGATGCACAATAAAAAAGGACGACAGTCAATAGGTTGACATGGACAAACTGTTGTTTTTTGGGTTTTTTTGTAATTTAACCCTAATCTTAACCCTCCCCCTAGTGCCTAATCCTAACCGTCCCCTCCGGCAGCCTAACCCTCCCCCAACTGCCTAACACTAAAAATGTTAGGGAAAAAAAAAAAACACAAACATCAGCCATTTTTGTGTCAACCATTTGTCTCTGCTGACCATCTGGTGTCGACCTATTCACTGTCTGTCTATCTGGACAGTGTCTTATCTTACCCTACAAACACTGCACCAGCCAAATAGCTTGTGCTGGTGAACAGACTCCTGTGTACAAAATAACAGATGGTGCCGATATATATTTAGCCACAATGGTCCGGCACTCACATAAGAAAATAACTGTACCCGGTGCCTCCACACAAAATAGTAAATATAAAGACACAAGTGCGGCACTCCGGACTAAATAGACATACAAAAATGTACAACACTCAAAAGAGTTTACAACGTTTCAATCATTTGACGAAAATCATATAAATGATTGAAACGCTGTAAACTCTTTTGAGTGTTGTACGTCTATTTAGTCCTGAGTGCCACACGTGTGTGTGTGTCTCATATATATATTATATATATATATATATATATATATATACATATATATATATATATATAATCACAAGGTGTGACACACCTTGACAAAGGGGCTCAACGCTCCAAAACGTTGGTTTGCTCTATGTGACACCATTTAATATATTTAATATGCTATTAGTCTGAGTGCCGCAGCCTTTTTGTGAGATATATATATATATATATATATATATATATATATATATTATATATACATACACACACCACAAAGGGTCCCCACCACCTTAGAGCACATGTATAGAAACAGTGCAAAAAGAGGTACAAAACATGGGATCCTGTTCGACTACTTCCCAACCCGTTGGGATGTTCACTGTCGGGTCTTTATGATATAAATTGGTATAAGTGGCGCACAAAGCTCAAACAATACATGTGATAAAATCAAAAGACATAGTGAATTAAAGTGAACCACATAAAATGTCTCAAAAACACTCCCTATTTAAGGTGGCTGCCGCGCCTTCCAATGTGTGATCTATTCAAAAAATCACCAGAGTAATATAAATAAATAGGGTGAAGGAGCGGCGCCTTCAGTATACCAGTTTTTACAGCAGGAGTTTTAGACCAAGTCCATAAGGTCCAAACAAACAGTATGTCCTTGCAGTGTCCCCGTGTAAATCCCACAATGTAAATCTCAAAAAAAAACAAAGAAACAAAACAAACAGTGTAGTCTGAAACTATATATTACGTTCAGTATGTGGTGACGTGCAAAAGTAGTGACATTAACACAATAATAATAGCCGTGTGTTGGAAACATTCCACTCGTGTTAAAAGACAAAGCTCCAGCACCCTGAATATATAAAATAGCCTTGTACCAGCTGTTACTTGTCTTATATGAGGGTAACAGGTATCTTTCTTTCAATCCTTTTCTAGGTCCAGGGACTTGCCATGTCTGACTCCGAGTAGAGCCAGGACCGGCAGCTGAAGATAGTTGTCACAGGAGATGGAGCGTGTGGCAAGTCCCCGGACCTAGAAAAGGATTGAAAGAAAGATACCTGTTACCCTCATATAAGACAAGTAACAGCTGGTACAAGGCTATTTTATATATTCAGGGTGCTGGAGCTTTGTCTTTTAACACGAGTGGAGTGTTTCCAACGGCTATTATTATTGTGTTAATGTCACTACTTTTGCACGTCAGCACATACCGAACGTGTATATATATATATATATATATATATATATATATATATATATAGTTTCAGACTACACTATGTTTGTTTCGTTTCTTTGTTTTTTTTAGATTTACACGAAGACACTGCAAGGACATACTGTTTGTGTGGACCTTGTGGACTTAGTCTAAAACTCCTGCTGTAAAAACTGGTACACTGAAGGCGCGGCTCCTTCACCCTATAAAAATAAATAAATATTATATATATATATATATATATATATATATATATATATATATATATATATATATATATATATATACACACACACACACACACACACACACACACACACATATACATATATATATATATACACACATACACACAGTATACGTTTCGGAAGCCGGCCACCATCGCAATGCCGACAGCCGGCTTCCCATCTACTTAATCCCGGCGAGGGTTAAATAACAGGCGTCTAAATCTAGACGCCTGTCATTTTACTGATGCCGGGAGACCGGCGCCCCGATCGAAGTGATGCAGGGCACAGACAGCCGCGGGGGGGAGAGAGACTTAGGGTTAGGCACCCCCCCGGGAGGTTAGGGTTAGGCAAGGGGGAGGGAGGGCTACGTTTAGGCACCCTAAAGGAGGGTTAGGGTTAGGGGGTAGAATTAGATTCATTAGGCTGACTGTGCCGGGATTTGAACCGCCGGGCATGGCGGTGAATCATACCGAATGCATACACTCAGACATATACACACACACACACATAAAGATCCCAACTGGTCCGGCACTACTCCAAATGATAAACACGTTGCCTCCGTGCCCTCTGCAAAAATTTTAAAATAGTCCCAATATTCAGCGGCACTAGAGGTCTTAAATAATCAAATTCTTTATTGCTTGGTGGAGCAATAAAGAATTTGATTATTTAAGAGCCCTAGTGCCGCTGAATATTGGAATATATATATATATATATATATATATATATATATATATATATATATATATATATATATATATACATATATACACACACACACACACGCGCGTGCATACATACATATACACACACACAGATACCCGAGGGTGGTATTATTACTATACCCTAGGTGCACTTGGTGACTATGAAGGTGTATAGGAGCACTGCCATGCTGGTGATGGATCTGTTACATTAGGTGCACATGATAAATATGGGGCAAGGGTAGGTGGGACAGGAGAGGAAGGTGCCCACCCATGGGCGGGGGAGGGGTAACCGTACACACCTTCCCCCTCCTCTTCCTGGTCATTCTCCCGAGCTGGTCACAGAGCCGGGGAGTGAGGCTACATTGCGGGAGGCCGCAGGGGCATGCGGCAAGCCGGGCAGGGGAGCTGCTGGTGGGCGCCACATGTGGAGCCGGGGCGGGAACCATGTCTGACTGCGCGGGTCACAGACACCCCCGATGTCACCTGCCGGCGGGGACCGGTCACACCGCGACACGGGGCGGAGGACAGAGACCGCAAAACTGACTTGTAACCCCGCCTCTCGCTTCCCATTGGCAGAGTGATGGCGGGAGAATGGCCGGTCAGACTCTGTATCTGTAATAATGTTCTACTGTACAGAGGTGGGAGGATCTGACAGTCACCACCTGTCTGTATTGAACCCCCAGGAGACATTACCTGAATAGAAAAGTGTCCTCACTAGCGTGGCTAGGGTAGACGGGCGGCGGCCATTTTGTTGAAGTCCAATAACTCTTAAATGGCCCCAGTAAAATGGAAGTCCCCGCCCCCCCCCCAAAAAAAATACCAGTGGCTGCTAGTCATAGATAAGTGGATAGCTCCCCTTCAGTTTTTGTACCCTGACGTCATCAGCTACTGTCCAACGTCATTCCCTACCACCCATGTGGAAATAGAAGGGGAATATCTTGTAGCGAGCCACCGAGCCCGAAACGTAGGGACAACTTTATTTTTTTAGTGAATTGTATGGGCAGGGAACCGCACTTCCGCCCTCACTTCAATTTCTGTAGATGGAAGTGATGTGAAGAGGAAATATACCTTTCCGTCATAGTGTCGGATTCAATTACTGGCGATATTACTGCATCGGCAAATTATCGCCGATTTTACATGCCCTATGCAGGAGACAAAGTTTTCTCCAGTTTTTTCAGAGACGTTGGCTAAATCTGGCGTCAGATCGGCCAATATTGGCCACGAAATCAGACGGCCGTTCATTGTTTTTGCAATTTGCCCGATATAGCGAACGACTGAACGATAGCGATATCGTTATCGTGCAGTGGTCCAGAATATCGGCAAGTGTGTACGCACCTTAAGGTGTGTTGCTTCCCGTGTGAATGCAAGTGTCAACCACTACCACAGTCGAGTCGAAATAGATATACACACACACACACACTTCCATTATCTGTACCTTTGTTTTTACAAAATGGGGCCAGTTTAATTCCAAGCAATGTGCGGCTTGAGCACTTAGCAAGGAATTTCTGTAGAGCAACTTTGCTCACTTTTACTGCGCACCCCAATGAGGAATTGGGTCATCAAGCCCAGCTTCCAATATGTCATTTTCCAGCATGATTTATTGCAATACATCCATATGCCCACCTAATAATAACTGGAGAAACGCATCTTAGCTAATCGTATTGTATCCATAAAGCATGCACATTTCTTGGCTGGCTTAGTTTATATTATACACAGCCATATAAATTAACAAAATTATGTGGAGAAGGCGTCTTTAATGCACCCAGAAACTCAGCCAGGGTGTTTTACTTACACAGTACTTATAGTTATGGTTAACTATAACTACATTTAGCTACATAAGGAACAATATCCGCCATATATGCGTCCTAGGTCCTTTCCACATAATGTATACTTTAAACCAGAGTGTTTGCTTAAACTTGCTACACTGGTATATACAATAAACACTACCAACACCATTTTCTCCTCATAGTTAGGGACAGCCACTATGATAATTATGAATGCTATAACTGCACACATTGGACAGCTGACCAACTGAAGGGCTGCCCAGCGAGAGATTGTGTCAATGGAGCGTGGGAAAGTAATACCTATATATCAGTCCAGTGCACCACTTATCATTTATCAATGAGTTATCATACGCAACAAGTTTTAAAACTCGTTGCGTATGATGATGGTGCTCCAGCCAATCGACTTCCAACTGTCATCAACAGATGACAGTTGGGAGACGACTGGCTGGAACACCATCGTCATATGTAACGAGTTTTAAAATTTGTTGCGTATTATAAAACTTGTTGATAAATGAGCCCCAAAGTTGCTTGTTAAGGGGAAGAGGGGTTTGAGACCAGCTGTACAGGTGAATGGAAAATCAAGAAAAAAAAAAGAAAGACATTTATGTTTGGAGATGGATGAGACGCCACTTTAGGCATCAATTTACCCTAACACACAAATAATAATTGAAAATAATACCATAGCCACTGATGATACCTACCTTCGGCCAATTGTTTCGGAGTATAACGGCTTTCTTCCCGTCACTCAGTGCTTTCCTATAACACATCGAACAACGGTAATTATATAAATGTAATCATTGGATGACCCATCGACACAATCTTATGTCCTGCTGACCATTCCTTCCATTATGAGAGAGAAGAAACAGCCAACATTCTACTGGTAGAAGCATACGGACACTGGGGGGCAGATGTTCTAAGCCTTGGAGAGAGATAAAGCACCGACCAATCAGCTCCTAACTGCCATGTTACAAGCTATTTTTGAAAAATGACAGTTGGGAGCTGATTAGTTGATACTTTATCTCTCTCTACAAGGCTTAGTACATCTACCCCACAGGCGCTGGTAAAGGGAATGGGGGAAACACCTGCTAGTTGCAAAGTCAACTAGACACAGTTATTTAAGGTTTGCCAACCACAAGTAAAGTTTTAATGAAGGGGGGAGGGAGGAAGGAGGGCAACATTTGGTCCAGGAGGCAGGCAGGAGTAACTTGCCATAAAGTAAAACTTGTGCAACATGCAGTTATGCAACAATGTGCAAAGCCAACAGCTATATCTGTCTGGATTGTAATCAGAGCAAAGTTTACAGAGTTACTTATTACTTGAGCCTTTTTAGTCATAAATTCATATTGTAACAACGCTGCCACCTATGTTCTATACAGCGATTGCGGGGTGATAGTGAGGGGAGATATTTTCCTGTGCACCTCAGACTTCCTGTCAGTTAATTCAGCAAAGGGCCACAGTCAGCCGGCGTGTGGAGAAAATAAGCGCAGAATAGTACATTGTGCTCTGCAACAAATGCAAACAGTGGGCAGAATTCAATTGTTTCTACCCCCCTTCGCGCCCGACGGAGCTATTCAATTGTTGCTCCTGTCGGGCGCGCTCAGCTGCCAGCGCTCCATTTCAGCTCGCAGGCCCAGCGGGGTGCGGGCTGAAATGTGCTAAAAGTGACCTGTTTGGGCGCCCAAGCATCACTTATCGCGGTCGCACCCAGCACTTTGGTCGGGGCAAAAAAACGGCAGCAACTGATTAGCGGCCCGCCATCTCCTGTCACTTTAGACGGGAGATCCGGACCACGTAAACCGTTACATTCCGCCCAGAATGTGAAATATTTTATGTATGTGGGCCTTACACACACATCTGCCAGTGTGATTAGTAGCCAGTTTATATAAGACAACTAGCGCTCGTGCCCTGGTGGGACGGGCTTTGCCCACAATTTTAATTCTTTAATGAATATAGGAATCACCAGTTCAGCTTCAGATCCAACCGTAAAAGCAGCATAAAAACAATTGTACAATATTCACGACCTTCCCCCCAATGATCACAAACAGTCTCATCTCTGATAAGCGTTAGCTTTGAACATTTACTTACTCATATTTCCCGATGCGGATAAAGCAGAGAGCTCGGTTGCTGAATAGGAAATGGTTATCGGGGCTAGAAGGAGAGAAAACGCAGGGCAGTGTGACAAAATCGGAAACTCCTACAGAATGATTTCCTGCACAGTTCACCAAACGGGTTAGATTAGAGAAACAGAGTCATCTGGTGTCGGGTTACTAGTAACCGGTGACCAGGAAGAGACTGTACAGAGGATTCAGGGAGACAGGCGCTCGGCAAAGTGACTAAGCAGTGCCAACGCACACAGACTAGAAACACACACACACACACAAAAACAGACTGAACGGGAGTAGAAATTTTATTTTTCTACCATTTTTATTTTTTCCAATTCCTGCTTTGAAAAACTGTGACCACAGCAAAGGTTTCCAAAGTTTTGCCTGCGAGAATTTATTTATACAAGAAAAAAAAAAAATACCCCCCAGAGGAAGACAGTTACCTATATTGTACTGCTTTGGAATACTCATCAACTGCATAGCTGTACAGCTTACTATCAAATGAGACTTTGCCTCGAAGCTTACTTTCTTCGGCAATCTGGAATATAAAAAAATAATAGTTTAAGCTATAACTTTGGCAGAATACAATGCTCAAGGAGCATACACACGAACAATATTTTGAACGATTTAACTAGAACTACGTAGTTATCGTTCATTCGTTGAAAAAAATCGTTCAGTTTCTGAGTTATAACGATGAACGATTATCGTTCATGCGCGTTCCCGCTTGTAGTTCATGCTGACTGACCAACTGAACGATTTTCATTAAGGGAAGTTACAAAAATAGTTTGTAGTTCAAAAAAATCGTTCATTACACTTTAAAAAAATCTGACAGAAAATCGTTCATAAAATCGTTGGTAACAAAATTGTTGTGTGTGTATGCAGCTTCATAGATGAAAATGGGATACAGAGTCACGATGCCGGCGGACGGGATGGTAGACGTCGATATACCGGCGCCGGATTCCCAGGCGAGGATGAAGATGCGGACGCCTCTATCCCGAAGAGGATGAAGATACAGACGTCGGCATCCCGACCGCCGGCATCCCGAGGGTAAGTATTCGGCTCAGGTATAGCATTAGCCCAGGGGTGGGGGGGGGGGGGTTGATTAGGGATCTCCCAGGGTTGGTTAGGGTTAGGCACGGACCGGGGAGGGTTAATTAGACATCACTAGGGGGAGGTTAGGGTTAGGCACCACCCCAGGAGGGTAAGGTTTAGGGTGCGGGAAGGGGCAGTTATTGTTAGGCACCCACAGGGGGATTAGGATTAGGTACCACTGGGGGGGGAGATTAGGATTAGACACCACTGAGGGCAACTTAAATTTACCAGCCCTTGTCGGGATTTTGCAGATCGGGATGACAGTTGGTCTTCTGACCGTTGGCATCCCGTCCGCCGGCCATGCATACCCATTCCCATGAAAATCTATATATTTTGTCAAAGGTTTTTTATGGACTCTCTTAAATATGGTGGGGAGGATGCACAAAAAAAAAAAAAAAAGGGGGCACTGAATCTGGAGTACAGATATTAATATACATACATATTCGTTTTCCTCATGCACATTTCAAAGCCACGTCAGCTTATTTTGCTTAGTTCTCTAGAGAAAAATAAGTAGGCTGCCATTTTGTTTGTGAAATACACAGTAAGAATAGCAGATTGTACATGAAAAGGAGATGGATTTAGTGGAAGAAGTCATACTGTGGGTTCATTCACAATATTCATGAAAATGCAGCCTACCAGTGAGGAAAAGGATTGTGATAAATCCAATAGTCACCACATCTTAATACATTGCCTAATACCACCATCGTGGCAGAAGTCTACAGTGATGGTGGTAAGTGCCAGTAGTTGGGTTAAGGGTTTCTCTGGCGTGTACCCTAAACTGAATTTATTTCCCCAAACATCCATCTCATCGCAGGATAATAAAACAGACCCCTTACTGCTTATAAATGGACATGGTCATCATGGATACTGTTCCCTAACGTAACCCTAATAAACAGCTGACTGGCTCCAACGCTGCAGTACAACAATACAGCAACACAAAGAGGAGTAATAGACATTTTCATTTCTTCATTGGCCATTAGTTGAGGTAAATGCTAAATGAAAGTCTGGGGACACTTTGTAATATCTCCGTACCTCATCACACCTAGGACACGCAAGGAGTTTGACCTTATCAACTAATGTTCTGCACTCCGTTCCCATCCTGGTCAGAAAAAAAGCATCTATGGAGAGGGGGAAACAAAAAAGGAGAAGGCCTGAGTAAGTGCATGGCCAGACACACAGGGCCGAATTCTGAGTCAGGTGCCAGGGGAAATGCGGAGCATCTTGCACATTTTATCATACCGCGCATGCGCCCAAGAAAGGGACCGGCAGAAAAAGGAAGTAGCCTGCCGCTAGCTTAACGGAAGAGCAGCCACAAATACATCCAACTCAGAATCACACCTACAGAGATATGTGTACAGCAGGTGTGACCAAAGCATCAATCATGGTGTACACCTGGGAGCAGCCAATAAGAGTCTGGCAGATTCTTATGGCTGCTGCATCCAGGGCCGGTGCAATGTGCTTAGCCAGCGCTGCAGGGAGGAGCCACTGCCTACTCCATTTGCCAGGTGCCCGATGAGACTTTGTTACCAGCGGGCACCTGGCAGGTCCTTCCCTGCAGCAGCCGGGAGCTTACTCCTGAGCACCGCCTTCCGCAGTGGGTGAAAAGATAGACGTCATGACATCTCTCCCATAGTGCTGAGCGGGAGTAGCAGTAGGATGGCAAAAAGTATAGTGTTGTGCGTCTATGTGTAAGGGGCACTACTACTGGAGGGCATTGTGTATAAGGGGCACTACTACTGGAGGGCATTGTGTATAAGGGGCACTACTACTGTAGCAGCGCATAAGGGGCACTACTACTGTAGCAGCGCATAAGGGGCACTACTACTGGAGGGCATTGTGTATAAGGGGCACTACTACTGTGGGCATTGTGTATAAGGGGCACTACTACTGTGGCAGCGCATAAGGGGCACTACTACTGAAGGGCATTGTGTATAAGGGGCACTACTACTGTGGGCATTGTGTATAAGGGGCACTACTACTGTGGGCATTGTGTATAAGGGGCACTACTACTGTGGGCATTGTGTATAAGGGGCACTACTACTGTGGGCATTGTGTATAAGGGGCACTACTACTGTGGGCATTGTGTATAAGGGGCACTACTACTGTGGGCATTGTGAATAAGGGGCACTACTACTGTGGGCATTGTGAATAAGGGGGCACTACTGTGTGTCATAAAGTGAATAAGGGGCACTACTGTGTGTCATAACATGAATAAGGGCACTATGTGCAATGTAGTGCAAATAAGATTGTGTTACTGGGTGGTGTAATTTGAATTGGGGATACTATGTGTGAATTTGGCAGGAAAGACCTCACGCCCCTTCCTGCCCAGATCACGCCCCCTTTTTTCAGGCTTGGTAGATCACGAAAGGTTATTAGCTTTGTAAGCATATCACAGAGTCCAAAAGTCTGCCCACCCCTTGTGTACAGCATATACTATAAGCCCGACTGAAATCATGTTTCCTAACTTACACTCTGTAAAGAAAGTATGTAGAGCTTGATTACGTAGACTTTCCTGCGACTCCAGCTTTTTATAGACATTTTGGTCTCTAGTGGACTGTACCCAGTTCATGGCTTCTGGTATCACTTTATGTCTAGGCTGAAAGAAAACAGAAACAGGATTAACACAGCTATCAAGCAGTTCCAAAGTCCCACATCAGTCACACTGTCGATGTTGTGTCGCACTGACAGTTCCCAAATGTACGAGCGCGCCTATCACGTAACAGAATGAGGATTAAATCACTTTGCATTTTTCTGCCAATATGTGTATGGTGCAGTTGTAGCAACCACCAGTCATTCGGAACATGCAGGTCAGCTTTCTATACAGTGCCTTGCAAAAGTACCCACCCCCTTGGCTTTTTACCATTTTTGTTACATTACAACCTGTAATTTATTTTTTTGTATCTTAATTTTATGTGATGGATCTGCATCAAATAATCTAATTTGCTGAAGTGAAATGAGGGGAAAAAAAAAAAAAAATAAAAAAAAAAAAATATATATATATATATATATATATATATATATATATATATATATATATGAATCTTTATAAATAAGATTCTGAAAATTGGCATGTGCATATGTAATCACCCCCTTTGCTATGAAGCCCCTCAAGTTCTGGTGCAACCAATTACCTTCAGAAGTCACAATTAGTGAAATGAAGTCCACCTGGGTGAATCTAAGTGTCACATGATCTGTCAGTATAAACACACCTTTTCTGTAAGGCCCCAGAGGCTGCAACACCACTAAGCAAGAGGCATCATACCATGAGGACCAAGGAGCTCTCCAAACAAGTCAGGGACAACGTTGTTGAGAAGTACAATTCTCGGTTGGGTTATAAAAAACAAAAAAACAAGTCTTTGATGATCCCCCGAAGCACCATCAAATCCATCATCATCAAATGGAAAGAACATGGTACCACAACAAACCTGCCAAGAGAGGGCCGCCCACCAAAACTCACAGACCGGGCAAGGAGGGCATTAATCAGAGAGGCATCACAGAGACCAAAGGTAACCCTGAAGGAGCTGCAGAGTTCCACAGCAGAGACTGGTGTATCTGTGCATGTGACCACAATAAGCTGTACAATCCATAGAGCTGGGCTTTATTGAAGAGTGGCAAGAAAAAAGACATTACTTAGTGATAAAAATAAGAAGACACGATTTGAGTTTGCCAAAAGGAATATGGGCGACTCCCCAAATGTATGGAGGAAGCTGCTCTGGTCAGATGAGACTAAAATGTAACTTTTCAGCCACCAAGAAAAATACTATGTCTGGTGCAAACCCAACACATCCCATCACCTCAAGATCATTATCCCCACAGTGAAACATGGTGGTGGCAGCATCATGCTTTGGGGATGTTTTTCAGCAGCAGGGACTGGGAAACTGATTTGAGTCGAGGGAAAGATGGATGGTGCGAAATATAGGGATATTCTTGAGCAAAACCTGTTTCAGTCTGCCTGTGATTTGAGACTGTGACGGAGGTTCACCTTCCAACAGGACAATGACCCGAAGCATACTGCTAAAGCAACACTTGACTGGTTTAAGGGGAAACATTTAAATGTGTTGGAATGGCCTAGTCAAAGCCTAGATCTCAATCCAATTGGGAATCTGTGGTCAGACTTGAAGATTTCTGTTCACAAGCGGAAACCATCCAACATGAAGAAGCTGGAGCAGTTTTGCCTTGAGGAATGGGCAAAAATCCCAGGGGCAAGATGTGGCAAGCTCATAGAGACTTATCCAAAGCGACTTGCAGCTGTAATTGCCGCAAAAGGTGGCTTGACAAAAGTGCTGACTGTATGGGGGGTGAATAGTTATGCACGCTGAAGTTTTCTGTTATGTTGCCCTAAATGTTGTTTGATTCACAATATAAAAAAAAAAAAAAACCACAACGTCACACTTGTAGGCATGACCTGTGAATGAAATGATGCACACCTTCATACAATCCATTTTAATTCCAGGTTTTGAGGCAACAAAACATGAAAAATGCAAAGGGGGGTGAATACTGTTGCAAGGCGCTGTATATTTTAATATATTAAATTCTGTCAAAGGCAGTGCAGAATTTCTGCAATGAGAAAAAAATATATATCTAGACATGGTCTTGTCTACGTAATCTCATCTTTAATTCCACCGTATTTTCAATAATTTAAAAATAAAAAAACAAAAATTGATTTATAAGTACTTTTGTGTGTGTTTAGTTGACAAATTACAGTAGAGAGTATAACACAGAATTATAACATAAGAATGATAAAATAAAAGCCATAAAATTAGGGATGCGGCTATGCATAAAATCTCATGCCACCGCCTGCCTGAGCATTCCATTGACAGATCACATCTGTATCACATCTATGCCCCAAATTTGAACTATGTTGTGGCTGGGTACTTGTTAATTCTCTCAAGCACTCTAAAAATATATACTCCGCCAACCTTTAATTTTGCTTAGCTAACTTCTAAAAATGTGTAGCATATAGACATGCTATAAAAAAAAAGAAAACAAGACTCCTACCAATAACAAGTATAATGTGCAAATACTCCCAGCGCCACAAATGTGTTAAACACGCTGTAGTGCCCCCAGTTCTCGTTATGCCACATAGAAACCCCAGTTAGCATATATCACAGTGCCCCCCCACGCTGGTGATGTAGCTATATGGAAGGTATGCAATCGGGAAGCCGACTGCCTAAATACTGGCAGCCGGCTTCCCGACTGTCATATCCCGGCAAGGGTGAAATGCCGGGCGTCTAGATGTAGACGCCCGGCATTTCCCTGACGCCGGGAGACCGGCGCCCGGCAACCCGATCGTAGTGATGCCGGGTGCCGTGAGCGGACAGCCTCGGGGGGGGGGGGGGGGGGGGGGGAGGGATTAGGTTTAGGGCTCCCGGGGGGTGGGGGACGACTTAGGGTTAGGCACCCCCCCCCCCCGGGAGGGTTAGGGTTAGGCTAGGGGGAGGGTTAGGCACCCCCAGGGGGGACTTAGGATTAGGCACCAACCCGGGGGACTTAGGTTTAGGCAGCGGGGAAGGGGGTGGTTAGGGTTAGGCACTTGGGGGGGAAGTTAGGGTTAGGCACCCCTAAGGAGGGTTAGGGTTAGTTAGTAGATACTTACCTATCCATGAACAGGATTTCCAGCGCTGTCGGGCTTCCGCTGCTCGGAACTCTGCTGATGTCGGGCTGCCGGGAATCGAACCGCCAATTCCATATGGGAACACCTAGGCTCCCTCCCCAGCAGCCCTATTGTTAAACCAGCACTGCTCTTGGGGTGTGGGTTATGGCTGACATGGTTTATTAACCCCGTGGTCCCCACCTATGTTACTGTTCATTCATTGCTACCGTACAGGGGGAAAACAAAAATAAAATCGATGACTCTGCAGCGTTTGCGATAAAACACTGAATTATAAAAGCGGCTATTTGTGGAGATACAGGTTTATACAAGCCAGACATCATCATATCATAAATACATTGATAAGCATATAAAAAGGAAAAATAATGGTCTTCAGCATGAAAATATTACTTACTCTATCCATTTTATGTCCTATTCTTAATATTCCCTCAATAAAACGACGTTGGTTCTAAAAGAACAACACAGTGTTAAGGATTGTAGCAGAACAGGTTTTTCAACAAGATTTAAAAAGGAACCGAACCTCATAAATGTTCTCCGCTTACTCTAGCACCGAGGAATGCAGCGAATGTATGGGGAGTAACAGGCATGAAGATAGTCAACAGTATAAAATTAACCGCAAGGCGGATCCCGACCGCGCAACAGTACGTCACAAATGGCCAAGAGAATCTTGATTAGGCAAGACGGTTAACCCTTAATGATGAAAATCTATTAACACTGAAGGGAACGTGAGAGGATGGGGGGGGGGGGGGGTCTTTATTATGGGGCCTGTATAGGAAAACAATCATGAAACCACACACCCAATACCCTAAGGGCCCAGCCTGCACTACGCCCGGACGGACTATCCTGTCTCATGGGTGTGGCAGCCTCCATTTAAAAAAGAAAAAAAGTATTATTTTTGCATAAATGTGCAGTACACTAAATAATAAAAAGCCAACGACGACATTACTTTTATATATTTTTATTGTAACAACAGAGGGACAATTTTTTTTTTTTTTTTCCAATCTTTTTTGAATTTCAAACCAAATAATGAAGGCATTTGCTTAAAGGCTCACACATGTGGAAGAATAGAAATGTCATAGAAAATATATTATAGAATATGGAAGGGATTACATGGAAGTAGAAGACGCATAGCATAGAGGAAATGCTAGAAATACACTAAGGCAGCCAAATGTTGCCGGGCAACTTACCGCTACTTTCTGAGCCAGGTCGGCAAGATCCTCTAATAGCTCAATGAAGTTTAACTCCTCAATGCTCATATCGAAGCTCTGCCCGGACCTAGAACATACAAATCACATCAACATTTCTATTCGCGCAGGTCTTTTTCCTTTTTTTTTTTTATGAGTGTTAAAAAACCATGACCACTTACTATGCCCTCATCACACTGCCAGCTTTCTCACGTTTACTGAAGCATACGTAAGCCTAATGGCCGTTACATTCCATGGGATAAGCATTCTCTTAAAGGAGGGCATCACAAGCCACATAAAAATGATAAGCTCCCCAGGCTGCATTTAAAAGGAGTTTACGATCCACCTAATGAAGGCAGCCATTTTGTGGGTGGGGCCAAAGATCGTGAGTGCGCTGTCTATTAATAACCTGTGAACTAGTTCACCCCACACAATGCCCACTTCAGCTGTCTGCAGGCAACAGGACTATTTGAAATCTATGAATTATAGACACATACGTCACACACTCAACAACTCGTCTGATAATTCTAGGAGCTGCAGCAGATGGAAGCGGGGCAACTCACCAAGGCTGCTCACATTTTCTCACATGGCCACCTTTATCCATCAGGACCTTCCACAGCACGTAGGTTTTCATTAAGTTGCAGTTCAGTCTCCTTTCTTCATTGGAATGAGAAAGCCAGAAGCCAACTGGGTCGACTGTGTGACAAAGGAAAACAAACACAGTTTAGGTCTTGGAATTAATTGTCCCAAAACATAGCTTAAGAAGAGTCAAATGAAACAAACAAGGACATGTTAATAGTTTTGCCGACAGGGAGTATTACAGCCAATCAGGAGCCAAGATCAGGCTACAGGGGAAATGTAGAAAACCTTGGAGGGGGATAAAGTACAGAAGTTGCCCATAGCAACCAAGTAGCTTCTAAACTAAAGCTGGGCACACAACGGCCTACATATGGCATGAGCACGTCAGCGGGTGTGTACCCCAATATTTCATAACGACGTTCACAGACATAGATCGCACCTGCTCTGCAGCACTTCAGATGGACGAAATATCTGCCGATCGCCTGTACACAAGCTGTAAGGACCGCCGGTGACCGACAGCTCAACTGGGTCGCAAATCAAATGCCCGCCCAGTTGTGATGTCAGGGAACCCACACTGAGCGGCCGATCGGCAAGTCTGTATAGCCGTGTGTACCCAGCTTAACAATGCAGTGAAATAAAAAGACTGTGTATAAAGAACATGTTCAGTTACAAAAAGGAGGGGGATTAAATATTTTGCTATTGTCCCGTGCGCACCCCATCCCCACAACCTCACATGCGGCTTAAGGCATGTGCCCACACGTGCCAGGATTAAACAGTTTCCCTACCAATAATCCATCTCCGGCAGGCCCATGATTTTGCAGAGGGGAGTGGTGCCTCCACCATAACCCATATCCCCCTGTAACAATCCTAGGCCCCGATGGTCACTGCTAATGCACATAAACATAAGCAGTAAAATGTATTTGGGGATGGTCTCAGATTGCACTAACGCTGTGTCCTAATGATGTTTAATGCAAAAATAAGCATCTAATGGGGAGCTACAGAGGGGAGGCAGAATAGTAGGAACATTTTCATGTTCAGCTTGTATTGCAATATACACAACTGTACTGGGTGCGGATGCCGCTGTATCTGAATGGTGCTGTGTGTGTCAGAAAGTAACCCGGTTACGTTGTGCGCCTTCAGTGGTGCTTGCTCCAGAACGATATTGGGGTGGGTATATGTGGCGCTGCTGCTGGTATAACAAATACTGGAATCACTGCCAATTGAATCAACAGTAAAGAGCAATTCCCTGTATAGGAAGAACCCAGATTAATGGAGCACAGAAATTGAAGGGCGCCCTCCAAAACACAGTGGTGGCTGGCATCTATCCTAGGGGTCCGCCACACCTAAAAGCCTCAAGGGTAAATAGATAAATGGTAGCGCCAATGGCCTTTCCCGGACCAAAGAGATACACCAAATACAAATATAATATAACAATATATTTAATAGCAATAAAAAGTACAAATGCTTTAAAAGAAACTATTATCTCATTTGTTAAAAGGACTATAATCATCCTGTACTGTGGGCCTGATTCAGCAAGCAACGCAAAGGAGAGAACGCACGCACTTGGCCGATGTTTTTGTACTGCGCATGCATCACACTGCGCATGCGCGAACTAACCAGTGCGATTGGGTAAGCATAAGCAAGACTACATGCAGCGTGTACGCAGATGCCTTCCGACATTGCTTGGCAGGAAGTGACGTTTGTGGATGGTGACGGGTCGGGTGTTGGACGAACGCAGGTGTGCCTGTGGGTTGGGAAGCAGTTTTAGGGGTGTCCATAATTAAGCCAGTTCGGCGACGGACGCAGTGATGAGACTCCGTGCACAGGAAGTTGCCAAGATCCTGCGCGAGATCTGGTCAACCACTAATATGCAAATGTGGTCGATGGTTCTCGATGTTACTGATGTTTACGCTATCTTGCGTACTGATCAGGCTTTGAGTAAAGGGAGATGGGCGGCTTAGTTTGGGGCTGGGCGTCTGCATCTTGTGCTGCTGTCTCCGTGCGTATGCATTGATTAGCATATTCTCGCAGCGGACGGGTGCGTGCATTCTCTCCTTTGCGTTCCTTGCTGAATCAGGCCCTGTTATCATATAAGGTGCAATACCATCATTATCTCAGAGAGAAAGAAACGCGTTATGGGTGTCCCTGGATTTAGGGCCTGATTCAGCAAGGAATGAGCAAACGCTCGCAGCGGAATAAGCAGACACCCAGCACTACATAATACCACCCACTTCCCTTTACTTGCGTCCTCTATACCTGGCAAGACAGTGGCAACATCGGTAACATCAAGAACCATCGGATCCATACGCACAATAGTGGTTGACCTGACCCTCCCGCAGACATAGCGAGACTTCCTGTGTGCAACTAGACCTCAGGCTGCGTCCGCTTCCGCAAGGGCTTAATTATGCACGCCTGCGTTTGCCCGACCACTCCCCCGTCACCACCCACAAACGGCACTTCCTGTCAATCACTCGTCCCTGTGGCTGCGGACTCCCAGCGTACGCATACTACATCGCACTGGCCGGTTTGCGCACACGCACTGCGATGCATACGCAGAGAAAAAAAACATTGACAGATTGCGTGCGTCTGCATCCGTGCGTTCCTTGCTGAATCAGGCCTTTAGTCTGCACTTCTGTTGCTATTAGGGAGCTATACAAATCATGTGGAATATTGCCGTAACCATCTTCCCGACATCTATACCGGCATTTATACCAGCTATTGGACTCAGTCTTGTGCCTGCCTGCCTGCCCCGTGGTTACTATCCATGGATATTATTCAGAGTCCGGGACTGTAAGCCGGCACATACTGCTGGCCGTACCCATTAGGTGAGTGGACAAACTTGTGAGCGGCAACCCTTACTTAGTGAGCTGGTAACCGGCTAACTCCAAAGGCACAGCAGCCTGCCGACCGCAGGAACAACAACTGGACCCGGCGTCCATCGCCGATTAGCTGTACCAGCGGTTCTCCTGTCGGCCAGAGTGCAGAGGCGATGTGAGAATAGTCGAGATCCGTGCTGCGTTGGGATGCGCGTGTGTGAGCGCGAGGGGGGGGGGGGTGACTCCGGTCACAGTGCCAATAAGGGTAGTCGGGGTGGCCGTGTTCTTGGTGGGAGGTGGAGGTGGTAGCTCAGGTGTGGTTTGTCTCCAACGCGTTTCGGCTCGTGGCCTTCTTCAGGTAAGTTATATGCATGCTCAACCGTGCGGGACACCGCCACAGCAACTCATACAGACATATTGACTTCCACCACCCATTTGACTGCTCACAAGACTGTAGACCAGGGGTCTTCAAACTTGGCCCTCCAGCTGCTGTGGAACTACACATCCCAGCATGCACTGCCACCTTTTTGATATAACAGCATGCTAAAACTATGTGCAGTGCATGCTGGGATGTGTAGTTTCACAGCATCTGGAGGGCCAAGTTTGAAGACCCCTGCTGTAGACCATAGGTCCAGCATAAAAGACGTGCCGGTCAAGAACCGCGCGGTAAGGAGCCCCATGAAAGGGTCCACCCACCTTCCCTCCCGAGCTAGAGAGCAAGGAACATAATAGAGACAACCGGAGCCTCTCAATCACATAATTGTGGAGTATACAGCTGATGTATATTTGTACTTGTGGAAGACGTTTTACGAATTGGTTTTTCAGTTTTTTATTTTAGTTTCATTAATTTTTTTCTGCATGCGGAATTAGGCGATCGTGGCCATTTATAATTTATTGTTTGTATCACTGAATTATAATTTTTTGAGAATTTAGCTTTTTAATGATGGTTATGCATATTATAGGATATCAGTACAGGATGATTATAGTCCTTTTACCAAATGAAAAAAATTGTGTTTTTAAAACCATTGGTTCTTTTTATTGCAATTAAATAGTTATATTATATATGTATTTGGTGTACCTCTTTGGTACGGGAAAGGCTATTGGCGCCACCATTTATCTATTTACCCAGATTACTGGCCCTATAACAGTCTGTAACAGGCAGGCCAGGTCCCTTTCTGCAGCAGCATCAGGGAGCGTCATAGTACATGTAGGTAAGGGGACGGTGCAAAGCATTGCTTTCAGTCAAAGGCACAGTACTGTAATAGACAGTTTGCAGAGGAAACGTGCAATCAGCATTCTAAACTGAAAGGGTTAAATTAGATGTTTTACTGGCTGAGAAAGAACCTTGGAGAGAAAAAAGGTTCTTGAATGAAAGATCAGGATATCTGGGAATGCTACATGACCTTAGATCGGGCCCGTGTGTCTGTACAGCCATGTACCAGGGTCTCCAGTTCTGATATCCCAGAGTGTACAGATAACAATGTAATGCCCTCAGATTTAGCTCACAGTAACACATGATGCTGTATGTGAACTCTAGAGTTAATCCAAGTCACTTTTTATATCTATATTCTCCATATTAATCTATAAAAGGTATTTGCTTCAATTAGAGTCCTATCCTAGAAGCACCCCCCGCTCCATTTCCTCTCCTTCTCCCTGTATAGTCTTCCCTTCCACTCAGAGCAGCTCTTAAATTCTGCCCAAAAAATTGCTTTGTACCCCTTATAGACATACAGTAAACCCCAGCTTTAACCCGGCTCGGAACCCTAAACACTGAACACTGGTTGTGGCCAGGATTCCAGTTCTTACCCACTTTCACACCTGGGTGACCATCTCTGGTTATTCCAGAGTAGTCATCCTTCACACCGGACCCGGGTCTTCCGTCTAACAGTGGACGCCTGGAGACAATGTCATCTCCAAAAGCTACTGTGCCCACCAATCAGGTCCTTTTAGTCATGACCTGGGTCATCAAGACCCGGGTTATGCCTTTCAGACATAAACCAGGGCACTGACCCAGGTTGCAAATCCCGGAAATAACCCTGGTCGATTGCAGGGCGGCAGACCCGGGACTCCAACCTGGGTAGTTTCTGTGCAGAAGCAGCCAAGACCCAAGTCGATGCGTGTGCACAGGGAAAAACCAGGGGTTTTGGCCTATGTCTGAAAGGGGCATTATTTCCACCACCAGACAGCAGGGAACAACAACATTATCATTCTCTAAAGGACCATGCGATTTGTCCGCTGATGCTTGTTATGTGAAATCCTAATCTAAAGCTCACAGGCACATAATACATACACAGTACAGCATGAGAAAGCCTTACCTGTACCTGTGCTATAGCCATGCACAGCTCTGCTCCGTTCCCATTATTGGTCCCTGGGCATTTCCTCCTTCCCTGAATTAATCTACCTGAATTTTCCTCTGTACAATGCTGCATCCGTCCCCGCCAGATTATCAACTATGCACTTTATCCTTCCCTGCACTAATCCAGCACATAGAAATATCCAAGCCTCCATCAATCAAGCATGGTCACCGGTAAAACCGTGGCGCTGGGCTCGCCAGTTTCTAGAGACCAATGCTTGTAGATGCGGTAATAGCTGCACCGATAAGTGTTATGTGCAGCGTGTTCCAAATTGGGAGGCTGTAATAAGTGACACATGCTACACAAGTGACATGCAACAGACTTATGGTGCATACACACGGTCAGATTTTGTAGGACGGTATAAGCGATATCGTTTATTGTTAGATCGTTTATATTGTCCACTTTTTAGCCCCTTCCAACCCCCAAACGATGCGCGGGCACGGAGGGTCGATAACCACCATCGCCCATGCATGCAGTCCAACCTGGTCGATATCGACCAGGTTACTATAGGAACCTGCAATCTCGTTTAGGGGTTGGTGCTGTGCTGGGTGTTCGATACTGATCATCCAGCACGATCATACAGCGATATCTTTATCGTTGTCTGGTCTGACTGTGTGTATGCACCATTATATTAGCAGTGACCCACAGAACTACCCACATTGCTGCACAGTAACACAAATAAAGCCACACCAGAGTGCAGCAGTGTAACCCAGTATTAATGAGGTGAGATGCATGGTTATTTATATGCATAATGTGACTTTCTATAAGTTAATGCATTACATTTGGCAATACCTATACGTATGGTAATATGAGCATTTAGGCTCATTACGGATCGCTATTGCGATCGCAGCTGCGATTACGCACGCAGACCCACTGCAAAAACATGCAAATTTTTGCAATCACAATGCCATTGCAGCCCAAGGACGCCCTCTTCCCTTTACTCACATCCGTAATACATGGCAAGTCTGCGAAACCATCGGTAGAGTACCATCGGAGCCTCACACACAACTACAACAGATCGGAGGGCCTGATTCAGACCCGCTCGCGAGCGCAAGCGGATCGATGTTGGCCCATTGCGCATGCGCACGACGGAGGGGGCTCAGTCGTGCACATGCGCGAGACCCGGATAGCGACGAGCAAGCCGTCGCTCCGGGTCTCGATACAAAGGGGGCGTGCTGTCCCATGGGAACGCCTACCGTCAGGGGCCGGTCCCACTGACATCACAAGTGATGTCAGTGGGAGTGCTCTCGGCTCTGAGAGCTAAAAGCACTCCAGGGCTTGCGGCAACAAGACCCTACCACAAGAGTCTCGTCGCAAGCCCACAGCTATACGAGCGGCCTGGAGGCCACTCTAAAAATTAAGAGGGACGGCCCCGATTAAGAGCGAGCGCTCTGTCAGAGCGTCCGGCTCTGAATCAGGGCCAGACTTTGCTAACCTCATCGCACACAGTGAGTACACGAGCTGCGTATGCCATCGCAGTGGCTAATTTATGCACGCCCCTATAACAGCGTTCAAATGTTTTGCCGACCCCCCCGTCATCACCCCCAAACGGTCACCGGCTGGACCAATCTGCAATATGTAGCACCTATCCTTGTGTATCAACACCTATTTCCCTATAGATTGTAAGCTTGCGAGCAGGGCCCTCTTACCCTTATGTAGGTCTTGTATGTATGTCTTGTATGTAGGTCTTTTACGACCCAGTAAAACGTTAACATTGATTCAAACTGTAAAGTGCAACGGAATTTGCTGCGCTATACAGGAAACTGAGTGAGTGTGTGTGTGTGTGTGTGTGTGTGTGTGTGTGTATTATCAGTTGCTACTTGTGTGAAACATTGTATCTGAAAAAATTAAATGACAAATGTGAGAAAAAAGGGCAGGGTCACGGCCAGCACAGCTTTCAAATCCTAGGACTAGTTTGTGTCAGGACTATTTGTTTATCTACACAGCCTGACCCCTGAAGGAGAGGTTTGTGTCTCAGATCTCCTTATCTCTCCTCTCTTAGAGCACAGAGAGCTGTGTAGCCCTCACAGCATGAGGTCCTGTGTATTGGATCCTTCCTTTCTTACAGCCTCCACACAAGAGACAAATACAAAAGGTGACAAATCTTCTGAAGCCAAATGAAGATACAGATCACAGGTTCTGGGCACAGAGAACAGTTCTATACCTTTGCAGATCTGTGAAGCCCAAATATTGCCTGGCATATGGATAATCTAGTCATATATCACTACGCCAGAAGGGATACTGTAACTTCTCTGTATATAAGCCTGCTAGCTTGACTAGGTGACCCTGTATTGGAAGACCCAGAGGTCCCCTATTGATCTTAGGCCTTGCTAGTTTGACAGGTAAAACCTGTTTGTTTGAGGGGGAACAAAGGAGTTGGGTATCCATAAAAAGAAATGGTGTCCAATAATCAATGTCCATTCCTTGGGGAGCATCTACGCACTGGTGACACCATACCTCTTTATTGTGAATTCCCACTCAGCAGAAGTTCCTAAGGCCCCCGTCCTGGATTTCTGCGTTACTCCTTCTATTCTATTTCTGAAACTATTCTGCATGAATAAACATGTATGTAATTTATTAATCACTAGCAACCCACCCTGGCTTCACATGGGAGCAATTCCATCTCGCCACAGCCCCCTGCATCTCATAACAACCTATGCCATGTCACCACTGTCCCCTGCATCTCAGCACAGCCCCTAGCATCTCATAACAACCTATGCCATGTCACTACAGTCCCCTGCATCTCAGCACAGCCCCCTGCATCTCATAACAACCTATGCCATGTCACCACTGTCCCCTGCATCTCACCACAGCCCCTAGCATCTCATAACAACCTATGCCATGTCACTACAGTCCCCTGCATCTCACCACAGCCCCCTGCATCTCATAACAACCTATGCCATGTCACCACTGTCCCCTGCATCTCACCACAGCCCCCTGCATCTCATAACAACCTATGCCATGTCACTACAGTCCCCTGCATCTCAGCACAGCCCCCCTGCATCTCATAACAACCTATGCCATGTCACCACTGTCCCCTGCATCTCACCACAGCCCCTAGCATCTCATAACAACCTATGCCATGTCACCACTGTCCCCTGCATCTCACCACAGCCCCTAGCATCTCATAACAACCTATGCCATGTCACCACTGTCCCCTGCATCTCAGCACAGCCCCCTGCATCTCATAACAACCTATGCCATGTCACCACTGTCCCCTGCATCTCACCACAGCCCCCTGCATCTCATAACAACCTATGCCATGTCACTACAGTCCCCTGCATCTCAGCACAGCCCCCTGCATCTCATAACAACCTATGCCATGTCACCACTGTCCCCTGCATCTCACCACAGCCCCTAGCATCTCATAACAACCTATGCCATGTCACCACTGTCCCCTGCATCTCAGCACAGCCCCCTGCATCTCATAACAACCTATGCCATGTCACCACTGTCCCCTGCATCTCAGCACAGCCCCTAGCATCTCATAACAACCTATGCCATGTCACTGCAGTCCCCTGCATCTCACCACAGACCCCTGCATTTTACCACAGCCCCTTACATCTAATCACAGGCCCCTGCTTCTCACCACAGCCCCCTGAATCACACCACAGACCTCAGCAGCTCACCATAACCCCCTGTGTCTCACCACAACCCACACTGTTACTGCCCTGCAGCTGGCTGGGGGCCAGCCACTGGGATGTGCTGGGAAGGACAGGGGAATCATGAACCAGAGATTTGTATTGCAGCCAACGTAACCATTATCAGCAGCATGTACCCGGGGAACCTGTGCAAATTTCCGCAACCTCCATGCACAGGTGCCGAACATTGCGATGAGCAATGTCCTCTTTGCCCAATGTACCCTGTATTTCCTGGGCATCCTAGACGTGGTGCCCCAATCAGAGAACAGCGCCGATATCCATGTGAGGTGCCTCTGTTCACTGAAAGCATGAGACTGAGCAGGATCATGCTGGAGAGGGAGCACTTCATGGTGGAGGATCGTAGCCGTAAGTCCGCCTGCAGGTTCAGCGTAGGGATGGCCATCAGAGTCTGATGGTTACTAACCATCAATGTTTTTGTTCTGATGGTAGTGTTTTTACCATTTCATTTTGGCAATCTGGGGTTTGCCACCATCGAATAGAAATCATTTGATTCCGATAGTTGTTTGTTTTTATTAAATTCCTTATAGGTATGGCCACCCTGGCTCCTTCCTGGCAACTGTATCTGCATCAGGGCATCTTCATGGGTTCATTGGAGGCTCTCTCTCACTGTCTGCCTCAAACGTGACCCTGCTCAGTCCCTGACTCCCTCCTCTCTAGGCTGCTGCTAAACAGGGCACATTTCTATCTCTGATTGGCTCAGTTTCAGATGCTCTCTTGCTGTTTCAGCACTTTGGCCAGCTCCTATACAGCACCTTGTTGCAAGATTTTTCTTCAGATGAATGGTTTATACACAGGCCATTCCATGTCAAATAAACACACTGTTTGTTAAAATTTTACTTCACCAGCTTGGATTTTGTTCAAATTTGGTATATGGAGAGTATATATGTAGTTAAGAAAAATACAAAATTTTACTTGAATATCTCATGCAGTTTCCAAAATATGGTTTTCAAAAATCTAGATAGGTGGGAGTGGTGTCATTTTACTGTGTTTTTTATGCCCTTTCCTATGATACACAACACAACAGGCTTTGTGATGAAAAACTTTTTCCAAATTAAAAATTTAAATTTTTGAACATGATTATATCAAAAAGTCCGTCGACAAAAAAAATTAAAAAACATTTCTGGAAATGTTTGTAAAAATTAAACGTGGGAGGATAATGGGTTCATAGTTAAAAATTATTTTAAACAGGAGTAGGCACTACGTTTAAAAAAAAAATAAAAAATAAAAAAATCAGGGCCTACTTCTAAATCCAATTATATGAGGGAACAACTAAAATTAGCCCAACACTCAATGTTTGAATTAAATGTAAATTCTCTTAATTATTTTTTGTCAATATCTACATGTGAGAATATATAATATAGATATTACATATTCTCACATGTAGAGATTGTCAAAAAGTAATTAAGAGAATTTCCAAAAATTCAAATATTGAAGGCCCAATTATAAAAGTTCATATATGACTATTAACTAAAAACAATGAATAATGCTTGCAAGAAAATAAATAATGATCTTCAATTATGTTAACGCATTGTTTATGAATCATTCTCATGAATCAATGGTCAGGAATCATGCTCAGTATTTGCAGGCCAGAGCGTGGGAAAGGCCCCTGTGATGGAGTTGGCGGCACAGTCAAGAGACTGGCAGCTAGAGCTAGCCTACAATGTCCATATGAGAACCAAATCCATACACCTCTCTAACTTTATAAATGAGGCAGTAGAAAATCTATCTGGAATTAACTTGACGTTCACAACGCAATATTGAGTCCGAAACATTTCTGAATGATCGTTTCAGCTGGTCTGTAACTATTCAGGGAACACAACAGTATCAGGCTTTTATACCTGCTGATTCAAGTACATAAAAATTTCTGTGAAAACTTTTTCTAAGGCTACATCATCTACACTATTTGTTACAAAATCTCTAGACAAACTCCAGTTGACACTAATAGATGGCTATATATCCGTTGTGTATAAGAAGAAACGGTGGCTTGTTTATGTTATGGACAAGAATGAAGATGAGGACAAATTTAAAAAGTGACCTTCATCCAGCTGGACCTTCACCATCATTCTTCTATCCACGGAAGCCTGATGTATTATGCAAAGTCAACCCTATAACCCCGACTGGAAGAATTGGAAGTGTCTCCTGATGACACTTTAAAAACCACTGAGGTATTGTCACACTATCTTCCGCTAACATTGCTGACTGACTAACACAATGTCAAGTATTTCTATTCAACTTGATTTATATAATTAAACTAATGAAGCCATCAAATCTATTACTACTTGTAATAAACCCAGCGTTTTTGAATAAACTACCTTGCTTTAAAATTATTTTTAACTATGGACCCATTATCCTCCCGCTTTTACATTTTGACAAACATTTAACATTAGTATAGACTATTTCCAGAATTTTTTTTTTACTTTTTTTGTCGACACACTTTTTGAGATAATCACGGTCACAAATTTCAGTTGGAATTTGGAAAAAGTTTTCCCTCACAAAGCCTATTGTGTTGTATATCATAGGAAAGGGCATAAAAATGTCATACTACAGAAATTCCTGTTTGTATCACCTTTTTTCCACTGCATCACAACTATCCACTTTAATAATTCTTTTAATAACCAATTCCTTCTCCCACTACTCACACACACCTCTTTATATTTTACTTTTGGAGCTGTTCTCATACATTAGCAGCACCATTCTTTTACCTGTATTTTTGAACAGAACTTTTACCCACACTGTCGCCTCCACATCACACTGTCGCCTCCACTCCAGTTTTCATCTCACTTATTACCTCGTCCACAGCATGAACACACTTACTTCAACCATCCCCCATATTCAGTGCCCACATAATCCTCTACTTTATCCACCCCTATCCTCCCCCTCTTGTCTCCTCCACTTGCTGTTCCCCCTTTTTTCCCTCATCAGTCTGCCTTCCAACCCTCTGCTTCTTTCCCCCGCCTTTCCTGTTCCTCCATTCTCAGCCACCTCCCTCCCTCCATGGCCTTGTTAACCCACCACTCTGCCCCATTCCCTCCTGGTTCTGCCTGTCACCTCCAGGGCTGCCAAGAGAAATTCTGGGCCCGGATACAGCAACATCCTGTGGGACCACGGCATGTTGGGTGTGGCTGCACCCATTTGTGGGTGGGTTCAGCATGTGAGAAGCACCCACTCACAGGAGCATGGCATAGCACCCAGAAGCTGGGACTAAAGTATTCACTATTAGGATGGCGGGACAGTCCCATAATAGCTGCATTTTAGCTGGATGTATTTAGATGCTAAAATGTAACACAAAACTTAAAGCACTACAGCTTTATTTTATACATCTGTCATATTAATAACACAAACAAAATGTATTTTTTTGTCAGAGATAGATGAAGGACTTAATTTTGACATATCAGGTCACCTTATACACACACATTCCGCAGCACATATCCTAACCCACTGCTCCATGCTCCTTCCTCACTATCTGCCCCATCTGTGTCACCCCTGTCTGTCTGCCCCTCCCCTTTAGAATGTAAGCTCTCATGAGCAGGGCCCTCGTCCCTCACGTGCTTCTCCTCCCCCTACTCAAAGGGCACGATTCAATTCAGCGCGATGTGAATAGCGCCGGGAGATAGCTCCGGGAGCTATTCAATTCATCGCGCTGTTAGGTCGGGGAAGGCTCGTTATCGCACCTTAAACAGGGTGTTTAGGCGCGATAACGGGCATTCCCTGACATAACTTCCCGGCGCGAGGATGTTTTCCCGATGCTAAGGGCAGAAAATAGCCTCGCGCCGGGACTGTTGTCGGATTTCTTCTCTCATTCCCGGAGGGATGAGAGAAGAAATCATTAGTCGGACTTGTCAGCGCGGTGTATTGAATAGCTCCGGGAGCTCACTCCTGGAGCTATTTACATCGCGCTGAATAGAATCGAGCCCATAGTATTATTTACTCCTAACCCCCCCAATTGTCACCTAACACTTGCTGAGGCCCTGCTGCTTGTGTCATGCAGCTATGTGTATAAACCATGTCCTTGTCCTGCACTGTTTTGTATTACTATTACTGTTTTTCTTGTGTGCTCACTTATGTCCTGTGTAAGGCGCTGCGGAACCTTTAAGGCGTTATATAAAGTATAATAATAATACAAAAACACAGTAAATGGACACCACTGCCACCTCTCTAGCGTAATTAGGAGAGCTGCTATGGACATTTGAAAATATGCTGGTTGTGTGTCTGACAGATTTTTTTTAAAAACTTTATATAGCCATATTTTGGTAACGGCATGATATATTTAAATAATATTTTGTATTTTTCTTAGACTACAAATATACTCTCCATGTACCAAATTTATCAAAATCTGAGCTGGTGAGGTAAAAATCAGTGTGTTGATATGACACAGAATGACCCACACCTAAACCTTCCTTGACCAATGCTGTATAGAATAGTGAAAAATCTAAATCCATCCAGAGGTTCAATGGATTAGCCCGAACAAACAGGGAGACTCCTAAACCGAGTACTTTATTTTATATAGAAATTTTTGTAATTAAGACTTGTAAATATTTTTCAGATTAAACACATTTAATCTAGCATATCCTCAGCGATTCTTATTTAACCTGTGAGGCCCTTGCTACAGACCTGTGTGTAATGAAGTGTGAAATATTGGTATTTGTTTGGAAAATGTAAGTATTCCGTAATCTCCTCCATGGTGGCAGCGAAATTGTGTATTTATCGGTAAGCAGCCGAAGTGCGCACCTCCACGAACCAGCTGGTCCAGTTGCAAACGGAGAGTCAGCCGGGTTCGTGACATTCTCTAATGGTTGGCCAAGTCCCTCTGTGGTGGTTGGCCGCACCCCTACCACTGCATTCCCTGGTGAGACCTCTGTGCCCCTGTCAGACACTGAGCCACAGGGACCAGGCGAAGGTAATAGGAGAGGTACAGCTTCAACATTAAAAAAACTGCAACATTCGACTGGCAGTGTCAGACAAACTGTTTTCAACTAAAACAATAAAACTAAAAACCTGGAGAACATTTAAGATCTGCCAGAAAAATAAAAAGCAGACGCACACTCTAAGCACTTAGAATACTGACAGTCAAAACAATTATTATAAACTCTACAAGTAACTTGGAGAATCAATGAGCTGCTTAAAAAAGTTTGCCAAAAAATGCATGCCCACCTACCACATCACGGTGATCCCCATCAGATGGGTCCCTAACATCCCCAATATAACATATGTCAATCTTTCAAGTACTTACCAAAATATTTAAGATATCCAGAAATATAAAGGTAACAAGTTTTAAGACTACAAATCCTTATTGCCGATAGTGAATCTTCTCATCTTGAAAGTGTTAAAGATTCCCCTTAGACGACCATGTCAACCCCTTACAAAGTAACCCAACATGCGATAGAAATCTTACCTTTTGTAACAATATCAACAACAGGAGCCGCTTTGAACGTATCATGACCCTGAAATACAGACGTGGACAATTATAACGGCCGCAGCTAAAATTAGTTTACAGACCCTGTATTTATCCATGCCAGAGACAAACTCAGAAAATATACAACAGGAATTAGACAAGGGAACGTAGAAACACCACCTATAAGTAATGACTGACATCAAAACACAGAACTGGAGTAAATAACTGCAATAACTTAGGGGTCAGGCCACTACCGTGTGAGCTGGTACAAGTTGGGCTTCTGCAAGCAGTATTCACGGCAAACTCGCACCGCACAGCGCAGCCGCAATCCAATAACAAGCTCGCTTTTTTTTTTTTTTTTTTGGAAAATCTTTATTTTAAAGGTTTAAATGTTGGGAGACAGGGCCAGATTCATTACAGTTCGCTATTGCGATCACATACGCAGACGGCCGTTTGTTGCATACTGCGCATGCACCGCAGTGCGTGTGCGCAGCGGCTGAACTATGATCGCAGTGCGATCACACAGCGCATAGTAAGCCATCGCAGAGTTAGAGACAGGCTGTGAGCGTTTGGGGGGTGGTGATGGGGGAGGGGGTCGGAGAAACGCAGGCGTGCCTGTCCGTTTGAACGCCGTCGCATGGGCGTGCGTAAATTAGCCACTGTGACGACATAAGCAGCTTAAGTACTTACTGCGTGCGACAAGGTTAGTAATTTCTGAGTAAGGTCAGACCTGTTTTAATTGTGTGTGAGGGACAGATGTTACTCGATGTTCCCGATGTATATGCAGGACTGCAGGGTATTACGGATGTGAGATAGTGGTAGTCTCTATGCTGGCTGTGCGACGGTATTCATTAGCATGTTTTTGCAGCAGACCTGCGTGCGTAATCGCAGACACGATCGCAATAGAGACCCACAGTGAATCAGGCCCACAGGGCAGAACATCTTGGATAGCCCCCCTAATGATTAGGCATTTTGAAATTTAGATTAGCTTAATTGGCCCAAAAATTACATATTATTTATGGGTATTTAGGGGAAAAAAAGGCCTCAAATTAACCCCAAATCAAACTATTTGGTTAGTTTAGGCACCTCACATGTAATGACAGTATTTCTTTAAACAAAAAAAAAATATTGCTTTTCACAATTTTTTTTTTCTTAAAGTGGACTCATTAAACACAAAATCATTTTTTTTCCCCTTTATATTTCATTTAATTCATTTGAGATTAAACAAAAACAGTTAGCTTTTTAGAATTTTTTCTAATTTATGCACAGAGCAGCCAATTGACACCATTTAAATACCTCCTGTACTTTCTTTATGCCCACTAACAAACTTTTATACGGTCCTGCTAACCGAAATAATCACTTTTTTGGGGTCCAGGATGGTTTCCCATCTTTTTCATGCCCTTCTCCCAAGTCGCATGCTACAGAAATTCACACCCCCTCCCCGCGAGTAACGCGAGTTGGCATTTCTAATTGGATTGAGCGAATCCCGTGAGCGAGCATTCATGCGAAGTGAATTTCATGAAACAAACCCGCACCTAGTTAGAATGACCCCTAAGTAAAAAGTAATTTTTAAACCAAATATGTTTTAAGTCACTTTTACAGTTAGTCACTTTTGTGGGACTTTATCCGCACACCAATACTAAGATTATTAACCTCGTAACCTTTGGAAAGTGACATTAATAAAGTTACACAGAAAAAAATAAAATAAAATTGAGGTCTACTCACTTACCCATCTACATTTGACTGGGATAACTCTAGTAGTGGATATGCAAAACTCTGTAAACGTCCTTTCCATCATGTTGATGGCTAGAAAAGTGGAAGAAAAATCTAGTGTTAGTACACAAAACAAGGTCCAGCATATGGTCACATGACCTGATGCTCCTAAAGGTCACATGGTGCGGTCAGCCATTTTGTGGATAGCACTAATGTACAGTCTCCTCAATGCAACTTTTAATGTGTGGCATGATGAACAATACCTTCACAATGCTTACTGTACTTTATTAAATGAGCTATTAATTGTTGAGGGACAGACAATGCAACCAGTGGCTTAGAAATCTGTCACTTTGACCTTTATATTAGCAATGGCTTTACGCATTTGCTCAGGTGTGCTGCAATGATTCGGGCTAATTCCCACATAATGGGCCGGATTCTGCATCTCCTTAGTTTTAGCAAAACTGCACATTGACACATTTTTGCGCATCTCCAGCCAAATCCAAGGCGCGATTCAAATGTTTTTTGGGCGCCCAGACGCTATGGGTCCCCGATGGAGCAATTCAATTGCAGCTCCATTCGGGCGCCAGCGAGACGTGTACACGCCCAAAGCCACAGGGTCTAGCAGTAAACCCCGTCTAAAGTCCTGCTTTGGGTGCCCAAACAGCCGACGTACTGCACATTTCAGCCTGCCAGCCCTGGAGGCTGCGAGCAGAAATGTGTGCAGCCGCGGCTATTCGCGTCCGAACGGAGCAACAATTGAATTGCTCCGTCGGGCACACAAAAGAAATAGCTGCAGCTAAAAATAAATGAATTGTCCCCTGAGAAGGATGGATCTTAGCCAGATCTCTTTCCCGGGTGAAACGGGCAATTCTGGGCAGTAGTAACGCTGCAGTCTCAGGCAGGAGATCTGTCTCGTAGAAGCGTAGCTATACTTCCGTGCTATTCTTAAGCTGAGCATCCACTATACAATTTTCTGTTAGATATCCGTCTGGTTGGAATGATAACCATTTGCTCACAAACACTGAAAAACAGTCAAAAATGGTTGATCAGACAAATTGGTTAAAAGGCACAAATTTAACCAATTTGAAAAAAAAAAAAAAAACATTTTGTCCTTTTTTCAGTATTTAAAACCATATGATCCACTGTCATTTGCTCCCATACATTACTAGGTAACCAGCCAGATTGGACAGATATCTGACAGAAAACTGTATAGTGAATGCCCAGCTGAAGTCATGTGTACGAAGGAGAGAACCCTGCTGACAATTCACTTGCACCTAGTATAGGGTCGTGCACATGCCGATTCTAATGATGACGGTATGGGCGGTGTACGTAAAAACAGCTAGCAAAGCGGCTCCCTCGCAGTAGCATAGGGCAGTATTGGGTATATATTTTTTTGTTTATTATTTTTTTTTTAAAACTGTTTATTGAACAGCATAAGAGAAAAGTCACATATTGTATGAACATACATCTCCATCAATCGGGATTTTGCATAAACACATACAAACAATGTTAGTTTTAAAAGACAAATACAATAATTACTGTCTTTTTTTTTTTTTTTTACAATAAAATGGAAAGAGAGGTGATAAAAGTAACCAGAAAATAAGGTAATAAAATAAAATAAGTAGGAAAATAAAATAAAATAAATAAAAAGAAATAGAAGGAAAATAAAATATAATAAACGACATGTGCATCACATAATAATATTTCGGTTGATACAACAAGGTTTACATTCCTGTGAGAATTAAATTTTTCCAGCAGGGTTATCCGAAAAATTCCCACGCCACGCATGGGCCAAAACTTATAATATCAGCAAGTGCATTTACAAGTTTAAGCACCTAAGTTCTCAAACCAGGCACCTAATCATATAAGAGATAGAGAGGAAGAGGTGGTGAAAGTGTAACTAAAAAAGTAACTAAACAATTTGTCTTCGTAAAAACCAATCCGTATGTTCAAACACCTTCCAGATGTTATCTTGCAAATGATCAGGCAACTGTGCAATATATAATTCCCACTTTTTGGAGAAGATTAGAACACCTCTTTCTATATCATACGTAGCCATCCGCCTCTCGTGATTTAACACTTCCAGCATAGCAGACCTCCACTCAGTTAATGTAGGTGCTGAACTAGAGATCCAATGTTTGAGGATCAAATGCTTAGCCACTGTGACCGTAACAGTCAACAGGGATTTCCAAGGTTGCAAAGGATGGATAACCTCCCAAGAGGAGAATTCCGCAAATATGAACGGCGCAGCTGTTTTGGGTAATCGTGTATGTAACATGGAATTTATGTATTCTAATAGTTTATTCCAAAACTTAGCAACCTTACCACAGTGCCAGAAATTGTGCGATAGCGAAGCATCAGACGGACCACATTTAACACAGTTACCCGAGTCAGAGGGAACAAAATACTTTCTTTGGATAGGGGCTATATAAGTACGGTTTAGGGTACGGATGTGCACTTCCTGTAAACGAGCGGATTTAAGGGCTGGCAAAATTTTGTCTAAACAACGGAGAATGGATTCAAAATCTGGTAAATCAATTAATTCCAATTGCCATGCTTGGATGGTGGATGACCACGTATGAGGAGATGCTTCAACCAGATGGGAGTACAGGTGTCTGATACGAAATCTAATTAGTCTACACGAAGACAATATTGATAACAATATATCTGGAGAACCAAAAGTAATCAGAGGAGAATCCAAGGATTGAATGTAATGGCGAATTTGTAAAAACATGAAAAAGTGCGTTTGGGGAATATCATACTTTTCTCGCAAATCTGAAAAGGAAAGGAGATGACCACCTGGGTCAAATAAGTCTTTGATAGACATTATGCCTTTCTGATACCAGGCTCGGAAATTCGGATTAGCGAGGGAGGGGGTGAAAGATGGGTTGCCCCAGAAGGGTATATAGGGAGATGAGAAGGGGCACCTCTTTAGACTTTTATTTATGTTAATCCACGCTCTATAGGTGTCCTTAAACAATATATTAGATTTAATCCCTGAGGGGATTTGTGCAATAGGGGTATGAAGTAGAGCTGCCGGTGCATACGGATGGAAAAGGGCCTCCTCTAGGACAGGATCAGTGAAGTTACTAGTATGTAACAGCCAATCAGTTATATAACGGAAGAGGGCAGATCTGGCAAACCCCTCAATATGTGGCACCCCGAGTCCACCTCTGATTTTGGGTAGATAGGTGCGAGATCGACACATCCTAGGTTTACGATAGTGCCAAATAAATTTAGAAAAGGCCTGCGTGCATAATAGAGCATCAGCCTTCGTGGTCATAATAGGTAGCATTTGTAGCAGATACGCCAACTTGGGAAATATTATATTTTTAACTACTACCACTCGGCCTAATAATGATAATTTGAGGTCTTTCCAGTGTAGTAATTGGGACTGGATTTTTTGAATAACAGGTGAGAAATTATAACTATATAATGATGAAATTGTTGTTGGTATAAAGATACCCAGATATTTAAGTTTATGCGATACAACTGTAAATAATGAAGCAACATGAGGATGAGAAGTCAGGAAGGATGGTGCGTTAATTGGAAGCAGTTCTGACTTATCTATGTTAATTCGGTAGCCTGCAAAGGAGCCAAACATATCGACAATTTTCAGTATGGCAGGGATAGAGTGTAATGGTCTTGAAATAAAAAGCAACATATCGTCCGCAAATAAAGATAACTTGCACTCCTGGTTTCTGATTCTTATGCCAGTGAAGTCTTGGCTTTGTCGCAAGGCTATGGCCAATGGCTCGAGGGCAGCTGCAAATAAGAGAGGGGAAAGGGGGCACCCCTGTCTCGTACCCCTTTGTATGAGAAAAGAAGGGGACAGGTATTTATTGGTTAGAATTTGCGTTTTAGGGGAAGAGTATAGAGATGAAATTAAATGGATAAAAGCGGAGGGTATGCCGAACCTTTTAAGAGTCTCAAACAGATGATCCCACGTCACCAAGTCAAAAGCTTTTTCAGCATCTAACGAAAGAAGGAACCCGGGATCATCTGTCGGAGAGTCGCGGAGGAACTGCAATACAGCAAGAACTTTTCTGATATTAGTGGCTGAGCTACGGCCCCATATGAAGCCGGTCTGATCCGGGTGTATAATAGAGGGGAGTATAATTTTAAGTCTATCTGCCAAGAGTTTAGTAAAGATTTTGTAATCTACATTAAGTAGCGATATGGGCCTATAGGATGAAGGGAGAAGTAAATCTCTACCAGGTTTTGGGAGTATTTTCACTATAGCTGAATTAAAATGTTGCGGAAGAGGGTCCCCGGCTAGTAAAGAGTTGTAAAAGTCAGTTAACGTTTGTACAATATGCGGACGGAGTATTTTGTAAAACTCCCCGCTAAGACCGTCCGGGCCCGGTGACTTCATGGGTTTAAGCAATTTTATAGCCTGATCGACTTCATCAGTAGTGAAATTATTAGTTAAATGCTCCATTTGTGTTAGTGATAACTGCGGAAGAGATATTCCGTTCCAGAAAGATTGTTTCTGCGAATCAGATATGGGTTCCTGAGAATATAACTTCTGATAGTATTTAAAAAAGATATCTGCTATCTTATCTCCTTTAAATTGGGTGTTGGAGTGTTCATCTCTAAGCGCTGCAATATTGGTATGACCCCTTTTCCACTTTTAACATATTCGATAGCAAGCGGCCAGAACTGTTTCCATGCTGAAAAAAAAAGAGATTTACCAGACCGATGGTAGCGGTCATCAATCTGCGTAAGAATTTGATTAAAATGCTGCCTGCATTCATAGTAAGCTGTTTTATTAACCAAAGAGGGAGACGCTTTAAATGTTTGAAATGCTTCAGTCAGGGAGGATTGAGCAGATTTGTATGTGGCTTCCTGATCCGATCTATATTTTTTCATAAAAGACACAATATCACCACGTAAAACTGCCTTAGCAGTTTGCCAAAAAAGACTAGTATCATTTTTGTGGCCTTGATTATTATTTGCATACTCCGTCCAGGCATCTCCCAGCCTAGCTTTAAATTTAATTGAGGAGGCGAGTTTAGCTGGAAACCGCCATTGCGAGCACGGACCCAGAAGGAACTTCCCCTGCAAATCTATCCATACTGGCGCGTGGTCTGAAATAGAAATGGGCTCGATGGTTGTGTCTAAAACCATTGGGGATAAGGAGCTAGAAAGGAAAAAATAGTCAAGCCTAGAGAATGCATTATGGGTAGCCGAGTAGCATGAGTATTCTAAGTCATCTGGGTGTCTCACTCTCCATATGTCTGCTAAATTTAATTGGGACGCCATATATTGAAGCCCAACTTTGGGCTGGTTAGGGCGGGTGCGGGAGGAAAATTTTCTATCCAGAATTGGAGAAACAACTAAATTGAAATCTCCGCCCATTATAATTTGGGTATCAGCGAAAGGGTACAGGATATTTATCAAATTCAAAATAAATTTCTTGTCATAACTATTAGGACCATAAACATTGCACAATGTGTATCTTGTGCCATCTAGGGTGGCATCTGCTATAATATATCGACCATTGGGATCTATGATAGTCGAATGTATAGTATGAGGAATTCCTTTTCTAATTAATATAGCCACGCCACGTGCCTTGGAAGTATATGAGGAAGAGGCCAGCACTTTTTGATGTAACATGTTAAGCTTGTCATGCTCAGAGGGGGAGAGGTGAGTTTCTTGGAGGTATGTAATATCCGCTTTCAATTTGTTTAAATAGGTTAGTATTCGCTTCCGCTTCACCGGGGAATGGATCCCCCTGACATTCCAGGTGCAAAATCTAAGTTTAGAAGTCATAGTGAGACACGAGCATGGATCAATCTATGGTTCAATGAGTAACATCGGATGATGCATCTTTTTCTATATATCCTCCTAGGAGAAAAGTTTAAGTTTTGAGGGTTACCAGGGAGGTTGCATAAACAGCAGGAATGACATGTGTGGCAAAGAAACTCAAAACTTCGGGAGGTAAACCTCTCATGTCTCACAAGCTCTGTGAATTTACCACTACTAGAAAGCAGGTTCAGAATTATCACATTTAGAAAAACAGAGAAAAAGTAAAAATTAAAACAATAAAAATAATAAAAATAATAACAAAATAAAATAGACACATGGTGGAGAGAAATTGGAATTGTCATAACAGCGCAGTCACAGCCAAACATAGTAACTATCAAAAAGTTAAGATTGACTAGGTCAAAACTCGTGTAGATGAGTTGAACTAAATAAGTAAGCCCCCATCAGAATAGCCAAAGAGTACTAGGAATTATCCATTACCAGGAATAATCCCCGAACAGGCCCCTTTAAGTAAATCAAAAGAGCCATATTTAACAGATATGAGAATAAACCTCAAATTAACTGTAAGCAGGAGAAAATTGGTTAAACAAATATCAACATTTATTACTTAAGTGAAATTATGCGTAAGGTCAATATGGATCTTGAATCTTGAAGAGCCAGAGTCCCATCAATCAGCTTGATCCATGCTAGGCGAGCCGTTTTCCTGTACCATTTCCTTTAGATAGGCTTGAGCATCCGATACCTCCGTAAAATCTTTTATGCCGTCAGGTGCAAAAATACGAAGCCTGGCTGGGTACATGAGAGTGAATTTAATTCCCGTTTTGATCAGTTGGGAACATATAGGTGACATACTTCTACGAGCCCTTGAGACCTCGGCTGAGTAATCCTGAAAGATCAAGAGACGCTGGCCTTCATATTGCAAAGGACCCTTCTGTTTTGCCGACATCCAAATAAGCTCCTTATGTTTGAAGTTTAGACATTTAAAGATTATAGCTCTGGGTCTGGAATTATTAGAGTCTCTGAAAGGTCCTAAACGATGTGCCCTCTCAATCTCCAACGAGCTCAATTCCGAGGATAGGCCCAGCAAACCAGGAAGGTCTGACATCAGAAATTTGGTGAGGTCCGGACACTTTACAGACTCCGTCAGGCCTACGAGTCTAAGATTACTGCGTCGAGATCTATTTTCTAGATCATCGACCTTGGCTAACAAATGAGTTTGATTAGACGTCAGAGACGAGACCTGTTGCTTTAGTTCAGAGATCTCATGGAAGTTAGTCCCGATTCTATTTTCATTCACAGATACTTGATGTGTTATTGAAGATAGTTGTGATTTCAAGTTGGCGACAGCTCCCATAAATTTGTCTGCCTGTTTTTGAAGCAAAGGTTCCACTGTCTCCTTTATAGCTCTGACAATCTCATCATAAGATAGTGATGGAGTCGCGGATGTAGAACTAGCATTACGGTCGGTAGTGTTAATTGAGGAGATAGAGGGGTCATCTATGGAGTCCATAGCTTGATCACCCTTTCTGCCACCGCCCCTAGCTCTTTGTGTTTTAGGGGTATTTGGAGCTACAAATTTATCCATAGTGCAGCTAAAATGTTATGGGTAGAAAAGACTAAAATGACACGGGCTTGGTAGTCAATATCGTAGTAGAGTGGCTGTGACAACGGTCATCATGATATTCAGCAGCTTCTCAAAGAGATGGGATATTCAGCAGCTTCTCAAAGAGATGGGATATACCACCATCTAGTGGTGAGTGAGACAATTATCAATGAAACAGGAGAATAGGAAAAGTAAAGGTAAAAAATAAAAATATACACTTACAACCAAATGTAGAATGAGCCCTTGTACAAGGAGGCCTGACCTGCAGAGTCCTACCTATTAACGAGGGCCAGAGAATTTGGCTTATGGGGGCTAGGTGATGTCAGTACCTGTGGCCGGGAGTGCAGGCAAGCACCCTCTAGATGGTATATGCCTTTTCAGAGACACCAGGGAGTGACACACGCTGCAGAAAGGACAGTGACTCCGGATTTGTTATATGACGGCTTGCTGGTATGCCGCGCAGCAGGTGATCCACATCTCATTAAGCAGGGTGCAGGTATGTTCATCCACACGCCTGCAAACTAAGGTCACAGTTCAAGTGGTGTGCGGAAGGTCCGGCCGCCTCAGTGACTCCAGGAGTCGCACGGGAATCTGTGGGCGCCGTACAGCCGGGAGTGGTCAGCAAGAGCCGCTACTGCAGGGGTCGCCAGCTCCAGAGGTCCCGCAAGGTAGGTGGTGTCTGCGTAGGGCGATGGGCGCGCGCCGCGATCCAGCAGTGTTCAGCTTCACCCCGCGCTAGGCGCGGCACCCGAGGTCGGGGATGTCAGCAGTCCGGAAGGCCTCAAGAGGTTCTTCCCTCCGGTCCTCTCCTGGGAAGCCAGGCAGGGGGACCACCGAGTCACCAGCTGTCTCCCACCGCGAACCCACCCTCAGGGTTACCGCTAAAGTGGTAAATGTAACAGTTACGTGCCTTTTTTCCTCAGAATTCACAGGAGCTGCGTGATGGCACGTCCTCTGCTTGCCCTCCAAGCCACGCCCCAGTATTGGGTATATTTAACAAGCAATATTCTTGTTATCACTCGTGACAGATCTTAAATGGTGCTCCAATCAGCTGCTGTCATTTTTTTTTTCAAACATGACGGTTAGGAGCTGATTGGCTGGAGCACCATTTAAGACTAGTAACGAGTGATCAGAAGAAGATGACTCATTATTAAATATTCCCCTGAATCTGGCTTCCACCAAAAACAGTCACTTTGCCTCCTGCTCAGAATCAGGCCCAACAGGAGTCTCACAATGTAAACTAGTGTTCCCGATATATTGTTTTAGCGGGGTGCCGCGCCCTGCCTGATTTTAAAGGGGCAAAATGTACCCTGCCCTTTTAGTGGCGCCCCGCTAAAACAGCCTGCCCTGTGCCTTTCCCACCCGCAGGTGGGAAAAGTTGCGGTGACCGATCACCGCCAGGTGAACAGATGCTGTGCACATGCACACGACATCTAGTCACCGTTAGAGGAGAGCTTGGGGGAAGCCCAGCACCTCCGTAAGTGCTGGACATGCCCCACAAGAGTAACGGTGCATAAACACATTCAGATCAGACAATGATATAGATATCGTTGTCTGATCATCCTGCATGTGCTGGATGATCGATGTCGAACATCCAGCACATGCACCAACCCCCAAACGACTATAGAAATCTGGTTACCCTGGTCAATAGTGACCAAGTTGACCAGCATGCACAGGCGATGGTCGTTATCGCCCATTTGTGCCCGCGCATCGATGGTCGTTTGGTCATTGGAAGGGGCCAAAAACTGGATGATTTGTACGATAACGATATGAACAATATCGTTATCATTCAAATCAAGTGTACGGACCTTAACAAATTGGGGGGGGGTCACAAAGATCAACCACACCCCCTTTTTGGGAGCGCAGAGACTCTCTGCCAGCACTCTCAGACTCCTGCTCTGCGGGTATAGCAGGAACTAGTAAACTCACTTTTTATATGCTAACCAGTGTTTTCTCATTTAAGGCATCATTCACATATAATAACGGATTTTCAAGTGCTTTTCAACAGTATTTAAAAAAAAAATATATATATATATATATATATATATATTTAATGCACAGAAAACATGGGGTGTGAGGCACAGGAAACCAAGCACCTATTTGCATAGCACAAACTTTGCACCACATATAGGCTGGTACGAGTCTGCCCTGATGACTGGTGGGATAGAAAACATAAGTAAGGGGAGAGTGCAGTGCAGACAGGCGTACAGCTCTGTATAGGGGGGGAATTACGCATTTCTAGTGTTCATTCTAGCCCCCTGCACCTGTCACAGCCTGTGCAGTTCCTTTTTCCTGCCTGAGGTGTTGCTCTCTGCTCTGGTGCTTCTAGCACACTGCTGATGCAACAAAATTGTGATCTACAGACCAGAGTGTGCTAGAAGCACCAGAGCAGAGAGCGACTGCCCAGGCAGGAAAGAGGAACTGCACAGGTTATGACAGGTGCAGGGTGCTAGAATGAACACTATGCATGAAAATGCGGGAGTGCCTATAGCCAATTTGAGTATTGACATTTTCACGTCTCTCAAACAATTATGTATTTATTTATTAACACTTCATTATATAGCGCCAGCATATTCGGTTGTGGTTTACAACTGGGAATATAATCGTAATAGAACAGTAATAAAGCAAGACAGTGTAATATCAGACAGAGGTAAGAGGGCCCTGCTCGCAAGCTTACACCCTACAGGGAAATAGGCACGTAGACATGGTTGATAGGCAACTTTAATTTCTCTTTCCAATATTCTGAATTGATGATCTAGAAAAGATCTTTTCTTTCGCTCACCTTTCTAGTTCTACCATTTATTTAGTTTTAAAATTAACATAATTTACATTCAAACACATAAAACGGCATTACGCAAGGTACACGTTACAAATACAAAAAGATCCTACCGTATAAAAGGATTTGGTGCAAGTAAATAGTCACAAAAAATTAAATTTTTATACCTTACTTTACCGATGCTCGGCCCATAGTGCGGACATTTTTAAATTATACAATAAGAATTGCAACTCCTCCCCCTCTGTCTGCTACCAGAAACAGGCTGGAGTTAAATGACAAACCAACCAGCTCCTAACTGTAATTTTTTTGAAAACAAACAGCCTGTGACATGGCAGTTAGGAGCCGATTGGATGGAACTTCATCTCCGTTCGCTATCAACAAAAGAATCACCCACATAAAAAGGAGAACTAGAGCGTAAGCCACATGGGGGGGGGGGGGGAACTCCCCAATATTGTAGAATGTGCCCTCACATTACTGGAACATGATGCGCTGTTCCAATATGAACTAAGCAAATTACCAAAGTGATACACAGAAGTGGTCTGCTTGGATGCCGACCAACTTCTCTTGTGGACATCACATGATGAAAGATCCTCTTGTCCTGCACACATTGTGAGTTCCAAGATTGATCGAGCACCGACCACCACCAGAGTCTGTACCAGGGTCTAGAGCCAAAATGTCCTTAAGATAGAATTTGGAGGCCACACAATTTAGCTAAAAAGAGGGCCAAAGAATAGCCCCATCTTCATGAGGGAGGAGATATGAAGGCTTACAGGAAAGCGTGCAGAACTCTCCTAGATATAGCAAAAGGAACATTGTCTTCCAAGTAAAGAACAATAAAGCCAATGGTTACTAAAATTACTGTATGGATTACTAGGCTAATGATATAACCTGTGTGACACAATGTTTTGAGTGCAGAAACACAACCTGCAATTATCTATTGATACATAGTTGCTGATACTATAGAAGCAGTTGATTGAATTTGCAACAATTGGATATAGAATAGACACTAGAATGTCATCATCGGCTTAGTTGAACTATGCTGAACCTGTATTTTATACAGTGAATCACTGAACAGTAATTGGAATCAGCTAACTATTGTTATTATGATTAATTAATTTTGTGAAACTAATTCTCTATACATATGAGACACCAAGTGATAACATTACCAAATTGTGTGAACATATTAAATCGATCAGTGTAACATTTATTCACACAATCATACACTATGTGAATTCACAGAGAAGACTCAATATATGGATTATTACAGATGTATAATTAAATCGTATTTGATCACAGATAGGATAGTTGATCTCTACAAAAGAGGGTATTAATATAAATTTACCCAACGAAGAGAGAAGACCTTTAGCTTATCATTTTAATTCTAATTTCTTTCTTTAATCTATATTATTTTAATACTTCGCTGTTATGTTTCCCTAGAGGGGTTGTATATTCTAATATATATATAACAAAAGCTATGTTTTAAAATGATATAATTAATCGGCTAGTGCACCTATACACTACCTCTTTCCCCTTTCCTAGTTGTATCTAAAATAGGATGCTGTAAGGATATCAACACCAGATTGAGGTCTCAATGTGATAATGGGGAGATGTATGGAGGTTGCAGCTGCATAACCCCACGTAAAAAGTGTGCGCTTCCAGTAATGTGCCAATTCTCTCTTGAAGAAACCAGAAAGCCAATAAACAGGACCTTAAAGGAGCACAGACTTAAACCACCATCTACACCTGCAAATTAGCAGTAGACTGGGCACCCTAAGAGAAGAAATAGGAAAGCCCACCAGAGCCGTAACTAGACTTTGGTGCCCTGTGCCAGAAAGAGCATTGGCGCCCCCCTCATTTTTCAAAGGGCCATAATGCACCCAAAAAAGGGCCATGTATTCATGGGGAAGGGCCGGGGAAGAGATAGGAGAGGCCAGGAGATGCTTGGGATGAAATAAGAGGAAGCTACAAGCAAGAATGATAAACAAAAATTTGACAGGCTCAAACAGCGCCCCCTGACCTGTGGTGCCCTGTGCGATGGCACTGGCCACACTACCCTAGCTACGGCCCTGAAGCCCATCAATCCATACTAAGAAATAGAATATCTACACTGTGATATACTTACGTGAAACAGGATTTCTGACCTCAAGCACGACCTTCACCACTTTTATCTGACAAAACCCCTATATCTTCGATGGCCTTGCTATTAAAGCCAGCCACTAAACATTGGTGATGAAAGACCCAAAACTTAATTAGTCTTCTCTACAGGCACACGCCATGATGGGTCCATTTCCATGTGGAGTGTACCACAATCTTCTTGACCAGTCGAGAATACCAGGATTACCTAAAACCACTCTTATTTAGCATCTACATAACCTGTCAAAGCCTTGCTACCAGAGTCTACAGGAAAATCAGCCAAAAGTTCTAAAGAAAATAGTATGGTGTCTATCATCATCATCATCTTTGAAAGCTTGTTCTGGAGAAATTAAACCACTCCCCCATCCTTTGTTATACAACTGTGATGCCAGCCTGTCATCCCCCATCTGGTTCACCCCATATCCATACTTTAGGACTTCTATGTTAAGAAACCATTCCCTGGGGTAAAGTACCCATCGGCTGAGAATATCCGCTTCACTGATTTTTATCCTGTTCAGCTTATTGCGCATAAATTGCGAAACAACCTGGCTGGTGCCATCCCCACCCACGGGACACTGCTGCCCGCGGGTGGGCAAGGCACCAGCCAGGTTGTTTTAGCAGGGCACCGCCAAAAGGGCAGGGCACATTCTAACCTTTTGAAAAATCGGGCAAATCGTGGCGCCCTGCTAAAACAGCCTAGCGGGAACGCTACATTAGGGGCGGCAGGTGGCACAATAATTAAATACGTAAGGGGAGGGCAGATGGCACAGCTTAAACGTGTAATGAGGCATGTGGTATATAAATTAATTAAATCACACATTAACATATAAAAAGGGGACTGGTAGGAAGCATGAAACACCCACTGTCGCCTCCTCCCGCCCACCCCACCCTCAAAGCGTTCACAGGGGGCATAAACTTTACATTAATTTGAATGTATCAAAAAATACAAGCTCTGACAGGTGCTCATCCCTGCGATGTTTAAAGCTGAGTACCCACCTTTACGCTCAGCGGCTGATAGGGTTAAACGCTCCCAATCAGCCGAGTGCTGTCAGCCCCCATCAGCTGCCTGCGAGCCTTGTACGCACTGTACAGACATAGCCGAGTGTGTACGGGCTTCTATGGGATCAGGAGGTCGGGCCAAGAAATATTAAACAGCACATAAGATGCGACCTCCCAATCCAGACTGTTGTGTGAGCGTTATAAGCCGTTAATCAGCAAACATTCCTACACAGGTACTGCATACACACCTGATACAATCATTAGCCCAGTCACCTGATATCAGGTGATCGGACCAAGGATTGTATAGGTGTGTACCCAGCTTATAGAATAAAGTGACTGCATTAGTGGCCATCTCACTTTTATTTGTGCCTTCGCAGTGCTACTGCTACTGTGCGGTATACTGACCACGTACGTGTGGCGGCCATTCTGCAGTAACTTGTTCGGGTCCTGTAATAATTTCTATTGGTCAGACAGGATCCCAGAGCAAAATTGTTTGAGGAACCCCTGTTCTATATGCAGACAGGAATATGATACATGAGGGTACTGTATGTGCTCTATAGTGCAAACTGGACCACCCAGATTGTAAAAGGTAGATGAAGAACTGTACAAAAGCAATAGTCTACTCTATTCAATAATACCCTATGCTTATGAAGGCCAAAACCAATCTCATCTGCTGATAAAAAATACAACTTAATACAATACAGAGAACTCATTAAATACAATAGAACTAATTCAATGTAAATAAATCCGGTCAATGTATAACAACTAAACTCCGGATGGAACGTTGAGACTTTGAGAAGATCTGAAACAATGTATCACTGTGCAAGAGAACAGAGTATAGATGTTACTGCGGTTAGTAATAATAATACATACACTAAGATTACTGGTCTGATCAGTACAATATAAAGTTTCTTAAGCTGAAAACAAACTAAATGTACCATTACTAAACTAGCCCTAAGTGATAAAAGGTAATGTAATACACATTGGGCATACACACACATTCTATATATATATATATATATATATATATAGTATTTGGAACCTACTCTTACTGCCCTCCCATATTAGGTATGTATCCAGCAGTACATAACCCTGCGTTTGCCGCGATAATTTGAACCTCCTCCCCACCCAGCCCAGCCACCCTGAGACTCACCTGAAGAGGCGCAAAAACCTCCCCCTGACCCCCACTACGTCTGGTATAACCAGCTCCGGCGCTCGGGCAAGCAATGTGCGCGGCGAGCGCAATGTGATGACGCTGAAATGGGACGCACACAGGGCAATGGGCCGGGCTACATGACTGCAGCCGCAGCTCTCCCCAAGCTGTGACGCGTCTATCCGGCTATTGGAACGCAATACTCCACCAAGTGGTGATAAGGCTGAACAGCACCTGTACAGGAAGAGACATGGCGGCTAGTACTGGTGAGTATACAGCATAGGTAAGATCACTGTGACTTTCGGCATGTGCCTCAGTCTCCTCCATTGTCAATAGCAGCCTGGTCCTGGGACCTGTTCCATAGATCCGTATCATCCCTGCATTCCTTTATTTCCAATTTGTCTCTCTTCTCATTGTGAGAAGAGGGACACTGTATGGAGAGCTGCTCTGCTGCCAGAATGGTTCCTGTACCAGCAGGCTGCCTATTTATTACCAGTTATTTATACAGCGCACACATAAACCGCAGCGCTTTACAGAGAGAATATTTGGCCATTCACATCAGTCCCTGCCCCAGTGGAGCTTCCACTCTATGAGGGAGATATATTAAGTGCTGAAGCGGCATCAGCTCACGTTATGTGCGCTGATACCGCTTCTCCCTGATGTATGAACGGGGGGTTGGGCGGTAAATGACAGGGACGCCGATAGCCTGGGCAATGTATGCAGCTATCGACATCTACAGCCTGGTGATGCCCTATCCCCACAGCAGGGACAGCCGGCTCCAGGGCATGCTCAGTGGAGCCAGCCAGAACTGAGATACAGCGCATCTGCACTAGGCTGATGCGCTGTGTACTCAGGCAGGGATCGCCAGAGGGGGGGGTTACCGCTCCCCCTCTCTGGCAGATGAGATGTTCATACATCTCATCGTGAGTGCATCCTGCTTCGCCTCGGTAAAGAGGCGATGCAGGAAGCGATATAGCGGCACGTTAAGTGCTGCTATAATACATCTCCCCCTATGTTCCCTGTCACATGTACACACACACACACACACACACACTGGTGTTAATATTGTTGGGAGCCAACTCACCTATCAGTATATGTTTGGAGTGTAGGAGGAAACCAGAGTACCTGGAGGGTTTCCACACAAGCACAGGGAGAATATACAAACTCCGCACAGTTAGTGCTGAAGTGGGAATTGAACCCACAACCTCAGTGCTGTGAGGCAGTAATGCTCACCATTACACCGTGTGACTTTATGATGATGTCACACAATTGTATCCTCTATTCCGGTCAAAGCTCCGTGTTGATGAATGCTGAAAGGTTTCCAGAAGTGCTAAGAGGAAATACTCCTTCCCTAAAGCGCTGACAGAATAAGCAGTTTGCCAGCACTAAGGAAGTGATTCTGTCATTATTAACATTGGGTAAAACTAGAAATGTGCAGCAGGTAATAGCTACTACCTCTGGGGTAGTGTGTTAGTGTAGCACAGTCAGCCAGTCAGGTGCTCATCTCCATAGGTACAGGCACACGAGCCCTAAAGGTGGGTACACACTATACAGATATATCAGCAGATCGAGTGATCTACAGATATATCAGCAGATGATGGTTGTTCGTACACACTGAACAACTATCATCTGTGCCTGCCCGCAGGTCCTGGCGACCAGGGGGCGTGTCCCGGCGGGCAAGGGGGAGCATATCCGGCCCCTCTCTACGCGGCTGCCGCTGTATGTGTATGAACGGTCTGCAGACCGCCCATACACAGCTGCCGATGGACAGATATGTCTGCAGACATATCTGTCCATCGGCTGTGCAGCACAGCCAATGCGATATGTCGGTTAACGCCAAATTATAAAGCGCGACAGAATTTGTTGCACTATATAACAAACTGTTAATAAATAAATATCGCGGGTACACACTGTCCGACGGGCAGCAGATACATTGGCTGATCAATTGATCGGCCAATGTATCTGTCAGTGTGTACCCAGCTTAAGTCTATAGTGTATGTACACTGTGGTTGTAGAGCATAGAGAATGTGTATGTATATAATTATTACACACCAATTTTATTTATATAACCGTATGTTATTTCTACATAATTCATCATGTCTAATTATTATTATCTTTTATTGATAAGGTGCCACGAGGGTTCCGTAGAACGGTACGAGGGGATGAAAGTGACAACAAGAGGTATAATTACAGCCAGTATATAAAGTCACATAGATACATCATTACAGTGTACTCTTACTATAATTATGTAGCGGAGACAGAGGAGAGGGCTTTGCTCACCTAAGCTTACAATCTATAGAGGATATGGGTGGACACAATGGGAGAAGAGGACGGGGGCTGCACAGTTAGGAGGAGGGTTGGTAAGCTAGAAACAAAAAAAAAATAGTTTTAAAGGCACACTTGAAATGCCAGTAACTGAGGAGGGAAATGATGAGGGCATAAATGAGCTTTTAGTAGCTTCCAGGGCGAGGAAGGGCCAGATTCTCCAAATATAGGTAGAAAGTGGCAGGATTGTGAAAGACGTTATGTAGGGGAGAAGGAAAGGGCAGAATTAATGGCGACACTTAGATATTGGATTGGGGAGAGAGTGGGAGTTAAACAACTTGGCCGGGGGGAAAATGACTCTGGGGGCGATTCAATTGTTTAGCCGGCTGCTATTTTTTTTAAGGCACCGTTTTTGTGATAGCCGCCGGCGCTGGTATTTCTAGGAAATGTGCGAGAAACCCGTGGTTAGGGTGCCCTAACCAGGACTTTAGACAGGTTTCGCTGTTTTACACGTGAAGATGGCGATAATTAATGAGCGTCCAGAACAATTGAATTGCAAAACTGGGCACTCATTAATTATCACAACAATTAAATCACCATCCTATGAGTTCAGTTTTTCCATATGTAATTTCAGGAAGCATTGCTCCACCCAGAAAGAGATGGATGATAGACAGGAGGTGGCATGGAGATGATAGAGGGTCTGGGGAACAGAGATATATTTGGGTATCGTTGGTATAGAGCTGGCAGTGAAGACCAAAGGGACAGATAAGCTCGCCGGCGGAAGACGTGTAGAGGGAGAAGAGAAGGAGGCCAGGGATAGAACCTCGGAGGACCGCGATGGAGAGGGGAGGTGGAATTGGGTGTAAATGCCAAGCTGGAACAGTTGGATAAGTAGGAGGAGAATCATGATGCCTACTATAGATGGGAGTCTATACATACATAGGTGGGTGAGGATTGGACACATAGGGAGCGTTTTTATTATGAGTTGCGTTTCAAACCCGCTGCCACGTGTTCCGTGCTTTCTGCTACTGGATTTAAATGGGCAGTACTATTAAATACAAAACATGACTGGTTTTGTATGTAATAATATTGCCCCTTTAAATACAGCATCCAAAACCACCAAAGAGTCGGCAGCTTTGAAAAGAGATGCATAGTAAATTTACCCTATAGGGCTGAGATTTACTAAACTCTCTGAATAGGGAAAGTGGAAGTGTTTCACGTAGCAACCAATCAGTTCTAGCTTTCATGTACATTTAAGGAAATGGCAGCCAGAGTCTGGTTGCTAGGGGTTACACTTCCTCTTTTCCTTTCTAGAACACCTTATACAGTGCCTTGCAAAAGTATTCACCCCCCTCCTCCCTTTGCATTTTTCATGTTTTGTTGCCTCAAAACCTGGAATTAAAATGGATTGTATGAAGGTGTGCATCATTTCATTCACAGAACATGCCTACAAGTTTGTAGTTGTGTTTTGTTTTTTTTTATATTGTGATTCAAACAACATTTAGGACAACATAACAGAAAACTTCAGCGTACATAACTATTCACCCCCCTAAAGTCGGTACTTTGTCGAGCCACCTTTTGCGGCAATTACAACTGCAAGTCGCTTTGGATAAGCCTCTATGAGCTTGCCACATCTTGCCCCTGGGATTTTTGCCCATTCCTCAAGGCAAAACTGCTCCAGCTCCTTCATGTTGGATGGTTTCCGCTTGTGAACAGCAATCTTCAAGTCTGACCACAGATTCCCAATTGGATTGAGATCTAGGCTTTGACTAGGCCATTCCAACACATTTAAATGTTTCCCCTTAAACCACTCGAGTGTTGCTTTAGCAGTATGCTTCGGGTCATTGCCCTGCTGGAAGGTGAACCTCCGTCCCAGTCTCAAATCGCAGGCAGACTGTAACCGGTTTTGCTTAAGAATATCCCTGTATTTAGCACCATCCTTCTTTCCCTCGACTCGAATCAGTTTCCCAGTCCCTGCTGCTGATAAACATCCCCACAGCATGATGCTGCCACCACCATGTTTCACTGTGGGGATGGTGTTCTTGGGGTGATGGGATGTGTTGGGTTTGCGCCAGACATAGCGTTTTCCTTGGTGGCCGAAAAGTTACATTTTAGTCTCATCTGACCAGAGCACCTTCCTCCATACATTTGGGGAGTCGCCCACATGCCTTTTGGCAAACTCAAATCGTGTCTTCTTATTTTTATCACTAAGTAATGGCTTTTTTCTGGCCACTCTTCCATAAAGCCCAGCTCTATGGAGTGTACGGCTTATTGTGGTCACATACACAGATACACCAGTCTCTGCTGTGGAACTCTGCAGCTCCTTCAGGGTTACCTTTGGTCTCTGTGCGCTATACGTTTATGATGCCGGCGGTCACAATGCCGACCGCCGGCATCTAGACTACAGAATCCTGGCGAGGGTTAACTAACCTACGCCGGGAGACCGGCACCTGGCATCCCGATCGAAGGGATGCCGAGCACGGACAATCGCAGGGGGGGGGAGTTAGGTTTAGGGCTCCCGGGGGAGAACTTAGGGTTAGGCACCCCCCCCCGGAAGGTTAGGTTTAGGCTATGGGGAGGGAGGGTTAGGGTTAGGCACCCCCGGGGGGACTTCAGTTTAGGCGGCGGGGAAAGGGGGGATTAGGGTTAGGCACAGGGGGGGAGGTTAGGGTTAGGCACCCTAAAGGAGGGCTAGGGGGTAGAGTTAGGTTAGTAAGTACTTACCTTCTAGACGATCGGGATTTCCTCCCATGTCGGGCTGGCGCTGGCGGGATTTGAACCTCCGGCCATGCGGCCGGCGGTGTATCATACAGGATCCCTCTGTGCTGCCTCTCGGATTAATGCCCTCCTTGCCCGGTCTTTGGTGGGCGGCCCTCTCTTGGCAGGTTTGTTGTGGTACCATGTTCCTTTGATGGATTTGATGGTGCTCTGGGGGATCATCAAAGATTTGAATATTTTTTTTATAACCCAGCCCAGAATTGTACTTCTCAACAACTTTGTCCCTGACTTGTTTGGAGAGCTCCTTGGTCTTCACTGACAGATCATGTGACACTTAGATGTCACACAGGTGGACTTCATTTCACTAATTATGTGACTTCTGAAGGTAATTGGTCTCATTTCACTTCATCAAATTAGACTATTTTGTGCAGATCCATCTCATAAAATTCAGATTAAAAAAATAAAATAAATTACAGGTTGTAATGTAACAAAAAAGATAAAAAGCCAAGGGGGTGAATACTTTTGCAAGGCACTGTAAATGTACCCCATAGGCTGAAGACTTGGGCACAGGGAGGAATTCTAATTTTATTTAAGTAATTTAGAAGTTTGCTCATTTATAGTCTCACACACACTCTTGTGAAAAATTAATATATCTGGACTTAATTAATAATCATATAGTCTTCACCATGGACGGGATACGTCAACTGCAAACAGTACCCACTGATAACACACACCTGATGGAAATGCACACATGAGCCTGGAGCTGAAATTCATGAAGGGCCTATTGTGTGTCGCTGTTGGGGGTGTGACAAGTGCAGTAGCGGTGTGACTGGCGATGTAGGGTCGTGACCAGTGTTGTGTAGGTGATGTTTACATAGGGGTGTGCCCTGTGCTGTGGGTATGTTTAGTACCATGGAAGGTGTTGCTGGCGCCTACCTTCAACCTGGAAATCCGCCAGTCTCCGTCCTTCCCTTAAAACACCACCCTCAAAAAAAAAAATATATATATATATATATATATATATATATATATTTATATTATAGAAAAATCGTATCCTCCAATAGGTGTTGGATGAAGGCACTCACTTAAAAGAATTTTTCATTTTATTAAGTCATAATAAATAAAGAAATCCAATTTAATGTCAGACACCACTCCATTTGTGTCGACGTTTCGATCTAATGATAGACCTTTATCAAGACAAGTGTCTGTAACAATACATCACACATAGACATCATAAGACCCGTGAACTCAATAATTATAGTTGACCCTCACAACAGGAAAGTCACTGAAAATCGATCTCTGTATCAACAGGGTTCAGGTTAATCGTAATGCCCGCATATATCACGTTGCCCAATAATGACGATCACCTCTATGAACGCTGTTCCACTCATACAAGCTGTCAGCGCAGATGACGCTGTCCGATCATCACGAACACCATATATATATAGTGAAAATATGGATGGCACTCGGAGTCTCCACAGCAGAAATAATGCACCAACGCAGTCTAAAATAAAGCCAACGTTTCAGGGGAATTAGCCCTTTTATCAAGACATAACAACATATTGAATACAAACAACAGATATATATATATATATATATATATATATATATACCTGAGTGATACACCCGACATGTACAAAATGATCCACGCAGTCCCGGCTGAGACCCGATGGCGTCATTGGCGTGCGACACACCGGCGGTTTCGGGATCTCTCTGGGGGCAGCTCCTTATACATTATCTCGCTGACATTTGTTATGTTACAGGCTCACATTGTCAGACAGCGTCCTCATCACCATGGCTATGCTCATGTCACTAAACCACGCCCCCAGAGAGATCCCGACCGCCGGCACGTTGCACGCCAATGACATCATTGGGTCTCAGTCGGGACTGCGTGGATCATTTATATTAGACTGCGTTGGTGCATTATTTCTGCTGTGGAGACTCCGAGTGCCATCTATATTATCACTCTCATATATCTATCCATGGGAAAGGCCCCGGAGCAGGCTGTCTATTATTCATCTTTTGAGTGCCGGACATTTTCTGCATTTATTTCAATGCTCTCAGCATTTTATCCTGTGCTGTGAGCATTGAAACGTCGATTTCTAGCCATTGCTCTTTGTAACCTGATTGTAGTATCTCTTATTGGGGGAGTGCCACCGCTATTGCTTTGTACCTGTCATTTGCGGAGGGCACCCATCATAACAGGAAAGTGGAAGAGTGCCAAAAGTATATGTGTGTATGTATATATTAAGGGGGGGGCAACAGGGGTGGTCGTCCCTGGGTCCCCACACATAGAGGGGCCCCCACTAGCAGCGGTGCAGCCAGGTGGCTTTGCCCGCCGCTAGTGTAGTGTAGACCGCGCAGTAAGCGCGGCCACACTACACAGTGACATACACAGAGCCGCCAGCGGCAGCTGTGTGTTTGTTACAGCAGCTGATGAGAGTCACACAGACTCTCATTGGCTGCTGCTTCAACGGAGGGAGCCGGCTGGACGGCTGGAGATCACTTATGAGTTCCGTCTTCCGGCGCCCCCCCCCCCCCCCGGGTGATGATCAGAGTGACGTCATGACGCTGACGTCTCTCCCATACTGCAGGAGAAGAGGAGCCGGGGCGGACAGCGGCGGTCGTGTCAGGAGCGGGGATTCAGGTAAGTTGTGCTTTGGGGGTTTTTTTGTGTGTGTAAGGGGCACTACAAAGGGGGGGCCGCTTAATGGGGGCAATTCATAGGACAACTACTGGTGACACTGAATATGGGTGGGCTACTACAGGGGGCAGTGTATAGGGAGGACTACTTCTGGGGGCAATGCATAAGGGGGGACTACTGGGGGCACTATATAAGGGGCACTGCATGGGGGGACCACTACTGGGTCTGGGGGCACTATATAAGGGGCACTGTATATGGGGACCACTATTGGGGAGTTATATAAGGGGCACTGCATAGGAGGACCACTATTGGGTCTGGGGGCACAACTGGGGGCACTGTATAGGGGGACCACTACTGGAGGCACTGCATAAGGGGCATTACTTCAGGGGACGGTGGTATATAGGGACCCCCAGAAGTTTGTTGCCCAGGGGCCCCTACAGACCTTAATCCGGCCCTGCACACACACACACACACACACACATATATATACATGTATATATACACACATACATATACTTAGACAAATATATACACACATACATATACTTAGACAAATAAATATATATATATATATATATATATACATACATAAATACTCAGGGCTCGGGGCCACACTGACCTCTGGGAAGTTAATCTGGACATGCTGGGCTGCCTTCCCTCCTGATTCCTGTGCAAAGCGACAGGATGGTGAACACTGGTCACGTCTTTAGAGCACAGCAGGACGGTCAGGGGGCGAAGCTTCGAATGCGGCAGGGCGGAGCTTCTGATCTGGGTGGGGCTTCGGTCGGCCGGTCCACCCGCCGAGGGGAAGGGAGGGGAGGTGGCCAAAGGGGTTGGGAATGGGCTAAGCTTAGGAGAGCTTTGACTACAAGTGGCTGGGGGGGGGGGGTGAGGGAGCGCTGGGCTGGTGATGACAGAAAAAAAATATTTTTCCTGTCTGCACTGCAGCCTGTGTATGCTGTGGGCCTATTTTCAATGGGAGGCCTGGAGCTGTAGCTCCACCCGCCCCATTGTTAATCCGGCCCTGTGCAAATGGCATAATAAAAGCCTACAGCCTTCTCTCTGCATTGTTACCTGAGGGGAATCCAATCGGATCCCTCCCAGTGTCCCCAGCGGCTTGCACATGCACAGAAGGACTCTCCGATTATAAAGTCTTTATATCGCAAAGGACGGCTCTTATCGGGAAAGCTGTCCTTCGCCATTTTATTAAAAATTGTACAAGCTTACGGCATTCTAAACAGGTTTGGTATAAAAGATCAACAGCCAATAGGTCGACAACAGATGGTTGACATACAGTAGGCCGCCAGGGTAAAAAGGTCGACAGTCTTAAATGATCGACACACAAATGGTCGTCACAAACAAAAACAAAAAGTCAACTCATTGATTTATTTTTAACTAAGCCTAACCCACCCCCTGGTGCCTAATTCTAGCCCTCCTCCTAGTGCTTAAACTTAACCCTAGCCTAACTCTCCCCCTAGTGCTTAACGCTAACAGTCTCCTCAGGCAACCTGACCTTAACCCACCCCCAAGTGCCTAACCATAAAAATGTTAGAAAGAAAAACTTATAAAACACGTTGACCATTTTCGTGTCAGCCTTTTAACACTGTCGGCCTTTTGTCAGTCGACCGTTTATCCCTGTCGACCATCTGGTGTCGGCCTATTGACTGTCGACCTTCTCACTGTCAATCATACATCTGGATACCATTGTAAACACCGCTCTGCTTGCGATCAGTGGCAGGAATGTGATGCATCCCGCCCCATGTCCTAAAACTGGATCATCTATTCTCATGAGACCTATAAGCCCTAACAGATATTACTTATAGCAGGGACACAGAATTGCCAACGGCCAGACAAATGACCTAAACGATCCTGATAACACCAGGCGCGAGATGCATCAAATGCAAAAAATGTGGTCAAACCTTACACAACGCAGATTTCGGTGGTTTGACCACATTCCCCGAATTATTGTTCTTCTTTATGTCTATAGTGCCACAAGGGTACCACAGCGCCTTGCAAAGTACAAAAACAATTGAGCAGAATAAGAGAACAGAGACGTACAGTACAAGACCATGCAGGACATGTACATGGTATATAAACATTGCTGCAACAGCGGTCATAGGTCCTGATTTGGGTATTTGAGTAACATAGATCAAGTAACTGTGAATCTGGACAAACCATGTTGCAATGCAAGAACTGCAAATACATATTTTTTCTTTTTCAGGGTCCATATGGTCTACAGGATCTACCTTGGGCAGAGGCGTCACTTACCTCTGTGACACCCGGTGCGGCAGGACTGAAGTGCTTTGTGCGCCGTAGGTGGGGGGTGGGGCTTTGCAAAAGAGGTGTGGCTTTGTCTGCAAAGCCACGCCCCCTATGTGTGCCGATCCGGGAGTCGTTAATGCCTCCCGTTCTCGGCACACAGTGGGCTTCTCCAGCGCTCCTGCAGCTGCTGGGGCAGCCCACAATCTCTCCCCTTCCTCTCTCCATGTCACGGTGACACCATCTGATGGGGTGACACCAAAATAGCAGAGCAGCTCTGCTATTTTGGTGTCACCCAGTGCGGCCCGCACCCCCCTAGTGACGGGGGTATGTAGTGGAAATGATCCATTGCAACAAAAAGCTTCCAGCTTTAAAGCTCCCAGCATGCATCGGTCCCTCCTCCCTATATACCCAGCCACAGTCATTCAGGTTTTTTTTTGTTGGTGTGCGGCAAGTGTCCAGACGCACCTGTTATACAGCGGGACTGCCCAGGCAGTCCCAGGTTTTTTTCTTTTATGATTTATTTAGTTTCTGAACTACCGAGTTCAGCAGTACCAGGTGCCGTTAAAGACGCTGGTACTGCAACTCCTACTACCTCCGCCGGCACCAAAACACCAGTACCGCTATATGCCCTGAGGTTCTCGGCGGGCCTCAGTGTGGCTTAGGTAGCGCCTGTGCTGAGGTCTGGACTGCATGTCAGGCACGGAGATGACAGGTAAGTGAGCAGCAGTCCTAGCATCCGGTGTAGGAGACACATCGGGTGCAGCTGCGGGTGAAGGCCTCGTATGACATGTCCTCACTAAGGCGGCCGTGTCCTTATCGTCTGTCGCCGGGACGGGTAGTAGACGCACTAGAGCATACTAGTAAGCGTCTACTACTATGAGTCCAGCGTACCCGTGCCGTCAAAAATCACTTGAGGGCGCTACTGGATTCTCTGGGATAGAGGATTCTTCTACCAGAAGACAAGATCGTGGCACTACTGTTTCGTGTGCACAGTCCTCTCTGCAAGCAAAGAGTGTCAGTACACTTGGCAGTGCAGGTGCTCGGCTCCATGATATTCACATTCGACATGGTGGCTTATGCCCAGTTCCACTCCAGGTCCCTGCAGAATTGGATTCGGGCTTATTGGGAAGCTCCGTATCATCGGATAAAGTCTCAGATGATCCGCATCTTGCCGGAGGTTTGGCTCTCCCTCGCTTGGTGGCTGGAGACGACTCATTTAAACATGACTTGTCCGTTATGGGTCCCGGATTGGGTACTCCTCACCATAGATGCAAGCATGCGAGGATGGGGAGCAATGACAGGTCATCACACCTTTCAAAGAAGGTGGACAGTTCAGGAAAGGCTCCTACCAATAACTAGCTTGGAGCTTCGGGCAGTACACAGAGCGCTCATACTGGCGCAGGACCTCCTACAAGGCAGGCCTGTCCAGGTTCAGTCTGACAATGCAACAGCAGTGGCCTACCTCAATCATCAGGGAGGCACACGAAGTCTGGCAGCCATGAAGGAAGTGGCAGAAATTCTGCTGTGGGCAGAATGCCTTCTTCTGGCAATCTCTGCAATATTTATCCCAGGTGTTCTCAACTGGGAAGCGGTCTTCCTAAGTCACCAGGACATACACGCTGGACAATGGGCTCTTCATCCGAATGTCTTTCAACTCCTGGTGGACAAGTGGGGAGTACCAGACGTAGACCTCTTGGCTTCACGTCACAATCACAAAGTCCCCAGAACAAGGGACCCCTCAGCTGCCTTCGTGGACGCTCTGGCGGTGAGATGGTATTTCAGATTGTAGGAAACAGGTATGCCAATCTCCCTCCTCCCAAGGGTCATCAGAAAGATCAAGCAGGAAGGCGGAAGGATAATACTAATAGCCCCTGTCTGGCCCAGGAGGCATTGGTTCTCCGACCTGACATGTCTATCCATAGACAGTCCACTTCCACTGCCTCTACGGCCAGATTTGATAGTGCAGGGTCCCTGCCTATATAAGGATTTACCTCTGCTGGCTTTGACGGCATGGCTATTGAGTCTGCCTTCCTCAAGGCCAAGGGTTTTTCGGCCTCTGTGATTCAGACGATGCTGAGGGCAAGGAAGCCTGCTTCCGCCTGCATCTATCACAGAATTTGGCATTCATTTTTTCTTTGGTGTTCTCACAGAAAATGTGACCCAAAGATTTTCTAGGTCACAGGAATACTTGCTTATCTTCCGGCGGGATTAGATTTAGGTCTTCGTCTGGCTACCTTGAGAGTTCAGGTTTCAGCATTGTCAGTTTTGTTCCAATACAGAATTGCCCCGGATGTTAGAACATTGTTGCAGGGGGTTCTCCGGCTGCAACCTCCATTTGTCCCTCCTGTGGCACCGTGGGATTTGACTTTTTGGTTCTCAGGGCATTGCAGACGGCTCATTTTGAACCTTTGGATACGGTGGAAGTAAGATGGTTGACAGCGAAGACACTTTTTGTCCTCTATTGGCTTGTAGAGTTTCTGACTTGGCAGCTCTGTCATGTCGCTGTCCATATTTGATTTTCCATCAAAATAGAGCTGTCCTCCGTACTAAGGCGGGTTACCTTCCAAAGGTTTCCTGTTTCCATATAAATGAGGAGACCTGTCTACAGGTGTCTCTTCCCTGGGTATGGTTCGAGCCCTTCGTATTTACGTGGATCGTACCAGCTCCATCAGGAAATCAGATTCGCTCTTTGTGTTATATGGGTTTCACAAACGAGACTGGCCAGCAAACAAGCAGACTTTGGCTCGCTGGCTGCGTACGACTATTTCTCAGGTCTATACACAGGCTGGTCTCCCTGTCCCAAACAAGGTGGCAGCACATTCTACTCGATCTGTGAAACCATTGTGGGCGGTTAGACATGGCGCCTCAGCTGAACAGCTGTGCAAGGCAGCCACTTGGTCTTCCGTCACTCCTTTTATCAATTTCTATGAATTTGATACTTTCGCCTCCCAGGATGCTTCCTTTGGGCGGCGGATTCTCCTCTCTGCACAGGAGCGTCCCCAAGGTAGATCCTGTGGACCCTATGGACCCACAGAAGAAAATTAGAGTTCTGGTATAACATACCGCAGTTAACGCTTTCTTTTTTTTTTTCTTCAAGGTCCATAGTGTCCACAGGGCACCCTCCCTGAATCACCTGGCCTCAGTTGGGATCTGTTCTTTTGCTTTTTACGTATCACTGATTCCCTCTTCGTATGTAGTGTTTTTTGTGTGCGATGTACTTCCTTCTCCACTTGCCGTTAGGCTTGTTTACAAACTGAATGCCTGTGGCTGGGGGCGGGGTATATAGGGAGGAGGACCGATGCATGCTGGGAGCTTTAAAGCTGGAAGCTGTTTGGTGCAATGGATCGTTTCCACTACATACCCCAAGGTAGATCCTGTGGACCCTATGGACCTCGAAGAAAAAGTGTTAACTGAGGCATGTTATACCATAATTTTGTTTTGCTTGCGGGGTAAATATTGGGTGATTTTTGCATTTAACCCACAAAAGCCAGGCAGCTTCAATTTACACAGCAGTTCATATTTCAGTTTGGACATGCCCCTCCCAAATCTAAATCTCTCTGCACATTTTGAATCTGCCCCGCCTGCACTGCAACATGGTATTACCAAGATTCATAGTTACTTGCTCTTTCTTACTCTATTCCCAAATCTGGATCAGCCCCATAACCCTCAAATAAGTAGTATGGTGGCAGAAGTCAAAGGTTAGGTGCCGAAGGTAATAGTAAGGGAACGAAAAGCACATTGGGGAGGAGGGCCCTGCTTGTGAGAGCTTTCATTCTAAAGGGTAGTGGTAGACAGACAGGGGTGACACTGATGGGATAGATAGTGTGAATGGGACAGAGGGCCTGATTCAGACCCACACGCGAGCGCTGAGCACTCGCAAGTGGGTCAATGTTGGCCCAGTGCGCATGCGCACGATGGAGCCGGCTCAGTCGAGCGCATGCGCGAGACACGGATAGCGACGGGCAAACCGTCGCTCTGAGACTCGTACCAAAGGGGGCGTGCTGTGGATGTTGAGTGACAGCACGCCCCCTTTGGTGGGCGTGCCGGGGGCGTGGCTGCCCAGATGGAGGCGTTCCCATGGGAACGCCTACTGTCTGGGGCCGGCCCCACTGACATCAGTGTTTGAGCCGAAAGCACTCTAGGGCTTGCGGCAACGAGACCCTACCACAAGGGTCTTGTCGCAAGCCCGATGGTCGCGAAGGTTTTGACCATCGCGACCATCTTCCTGGCCGCTCGCTATAGCTGTGGGTGGTCACCCACAGCTATACGAGCGGCCAGGAGGCCGCTCTAAAAATCAAGAAGGACGGCCCTGATTCAGAGCAAGCGCTCTGTCCGAGCGTCCGGCTCTGAATCAGGGCCAGAGAGTTAGGATGAGAGCTGGAAGGGTTTTGAGAGCCCATTTGAAGTTTTGCAAAGAGGTGGAGAGTTTAACAAGGAGAGGGAGAGAGTTCCAGAGGTAGGGAGCAGCACGTGCAAAATCTTGGAGGTGGTTGTGGGAAGAAGTATTAAGTCGGCAGGACAGATGGCATGCATTAGCGGAGCGAAGAGAGAGGACCGGAGTGTAAAGGGAGATGCAGTCAGAGATATAAATAGGAGAGGTTTTGGTGAGGGCTTTGTAGGTGAGTGTGAGAAGCTTGAATTGGATTATAAAGGGGAATTGGAGCCAGTGGAGGGCTTGTAGGAGAGGGAAGGCAGATATGGAACGTTTGGAAGATGAGACAGCAGCATTGAAGACAGATTGGAGTGGAGAGAGGTGGGAGTCAGGGAGGCCAGATAGGAAGAGGTTACAGTAGTCCTATCTGGAGATGACCAGTGAGTGTATGAGGGTCTTAGTTCCCGGATCAGACCCTTTCTCACCCAGGATGCTACTGTTTATGAGATGGAAACGGCAGAACTGTGAAAGTTGCTGAATGTGAGGAAGTAGTCAAGGATAGCTCCAAGACAACGCACTTGGGGGCTAGACAAGATGGTTGTGCCATCAATAGATAATGAAATTGTGAGTAGTGAGGTTATGCGGGAGGGTGGGAAGATGATCATTTCCGTCTTAGATGTATTAAGTTTAAGAAAGCGATGGGGCATCCAGGAAAGGATAGCAGAGAGACAGTTAGAAATACGAGTGAGGATAGAACAGGAGAGGTCAGGGGAGGAAAGGTAGATCTGAGTATCATCAGCATAGAGATGATATTGGAGGTCAAAAGAGCTGATGAGCTGACCTAAAGAGGACGTATAGAGGATGAATAGGAGAGGTCCAAGAACAGAACCTTGGGGGACAGCAACCAGTCAGATTCTAACTATTATCTTCTAGAAGGTGCTAGATGAATGGTAAGTACACTCTCTGATTGGTTGCTATGGGCAACATCTCCACTTCTAAAAACCCGCACTTTAGTATATATACTGCCCCCCCCCCCCACACACACACTGTTAATGGAAGTGCGGGGGATGTAGAGTCATGAGAGGAGACAGAGAAGGATGGGTCAGAGAAGTAGGAGGACGGCCAGGAGAGGGCAGTGTCATGTAGACCAAGAGAGTGAAGGATTTGCAGGAGGAGCGGGTGGTCTACAGAGTCAAAAGCAAGAGAAGGTCGAGAAGAATGAGCAGAGAGTAATATCCCTGGGACTTTGTAGCAAAACTTTCCAGAGCTTAGACACGATAGGCAATGGTCTAATTGAAGCCTATGGGCTTCTTTCAGCTTAATTCACTGAGAGGGAGCCAATCAGATCGGCTGATACACATCACTGTACACAGGACACACTGATAACACACACCTGATGCACACTGATCACTATACACAGGTCACACTGATATCACACACCTTATACACACTGATTACTATACAAAGGTCACACTGATATCACACACCTTATGCACACTGATTACTATACACGTCACTGTAGACAGGACACAGATATCACACATCTGATACACACTGATCACTATACACAGATCACACTGATTACCCACTGATCACTATACACAGGTCACATTGATATGACACACCTTATACACACTGATCACTATACACAGGACACACTGATATCACACACCTGATACACACTGATCACTATACACAGGACACACTGATCACTATACACATCACTGTACACAGGACACAGTAATATCACACATCTGCTACACACTGATCACTATACACAGGTCACACTGATATCACACATCTGATACACACTGATCACTATACACAGGACACACTGATATTACACACCTGATACACACTGATTCCTATACAAAGGTAACACTGATATCATACATCTGATACACACTGATCACTATACACAGGTCACACTAATATCACACGCCTGATACACACTGATCATCACTATACACATCACTGTACACAAGTCACACTGATATCACACATCTGATACACACTGATCACTATACACATCACTATACACAGGACACACTGATATCACACACCTGATACACACTGATCATCACTATACACAGGACACGCTGATATCACACACCTGATGCACACTGATCACTATACACAGGTCACACAGATATCACACATCTTATACACACTGATCACTACACATCACTGTACACAGGTCACACTGATATCACACACCTGATACACACTGATCACTATACACATCACTATATACAGGTTACACTGATATCACACACCTTATACACACTGATCACTATACACAGGTCACACTGATATCACACACCTGATGCACACTGATCACTACACATCACTGTATACAGGTTACACTGATATCACATCACTGTACACAGGACACAGTGATATCATGCATCTATTACACACTGATCACTATACACAGGTCACACTGATAACACACACCTGATACACACTTATCACTATACACAGGACACACTGATATCACACACCTGATGCACACTGATCACTATACACAGGTTACACCGATATCACACACCTGATACACACTGATCACTATACACAGGACACACTGATATCACACACCTTATACACACTGATCACTATACACAGGACACACTGATATCACACACCTGATGCACACTGATCACTATACACAGGTCACACTGATATCACACACCTGATGCACACTGATCACTACACATCACTGTATACAGGTTACACTGATATCACATCACTGTACACAGGACACAGTGATATCATGCATCTATTACACACTGATCACTATACACAGGTCACACTGATAACACACACCTGATACACACTTATCACTATACACAGGACACACTGATATCACACACCTGATGCACACTGATCACTATACACAGGTTACACCGATATCACACACCTGATACACACTGATCACTATACACAGGACACACTGATATCACACACCTTATACACACTGATCACTATACACAGGACACACTGATATCACACACCTGATGCACACTGATCACTATACACAGGTCACACAGATATCACACATCTTATACACACTGATCACTACACATCACTGTACACAGGTCACACTGATATCACACACCTGATACACACTGATCACTATACACAGGACACACTGATATCACACACCTGATACACACTGATCACTATACCCAGGTCACACTGATCTCACACATCTGATACACACTGATCACTATACACAGGTCACACTCAGTAGCGGCTCCAGGCACGGGCAAGCAGGTCCGTCGCCCGGAGCGCCACTGTTTCCGGAGGACGCAGGAAACGCCCACCTCCCTCCCAGCGCTGTAGGATATATTTAAGCTCACGGGGAGGGAGCGGAGGAGGGAAGGGGCGGCAACACAGAACGGCGCTGAGCGCAGCCTAGCGCCGGCCCTGGTCACACTGATATCACACACCTGATACACACTGATCACTATACACAGGACACACTGATATCACACACCTGATACACACTGATCACTATACACAGGTCACACTGATATCACACACTTGATACACACTGATCACCATACACAGGTCACACTGATATCACACATCTGATACACACTGATCACTATACACAGGTCACACTGATATCACACACCTGATGCACACTGATCACTACACATCACTGTACACAGGTTACACTGATATCACACACCTGATACACACTGATCACTATACACATCACTATATACAGGTTACACTGATATCACACACCTTATACACACTGATCACTATACACAGGTCACACTGATATCACACACCTGATGCACACTGATCACTACACATCACTGTATACAGGTTACACTGATATCACATCACTGTACACAGTGATATCATGCATCTATTACACACTGATCACTATACACAGGTCACACTGATATCACACACCTGATACACATTGATCACTATACCCAGGTCACACTGATATCACACACCTGATGCACACTGATCACTATACACAGGTTACACCGATTACCAGCAGCGGCTAATGCCCTTTTACCTGACGGGGCCTGCTGCTGCTGCTGGTCTGGTCATGGTCGGCCAGGACCCGGTGCTTTCTCAATGAATCTGGTAGACGTCAGGACCGGTGCATGAGCAGTGGTGGCTCTGCGCATAACATGGCTTCTGGGGACTGCATTTGTTGCAGCCCCTGAAGCCCTGTAGGGCTGCCTGAAAGGCAGAGCTATTTGCAGCCCGAACTGGCAGTCCCTAGGGAAGGAGACACCTGTCCTTTTGCGTGACTGGCAGGTGGCGCTTTACAAAGGGAAGCCACCTCCAGTCACAGTGAAGTCAGTACAGTCATGGACAGCAACTGGCTCACTGAAGTAACAGAGTTTACTGTGGGGGCTGCAGCCAATGGGTAAAATCCGCCTCTGCTGATTACTATACACAGGTCACACTAATATCACACACCTGATACTCTTACAGGAATCACTATTCTTCTATATCCCCATGCACTAAGGGGAGTGATGGAACTTCCAGCTGCATCCCCCACAGGCAGACAGTGCTCACAGGAACTTCCCTACGTGTACCATGCAAAGAATACATGACCCTCCCCCCTCACTGATTGGCTGAGCATCTCACATTGAGTGACAGACCTGCCAGGGAACACCAGATACTTCTCTTAGCCCTGTGACATCACTGCCGCCCCCCACCTCTGATTGGACAGACTGCAAACCCAGGAAAAGTGCAGCCTGCATCAGTAACTAGAGAGGTGCGGATGTGGAACAGGGTTTGTAATAAAAAATCTACATTAAAAAGATAGACAATGTCTAGATAGATCCCATATGGTAGACAGGGACAAAAGGTCGACATGGATGAAGATAGACAGGTACAAAAGGTTGAACCCTATTTTTAACCCTAAAGACCCCCATACATGGCATGATATACGTGCCAATACGACAGATCGGCATGATATCGTACCTGATATCGTGCTACACGCTCCCGTGGGGTCGGACGAAGCATCCCCAGGTCTTCCTGCAAAACCATCTGACCTGGGATGCGATGTACGATCTCATTCAGATGAAGGAGGGGGAAGCCGGCATATCATGCGGTCTGCGGGGACTGCACGATTGCCGACGGTGACAGCACGATCCGTCTGACGACGGATCGGCAGTCGCCCTACACGCTGCATTGCAACGTGTATTGCCACCTTTACCCTCCCCTTGGTGCCTAACCCTCCCTCCTGGTGCCTATCTCTAACCATCGGGGTGAGTGCCTAACCGTCCCTCCTAGAGTCTAACCTTAACCCTCCGATATGTCCCTTACCGTCCCTCCTAGAGCCTAACCTTAACTCTCCGATATGTCCCTTACCGTCCCTCCTAGAGCCTAACCTTAACCCTCCGATATGTCCCTAACCGTCCCTCCTAGAGCCTAACCTTAACCCTCCGATATGTCCCTAACCGTCCCTCCTAGAGCCTAACCTTAACCCTCCGATATGTCCCTTACCGTCCCTCCTAGAGCCTAACTCTAACCCTCCGATAGGTGCCTAACCCTTAAATAAAATTTGTTGACCATTTTTGTGTCAACCATTTCCATGCCGACCTTTTGTCCCTGTCTACCGTTTGGTATCTATCTAGATATTGTCAACTTTTTTAGTGTAGATCTATTGATTGGAACCCACAGAACACGCCCCTCTTTCGAGATATGGACTCTGCAGGCTCTTTTTCTTAATTTAAAAAAATAAAAGTTTAATACATCAAGCGGTATAGGCAGGCCCCTTGAGCTGCCGAGCACTAGGCGGCCGCCTGTATCGCCTAGCGGGTAATTCCTCCCTTCTAAACGCCGCTATGCTTGCGATCAGTGGCGGGATGCATCGCATGCAAAATTATGTTGAGGTGATTTTTATTTTTTTTCATATGCAGGAACGGGACGTTCTTTGTACACACTACAAATGATGCCTTTCTGACGGGACCGGCATAGTATGTGCAGCATCCGCTATACCGGGAGCCTGTCCAACGGGTGTTAGACCGACCATTGGACCCTGGTGCTGCGCACATACTACAAAATTATCTGCCTTATCTGACATATATAGCTATATCAGGCCGAGAATCCCATCGTGTGTACCCAGCTTTAGTCATTATTTATACAACACAAAATAAGCCAACATGAGGAAGTACATCTGAAAAAGTAAGTACAGCTCAAATGGGCAGAATTTATTAGCTACGAGTCCCATACTGTGAAGTTCCACTTAAACGATCTGCATAAATCGTGTGAACCTTAAATAGCTTGATCAATTCAGTTACAAACTTTGTTGTCGGCATTGCACTTTAATTTCACAGTGTGTGAACTAAGGGCCTGATTCAGACCCACTCGCAAGCGGGTCGATGGTGGCCCAGTGCGGAATGCGCATGCGCGAGCCCCTTCACTCGCTCCAGAACGCGCAACAAAACGGGGCGGCTGTCGATTTTGATTGACAGCTCGCCCCATTTTGTAGGCGGGTAGGGGTCCAGAAGGAACGCCTGCCGTTTGTGGGCGGCCCTACTGACATCACTAGTGATGACAAGGGTCTCCTCGCAATGCCGATGGTCGCGATAAGTGCGACCATCGCCAGGCCGCACGGACAATCTGTGGGTGGTCACCCACAGCTGTGCGAGCGGCCTGTAGGCCGAAATTTAAAAAAAAATAGGGACACCCTGATTCAGAGCGAGCGCACGCAAATAGCATGCACCTCTGAATCAGTCCCCAAGTGAAGTATATGCAATGTAGGTTCATAATCCTGAACCCTCCCATAAAGTATCATATAAGGACAGTGTAGGGGGCTGTTAGTGGCCATAAGGAATCTGTTAGTGGCTATACGCACAGTGTAGGAGGCTGTTAGTGGCCATAAGGACAGTGTAGGGGATGGTTAGTGGCCATAAGAACAGTGTAGGCGGCTGTTTGTGGCCATAAGGACAGTGTAGGGGGTGGTTAGTGGCCATAAGAACAGTGTAGGAGGCTGTTAGTGGCCCTCATTCAGAGCCGCTCGTAAGCGGCAGTACGCTCGTTCCGAGCGATATTTGCACATCCGCGCATGCGTACGGTTTTTAGTACGCATGCGCGAACCAGTCAGTGCGGCCGAAAATCGTTTGTTCGCTATATAGCGAGTGCCTGCTAATTTGAGTGACAGAATGAGGCGTATGTGGGTGGTAACAGGGGAAGGTGCTTGAAAAGGGGGAGTGGAGATCAGAACGCAGGCGTGCTTAAAGGTCAAAGCGGGCGTTTTATGGGTGTGCATAATTAATACAGCAGCGTCATTCACCACGTCACTGGGTTATTTTATAGTCAGAACTGCTCGCAATATTGTGGTTGAAAAAACCAACCACAAGAATAGCGAGCAGTTCATACGCTGTTCGATGTACTCGATTAATCTAATAAATAGCGGACATGACGTATGATGCGAGCGGCCAGGGGGCGTTTTTATCAAATAAACGAGCGTATGTTTTGCTCGCTCGTTCAGACATGGAGGCGGCAACAGACCGCAAAGAGCGAACGGTTCATTTGAATAGCCACCCCCTTTTTATGAACGAGCGAGCGTTAATTGCGAGCGGCTCTGAATGAGGGCCAGTGGCCATAAGGACAGTGTAGGGGGTGGTTAGTGGCCATAAGAACAGTGTAGGTGGCTGTTTGTGACCATAAGGACAGTGTAGGAGGCTGTTAGTGGCCATAAGCACAGTGTAGTAGGCTGTTAGTGGCCATAAGCACAGTGTAGGAGGCTGTTAGTGGCCATAATCACAGTGTAGGAGGCTGTTAGTGGCCATAAGTACAGTGTAGGAGGGTGTTAGTTGCCATAGGGACAGTGTAGGAGGCTGTTAGTGGCCATATGGACAGTGTAGGAGGCTGTTAGTGGCCATAAGGAAAGTGTAGGAGGGTGTTAGTGGCCATAGGACAGTTTAGGAGGCTGTTAGTGGCCATAGGGACAGTGTAGGAGGCTGTTAGTGGCCATAAGAACAGTGTAGGAGGCTGTTAGTGGCCATAGGGACAGTGTAGGAGGCTGTTAGTGGCCATAAGGACAGCGTAGGAGGCTGTTAGTGGCCATAAGGACAGTGTAGGGGGTGGTTAGTCGTCATAATCATAGTATATCAGGCCGGATGGAATATCGGCATCCAGCAGGTGCATTTCAGCAAATAAAAGTGTAGAGTGTTGTGAGGTGCATTTAATTGTATTGTGATTTAGAAGTGCCTATATACAGGTAGTCAAATATTGGGGAAGATTTGTAACTCTCATCTGTATGTTCAAATACCCATTTCCCATGAGTACAATAATCAACATACACGTCCCCCATCAATACACCCATCTATGCTTGTCGGAGAAAATGACCTGTATTTACTCGCTCTATTTTACAATTTAAACACCTCTAAATACATTATTGCCCATTGGGAGGGTAAGCGCTGTCTCCTGACATTTTTACTGTACAATAAGAGTTTTTTCATAGATATCACCGACACTGGAGGTGAGAACTAAAAGCCGCAATTTCTCCCTCTGAAACCCACATTCATTTTACATGCTTGTTCTTGCTGAGGCATTAATCTACCTTTTCTAGATCTACACAAATCAGGATTCCGCGTGTAGTTATTCATAATAAAGTCTGGGGGCTCATCGGTGGCTTTTTACTTCTGGTTTAAACCCATTGATCGTCGATGGTCAATCCTAGCCTAGGTTCACTCATTCCCAGCAGATGCTACCCTCATCATCATCATCATCATCATCATCGCTTATTTACGGAGGGGCTGCACAATCGTACCCAGTGTCACTAGGGATTGAACTGCAGAATGTTGGCTCAGCTCGCGGAACGTGCAACCAGCTGTTTGTATGTGCCCACTACACTTAGGGCAGCACAGATGGTGTAATGCTTAGCATTGCTACCTCGCAGTACTGAGGTCATGGGTTAATTTCCCATTACAGCCCTAACTGTGTGGAGTTTATATATTTTCCCTGTGCTTGCGTGAGTTTCCTCCGGGTGCTCCAGTTTTCTCACACACACCAAAAATATACTGGTAGGTTAATTGTCTCCCAACAAAATTAACCCTAGTGTGTATGTGTGTGAGCATGTGATAGGGAACACAGGGGTCTATTTACTAAACAGTGTTAGGAGAAGTGAAAAGTGATAAGGTGCCAGCCAATCAGATCCTAACTGCCATCTCATAGGCTATGTTTGAAAAAATGACAGTTGGGAGCTGATTGGCTGGAACCTTATCACTTTTCACTTCTCCTTAGTAAATAGACCCACAGATTGTAACCTCACTGGGGCAGGGATTGATGTGAATGGCCAAATATTCTCTCTGCATAGCGCTGCGGAATATGTGTGTGCTGTACAAATAACCGGTAATAAATAAATAAATAGAGGGTAAAATCTCCTTTTCTACCATTCTGCTCTTGTCTGTCTTCTTCTGAAGTAAAAGTGAGAAAGGTGAGGGGTTTATATAGGCCATTAGGAGGCTCTAGGGGCCCTGGCTCTGAGTGATGTTATCAGCCCTGCAGCTAGATGAATGATGTCAGTGGGTCAGGCAGCAGTGAGTGGTGAGGAGGAGATAGTAATCCCTTCCCCTCAGCTAGTGTCACTGTGAAATATTGGGAATACACATCTTTTGTCCTACAGCAATGTCCTGCTCCACTTTATTGACCCCTGAGCTTGGGAAAATATGTCTCCCAGTTTGCTGTCATTTATAAGAGGTCGCCAGTTCAAACGCACGTGACCTCTGCGAGATAGTAAGGTCCTCCCGAGCTTCAGAAAGTCATAAAGGGATGACCTTGCCAAAATGGTTGCCTCACCTCTGTATTAGGTTCATGGTTTCTGTATTTTCTGCAAATGTAAAGCGTTTTGGGTCCTAATCGGGAAATAAAATTATTATTACAGCACTATTCTGAGAATATTTCAGTCACTGACATCAGTCCCTGCCCCAGTGAAGCTTATAATCTGTATTCCCTCCCACATGTACATACACACAGGGCCTGATTCAGAGCCGCTCGCGCTCGATGTTATCCCACTGCGCATGCGCCGCGTCCGGCGTGCGCATGCGCGAGCCCTGTCCAGCGACTGCAGCTCAGTCGCTACGGGGCTCGCTACAAGATGGGGCGGCTGTCCGTGGTGAGTGACAGCTCACCCCATGTTGTAGGCGGGGTGGGGGGGTGGCTGCACAAACGCAGGCCGTTGATTTCACTTGGCCTTGCGGTAGCAGAGACCCTACCACAGGATCTGGTCGCAAGCCCGATGGTCGCGACGGCTTCCTGCCCGCTCGCACATGCTGTGGGAGGTCTCCCACAGCTTTGCGAGCGGACAAAGGAAAAAACAAAAATAACAAGCTCGCAGACCCAGCGGTGCTGCGTTTATATACATCACAGCCAGGTTTAGCTGAGCCTTCAACAATTCAATAGACCAATGTGCAGACTGTAATATGTGAAGGCCGTGATTCTATTACAAAATTGTGGCTAGTCTTGCTGTCCTGCACATGCTGCTGTCTGTGTGGAGTTGCTCTGTGTCCTGCATGGGTTCCCCCCTTCTGGTGTTGCACTGTCCTCCCTCCACCCACAGTTACCGGTCGGCTGCTTGGCCTGGGTGTGCATGCACATGACATCTAGGAGAGTGGGGCTGGCCAGTTCAGGGGTAGGTCACCGCAGCCCTATCTAAACTGCAGGAGGTGGTGAGTTACTGATGTCCCACTCAGGGAACAGAAACAAACACTTCATTTTCCCATTGCCTCCAGACCTGCTTTCAGCAGCTACAAGGGACAGTGGTGTTCCAGCCCTGGCTCCCTCACAGATCATATTCCTTCAGGTGAACATGACAGAGGTTGAACGGAGTTCAACTGCTATGGATAAGGCATGTACATCATCTGTACAAATTGCTATAATATCACTTGTTCGGCTATAAATTCATGTCAGGTGCCAAATCAGACGAGGTATAAAAGGCTGCAATTTACAATGGGAGTGATGGTGATGAAAACTGCTTTGAAATCCTGTGGGACATGCTTATTTTATTTTGAAAAAAATAAAAATAATTATCATTAATGGGACTGTTATACAAATGCGGAAACACTAGTTTCCTCACAATGGTGTATCTATAATGGGTGCACACTGGCCCCTGGGTCCAGGCTCACGCCGCACTGCCTGCACCCATATATAGTTATACTTACCTCTCCGCAATCTCCAGAGCGCTGCTCTGCAGCGCTGAGCCGGAGCTGCGGAGCTCCAAAAATAACAGGGAAAAATGGCGGCGGCCATTTTCCCAGTGACTTCCTTATGCCCAGTAGACATGACCCAGGGAATAAAGTGCAGGCGCCATTTTTCCGGAGACCCGCACATGCACGGTAGATACTTGTACCAAGCCAGAAATTACTGCACTGCCAGAGAGGAGGGGGCCTGCAGAGAATCTGCACAGGGGCCCTCTCCACTCTTAAAATTCCCTTGTTTCCTCATGTTTTTATTAACGGTCCCATCCGTTATTAGAGGCCTAATGGGGCTGCCTAATATTTAGCAAACTCTGAAAATTTTCCTCGGGAACCTTCAGGTGGCGTTGTTTCCCAGAGAACTGGTCCTTTCTATGGGAAGCAGCGACGGTTTGCAAAGAGCGAACCGATTGGATCCCTCGGGCCATGCGGGCCTGCTCCTGTCACTCATGTGCACACACAACCCCCGGATAATGACTAGGCCACTCAGTCTGGCAATACACAGGCTTATTCGGCCTGATCAGGGAGAGACTGGCTCTTGGCTGGGTTTCATCATATGTACAGATTTTTGGCCAAACCTGTCTGCTTATCGCTTGGAAACTTGGAAATAGCGAGATCTGTATAGTCAGATGGTGTCATGGTACAATCACATCTACCATCCCTCATGATCAATGTCAGATTGATATACGCTGCAGATTACAACCAATTAGGTTTAATACTATCCAACTTGCCTTAACAAAATGCACCACACGTGGGCCCCTGTATGTTTACATGTTTATAAAAACGAGAATCAAATGTATTACATTTTTTATTTTATTCCTTCATTTGTATTTATAGGTGCTATGCCGGGATAAAATGTAATGTCCAACTGTCTTTAAACAGTTGGGAGTGATTCAATCCTACACTCCTCTATGAGGTACGAGGCACAACCCACAATGTCGGTGGCCTTAAAACACATTGGGAATGATTTGAGTTTTATCTGCGGAGATAATTAATTGGCATCCAACAGAGCAATTCAATTGCTTTACCGCCCATTAATTGTCGCGCTTGTAGTGAAAAGTGCAGTTAGGATGCCGAAACGCCGGACTGTTCGCACATTTCTGCTCGCCACCTAACAATTGAATCGCCCCCAGTGAATGTTACATCCATTTAACACTACTGAACTACACGTAACATGGACAAAATCGCTCCAGATTTTTTGGGTAGCCCCCGCACCCCCGGAACTGTTAGCAGATCTCCCGCATCCTGCCCACTTCCTAGGGCTAAACGGCGCGATTTGTTTCATTTAGCCTAGCCCCCTCCTCGCAGACCCGCGAATCGCGGACCTTTCCAAGGAAATAGGTGGGGCCTAATTATGCCCCGCCCCCCGAACCAGCCTGCGGTAGCAGTTCTCTCGCCTGCTCCCGCAAAGGAGGACTACAAAGTCGGTAAGTATGCATACACGTCATATCAATGGCTAACTTAAATAATACATTGAACGGCCAGTGCAAAAACAATACGGAACATGAGCCCAACGCGCAAGATATGGAAACAGGGTAAAGAGTTACTGTAACCAATAGCAACTACTGCTGTTTTCTAAACCACTGGTGTTATGACAGAATATGGTTACTGTGAATTTAAATATCTGTTTTCTTTTCTGGTTTTTTTTGTTGTTTTTTTGAGCACAAATGTTTGTAAACCTTTCTAAACCTGGAGCTGAGAGTCCACTAGCAATGTGACTCCCCAGAACCAGAAAATAGTACATCTGTGCCGCCGCCCATGTATGCAATGTTGGTTGACGACAGGGCAACCATGGCATCACCCAGAGCCCCTCCACACCGCAGGCCCCCACATATAGCTGCATTACTAACATTTGGGGACTGTGGCATAATGTGAACTGGGGTTTCTGTCTGGAATAATGGGAACTGGAGGCACTACATTGTCTTTAACACATTTGTGGTGCTAACTGTGGGCCTGATTCAGACCCAGGCGCTATTTGCGGCCGCTCGCTCTCAAAAAGGGGCCATCTATGCAACACATGCGCTCGTTCTTTGCGGTGTAAGGACTCCTCTATGTCTTAGCGGGCTTATTGCGCTCGCAAGTGTTTAAAGACGCCCCCTTGCCACTCTCAACAAACGTCATCTCCGGGAAATGTAGGATTAATCTGGACCATCGGAGCTGCTCGCAGCACTTAAGGTAGACCTAGGCGTCCGCAAGCAGAGCGAGCAGTTCATGGAAAAATCATCCAAGTCACATGTTCAATGACGCTACTTTGCTAATTATGCACACCCATTAAACTCCGTTCTGACGGTCTGGCACGCCCGCGTTCGCACATCCACTCCCCCGTTCACAAGCTCCTTCCCCTGTTACCACCCACTCAAAGTAGCGGCCAGGCTGTGTACTACAAGCGGACGATTTCACATTGCAGACGCTTGTTTGCGCACTGCGACTTATACGCATGCGCAGTTGTGCGACCATCGCTCAGAACGAGCGCAGCTTTCGACCGGGTCTGAATCAGGCCCTGTATTCACACATTGCCAGCATATCTTATTGACCATTTTATTCAGTGTGCGCGCTATATAAATAAACTGCTGGGCAGTCAGAGGTTGCTCATCTCTGCTCGGAATGCTACATGATAATAGTATAGTCACACACCTGCCTGGAGCCCTCTGTCCCTGTGACTGCTGACCTTGCATTGACCATTTTCTCCAATAGGTGTCTTGTTGTTGATTAACTGCAGTGAACTTTTCCTGACATCTTCCCCCTCTGTCCTCAGACTCGCTGTGCTGTGATCCGCTATCAGCCGCCTCTTCTGTAATCTAAGAATATGTTTATATTGTTACACTTGACTGGAAGGCAAACTGCAAACCAAATACTTTTATAAAGGGGGCGATTCAAATGTTTTGCTAGTGGCATTTTTTTTTAAGACGCCCGACAGAGCAATTCAATTGTTGTCAGGGCGTGATAGCCGCCGGCACCGGCATTTCTGCATGCACGCCCTAACCGGAATTTTAGACGGGTTTAGCCGTTTTACACGCCTAAGCTTGGTCTCATAGAGGGCGATAATTAATGAGCGCCCAGATTAATTGAATAGCAAAACTGGGCGCACATTAATTATCACGGCTTAAAAAACTATTGAATCGTCCTCAAAGTGTCTCTGGATTTCTATTTTAGTGCTGCATTCGTTTCTACTGGTATATTCTATCCTGGCTTGCGGACTCCTATTGGATTAATAGGAAGTCCTTACCGAACGAAAAATGTCTATTTAATCAATCATGCGTAGTAGCGAACTGTGCTTAATATCTAGGTGTTTTTAGATTTGTCTGATTTATAATGTCCCTATATCTCAGTACTAACTGCCTCCAACACACCATTCGCCTTATACTGTATATTTCTTTCACTTATCACTGGCTATCTCTGTTCTATGAGATATATATATATATATATATATATATATATATATATATATATACACATTTTATTGTAGAAGAGCATTTAAAAAAATGAATAAATCCTTGTACACTTTTGTAAGCAAGAGTGAGAACACCTATGTTAGCATATTATTATATTACACAAGTCATGTTTATACCTTGATTATGTACCACACTTGCATACTTCTCCCTCATCGGGAGAGACCCGGAGGGAGAAATCCTCTCTCCAAAGGGCTGAGAGCATGGCATCGTGCCCCCCCCCCCCTGTTTTACATCTTTTTACAGCAGGGACAGGGCTAAATCTCATAGTGTCCCTGCCCCCTACTGCTCAGATTGTGATTCGCTGTATTATACAGTGGGTGATTAGTCTAAGATGGCGCAATTCACAGCGAAACACATCTTTCAAACTAACAACCGCCCGCTTCGGGCCTTCCGGGAGAGTTGTCCAGTATGTAATGTACTGTAGATTATAATGTTAGTCACAATAGCTATCCCAGTCCTCAGTAGTCTATCTCCAGCATATAAGCGCTCCCTCCGTAAGGTACTTATAGAAATATAATAAGATTTCTAGGTCTATTTACGAATGTGTGGTGATCAGCAAAAAATGTCTACCGCAATATCAGTTATCACTGCAATTTACTAAGAAATGTCACAGACGACATTTGTGCACGACCGTCCTGCTGGGCAGCGGTAGGAAGAGTTGTACTTACATCGCCAGTCAATCCTGCGTGCGTGAACCATATTTGCTGGTTTATTTGCAACAGAATTGGACTTCCAGTTTGACAGAAAACGCAGTGGTCTATGCACTAAGCCTTGGGGATAAATTTACTAAAGTTAGAGTTTTTAGAAGTGAGTTTTAAAAGTGATGTTGCCCATAGCAACCAATCGGATTCTATTTAACATTTAACTAGCACCTGCTAGAAGATAATAGCTAGAATCTGATTGGTTTATTGGCAACATCACTTTTAAAACACACTTCTAAAAACTCCCACTTTAGTAAACTTACCACTTTCAGAGAGATGACGTGGATGAGATAAAGTACCAACCAATCAGCTCCTAATTGTCACTTTACAGGCTGTGTTTGAAAAATGTCAGGAGCTGATTGGTACTTTATCTCTCTCCAAGGCTTAGTACACAGACCCCATAATGTTTTAATTGTATAAAAGAATAGAAATATAAAACATTTATCCTGCTGCAATTTGTTTTAGAAAAAAATGGGGAAGGTTTTGCTTTCATGGACTGGGAAGAGCCTCGACCCCAGCAATAACACCCATTATCTCACAGTAATAAATACACCTTTATTCTTCTTAGAATCGCTGTCTGTAATGGAAAATATCCCGTACATACATTTTAATGACATAGACGTGTGGATGTTTTTTTACTCGCTTGACATCCTGATGTTTCACGGCTGAGTGATAAAGCGTGCAGGATCTAGGTGACGATAGAAATCGCACATTGTTTATTGTAAAGAGGGGTCTCTTTCTTCACGCCCTTATTGCTTCCCCCATAGTCGAGTCTATTCCCCCGTCAAGTAGTGACCTGCCAGATAAAGAGCCTGTGTCTCGTCTTTGGCTGCTGCTCTCCATCTTCTGCCTCTTATATCGGCGCAGTTCCAAAGCGCACATAAGATTGAGGGGTCTATTTACTAAGCAGTGTCAGGAGACAGAGTGAAAATTGATAAGGTGCCAGCCAATCAGCTCCCAACTGCCATTTTCTACTTCAGGGTCCATAGGGTATCCACAGGATACCTTGGGTATAGGTGTGACCAGTCATCGGGCACCATAGAGTTAAGCTTTCAGCCTCCCAGGATGCACTAGGGTCCCCCTCCTATACCCCGCCCCCGAGCCAAGGCATCTGTTTAGTTTGGTGCCCGGCCGGAGTCGGGTGCACCTGTTGGAGTGGGGGCTAAGAAGAGCCCCTGAAGTTTTCTTCTATGCAGCTGTGGCTGCACATCTGGAAGTACAGCATGGACAGTCAGTCCTGACGTCCATGCTGTCTTCCCTACACCCCCGCCGGTACCAGAACGCCGGTACCAATCCGGGGATACTGGTGAGCATCACAGCTAGCGTTGACCCCAGATGTTCCGGACCATGGCCGGAATCAAGGGGGACAGCAAGGTAAGCAGCGGGGTCCCGCGGTGGGTCCCCGCTGTTACATGGTCCAGAGTCCCCAGGCAGGGGGCTCCCTGGGGACTGGCTGCAGCGTGGAGCCAGGTATATAACGTGCGCTTCCTCTACCCCCCTGGGACAGCGGACCGCAGCAGAGCGGTAGCGCTGCGGCGTCCCAGGGGTTAAATGCATGCCAGGGGAGCGCGCCTTCCCTGTCTCACAGCCGGCGCCTCCCCCGCTGCACACAGCCCTCTCTGCAACACGCCGACTGGCCCTGTGGCAGCGCTCCTCCCCCAGGCCAGCCTCCTCTCTGCTCCTCGGCGGCCATCTTCAAGAACGCATGGTGAACGCTGCTGGAAGTCTGGACGGAGGCATCGTGGTCTGGGTCCCCCCGCATACCTCTCCTCCGCTGTGGTCAGGTCTGTGTATGCAGCGCTGTGTCCTACCAGACTCTGTGTCTGTGTAGTTGATTTATCAGCGCTGGTTAGTGCAGGAATTGAGTTTCTTTGCATTGTATGTGACTGTGCTAGCGCTGCTGCCTGTACTTTCCATTTCTGACTGTCAGCCTTATTACTGTCCCTGTTCTTTCTGCTAAAGCCCTTGCGGTGCGGTGCTGCAGGGTGGTCTCTCGCCTTTTTAAAACAATTGGTGAGAGGGGTCACATACTTTCTACCATCATGTCTGAAAGTGACTTTCCTCTCCGGCTACAGTGTACTACGTGTAAAGTGCCTTTAGCGGAGGGGGAGGGTAGCGCGGAGGGCCTCTGCCGGCAGTGTTTGTCAATGGCGCGGCCTATTACGGTTTCAGCACCGGTTCAGGAGCTGCCCTGGGCTTGTTTCGCTCAGGCGCTTACAACCTTAGTGGGCCAGTTAGCTCCGCAGCCCGCGTTTACGCAGATGGGTTTGTCCCAGCAATCAGTGGTGTCGTCACCCATGCAGGGTTTCCCAAGACAATTGGTGGTACCCCGCAGTCTCCCTATTTCCCCTCTCCCGGTTTCTCAGGAGCCGGCGTGGGTTAACTCCCTGACGAGTTCTGTACAGCACTTGTCGGATGTGTTGCAAGGAGAGTCTGCGATGCGGCCACAAAAACGGCCGGTGGCGTCCCTGTCCGCTCCTTATGAGGATGACGAAGGGACGTCTGATGATGGGGAGATTCTGGATCCTTACGATCAGGAACCTCTCCATACTAAGAACGCAGACGCTAGGTCCAACGTGTATATTCCTGGACTTATTCGGGCAGTCCGCACAGCCTTGGTGATTGAGGACGAAGTTCCCCCAGCAGCTAAATCCAAGTATGCCTTTTTTAAGGATGTGAAGGGTGACGCCACAGTCTTTCCTCTTTCGGTCAGTTGGTGGACCATTTAGAGGAGGCGTGGAAACAACCTGGCAAGCGATACCAGCCGCAGAGGCGTCTGGCGGTGGCTTATCCGTTCGCGGATAATTATTTTGCTAAGTGGGAATCCCCTCCACAGGTGGATTCTCATGTGACACGTCTTGTCCGTAGTGCCATATTACCAATGCCATCCATGTCCTCCCTTAAGGATGCTACGGACCGCAAGGTGGAGATCTGCCTGAAGTCCGCTTATTCCCTTGCGGGGGGGCAGCGCGGCCGGCTATGGCCATATGCTGGGTTGCCAGAGCTATGGAGCGCTGGGCGGATTCGTTGGAGGCGTCCTTCGATTCCGACTGTCCGGCTGAGCAGGCGGAGTTGACTGGTAATCTCCGTGATTCGGCCACTTATATCAACGAGGCGGCCTTAGACATTAGTACCCTGGTGTCTCGAATTTCTTCAGCAGCGGTGGCTGCTCGTCGCACCTTGTGGTTGCGATCCTGGAAGGCGGACGCTGATTCCAAAAAGGGTTTGGAGGCGTTGCCCTTTAACGGAGAAGTTCTCTTCGGTCCAGATCTGGACAAGATTGTAGCCACACTGGCGGCAGCCAAATCGGCATGTCTCCCGTCGGCCGCTGTCCCTTCTGGTTCAGGACCATCGTCCTTTCGGTGTTATAGGGCCCAGGGCAGGCCCAAACCACAGTCTTTTCCCCGACAGCCTTGTCCCAAGAAATTGGCCAAGCCCCGGAAGCAGGCCTGGAGTACCAGACGTCCGGCCCCTAAGCCAGATGACAAGCCTGCGGCCTGACGGTCCGGGCCTCCCTTTGGGGGATCCCAAAGTGGGAGGCCGCCTGCTGCAGTTCGCCCGGTGTTGGTCGGTCACCACGACAGACACTTGGGTTCTCGAAGTGGTCTCCCACGGGTATGCCCTCTCTTTCCGGCACAGACCCCCGGCTCGATTTTTCACCATGGGTCTACCATCAGACCGGAACAAGGCCACGGAGCTGCGGAAGGTCTTGCACACTATGCTCCAGGCTGGAGTTATAGTGCCTGTTCCATTCTCCCAGAGGGGCCAGGGTTTCTATTCCAATCTCTTTTTGGTGCAGAAACCCAATGGGTCGTATCGTCCGATTCTCAACCTCAAAGCTCTCAACAAGTCTTTGCGGGTGCCGAAGTTTCGGATGGAGACCCTACGGTCCATCATTCTGGCGCTGGAACCTGGGGACTACATGGTGTCATTGGACATACAGGACGCTTACCTGCATGTCCCTATTCTTTTGTGCCATCAACAGTTCCTCAGGTTTGCAATCCGCAGCGACCACTTTCAGTTTCGGGCGTTGCCTTTTGGCCTGGCGACAGCACCGAGGTGATGGCGGTCATGGCGGCTTCTCTGCGGCTGCAGGGAGTCCGCATGTTGCCGTACTTGGACGACCTTTTATTAGTGGCAGGATCTCCAGAGCTCCTTCTGCGCCACTTGGACCTGACCATTGTTCTACTGCAACGGCACGGCTGGTTAATAAACTGGCAGAAGTCCACTCTAATCCCGTCACGGCGGATTCTGCACCTCGGAGCCTTATTGGACTCGGGACAGCAAAGGATCTTTGTGACGGGGGAAAAGGTCTCTGCTTTACAGTCGAGGGTGCGCAGTTGTCTGCACAGTCGTCGGGTGTCTCTCCACTCGGCGATGAGGTTACTGGGCTCCATGGTGTCGGTGTTCGACATGGTGGAATATGCCCAGTTTCACTCCAGACCTCTGCAGCATCTGATCCTGTCCAAGTGGAACGGGCTGCCTCAGTCTCTCAAATCCCAGACGATAGTGCTCACCCCGGAGGTTCGTCTGTCCCTTGCCTGGTGGTTGCAGACGACCCATCTCAACAAGGGACGTCCGTTCTGGGTACCAAATTGGGTCCTGTTGACAACGGACGCCAGTCTTCAGGGCTGGGGAGCAGTTTCGGGTCCACACTTGTTCCAGGGCAGGTGGACTCCGACAGAAGCGGAGCTTCCAATAAATATCTTGGAACTCCAAGCGGTCTTCAATGCCCTCCAGCAGGCAAATCGGGTTCTCCAGGGTCACCCAGTGCAGGTCCAGTCGGACAACGCTACCACCGTGGCCTACATAAACCGGCAAGGAGGAACCCGAAGTCGGGCGGCTCTCGTAGAGGTGTCTCGGATCCTGGTATGGGCGGAGCGCAATCTTCCGGCCATATCAGCTGTCTTCATCCCGGGAGTGCTAAATTGGGAGGCGGACTTTCTCAGTCGCCAGGACGTTCATCCAGGGGAATGGTCCCTGCACCCGGACGTTTTTCAACTTCTGGTGGACAAGTGGGGTCTTCCAGAGATCGACCTCATGGTGTCCCGGCACAACAACAAGTTGCCGGTGTACGGGTCTCGCACAAGAGACGAAAAGGCGTCTCTGGTGGATCCTCTGTCCGTCCGGTGGACGTTCCGGTTCGCTTACCTGTTTCCTCCGGTTTCCCTTCTTCCACGAGTAATACGGAAATTCAAACAGGAAGGAGGGACGCTCCAGTTGATAGCTCCCGCGTGGCCCAGACGGCACTGGTTCTCAGACCTTCAGGGTCTGTCCGTGGACAGTCCTCTGCGGTTGCCGCTACGACCGGACCTTCTGTCGCAGGGTCCTTGTCTTCACCCGGACCTGACTCGGCTGTCTTTGACGGCGTGGCTGTTGAGACAGCCATGTTAAGGTCCAGGGGGTTTTCCAACTCTGTAGTGCGTACCATGTTACGAGCTCGGAAACCGTCTTCCGCGAGGATATATCATCGCGTGTGGCATACGTTCTTCCAGTGGTGTCGACCGAGAGGTTATGCACCGCGGGAGTTTCGTCTGTCTCGGATACTCGCCTTCCTACAAGCGGGACTAGATCATGGGCTTCGCCTTGCTTCTTTGAAGGTACAGGTTTCGGCCCTGTCTGTCTGGTTTCACCATAGGATTGCTACAATCCCGGATGTGCGCACCTTTATGCAAGGTGTTCTTCGCATTCAGCCACCCTTTGTTCCACCGGTGGCGCCTTGGGATTTGGCTGTGGTCCTGAGGGCTCTCCGCCGTTTGAACCACTGGGCTCAGTGGATCTTAAATGGCTAACAGCTAAGACTGTTTTCCTTCTGGCCATAGCTTCGGCCAGACGTGTTTCTGATTTAGGGGCTCTTTCTTGTAGACCCCCTTTCTTGATTTTTCATGGGAACAGGGCAGTGCTCCGCACTCGGCCTGAATTTCTTCCCAAGGTTGTTTCCCAGTTTCATGTTAACGAGGAAATAGTTGTTCCGGCCTTTAACTTACCTGGCCTTTCAGTGAGTGAGGCCACTTTGGATGTTGTGCGGGCCTTAAGGACGTATGTTGACCGCACTTCTTCGTTTAGGAAGTCGGATGCCTTGTTCGTCCTCTATGGCTTCCGTAAAAAGGGTTGACCTGCTTCAAAGCAAACTTTGGCAGCCTGGATCCGTATGGCTATTTCTGAAGCTTATCTTCATGAAGGTCTGCCGGTTCCTCCTTCTCTGAAGGCTCATTCCACTAGGTCTGTGGGTCCTTCATGGGCAGCTCGACGTGGTGCCTCTGCAGTCCAGATCTGCAAGGCTGCTACGTGGTCCTCTGTCCATACCTTCGTGAGGTATTACAGGTTTGTCACCTTCGCCTCTCAGGATGCTTCCTTCGGGCGGCGGATTCTCCTTTCAGCACAGGAGCGTCCCCACCCTTAAAGGATACTGCTTTGGGACATCCCCAAGGTATCCTGTGGATACCATATGGACCCTGAAGTAGAAAATATGAGATATGGTAAGAACTTACCTTTGTTATCTCTATTTCTACGAAGTCCATAGGGTTCCACAGGACTCCCGCCCTGTCGCACCTGTGCTGCAGATGGGCTTTACTCTGGTCACCGGTTTTTCCGTCTCCCTCTGGTGAGAATGTGATTCTTGTGTGTATCCAGATCTTTTTTCTCTCTCTTCCTTCTCCTCCTCCGGCCTATGGCTTGGTAACTAACTGAGATGCCTTGGCTTGGGGGCGGGGTATAGGAGGGGGACCCTAGTGCATCCTGGGAGGCTGAAAGCTTAACTCTATGGTGCCCGATGACTGATGTCACACCTATACCCAAGGTATCCTGTGGAACCCTATGGACTTCGTAGAAATAGAGATAACAAAGGTAAGTTCTTACCATATCTCATATTTTTCAAACACAGCCTGTGAGATGACAGTTGGGAGCTGATTGGCTGGCACCTTATCACTTTTCACTCTGTCTCCTAACACTGCTTAGCAACTAGACCCCTTAACCTGATTCTCTCTTTGCAAAGTCCCTTCAACACGATTTTCTTGTTGTAGTATAACGCGTTCCTGTCCATAGGTGTAACTGTTTCTGGGGGGAGATTATCAAAGTTCGAAGAGAGATAAAGTACCAACCAATCGGCTCCTGACTGTCCTTTTACAGGGCGTGTTTGAAAAAATGGCAGGAGCTGATTTGGCTAGTACTTTATTTCTCTTCAGTCAGCTCCTGCCATTTTTTCAAACACGCCCTGTAAAAGGACAGTTAGGAGCCGATTGGTTGGTACTTTATCTCTCTCCACTTTATCTTTCTCCAAGCTTTGATTTTTTTTTTTTTTTAGGGGGGGGGGGATTACTGGACAGTGACTGGGAGGTAAGAAGGGGATGTTTGAAGAGGCGCACGGACGCGTCCTTGTCCGACTCAGAATCGGGCCCATGGGATGCACAGTTGCTAGCTGTGAGCCTGTTACAATATGGCAGCATCAGGTTCTAAGCGGGTGTCATTACCCCCTACTTCTTGTCTGTGTCTGCCTTGTGTGTACAGGGAACCTAACCTGGGGGGTGATAGGTGACCCATGACTGAAGGGTGATCTCACCAGTGACCAGCTACATCACTCAGGGCCTCTGGCATTGTTTGAGGTCTGTGTACAACGTTATGGAGAGCTCAGTGGCCTTTATTACTGTGGGGTCTATTTACTAAGCAGTGTTAGGAGACAGAGTGAAAAGTGATAAGGTGCCAGCCAATCAGCTCCCAACTGTCATCTCACAGGCTGTGTTTGAAAAATGACAGTTGGGAGCTGATTGGCTGGAACCTTATCACTTTCTTATCACTTTTTGCTCTGTATCCTAACACTGCTTAGTAAATAGACCCCTGTATGCTCTAACATCATCCTTGCCGACTCTCCCAGATATAGTGGTGATCTCCCTGACTTCCTGAAGAGTCTAGCAAACTCCCTGAGGCTGGAGTGGATGTCATCACGGTCTGCCTGTCCACCATGGAGGAAACACTGGGGAGTAGAATGCGTACTACAAGAAAATGGCCGCCACCCTCTTTATATGTGCAAACTATGTAACGGCTTTGGGGCTCATTTACAATTTGATGTAAGCCATTTACCGGTCTGGCAGAGCATTATATGCCTCTTCGATGCCCAGCGCGTCAGTATTGCTTTCACAATCCCCCTGAAATGCTAATTCAAAAGAAGGCAAATATGTGTAACATCAGTGATGGCTGCGGTGAGGTTGTTGTATTTTATTGGCCTTGTACATGTTCTGAATCTGTGCTTTATTCATAGGAGAGGATCACTCTGCTGCTACTTTATGGTGACAAATGTCCAGAACAGCACTCGCTCTGAGCTGTATGTAAGTGGAGCTTTTTGTCTTCTGTATAAAGCTTTCCTTGTATTACTCTTACCCTGGGTACACTCTGGACCGATATCGCTGAACGATCTCCCTTGAAATTCCTGGTGTGCTGGATGAACGATATTGTTCATCCCCACACCAAAGATTTCACCAACGATCGTTCTCCCTTATGGACAATTAACGATATGGTCCAGATTGGCCTGCATGTAAGCCCGATGGACGATATCGTTATCGTCCAGCAGGAGCGCACATCGTTGGTCATTCATTGCATACACACAGAACGATATATCGTTATCGTTCATATGGTAACAATATATCGTCCCGTGTGTATGCACCTTTACTTTGCCATTTTGTTTTTGTTTTTTCTATCTAAACACAAGCACAAAAAGTAGAGGATGGTTCCAGGGGATTCACTTAATGTGGAGAGTTATTTTAAAGGGGATAACACACCATTTTATTTGTGTTTAGTATTCTATGTAGTGTAAATATACATATTTACAACAAAAAAAATCAAAGTTCAAAAATTAAATGGCTTTTACAGTTGTCCTGTACATCGGTATTGAAAGTGTTTCTGTACGAGAATGTGCGACAGAGCAAGCTAGTTCATCCTCCGAGACTGACTAACAGGACACTCACAAGATCATTGTCATTTAATGCGTAGGTGCAATCGTGTGGCTCCAATGGGGAGATTCAATCCCTGGCAATGTAAAGAATTTAGAGGGACGATTTAAATCTCCCCTTTGTATCCTGTGGCAGAATGGCGGAAAATCTGCAATTTTGCCCAATTGCAGCTCATTCTGTTTTCAGTGTTGTTTCTGCTTTTAAAACCTGTTGCTTTTTTTTTTTTTTTGCAAATGCACAGCAGGTACAAGACTGGGAAATGGCAAGCAAAAATGTCTTATTCTACTGTATCCCTTCCCTAAGTTAATTGGTCATTAGAAGAAATATAATAATATTTTAACGTGTCTGTGACCATATGAGTGCCCGCTTGAACATTAACATTTGTCAAACTTAAGCTAGGTACCCAGCACGACCTCGCCAGCGACCGGACCCTGCATGCGGCAAATGCATACACACTTGCCGATGCCGGGTCCGACGGGAAGGAACTACATCTCCTGCTGCATTCTGCACATTATTAAGAACTACTCTATATTACTTTGCTTATGGCCACTAATAGGCCTCTATACTGTTACCCAGTGTTATTTGCCACCTATCTGGGGCAACGGGAGATTTCCCCACTTTTTCATGCTCTCTGAGCAGGTAATGCACTGTAAAATTATCGCGCATCATTGCTACGATTGTCGCAAATAAAGTTTTGCAACTAAGCTGCGTGATTCGCAGGAGTACACTAGATGAAAATAACCTGTAGCTATCGCGGACAGAACTCTCTGCTCATTGAAACAGCCGCTAAATCTTATAATCTTATAACTTTATGGGGCCTTTTCATCATCGAAGGCCGTATGGATTCTGATGATGAAGTTTTGAACTCGCTGTGAGGGATACTTAAGTAACTCACAGCGGGGGAAACGTGAGGGGGACAACTGCTCCGAAAAGCAGTTGTCCTGTGGTTAGTATCGTAGCTACTTCTGTAGCTGCGTTACTAACCTGCTCCCCGTCGTCCCGACTACGCATGCGTGACCTTTTGCGCTTGTCCAAGCTGTCTGTCATTGGCATGTACTTGATAAATATGCCAGGGCCGAAACTAGGATATCTGTCACCTGGTGCAAGGCAGCAATTTTGCGCCCCCTCCCTTCCCGTACCTGGATTTTGTCCTTGCTCCTCCATAAGGCAGTGCACTAGTCAAACGTCCCTGGTATAGTGACTTACATTATTCCACACACCATCATACCTCCCAACATGACCCTCTCCAGGAGGGACACAATGCTCTGGTCCTGGACTTCCTGGTAAGAGGTGGGGCTGCAGTACAGTCCAAAATTCAAATAGGGGAGCCACACCAACTTTCATTTCACACACTGCCCAACATCACTGGCTGGGACTCACTGGCAGTTGGTGTGACTCCCCTATTTGAATTTTGGACTGTACTGCAGCCCCGCCCCTGGAGCTGCCACCAATCGTAAATTACCAGGGAAGTCCAGGACCAGAGCATTGTGTCCCTCCTGGAGAGGGTCATGTTGGGAGGTATGCACCATAATGCCCATTACACATTATGCCACACACTGTAATGCCTGTTACCAAAGTGCCACTTACATATTTGCCCGACACCATTTTATGCCCCACAGTAATTCTTCTAATTACTTTAAAATTACCTGCTCATTGTCAGGGGTTTTATGCTCATTACCAGGGGTTTTATGCTCAGTACCAGGGGTTCCATGCTTGTTGCCAGGGGTTGCATGCTCGTTGTCAGGGTGGCTCGTTGTATTGGGGTTTATGCTTGTTGCCGGGGAGTTTCATGCTTGTTGCCAGGGGGTTTCATGTTCGTTGCAAGGGGGTTTCATGCTTATTGCCAGGGGTTACATGCTCGTTGCCATGGGGTTTATGCCCGTTGCCATGGGGTTACATGCTCATTACCACAGGGTTACATGTTCATTGCCAGGGGGTTACATGCTCATTGCCAGGAAGTTTCATGCTCGTTGCTATGAGCTTTATGCTCATTGCCAGGAGGTTTCACGGGAGAAGATGCAGCTTTCAGCATCTTCTCCCGGCACTTGCGCTGGCCTAACAGACACTAGAGGTCCAGTAAGAACCTCTAGCATCTGTCTCCTCCTTGGCGGCGGCCATTTTAGGATGGCCATTTTCTGAATCTGCAGCCCCCAAGCCACCGTGAGCCAGCCCTTTTTCACCCCCTGCATTCTGGCACCCGGTGCACGTGCACCTCTAGCCCCCCCCCTAGTTGCGGCCCTGAATAGGCCAATACCATGCAACTGATTTTAAAAGTGATTCATAATGGAATGTAGAACAGCTTGTAAAACTCACCCAAAGATGAGGGTTATCTTCTAGACATATGTTGAAGTTGCCATAAGATAAATGGGATTTGATTCAGATTTTAAACCATGAAAACCTAATTTTGAGAAATATCAGAATATTTATATTAAATAAAAATACTTAAGAATCACAGCATTAAGATGGGCAAATGGGACAATTTTGGAGAGAAATTTGGTTGATTGTAATGTGTGAGCTTCACAATATATGTATGTATCAGTCATAGGGGTTATGTACTAAGCAGTGATAAGGTTCCAGCCAGTCAGCTCCCAACTGTCATTTTTCAAACACAGCCTGTGAGATGGCAGTTAGGAGCTGATTGACTGGTACCTTTTCACTTTTCACTCTGTCTCTTATCACTGCTTAGTACATAGACACCTTATTTACACATGATACAAAGAGTAATCCTGCTGCAACACTGTAGTGCGGTCCTGGCTGACATGTGGCTCTGTCGCTGTTGTGAAACTACATTCCCAGCATGCTTTACCAGCTGATCAGTGGGAGGGAATGCTGGGACTTGTAGTTTCACAACAGCTGTAGAGCCACAGGTTGGCCAGGACTTCTCTAGCGTACTCTAGTCAGGTTGATGAAAATGGAACATCTGGTTTGTTGCTATAGGTTATGTGTGCTACTTGTATTCTCAGCAAAAGCCATTACTTCACTCAGGCCTGTGTGTATTAGTAGTGACACACATCTTGTTTTGTCCCATATCAGCCTTTCTGAGGTTACAAGATGGTAGAGAACTCTCCGTCTCCTCTGCCAGAGAGAGCCATTTATGGATTCGTCCTCTATCTGGCTTCTCAATTCGGATTTAGTGAGTATGCAAAACTCTGTAGTGGTGACATGATACCTGTATTACTGACCATTCAGGCCTACGCGATACGGATTTAAAAAAAAAATCTGCTTTATAAATGCACTGCAATAAGACAGAAACAAACTACGAGGCGGTGTACACAGACCTTCAGCATTACACTTTGCATAACTAATTGGGTTTATTCAACCTAATGCACTACTCATAAAACAGTCACAGATTAAGAAGAGCAATTCAAAGTTATATAAAGTAGATAGCACGCAGCTAGTGAACCGTATCATATGACGGCAAATCACCCCTATTTCTTTGCTTCATACACCTTTGTGAAATGCAGTCCCATGATAATGATATAGTTAAACCAGAGCAATTGTTCCCCCCCCCCCCCTTGTCCTAGTGGGTGGTTTGCAGTTTTAGTGTACCTGTCCCCTACACCCAGCGGAAGCAGCCATTTTGTTGGCTGTCGCAACATTTGAATGCAGCCTATTCAGTCGGTGAGAAATGGGGATATCATTGAGGCACCTGGGGGGTAGTTTTACCTCAGCAGTTTGCCAGAGCCGCTGTACATTGGCATCTTTGACCGATTTAGTTTTAAAATAGTGATAGGAATAAATGCTAAACCAGGCTTGTTCGGTATTTTATTTCTATTGCTGTTATAAAACGATTGTTCAGAACCGTCAGTGATCGTCAGCTTTTATAAACCGCTCCCTAGTAATTCTAAGCACCTTTCGGGGAGTAGCAGGTTGTCCTAAAATCTTGGTGGTTCTAATCTTTGGCTCTATTGTATGTCCTATGGATGTCCCTCAATCACATGTTTCCTAATTGTCTCTCTCGTCTGACAGTCCTATATCTGACGTGGGCTTTCATCCCTGAGTCATGGTTACACTCCTTAGGACTGACATACTGGCCCCAGAAGTAAGTACTGTACATGTATGTATGTATGTATACTGTATGACATTGGTATGTAGAATATATACAGCAATGATGACACAATGACTCTCACAGCTAGATTGTTATATCAGCAGTCATTACAATAAATGTTACGTTGTATATATGTTTGATTTCTACAAATCAGCAACCCCCCTCCCATATATTCTTCCCGTTTTTTACCCGGTTTTCCTCCCTCAATCCAAAAATATACCGGTAGGGAATATAGATTGTAAGCTCCACTAGGACAGGGACTGATGTGAATGGGCAAATATCAGCTGTAAAGCTCTGCGGAATATGTGCACGCTATATAAATAACTGATAATAAATAAAATAATTCCATATATTTGTTGTCAGTGTGCTGCAAGACTACACCAGATTTACATGTGAATGCAAAAAGAAAAAAAAAAAGCTCTGCACTACTTCACACCACACTGAATAAATGTCTTTCTAACTATAAATTAAGGTTAGGGGCCCCCATTTGTAAATGATCACAATTGCAATGCGATTTGGATGTGATATATAACCTCCCATGCTCGCACTGCAAGATGCAATCATAGCACGGGAATGTATCATCAGGGAACCTCTGGGACAGGGACTTCGAAAGGAGCCCATCCCTGCGATGTGCCTGGAGTGCTGCCGGGGCTACTGCGCATGCGCTATCCTGCTGACTGCACACGCATGGTTCCGGGTGAAACCTCTGCTGGCTAATTATGCGAAGTGTAGCCCATAAGCTACAACAGGCTAACGGCATCCTCTGATAGCGCTCGCTTCGGGGGCCAACTTTCGCATTCCGGAATATGGTAAATCAGGCAGCATCACGAGGATGGAAGGATCGCAACAGGTATCGAAGATATATGCTGCGATAACTCCTTCATACATGGGGGTGATACTAGATATTAGCGGTTTCTCCCCCCCGAATAAGCTGCAATTATTTAATGATCAATGAATCTGCACTTACAAATAAGAGAACTGATTTACTTCAGGATTTTTTTCATTATTATCTTTTTTTTTTGTCATCATTGTATTCACCACTTACTGGAAACCTTTTGTCCCAAGCAATGTCCTTGTATGAGTTGTTATGTCTGTATGCCAGACGCGGGCGGACATTTTGCACTGTCAGACACAGCAGGCAGCCAGTCTTGGAGTTGTCCTGTCTTCTTCTTTTTTTTTTTTCTAATAATGTCAGCTTTGTTTCCTAGGTATTGGGCTGTGGCTATCCCGGTATACCTTCTGGTCATTTTAGGCATTGCCTATATCTTCTTATTTGGTATAAATATGATGAGTACAGCACCCCTGGATTCCATAGACACAGTAACAGGTAATTTTATTCCTTTCCTTGTGGCGTGACGGACACATTGCAACATGTATGAGCCAAACCCTTTGCTGATCCCGATCAACGTGTCCAGGTGTCAACCAGGGTGGCTGGTAAATACAGCCAGACATTGCCCGCGTCTGATCATGTGTGTGCGTGTGTCATCAAATGACCGTGCTAACTGTGCGCTGATTTCGGCACTCATGTATGTATGTATGTATGTATGTGTGTGTGTGATCATTGAACAGAATGCTGTTGGTATGTTGGTACACAGAGCCCTATATTGACACTGTACTCCCATCACACGTGTGGATAATAATGCGCTGTTAAAAATAGAATATGCTGCTTGAAATTGCACAAAAGGAGTGTACATCTACTACCCCAGGTAATACAAATAAAAGACAGAAAATGTGTAATAAATCCGCGCTTCCTATTTAAACATGTAAGACAACCCCCAGGTGAGTAATTCAATACACTTGGTAAAAACCGGTGAAGAATAATAACCACCAGAATAATTGTGTTCACATTACATATAGTCCTGTGTGTGTGTGTATTTTTCTTCTTTGAAAATCACGCAGTCCTGTCAAATGTTCCTCCCAGTGATGCAACGTATCCTTCTCCTGATACAGGCGTGTCTCCCATATATACAACCAGTGTACATTAATGGGGGGGGACAAGAACAGAAACAGGCAATAGTGCAAAAACCTTAAGGTGAAAAAAACGTTTTAATCACACATTGCACTTACAAAATAAAGACGGTTAAAACAGCATGTAACTGATCCTCCGTGGTAATACAGCACCGCACCAAATGTCCTCTGTGAGTTCCCAAGACGGTAGTGTGGGTTGGAGGTAGTAACACAGATCCGGACTGGGTCTCCCCCAATAACAATGATGGCAAGTAATGACAACCACTGAATCTAAACAAGACAGTCAGCCAGGCTTAATGTGTTTTCAGACCATAATAGGTCCTTCATCAGAAGCGTCTAAAAAACACGTTAAGCCTGGCTGACTGTCGTGTTTGGATTCAGTGGTTGTCATTACTTGCCATCATTGTTATTGGGGGAGACCCAGTCCGGATCTGTGTTACTACCTCCAACCCACACTACCGTCTTGGGAACTCACAGAGGACATTTGGTGCGGTGCTGTTTTGCCACGGAGGATCAGTTACATGCGGTTTTAACCGTCTTGATTTTGTAAGTGCAATGTGTGATTAAAACTTGATTTTTACCTTAAGGTTTTTGCACTATTGCCTCTTTCTGTTCTTGTGGCCCCCCATTCATGTACACTGGTTGTATATATGGCAGACACGCCTGTTGTTTCAGGAGAAGGATACGTTGCATCATTGGGAGGAACATTTGACAGGACTGCGTGATTTTCAAAGAAGAAAAATACACACAGGACTATGGGGGTCATTCAGAGGCGCTGGCAAAATGCGAGCGCTCGTTCTGAATGTGGGCGGCCGCTTGTATTTTGAAGTGCGGCCTCCTGGTCGCTAGCTAAGCTGTGGGTTACCACCCACAGCTTTAGCGACCGACCAGGTTGATGGTCATGATGGTCAAGACCATCGCGACCATAGGGGCTTGCGACGAGATCCATAAGGTTGGGTCTCAGCAACCGCAAGCCCCAGGGAGCTTCCTGCTCTGATCGAGCAGGAAGCTCTCCACTGACATCACTGCTGATGTCAGTGCGGCCGCCCACAAAACGGCAAGCGTTCCTTAAGCCTTCGTTTGTGAAACCACCCCCCCGCCACGCCTACAAAACTGGGCAAGCTGTCGATCAACATCGACAGCCGCCCCTTTTGTAGTGAGCTCCGGAGCAAGAGAGTTTCTCTCTCGCTCCGGGGCTTGCGCACGCACAGTGCAGCCGCTGCGTGTGCGCAGGGCCTAAACATCGACCCGCTTGCGAGCGGGTCTGAATGAGGTCCTATATGTAATGTGAACACATTTATTCTGGCGGTTATCATTCTCCACCGGTTTTTACCAAGTGCATTGAATTACTCACCTGGGGGTTGTCTTACATGTTTAAATAGGAAGCGCGGATTTATTACACATTTTCTGTTGTGCCTGATGCTCCATTTATATCTATGTGGTTGTAGCTCATCAAAACTAAAGCTGGGTACACACTGACAGATAGATTGGCCGATCAATTGATCGGTCAATTTATCTGCTGACCGTCGGGCAGTGTGTACCAGCGATATGTCGGTGAACGTCGGCGTTCACCGACATATTGCATTGGCTGTGCTGCACAGCCGATGGACAGATATGTCTGCAGACATATCTGTCCATCGGAAGGTAGACCGCCCATTCACACACATCGGCAGCCACGGGGAGGGGACGGGACACGCCCCCCGCCCACCAGGACACGCCCCCGTCCACCAGGACACGCCCCCTGGTCGCCAGGACCTGCGGGCAGGCACAAATGATGGTTGTTCAGTGTGTACAAACAACCATCATCTGCAGATATATCTGTATAGTGTGTACCCACCTTTAGGTACTTTTGAAAACTGGTGCAAAGATAAAGGTGCTGTAATCCATACCAACCAACAAGTGGGCATCAGTTCCCCTAAATGTCCCCGTTTTCCCACTTTTGAATTTTTCTGTTTTTACAAAGTAACAATGAGTGTAAAAAACATATAGGGGGAGATTTGTCAAAGCTTGGAGAGAGATCAAGGAGTCTATTTACTAAGCAGTGTTAGGAGACATCACTTTTCACTCTAAGATAGTGATAAGGTACCAGCCAATCAGCTCCCAACTTTTTCAAACACAGCCTGTGAGATGACAGTTAGGAGCTGATTGGCTGGCACCTTATCACTTTTCACTCTGTCTCCTAACACTGCTTAGTAACTAGACCCAAAGTATCAACTAATCAGCTTCTAGCTGTCAGTTTACAGGCTGTGGGGCCTATTTACTAAGCCTTGGATGGAGCTAAAGTGAACGGAGGTAAGGTACCAGCCAACCAGCTCCTAACTGCCATGTCACAGGCTGTGTTTGAAAAATGACAGTTAGGAGCTGGTTGGCTGGCACCTTATCTCCGTCCACTTTATCTCCATCCAGATGACAGGAGCTGATTGATTGGTACTTTCTCTCTCTCCAAGCTTTGATAAATCTCCCCCATAGCTTGACATATTTTTTTTTATATGATAAGTAGTCAGACAGATCCACATTTTATAATGAGCTCATTTATTTTACCCACAATTTCCCTACAGACACCTATGCGAAAAATCAGCAGCCCAAAGTTTCGGATGAGGATTCTGTTCCGGCCCTGCTGGACGTCCCGATCAGTGAGGTCAATAGGATGTTCTACCTTACAGATATTGGACTTCGGAACCATTTCTCATAGACTCTGTGACTCCTGACGCTTCTAAATCTTACGTCATTGTATCATGTTTGTGGAAAAGATATTATGTAACTTTGGAAACCGTTATGCTGGTATTGATATTTTTAATTATGAGGATATGAAATTTACTCCTCTTGGGAAATAAACAATTCAAAAGTTTGTATTTCCTTGTATTGTGTATGGAGCATTCTTAGGACTTTGTATTACAGTTTCTGGGCACAGAGGACCTCATTCAGAGTCTGTCGTTGCGGGCGCACGGTCGTAAGGGAAATGGGGCCGGATATGTAAATGATGCACTCGCAAGTTGCATCGTTAAGATGGGATCGTTAGCTGGTCGACCAAGGGGAGGATGCGGCCGTAAGCTTAAAAATACGCCCCCTTCTCGTTCGCATTACACGTCATCTCCGGGCATATAAGGATTAATCGAGACCATCGGGAACCATCGGAGCTGGTGGTAGAGCTTAAGGTTGACCATACCCTCTCTTAAGCTCTACGATCAGGTCAGTGTAAAAACCTCCCATGTCACATGTGCCATGACACTACTTTGTTAATTATGCACTCCCATAAAACGCCGTTTGCAAAGTCAGGCACGCCTGCGTCCAGATCTCCACTCCCCCGTTCACAAGCACCTTCCCCTGTTACCACCCACAAACGCCTCATCCTGTCACTCAAACTAACGACCTGGCCAAGTTCAAGGAGAGAGATATTTCCGATCGTAACAGCTAGTTTGCGCACGTGCATTGCAAATTTTACGCATGTGCAGTTTAGCGAACATCGGTGGCGTACGACCGTGCGGCCGAAACGACCGACTCTGAATGAGGTCCAGACTGTGGAGACACATACAGTAAATGAACCGTACAACTCGAGACATGTCATCTTGGAAGTGCTGCGATCTCTCCCCCCAACACTCTGTGTTTATATCCTCTCTGGAAACACTGGTACAAAAAAGGGATAACTTAAATTTCCGTGAAGACCCAGAGTCTCTGGATGTGACGCCCACCTGGAAAAGTGACGCTACAGATCTGTCCTCATACACTGTGGCTTTAGTCACACCGGGCGTCTCGCGCCCTATGGCATATTGGGGCTAGGTGTACGAGGGCACATCTGTACCTGACCAGCAGGCTATGCCTGGAGAGGGGGACACCCGTTTAGCCTTTTCCACCTATACATGATTGATTTAATTATTGCCTTGTACACGCTCTCCTGCAGTTTGTACTGTGATGTTAGCCATGTCCACTTATCACCCGTTAGGGATGTTTTGCTAAAGTAAACATTATACAGGTTCATTTGTTTTTATTTATTTATTTTTTGCAATTCCTATATTTATTATTATAATTTCTTTTCCGTATTCATATTTTTTATTTATCATGAGCATTATTAATCCAGTCATATATTTTCCTTTCATTTTAACCTAGTTAATGTGTACTAGTATATGGACTATTCCCATACTACTATCCTTGTCATTGTTCTGCATTCGTTATCTTTTTTTATTGTTACTGGACCCTTACGTTTTACTTTTCTGTCTCACTTCCATCTCTTGTCCCATTATTCCTCGTCTTCCTCTCGCACTATTCCGTCACTTCACTCCCATCACAGTCCCAACCATGGGCGTAACTACCATAGGTGCAAGGGGTGCAACTGCTATGGGGCCCAGAGCTTTGGGGAGCCCATCTACCTTGTCAAAGTTACATGTGTTATATACATTTTGCACCGTTGGCTTGTACATAGGGGTCCTTACAAACTTTTGCTTTGGGTCCTTCAAATACTTAGTTACGTCCCTGTTCCCAACCTACTTCCTTCTTCCACCATTACTCTAATTCCACCCACCACACACTAATGCAGACATCCTTCTACCCTGCTATCTATCCCTATTCTATTCACATCTACCTCATCTCCCTCCACCTTTCTCTTTCATATGATTATCTATCTTTGCTATTATCGTATGACCTATCTTACTCTTATCCTCTTCCTTGGTTTATTAAAGGACTGTCCAATGTTGTGGCCCACAGCATTACAGAAAGTTCCACAGACTGTTGGATGACAGAATGTTTCTTTATTATTATTATTATCCTTTATTTATATGGTGCCACAAGGGTTCCACAGCGCCTTACATAGTACATAATAACTTTTTCTTGTGTGCTCATTTGGTTAACAGTACAAACTATGCAGGACATATACATGATTTATAAACATTGCTGCATAACCCCTAAATAAGCAGCAGGGTGTCAGCAACCAAGTGTTAGTTGCTGTTGTAAATTAAAGTATAAGTAAGGGAAGGAGAAGCACGTGAGGGAAGAGGGCCCTGCTCGTAAGAGCTTACATTCTAAAGGGGAGGGGCAGACAAACAGGGGTGACACAGACTGGGCAAGATTGTGAGGAACGAACATGGAGTAGTGTGTTAGGATGAGCGCTGGAATGCTTTGAGGAAGAAAGGGATCTTGAGAGCCCATTTGAAGATTAGGAGCCAGAAAGCAAACTGATCATGGAACTATGAGCTACGGCCAGGCCAGGGGCACAAAAAAAGGTAGCTAGTCGATAAAGTTGGAAGAGGCGAATATCATGAGCATTGAATGGAAAGAATTAAATGGATTGTTTAGAAGGTAAGAGTTGGTGGGTGTGACCAGACGATAGAAGTACCCCAACACCATAGCAACCACCAGGCCAGAGAGTGTGAAAGAATGTGAGGCCCCCAAAGGAGATAGCTGCAGGAGAAGTGGTGTCAGATGGGTAAATCCAGGATTTGGTGATAGCTAGGAGATTCAAGGAGTTGGAGATGAAGCTGTCATGGATGGGGACCAGTTGATTATAGACAGAACTGGCTTTCCAGAGGACACAGGAGAGAGGAGGAGAGAGAAGGAGGAGATTGTTAGGGTTGCTGTAGTGTGGGGTTGAGATTGATTAAGAGCAGGGGGATAAGGAGAGTGTGGGTATGTGGTGGGCTTCTGAATGAGGAAGGGTGACAGCAGGTGGTGGGCAAGGTGGAGGTTTAGTGTGGTGTGGGTGGAGAAGAGGAAAGGTAACTTGGAGAAAAGGGAGGGTGCAGGGCTTAGTGGTGGTATAGCAGGACCATGGTGGAATAGGAGTAAATAATAATGGAAATACGGGCGATGCAGTGGAGAGTACTAAATGGGAGACAGAGGAAAGTAAAGAGATGGAGGAGACTATGGAGGGAGGAAAGAGGTGGGATCTGGTGGTAGAGGAGAGAATTATGTAGCTGCTGAGTGAGGGGGGGGGGGAGTAGAAGAAAAGAGAGACATAGTCTAGATGAGCATAAAGCAGCCTGTAATCATAGACCACACGACCTTGAGGCTATGACACAACATGGCCGCCTTGATACAATCGTATCCAAGGTACAAAGCACAGGAGTGCTGCTAGAGGTGTATGTATGCCTTGGGGAGCCTGTGTACAGCTGGGCTCCCCACCTTATACCTTCTGCCATTCGCATCCAGGCCAGCTCTTCAACCATGCGTGAAGTGAAGGCCAGGTGTTCACCATCTTAGTCCAAAATTCAAATAGGGGGGGCCACACCAACTGCCAGTTGGTGTGGTGCCAGGGAGGATGGCAGTTTGTGTGGTGCCATGGAGGATGGCAGTTGGTGTGGTGCGAGGAAGGAAGGAAGTTGGTGTGCTGCCAGGGATAACAGTATTAAGTATCTCTTCCTGATAAATATACAGTAAGCCTGAAAAACATAATGAAAAGATACAGGGGGAGATGTATCAATCCTTTGAGAGAGATTAATTGGAGAAGTTGCCAAAACGGTCATTTCATATTCTGTGCTAGATAAATGTTTGGTTGCTCTGGGCAACTTCTTCACTATCTCTCTCCAAGGCTTGATACATCTCCCCTACAATAATTAGTTAACGGTTGTAGGGATACATGTACAAACCAGTAATCCTAAATTTAGTATTTAATCCCTGTAGTAAGTGTCACCTTCAGACTGGAAACTACATCCAAGGAGGATCTATTTCCAAATGGAAAAGCTGGAAAGGTAAAGCTGAATTAAACTCTGAAGCTATGATATAATAGAGTGGTATCTGCTGGCTTTCAGGACGGCCCTATATCAGTATTCTGATGACTCGTCACTTAGAGCCGGGAGACCTGGGAATGAGCGAGATCCGTGGCTGGAAGTCAGTAAACAAGGAAACTGTTTACATGTGAGTAGGTTCTTTCCATTATAAAGTTTGTGCTTTTCTCCTTGTCACTTGCAGTTAATAATCACTCTCGGTAGGTGACATTTATTCTCCTTGTTTGATACAAGAAACTGCTGGGAAAAAGGTGCTCGGACCTTGGAACACAGAGATGAAAGGTCCCCCAGTCACCGTCAGATCCTATCAGTGACGTATGTGCCCATACATTTTGCTAATGACATATCACGGGCAAGGTGTAGAGCTGGGAAAGTCCCATCACCCTGGAGTAAGCTCTATCTGTATATTTATTCTGGCTGGATTCTATTGTTTATATAAAAACAGGTTACACTGGGGGACTAGGGAAAGCATAGGTAGAGTTTTTGGGATGTGGTCCTCTAATGACCATGCATTTAGTATTAAAATTCTAAGAACATTTACTATGATTACAAAAATCTATACACAAACAATCCGCTCTTGGGGAATTATCGTATATGGATGCCTAATGATCATATATCTAGTAAACTACTCATCCATAAAGATTAAAAATCTCCATCATTCAGAAAAGTAAAAACGGATAGTAAGAAAAACTGTGCAAAAGAGAATATTCGGGATATATTCTGGGATTTTGAGACATGTACACATGTGTATGCAAAATTTGAAATCACATGACGCCACGTGACACGTGTGTATTAATGCAATGAAGCTGAGAAGATAAAGGTAACAGCCATGTCAGGCTCACAGCCGCTATCGGCTGTGTTCCTTAATAATAAGAAGGAACCCATCGACTGATAAATCCAACGACTTAACCAATGGCAGCTTGACCAATGGCCAAGCCGCCGGATCTATGGCAAATGTGGCCACACATGTATGTGGTCAGGCAGGCCTTGCTATCAGGGCTTGGGTCGTATGGCTGCATCCCATGGGCTCCAAGAAATCAGAGGAAATGGCTAGATCCTATAGGTCAGAAGTAATCTTGTGAGGTGGACGTACTGTATCGGACCCAAGTAATTAGTGAGATGGAAGTACCATATCGAACCCAAGTAATGTGGTGAGATGGAAGTACCCTATTGAACCCAAGTAATCTAGTGAAATGGACGTACCCTATCGGGCCCATGTAACCTTGTGAGATGGAAGTACCCTATCGAACCCTACTAATCTGGTGAGATGGAAGTACCCTATCATACCCAAGTAATCTGGTGAGATGGAAGTACCCTATCGGGCCCAAGTAATCTGGTGAGATGGAAGTACCCTATCGAACCCAAGTAATCTAGTGAGATGGACATACCCCATCGGGCCCAAGGCTGTCCGCGCTCGCCACCAAACTTACCTTTGATCGGTATGCCATGCATCGGGCTACCGGCGTAGGTAAAATGACAGGCGGCGGCAGGGCCGGATTGAGGGCTACATGGGCCTGGAGCTGAAAATGACCAAGGGCCTAGTATGAGAAGCAGAGGAGGTGTGACCAGTGCTGTGTGGGTGTGGCCAGTGCCATGTGGGCGTGTACATCCCTATACTCTCAGCCCCAATGTCTCCTTAAATATGTAAAGGAAAAAAAATGCTTAATTTTGTGAGGTAAATAGAAATACCATTTCACTACTTATGATTTATGGCTGACCATGTGGAGAGCAGATGGCCAGTCATCATCATGTTGTCATGACAATGGGCCTATTTTTATGTGGAGGCCTGGAGCTGTAGCTCCATCCGCCCCATTGTTAATCTGGCCCTGGGCGGCGGGATAGCGACGCCTGTCATTAGACCCTTGCCGTGATTAGACAGTTGGGAAGCCGGCGGTCGGCATTTAGACCATCGGCTTCCTGACTGCATCCCCCTCATAGTATCTGCTGTACCGTACAGGGAAATATATATAGTATAGTGTAACTTGACATGTCATCAGCACAGTACATGTAAGTTGACATCTTTGGAACAAGACACAGTAATAATAAAACAACAGACTAAGTAGGACAAGGCACGACGGGAGGGCTAGCTAACTGTACCTTGAAGGGCGAGCGCATGTAAGTTGCAGGGAGGGCCGGTGGCAGTGCAGCAGTACCCAAATTAAGAGCACACATTCAATATCTGAGTCACTGAATGGGACTTGGAGAAAAGAGGCAAAGAAAAGTGGAAGCACAGCTTGTGATAAGGGACGAACGTAGGGATGGAGGGCCCTGCCTGTGAGAGATTACTTATTAAGAGCAGGGGTGAATGAGCCAAGATGCAGCTTTAGCATCTAAAATGGGATTTGTTGGCCATCAGAGTCACAGCACACGTTCATTTTCAACCCAACTGGCCCGACCTGATGGCTTAACCTGTCCCTACCTGGACTACGTGGCCTCAGGCAAGTCATATTTAGCTGCAATTTACAGATCGCATAGTGCCTGGCTGCACTTGCAGACAAGTTAGATGTGCACTAATCTAAAGCTGCGTACACACGTAACGATTTTAGTAACCGACGATTTTCGTTCAGATTTTCCCTTGAAAAAGTGAACAAAAATTGTTTAGAAAAATCGTTGGTTACTAAATTAATTAATGATTTTGTCAATGATTTTTCATGAACGATTTTTTAATCATGCATACAGTGAATGGACATCATTCATTCTGTACAACATGAACGATTTTCTGAATGAAAATCGTTATGTTGGACAGTCAGAATGGACGATGAACTACAAACGGGAGCGCGCTTGGACGATTATCATTCACCTAAAAAAATGAATGATTTTTTAAATGATTTAACGATAACGACATCGTTATAGTTAAATTGTTAAAAAATTTGTTACATGTGTACGCACCTTTAGTCTTCCCACTATTTTTCTGTTAAGTGTCTGAAACTTTCCCACGTAGACTCTTGTATACAAGATGACATTGTTTATCAAGTATCTCTAGTTTTAGCCACTTTATATTTTACTTTGACACAACGATGACCCCCCCTCCCACCCACACACACACTTAAATTGAACACCTAACTCTTAGTATGACTTCAGATGCAGACCTACCACTCTGTCTTTTTGTACCACATTATTATCCAATGTAAGTGGCAACAACAAAAGCTCTGTACAAACGTACACAAGTAAAAAAGAAAAAATATAACCCAGCGCTGTGAAACGCTGAAAGTAGATAAAAACTGATCCACATATTAAATCTGCAGCAGCAAAGAAAAAAATGTGCCTGTGGATGCACAATAATCACCTAAAAAGGTGTGACAAGAAAAACTGAAAATATAACTCTGCGCTACAGTTTATCAAGTTGAGAACGGTATGGAATGAATCATGCACTGTATAAATGATAATAATCACATTTAAATAAAAATTCATACAAATATAACAATAATGACAGGTCATAAAAAGTATATATAAAACAAATACATGTAAACAATAAATCTTAAAAAACGTTAAGAATCGGACTGTATCTTCAATTATGCTTTATAGTTCAATGTATTACAATGGTGAAACTTTTAACATGGAATGTCCGGGGGGTTAATGATCGTTTAAAGCGCTCTTTGGTCTTTAAAATGATTAAGCAATATGGCCCTGATATTTCTTGTCTAATGGAGACGCATTTGGTCGGGAGTAAGGTACTAGCTCTTAAAAGACCATGGGTGGGATGGGCTTATCACTCCTCACATACTTCATCGTCCAGGGGTGTCTCCATTCTTATTAATAAATCTGTCCCTTTTTCTTTTACTGCGGTCCAAACTGACCCCTATGGCAGATATGTGTTTCTGGATTGTGTACTGTATTCTAAGCCCATTTTATTGTTAGCAGTGTACATCCCCCCTCCTTTTTCATATGACGTTTTAAAAAAAGCTGCTGAATTTTTGGCCCGTTCTCCAGATACGCCAGTGCTCTGTTTGGGAGACTTCAATAATTAATGGACCAGTCTATGGATAAGTGGCGTGAGTCTTCAAGTTCTCTTTCTAAAGGTGGCGAGGGCTTTGCTAAGTTTGTAACTGATTTGGGATGGGTTGATGCGTGGCGAGTTAAACACCCTGGAGTACAACAATTCTCCTGTTTTTCCTCCACACATCACTCTTTCTCTAGATTGGATTTGGCCCTGGTGTCCCCATCTGTTGTACCTAATATAACCAACATTGAAAATAAAGCCAGAGGAATCTCAGATCACTCCCCACTTCTGGTAGAATTGAATATGTGTAGTCCTAGAGGTCTCCGTTTATGGAAACTACACCCCTCTTGGCTTCTTCAAATGGGTGCAGGTTCAGAGCTGGAAGTTATGTGGGATGGCTATTTTATTGACAATGTGGGATCTGCCTCTGTAGCTAATGTTTGGGACGCCTTCAAGGCCTATTTACGTGGGTCTCTGATCAAAAGGGTAGCAGAATTAAAAACATTTTACAGGGAAAAAGAACGTGTTTTGGAGATGGCCTGTAGAAATCTTGAGTTGGATTACTTGGGGGACAGGTTGGAATCTTCACGTTTAAAATGGTTGACTGCACAGACAGAGTGGACTGATCATTTGACAGATAGAATGAACCGTAGACTGTTATTCCGTTCTCATTTATATTATATGCAGGCTGACAGAACTGGTAGTTTTCTGGCACACTTGGTTCATGCTGATCGTCCTTCTGCTGTTGTCTCAGAACTAATTGGGCCTGAGGGTTCTATGGTCACACCTACACAAGATATTGCAGAGGTTTTTAGTTTATTTTATAAAAACTTATATCAAACACAGTTGACTGAGGATGTGAATGCTTTGTCATTATATGTTGCTTCTGCTAGGCTTCCAAAATTGTCATCCGAGGCTCAGGAGTATTTAGATGCCCCGTTGACCCTGGAGGAGGTAGATGCTGCGATTAGTTCCTTTCCCGGTAACAAGGCACCCGGATCTGATGGGAATCCCATAGAGATATATAAAAAACATGCTCGTATCTTTGTTCCAAGACTTTTAGATCTGTTTAATGGGCTCTATGAAGAGAATTTGTTCTCTCCATCTATGTCTGAAGCCATAATTGTTGTGCTCCCTAAACCCGGGAAGGACCCTAGATACCCCGATTCCTATAGGCCAATTTCTCTAATTCCCACAGATGCCAAAATTTTGGCTAAGATCCTTTCTATTCGGCTAAACACTCTTATTACTTCGGTTATTCACCCAGACCAATCAGGTTTTATGCCAGGCAAGTCGATGTCGGAGAACATTAGAAGGCTGCACACTCACTTACAGGCTTCCCATGGCGAGGAATCGTCCTCTGTTATTGTGCCATTAGATGCTGCAAAAGCATTTGACTCTGTGGAGTGGCCCTTTCTGTGGGAGGTCATGTTATGTTTTGGGTTTGGGCCGGTGTTCTTGAAATGGGTAAAACTTATGTATGCGAACCCTACTGCCAGGGTGTCAGTGAATGGGTTTATCTCCCCATCCTTCCCCCTGTCTCAGGGCACAAGACAGGGTTGCCCCTTGTCCCCAACCCTGTTTGCATTGGCTATTGAGCCGTTAGCCTGTATTATACGTTCTCACCCTGATATTATAGGTCTACAATTGGGTAATAGAATGGACAAAGTTTCCTTATATGCAGATGATTTATTACTTTTTTTGACTGACTATGTAACAGCTATGCCTGTGGTTCTTCAAGTCATAGAAGAATTTGGAATTTTTTCTGGTCTTAAGATAAACTGGGGCAAATCATCTATCCTACCTCTTAGGGGGTTGTATCCGACTGTTCCCATTATCACTCTCCCTCTCTGTTGGGTAAATAAATTTAAATATTTAGGTATCTGGATAACTAATTCCCCAAAGGACTATATAGTATTGAATGTTGAGCCCCTGTTTGTCTACTTAAAGGGAAAACTTCAGTCCTGGCGCCGGCTCCCTCTTACCGTTACTGGTAGAATTTTTTTTTATAAATTCTTTATTTTCAGAACAAAAACACATTTTTGTAAACGAAAAATCAATACATAACACGGACTGTATATATAAGAAACATTACACACATATACAGACATATCCTTACATACAGACATCTGTTTTTGTAAAGAGAAAAGAAAAAGAAAAATACATACAATAAAATAAAACAGAGAGAGAGTAAGACAATGGGGGAAAAGGGGGAAGGTATGCAGATAGACCCTGAATGCACCGAAATCCGAAATAAGACAATTTATTTCCTTTTTTCCCATAATTAAGAATGTGGAATGAGGGCTGCATATGAGGCAGATGATTTAAAGTCAATCCATTTGGACCAAATAGCAGTAAACTCAGAGTGTTTCTCAGGGGCTGAATAAAGAACATCATCCATTGTCATATAGAAGTCAAGACGTTGACACCATTCCCAGACTGTAGGAGGGGTCCGGGAGCGCCAATGCACTGGGAGTACCGCCCTTGCCGCATTATTAATATGACTAAGGAGGGACTTTTTGTATAGAGAGATCGGGTCAGATGTATGTGAGAGCAACCAAAAATCCGAGCCAGATGGAACAGTGAAGCCTAAGATCTCCGAAGCCAGGGCTATTATTTTACCCCAGAAGGGGATAATTAGTGGACAATCCCACCAGATGTGCATCATCGTACCCGTTTCCCCAAGACATCTCCAACAGAGAGGAGACACCGTGGGATAGCATTTGTGGAGAATGACCGGGCAACGGTACCATCGTGTCATGACCTTATATTGTGTTTCCAAAACCTCTAAACTGTTGGAGCACGCATTAATAACTAGAAACACTCTGTCCCAATTGATATGTATATCTTTTTTAATAAAATCTCTATCCCAGGCCTTTACAAAAAGAGGGTCTCCAGAAAACATGTTATGTAATAAAATCTTATATATACCCGAGATTATATGTGTAGGAGGTTGCCGATGCGTACACATAGATTCAAAGGATGTCATATCTCTAGCAAATACTGAAGGACCCCCCAGAGAAGAGACAAAATGTCGGATCTGAGTGTAGGCCCAGAGAGATTGGGTTGTAAGAGAGGTATTGGCACATAGATCTGAAAAGGGTACGAGTTTACCTTTGGCCACAAGGTGACCAGCTCTAATAATCCCTGCAGCAGACCATATGGAAGAAAACCGCCCAGAATTCCCAGGAGGGAAAAGGGGATTGTATAAGATAGGGGTAAGAGGAGATATCACTGAAGATATTCCGGGTTTTACTCGCAATTTTCTCCACATTTCTAAAGTAGGGCCCACTGTTGGGTGTGCGGAACGAACAATTTTGGAACACCACGGCAAAGTACTCAGATGAAGATTAGACGATTCTGACTCCAGCTCCACCCACTGCTTACCCACTGTACCCCGAGTCCAATCTAGAACTCTACCGAGTATAATGGCCTGATAGTAAGTGGATATCATTGGTAATTGTTGGCCTCCCTGACTTTTCTGCCTAAAAAGCACTTCATGTTTAAATCTGGGCTTCCTACCTCCCCAGACAAATTTTCGGATGAGGGTATGTGCTTCTGACAAGAAGCTTGAGGGAAGAGCAATCGGTGTGGCCTGCAACAAATATAAGAGGCGCGGAAGAATATTCATCTTGATAATATTTAGGCGGCCTAGCCACGAAAACTTTTGCAAACTCCACTTATCCAATTCTTTACGAATAGAAGTGATCAAAGGCGTATGATTAAGGGCAAACAGGTCACATAAACATCTAGGAACAAATATGCCTAAGTATTTAAGAGAAGAAGTCTGCCATTTAAAGGGGAAGGAGGTACCAAGTGCAGACACTGTCTCGACCGAAGCGGTAACATTTAAGGCAACAGACTTACTATAATTAATCTTAAAATTAGAGAGGTCACCAAAACGCTGGAATTCTTTCATTAAATTAGGGAGAGAGGTAACCGGATTAGTTACTATTGCTAGCAGATCATCCGCAAAGAGGGCAAGGCGATAATCCCATGAACCCACCTTAAGACCCGTGATACTAGGATTCGCTCTAATTGCTCTTGCCAAGGCCTCCATGCAAAGTACAAAAACCAAGGGAGAGAGAGGGCAGCCCTGACGAGTACCATTTGATATGTTGACTGGGGCCGACAAGATCCCATTCACTCGTATCTGGGCCGAAGGGGCTCTATATAGGGCCAAAATTTTAGAAAGGAAGCTTGCACCCAACCCTAAGCGATTCAACACCCCTGTCATGAAACCCCAATCCACCCGGTCAAAAGCCTTTTCAGCATCGGTGGAGAGGAGCACCATGGGAATATCAGAGGAGACTGCATGGTGTATTAAATCAAGGACTTTGGTGGTATTGTCCTTCGCCTCCCTACCCGGGACAAAGCCCACCTGGTCAGAATGGATGATAGATGGGAGATGAGGCTTAAGCCGATTAGCTATAAGCTTTGCATAAAGCTTGACATCTACATTTAAGAGAGATATCGGGCGATAACTCGCTGGTAGTGATGGATCCTTGCCCTCCTTAGGGATAACCGTAATGTGTGCTGCAAGCGATTGATCTGAGAAAGGGGTATACTCTGAAACTGCATTACAGGCCCGTAACAAAAGAGGCAAGAGAGTATCTTGGTACGCCTTATAGTATGACAGCGTGAAGCCGTCAGGACCAGGGCTCTTTCCGGATGGGGAAGATTTGATGGCAACAGATAATTCGTCTTCTGTGAAAGGGGAGTCAAGAGCCTGTGTCACCACTTCGGGGAGAATAGGGAAGTCTATTTCTTCCAAATACTTCTGAATCTGCAATACTCGAGCTGCGTGATCTAAATTCGCATTATCCGGACCTAGATTATAGAGGGCAGAGTAAAAAGTCTGAAAGACTGCTGCAATGTCCTTGTCGGTATGACAGAGATTACCTGTATGATCCTTGATAAGTCAGGGATCTCTGAGCTCTAAGAGCCCTTGCCAGCATTTTGCCTGGTTTGTTCCCCCAACGATAATATTTATGGCGGCATCTTCGAAACCCTCTCCTAGCCCCTTCATAAAGTAAATCATTAAGAGCGTCTCTAGCCTTTTGAAGTTCTACAAATACATCAGAGGACATAGTAGATTTATGGGTAAGTTCGAGCATCTGGATTTTAGATAACAAAGCATCCCTACACTCAGTTTTCTTTTTTTTGAGATAGGACCCCAACTGAATACATTTCCCCCGGACAACACATTTGTGAGCCTCCCAGATTGAGACTGATGAGACATCGTTGGTGACATTATGAGAGATGTACTCTCTTAGGGTTTCCCCAATTTGATCTTTACAGTAAGAGTCTCGAAGGAATTGCTCGTTAAACTTCCAGTTCCACTGGCGAGAAGGGGGATCACGCAGATACAAGGTTAAAAAAACAGGGGCGTGGTCAGAACCAGTAATCTGCCCAATAGCGGCATCTGCCAGGAGATCTAGATGGGAATGATCTACACAAAAATAATCAATGCGTGAATAAGAATTATGAGGGGAAGAATAAAAAGTGTAATCCCTCTCTGATGGATGTAAAAGTCTCCAAGTATCTACCAACTGAAAATCGTGCAGGGTCAGCCTGAATTTCCTAACCTCTCTAAAAGAGGTGCGTGAAGAGCCAGAAGTGGTGTCAAGAGAGGGCTCCAGAGCCCAGTTAAAATCTCCACCAACCACTCGGATGCCCTCCAACTGATCTTCTATCATTTCTAATGACTTACGTAGAAAGCCAGACTGACCTTTATTGGGTACATATAAATTTACCAGAGAATATTTTTGATTAGCTATGGTAACCTTGACCAATAATCCCCTACCGTCCCCAATATGGACCACTGAGGTATCAGAGAGCACCAAATGTTTAGAAAACAATATGGCCACCCCTCTAGCCTTGGCTTCGGAGAAATCATTGAAGTACCCCACTGGGAAATAATGAGATCGTAAAGATGGCGCCACACCTTTCTTAAAATGCGTCTCCTGGAGAAAAGCTATATCCACCTTATCTATATGTAACGTATGCAGAAGACGGGATCTTTTCTCCGGTATATTAAGACCCTTTACATTGTGAGAAAAAATAGTTAACTTAGCCATATTTAAAGTGTGTAGGAGAGTGTCTCATTTGTCGGATACAAGGAACAGTTACCTGCATGCAGAGAGCGTCTACCAGCAAAAAGATATTGGGAGAAGAGGGGACACATAAGAGCCAAAAGGGAAGGAAGACAGGAAGAAAACAAAGGAAATACAAGGAAAACATGGAACAAATCCTAAAAAACAAAGGACATTGTAACATCAGATTAAATCTCAATTCAAAACTGAATATATTAGTGTAGTAAGAACAGAACTCCGTAATAAAGGCCATGGAAGCCCTTAAGGGGTCCATGGACATTGTATACACAATGGAGTAGGGGGAAATAGGAGGGTAATAGTGAACATGACACCCAAATAGGTCCCTTTTTGTTTTAGGACCTATCTAAATTAGAGTAATATTAAAGCCAAGTATTCGCCTAGATCAGTAAAATATATAAAATCAATAGGAAAACATTAATCTAGAATATTAAAAATTAACATGAAATAATCAGGTTAAACAAGAACTGTTCATGGGCCATTGCGACCCACATAGACATCTAGCAGGATCGCATTTAAATGGAAGTGAAAAAGTGTTAAGTGACCTACAATGTATAGGAAAGACAGCAAAGATCAACAAGTAGACCACAAAAATCATCAAGCATAAAATAAAATGTTACGGACCATAATAACTGTCCTGATCAGGTAGTTTCCTCACTTTCAGCTGTAGGATCTCTTCCCGGTCTACGTCTGGAGCCTCGGGCTTGCAGCCAGAACTCCCTACGAGGTGGCACGGGGGCACTGGTATCCAATAAATCCAGCCAATTGGGGACTGAAATAGTAGGCAGACCCAGAGAAGAGCAAAACTGGGGCAATTCAGCAGGTTCTCGAAGAATATGGAGCTTCCCCTCATACATTACTTGCACACTTAGCGGAAAGCCCCATCGGAATTTAATGTCCCGCTTATGTAGTTCCTCTGTGAGAGGACGGAGAAGGCGCCTCTGTTGGAGCGTTGACCACGAAAGGTCCTGGAAAATCTGTACTGGACATCCATTGAAGTCGATCTCCTTTGTTTGTCTGGCATGTCGTAGAATTTGCTCCTTAACCTTATAATAATGCAATCGGCATATAATGTCTCTGGGTCTTTCAGAGGGCATACCTTGAGGGCGCAATGCCCTATGGGCTCGATCAAAATGAATCCGTGCATCAGGATCAGCATGTAAAAGTTCATTAAATATTTTGGTGAGAGCATCTTCAATTCCCGACTGAGGAATATCTTCAGGAACCCCCCGAATCCGCAGATTATTTCGTCTACCCCTATTATCAATATCGTCCAATCTACGCTGCATCGCCAACAATATACTGGAGTGGCGGGAGAGCAAGGTGTTACATTCGCCAAGCTGGGTATCCACAGATTCCACATGTTCTTCCAAGGCAACCACTCTCTCTGCCACGTGGGTGAGGTCTGAGCGGATGGAGGAGATATGAGTCTGGACTGTTTCCTGAATCCGTTTTTCTAGGGATTGCAGATCTTGTTGAATGTCCTGTCGAGTCGGTAAGGACCGTAAATGTTGCAGAATCTCCCCTATATCGGACGATTGAGAAGAGGCGGGTGGGGTTAAATCAGGTGAATGAGACTCCTGGTTAGAGCCTCCATCTGAGCCCCCCGATGCCATGTGTGGAGAGGCTGAACCTGTTGAAGTACCAGTCGGAGGGGCAGAAACAGCAAATAGAGTATGGAATGCAGAGTTAGATGATTTCCTAACTGGAGTGGCGGCCGGGCGTTTAGCTGTATTCTTCTTCCCCATGAGGATACATATCAGAGCGGATTGGCACAATAAGGAAAAGGCGGAATACCAGGCTTAGCAGAGAGTGGGTGTCATATTTCAGGTTCCCCTCAGTGACATGTTGTTATATCATGGTTGAAGCTGTCAGGGCATGCATTGTAGGGCTTAATATCCACAGAGTGCAAGGAGGCCACCAATCCAGCACACAAGCTCCTTTCATGCAGGTTATCAATTTAAGGCTGATTTGGGCAAGACAGAGTCTCCCAGGGCCAGTACAGGGCTAAGCAGATTGGGCAACCTGGTCAGGGCTCATATACACCTGCCTGTGCCACAGGCCTTATTCCGAGGAGCTTCTGATTAGCAGTGTAATGTAATATATAGGAGGCCTCAAAATGGCCGCCACCCGCGATTCGCGGCAATCGCGGCAGCTTCCTAGAGGTCTCAGAGGCTCAGGAGGGGTAAGTATAGTCTACCCTGGGGTCCCGGCAAGGCTGTAGAGGGTAGACAAGCGGCGGGCAGAGCGGCAATTCTCCGCGACGGCACTGGTCCAGGACGCGCCGGCGGGGGGGGCGAAATTTAGCCTGCGGCTTCTGGAGGCGACCTAGGCCGCAGGTGAATCGGCGCCGCGAGTCCGCCCACGGAGCCCAAACAAGAGGGGAGCGGCTCCTCTAGTGAGGAGGAAGAGGCCCAGGCCCCTCAGGGTAACAAGGTGAGACAGGGGGACCTGTATTTAGAGGGACTCTCCAGGGAGCTTAGAGGAGACACATCCACACTGCCCGACAGCTAGGCCACGCCCCCCCGTTACTGGTAGAATTAACTTAATCAAGATGGTGGTGCAGCCAAAATTTGTGTACGTTTTGCAGCATTCTCCTGTTTTTATTACAGATACATTGTTTAGGCGTTTGAATAGTCTTCTTTCTTCATTGGTCTGGGTGAATCGTCGACCACGTATTCAATTGGCAGCTCTGACCCGATCTAGGTCTGGGGGAGGTTTGGCTCTTCCAAATTTCAAATTTTATTATTATGCGGCGCAGATGGCACATATATGGTTATGGCTTCAAGATGACTCCCCTAATGCCCTGCATGTTTTGTTGGTTTCTCAGATTTTCCCTAACTTTACACCATTACAGGCCTTGCTTGCGGGTAGAATTATACAGAAAGGCCCTCCCCTGTTGATGCAAGCTATTAAGATATGGAAATTGGTATCTAGTATTCTACAGTTTACAGGATTAGATCCAGACACTTCTCTATGTAGTTATCGTATATTACCTGAACTGGCCTCTTTACAGCTTGAAGTGACATGGGGTTCTAACGGTGTAACTACATTGGGTCATTTATATGACACTTCAATTCTTAAATCTTTTGCGCAACTCCAAGAAGCTCATCATCTCCCTCAATCATATTTCTATAGATATTTACAATTACGGCATGCTCTCTCGGCTCAATTTTCAGATGGCCTTCCTCTAATTCAAATATCCCCATTGAAGTCATTCCTTTTATCTTTAGGTCCCCGGAAGACGCTTTCTTACTTATACTCCTATATATTGTCTTCTTATCATAAGGATAGTTTACCACATCTTAGATCAAAGTGGGAGAGAGATATTGGCCTTATAAGTGATACGGAATGGGATAATGCTCTAGAAGCTCCTCGTATTTCCACGACTTCTATAAGATTTCAACAGATTCAACTGTTTATTCTACACCGTACCTATTTAACTCCTGTTCGTTTGTTAAAATTTGGGGGGAGAGCATCTGACATATGCCCTAAGTGTAAAATTAGTAGCGGTACTTTCTGGCACCTTCTATGGGATTGTCCGGTGGTTAGCATTTTTTGGAATAAGGTTCTGAGAGTTTTGTCCAATACAGGTATTGCTCCCACTTTAGCTACGCCATTGACGTGCTGTTTAGGCTCTATGGACGATGAGGTAGTGGACAGATATCTTAAGCAATACATTGTCAATATGTGTACACTAGCTAAGGTATGTGTGGCTCGGTCGTGGATGGCTCCTACAGGACCAGATTATAATGCTTGGCTGTCCTTGGTCCGTACCACTGTTGAACATGAAAAACATGTGTTTATTTGTCGCAAAGCTGAGAAGAAGTATGAACGTATCTGGAGCAGTTGGCTTAAATCCTGTTATGCCCGTGTACTGCCTAATGATTGACCGGTATATTATTGTTAGGATAATGAGGTAGATTATTACTTTGTTGGAGGTAATGTGCTGTGTGATAAGTTGAGAGCAGAATTTATTGGGATCTAGTTGATTTGGCAAATTTTTCAGGTGTTATTTTTGACAATATTCCAATATTTGTATAGTGTGGTAATTTTTATTTATTTATTTATTTTTTTAATGTATTTTATGTGTATGTGTGTGTGTGTGTATATATATATATATATTTTTTTTTTTTTCTCTATGTTTATTGTTTTGGTATACAGATTAATATTTTATTTTTTATAAGCAATGGATCTGGGATGCAGTTTGTAGATCTAGGTTTTATATTCCAGATACTGTTATTTGATTATGCATTTGTGTGTATGTGTATGGATATATATATATATATATATATATATATATATATATATGTGTGTGTATGTATATGTGTATGTATATATATATATATATATATATATATATATAATTATCAATTTTTTTTTATTTTTTTTTATAATTTTTTTTTTTATATATATTTTTTTTATTATTTATTTAGTTTGGTTATTTGTTAATGTATATCTATAAACCAATAAAAATTTACTCAATTAAAAAAAAAAAAAGAGAATCGGACTGTATATCGTGTGAGTATAAACACACTTAAAGAGGTGGATCGAGATTACACAGTCGTATATAAGAACCCAGTCTTTTGGAAATTGGGATAGTAATCACTTCTACACCTGCAGATATTAATACGTAACCAAATGTATCCGAGCGCTCAATTGATAAAAATTTCAAAGTTATTTATATTGAGTTCCATTGAGCTTCATACATGGATACAATGGATAATCTCCACAAGAAGCTTGGGGGAGCCCTCACGGATGGAGATGGATTAGCAGAGGAGGGGAGGCATGCTTCTGGGAGAGACCTTATGTACTGGGTATAAGCGGCAGATGAATGGATCTCCAGCCACCTCTAAATCCCGGCCTCTACCCTCAGAACTGCAACAAGTCTTCCGTCTCTCCTTGTCAAATAGAATAAAGACAGGTAGGTGTATTGTTTATCCCAGCGGATCCACAAGAAGTTCCATGACGCGTTTCGCTCCACAGGATAGGAGCTTTATCTCTTTGAGTGTGGAGTATCTAGTGATTGCTAGGTAAAAAAATTGCTAGTTGGGGGCTTGTTGACTAAGTATCCAACTTGCTACGAGTTACGGTTGTGGAAATTTACGGGTTTAACAGGGTCAACATGTCGATACAAAAAAAAAAAAAAATGGACGATTTTTTTTTTTAGGATTAGGTACCCCGACGGTTAGGATTAGGCACCAGGAGGGAGAGTTAGGGTTAGGCACCAAGGGAAGGGTTAGGGTGAAGATTAGGGTTAGTAAATGTAAAAAAAAAACATGTAGACCATTTTTGGTGTCGACCTTTTGACCATGTTGACCTTCATCCATGTCGACCTTTTTTACTGTCGACCTCTAGTCCCTTTCGACCTATTGCCTGTCTAACATCTGTTGACTATCTAGACATTGTCTATCTAATTCTAGTCTATTTTTTATTCCAAATCCAATTCAGTATTGCTCCGGTGCAGGGACAGCTGCTCCAAAAGCAGCTGTCCCCACAATCAGTTACACTGCTACCAAAGTATCAGTGATACTTACCATTGCCCTCCCGGACTAATCTGCTGATTACTTGTAGTGCGTAGGTGACAGAGGGATCTGCTCGGATCTCTCTTCACAACCCCGGCCCTCCTTCCCATAGGAAGGAGCGGGTCTCCAGAATCAGCACCATCTGACGAAACTTTCAGTTATTGGAGTTTGCTGGACACTAGACGGTCCCATCGGCCCACTAATAATGAATGGATCTGTTACTTAAAGATGCAGAAACTAGTGTTTCCGCATGGGGAATAGGCCCCATAGGTTTGATTCACAGTTATCCGCAGCGTACACACTATGGGCGGGATGCACTAACATAGTGCGCTACTTACCACCATGCACCACATTTGTACTGATCGCATATGCACTAACTGCTGGGAGGAATCCGATCGGATCCTTCATACCAGCGCGATGTGGTAGAAGCCCATAGGCTTCTATAAGGTTACGCCAGCCAAAGATGGCGTTACCCTCTGCACCGGAACCCCGGCGGCCACACATTAGTGCATTTGGAAAATGCGGTAAAAGCCCGGAAACAGGGTTTTGATTGCATGTTCCATTTAGTGCATCTCGCCCTAAGAGAGTCTAATTAAGATGTGTGTCTGTCCGTCTAGAAGGCCAATCCAATTGCTTGCGAAAGGTGCGAGTTGCTGTTGCCACGGAGTTAAAATGCTGGCAACGACACAGCATCTCGCGGCCCGCTCTGAGCCCGAATTTGCATAATTTTGCTCAAGATCCTATGGGGCTACAAGCACTTTTCTGCGAATCCGGGCTGCCGTCAAGTGCGGCCGGTGTCGTGATGACTCGCACCCGCGGGTACACCTGCCTGTACTTGCACCCGGCACCCATGCTGCACCAAAAAGATCCATCCAAAAAAAGGCGTCTGAACTGCGTCCGAGAACCTCAAGCAGGAATTGAAGCCCGGCTACACTCCCAACAGACGCAGACGCTCCGTTCATCTTACTACTCGCCACCCAGAAACGCCTACTTGCTGTTAATCCCAGTTTCGACACAGACACGACGACTTGGGAAGCACCGCACGGAACATGCGCGCAACCTTTTTTTTGGGGGGGGGGGTGAAAACCGGGAACCACGTCGGCTTCTTAAGATGCGTCCCGACTCAGAATCAAGCCCATGGTTTTGCTTCCTCATTCCAGTCCTCAGGGACCTCTAACAGTGCATGTTTTCCAGATCTCCTGGTTAGTGGAAACATCTATACTGTGCAGCAGCTGTCGATCAGGATGTACAAATATAGGTTGCAGGGCGTGCAGGGTGCAGTAAGAAAAAAAAGTGAGCAAATAATTAAAATATAGGCCCTAATTCAGAGATATATGCAAACCCGATGGTTTACATACATTTCCCATGCTTGTTAAACTGCGCATGCGCAGGACACGTACTGCGCCTCTGCAGATTGAGCTCTGCGTCATCAGATGGCAGGTGAGTATAACAGTTTGCAGCTGCATGGGGGTGGCGATGAGCGTTTTACAAAACAGCCCCGTTTTGTCGGTGTGCCTAGGCCAGGGTCTGTGTATTCCCATGCGGCTTCACTGGCCCCAGATGCATGAAAACTCACCAGCCATACTGAGTAACCTGTGGGAAACTTAGATGACCGATGTTCACACAGATGATCGGATGCTGCGTCTCCGGAGGCAGCAGAGGATCACAAAAGCCGGCAGTTGGGGTGTCCTACTACAGACACCTCCTGAAGTTTTTGAATATTTCATGGGCGTGGGCAGCACAGACGGTGTAATGGTTAGCATTACTGCCTCACAGCACTGAGATCGTGGGATCGATTCCCACCACGGCCCTAACTGTGTGGAGTTTGTATATTCTCCCTGTTCTTGCTTGGGTTTCCTCCAGTTGCTCCGGTTTCCTCCAACACTGCAAAAATATACTAGCTCCCAACACAAATTACCCCACTGATGTGAATGACCAAATATTCTCTGTAAAGCTCTGTGGAATATGTGTGCGCTATGTAAGTAACTGGTAATAAATAAATAATATATTTTAGCACAGCCACTGCGTACAAAAGGGCCTGATTCAGTAGTGTAAGCAATTGCAATTACATACGTAGATCAAGCAATCGTTAGCCATTGCACATGCGTATAAGCTGCCCTGAGCGTGCACTGCGATGCAGTTTCAACGGCGTTGCAGAGACGTGCATTAAATATCTGGGTAAGGTCAGGGCTTGTGCAAGTGTGCATATGGGTCCGATGTTACCGATTGTTTCGCAATTCTGCTAAGTATTACGGATGTCAGACAAGGGAAAGTGGGCGTCCTTATGTGAGGCTGTGATCGCACTGTTATACTGCGATCGCAATGCATTTGCATATCACCGCTGACATTAGCAACTGCGTTGCGTGCGCATTAGCAAAATAGCGATCCATGATAAATCAGGTCCTTGGACGGGAAGAATGTAACAGTTTGGTGGTGGGGTTAGTGGTTTAGGTGTCTTCTTATATTACTAAAATATACTAACAGTAACCCAAATATTTGGCTTTAAATGTCGGCAGAAATTAACTTTTATTCTACTATGAACTATACATAATCATGCTGTATTGCCTTACATTGTGTATTTGGCTCAGCTAAAGTTCACCTATAAGAACTGCACAGTCAGCTGACCAACTAGCCCCTGACAGCCAATACATTCTCTGTTACGTGCCGTAATCCTCCTGACGCAGTAACAATATTTTGCAGTGAGTTGTGTTATATTGTAAGTCGCACCATAAATGCATTTATCAAGTACATTCTATGAAATGTTAGGTACTAGATGTTTGGTTGCTATGGGCAACTTGTCCACTTCACTCTTTAGAAGCTTTGATACATCTCCCATTTTATTACAGTATTGGGTGTCCTAGCCAAGCATATCATATGTAGTTAATAGGGGTTGATTGTTTTGCCTTGGGCTCTTATTAACCAGCTTGTCATGCCACTGTCTAGTTGCTGAGGGCTTGGAAGGTGAATTCCTCAACTGACCAGTGACTGTCACACGTCTCTCAGTACATGGCAATAATCTGTCTCATGGACATCTTTCAAACCCACAGCAATCGGTACTGAAATATCCCCCTCCCCAGACACTGCTATATAATGATTTACCCAGCTAAAACAAATAGCCAGCTTCTCAGGCTCCATGGTTGGAAGAAAACCTGGCTACAGACTTGTCCTCATTCTCACCTTGTGACCTTCTCTTATCAGTGGACATAGCACAGATTACACAGAGAGGACATGGGAGATAAACTTCAAGAACCAAAATCAATTTTATGAGAAACATTGAAACAAAAATTGTTTGGCAAAATAAATCAACTCGAATTTAGACTTAAGGTGAGTACACACTAGACATCAGCATTAGACTTTACACCTAATACCCACAAATTGGCATCTGTTTTAGTCTTTAGGTCGGGTACACACACTATGGTGTATGAGTTAGACTTTAGTCTCAGTACCCTCACTCAGAGCTGACCCGGCCATGACCCCCTTAGAAAGAAGAAAAAATAGTAGCGCTGCAAAGCGGTGCTGTGTGCCGATGAGGGGGTCGCTGTGTGTGAGCCCCTGAGCCAGGGGCTCACACACAGCGCTCAGTGTAATCGCTCCCCGACCCCCGCTCATGCAGAGGAGACTGCTGCTGCTCGTCCCCGCTACACAATGCCGATATTACAGGCATTGAGACGCAGGGGGTGAGGCCAAAATTACGCAATTCAGTGTGAATCGCGTCTCCGCCGACCCCCTCCTGCTACGGAGGTTTCTCAGGTTATTGCGGGGCTTGCCTGCCTTTACAGGGAGCCAGGAGCTGCACCCGATTTTCGGGAGGCTCCTGGCCGAATAGGGAGGGTAGGTAAGTATGAGTTAGACTCTAGGCCTGGTACACACACTGCGGTGTCTGAGTTAGACTTTAGGGGGCGGGAGATAAAGGGCTCCATTTACTGACGAGTTTAAGGGTTAGTGATATTCAACTTTTGCTCCGCAACCCAGCACACCCTGTATAACTGGTACTGTTTTGCATCCCAGCATTCCCAAGTATCAATACTTACCTCATCAAAATTCTTCCTAGCAACTGATCATGGACTGCTTATGGTACATTCCTGAGTAACTGGTCCTGTATTCTTCACCAAGGTCTTTCAGTGCTTCTTCCAAGCCTAACTAATTGAGAAGGAACTACATCCGTCCACCACATCAACTCCCATCTGCTAAAGTAACTTCCTAGACTTGTTGGAGACTAAAACTCAGCCAGATTTTTCTGTAGGTGTGTAATGATGTGGGACATGCATGTATAGTTGTAATGATGTGGGACTTGCATGTATAGGTGTAATGATGTGGGACATGCATGTATAGGTGTAATGATGTGGGACATGCATGTATAGGTGTAATGATGTGGGACATGCATGTAGAGGTGTAATGATGTGGGACATGTATGTAGAGGTGTAATGATGTGGGACATGCATGTATAGGTGTAATGATGTGGGACATGCATGTATAGGTGTAATGATGTGGGACATGCATGTAGAGGTGTAATGATGTGGGACATGTATGTAGAGGTGTAATGATGTGGGAAATTTATGTAGAGGTGTAATGATGTGGGACATGTCTGTAGAGGTGTAATGATGTGGGACATGTATGTAGAGGTGTAATGATGTGGGGACATGTCTGTAGAGGTGTAATGATGTGGGACATATGTAGAGGGTTAATGATGTGAGACATACATGTAGAAGTGTAATGATGTGGGACATGCATGTAGAGGTGCAATGATGTCGGACATGCATGTAGAGGTGTAATGATGTGGGAAATGTATGTAGAGGTGTAATGATGTGGGACATACATGTAGAGGTGTAATGATGTGGGGCATGTCTGTAGAGGTGTAATGATGTGGGACATATGTAGAGGGTGTAATGATGTGGGACATGTATGTAGAGGTGTAATGATGTGGGACATGTATGTAGAGGTGTAATGATGTGAGACGTGTCTGTAGAGGTGTAATGATGTGGGACATGTCTGTAGAGGTGTAATGATGTGGGACATGCATGTAGAGGTGTAATGATGTGGGACATGCATGTAGAGGTGTAATGATGTGGGAAATGTATGTAGAGGTGTAATGATGTGGGACATACATGTAGAGGTGTAATGATGTGGGGCATGTCTGTAGAGGTGTAATGATGTGGGACGTGCCTGTAGAGGTGTAATGATGTGGGATGTATCTGTAGAGGTGTAATGATGTGGTACATATGTAGGGGTTTAATGATGTGAGACATACATGTAGAGGTATAATGATGTGTGACATCCTGTACATGTAGAGGTGTAATGATGTGGGACATGTCTGTAGAGGTGTAATGATGTGGGACATGTCTGTAGAGGTGTAATGATGTGGGACGTGTCTGTAGAGGTGTAATGATGTGGGATGTATCTGTAGAGGTGTAATGATGTGGTACATATGTAGAGGTTTAATGATGTGAGACATACATATAGAGGTATAATGATGTGTGACACACAGTACATGTAGAGGTGTAATGATGTGGGACATGTCTGTAGAGGTGTAATGATGTGGGACGTACGCAGAGGTGTAATGATGTGGGACATATATGTAGAGGTGTAATGATGTGGGGCCTACCTGTAGAGGTATAATGATGTGGGACATGTATGTAGAGGTGTAATGATGTGGGGCCTACCTGTAGAGGTATAATGATGTGGGACATGTATGTAGAGGTGTAATGATGTGGGACATGTATGTAGAGGTGTAATGATGTGGGACGTGTCTGTAGAGGTGTAATGATGTGGGGCCTACCTGTAGAGGTGTAATGATGTGGGACATGCATGTAGAGGTGTAATGATGTGGGACATACATGTAGAGGTGTAATGATGTGGGGCATGTCTGTAGAGGTATAATGATGTGGGACGTGTCTGTAGAGGTATAATGATGTGGGACATGTATGTAGAGGTGTAATGATGTGGGACGTGTCTGTAGAGGTGTAATGATGTGGGGCCTACCTGTAGAGGTATAATGATGTGGGACATGTATGTAGAGGTGTAATGATGTGGGACATGTATGTAGAGGTGTAATGATGTGGGACGTGTCTGTAGAGGTGTAATGATGTGGGACATGTCTGTAGAGGTGTAATGATGTGGGACATGCATGTAGAGGTGTAATGATGTCGGACATGCATGTAGAGGTGTAATGATGTGGGAAATGTATGTAGAGGTGTAGTGATGTGGGACATACATGTAGAGGTGTAATGATGTGGGGCATGTCTGTAGAGGTATAATGATGTGGGACATGTATGTAGAGGTGTAATGATGTGGGACATGTATGTAGAGGTGTAATGATGTGGGACATGTATGTAGAGGTGTAATGATGTGGGACATGTATGTAGAGATGTAATGATGTGGGACATGTATGTAGAGATGTAATGATGTGGGACATATGTAGAGGTGTAATGATGTGGGGACATGTATGTAGAGGTGTAATGATGTGGGACATGTATGTAGAGATGTAATGATGTGGGACATGTATGTAGAGGTGTAATGATGTGGGACATGTATGTAGAGGTGTAATGATGTGGGACGTGTCTGTAGAGATGTAATGATGTGGGACATATGTAGAGGTGTAATGATGTGGGACATATGTAGAGGTGTAATGATGTGGGACATACATGTGGAGGTGTAATGATGTGGAACACTAGTATGTGTAGTTTTAAATTATGTGGGACATGTATGTAGAGGTGTAATGATGTGGGGACATGTCTGTAGAGGTATAATGATGAGGGACCTGTATTTAGATGTGTAATGATGTAAGGACATGTATGTAAGGACAGGTGCAATGCTGTGGGACGTAGAGGTGTAATGATGAGGGGACATGTATGTAAGGTGTTCTATTAATGGGAAATGGATGATTGAGCTTGCAGATGGGAGTTTCATGTGTTTTCTTACAACTTTACACATTTGTATATACTGTACATATTTAGAAGTGACTATAGAGACATTTTAATGCCAAAACACTTTGTGCGGGATGCAACAAAGGGAGAAATGCGCATTGCATTCTGGGGGTTTGACCACATTTCTCATATGCACCAAGCCCCAGAATGTGATGCACCCTGGGGCTTGGTTGCGATGGGTAACGCCATCTCCTGATGGCATTACCCTATAGAAGCCTATGGGCTTCTATCCACAGAGTCCTGTGAGAGGAATCCAATCGGATCCCTCCTAACACCCCCCGCGGTGCTTGTGTCCTCCTGCGCATGCACAGAAGGGCGCCAGAGGGGCTTCTGGGTCATAGACACGGAAGTCTGTCCATCACAAAGGGACGCTCTTACCAAGAGAGCTGGCCTTTGCGCATTCTTTCCCGCATCCCGTCCTGTATTTACTAAAAGACACTGTCTGGCTGTAATTTTCCCAACATTCATAAAAGTTGCACAAATCAACCCTTTGGGATATATTTACTAAAGTGAGAGTTTTTAGAAGTGGAGATGTTGCCCATAGCAACCAATCAGATTCTACTTAACATTTAACTAGCACCTTCTAGAAGATATAGCTAGAATCTGATTGGTTGCTATGGGCAACATCTCCACTTGTAAAATCTCTCACTTTAGTAAATATACCCCTTTGACGCCATATAGCCTCCGATCCTTTGCTTACGGTCACTACCAGCCTCTACACTGTCCTGCTATCATTTCAGGAGTTCGGAATGATTACCCCTCACTTTCATCAACTTCACATAGATCACACTGTGCAGAGTTAATGTGCAACATTGCTGCCAAGTCCGTAACTTGTCATATGCCATTGAATTGCCCGGGTATCGGGAGTGCGCTTGGTGAATATATCCCCCCAATGTTTTTTTTTTTCTGGTATATCTATTTTTTATTTAATTAATCCAAATCGCATATATTAGCTCTGAGATATGAGGGGGGATATCATCACTGCGTGTTAGGAGCTATTTCAGTTCGTGATGACAACCGTGTGAATGATCAAGACGGTGACCTGGGTGACTGGACGTGACCCTTGGGCCATCCATCATAGAGAGAAGGGGTCACAAGGAGCAGCTACCTGTGGATGGGTTATTGCTGTCAGGTAGCCTGGGATAGCTGTCTCGGCTCAGGCTGTAGTCACCTGCAGTGAAGGTGATGATCACGTGACTGTGAGACAAGCAGATTGTGACAGGCACTGATATGACGTGAGAGGGACCAGAGATCAATTACATCCTGGTGAAAGAAATACAATATTCTGTCAGTGCAGATCAGTGACATTGTCCTGTCAGAGCCTGGCTGACCCAGAGACGCCATGGCACCTCATTTGGCTTCTCTTGTCTTTTGTTACCCAAAATTACTGAAGGAATAGGTGAAAAATGCCCTTCCTCCTCCCCATCATACTGGCAGAAGGATAGAAAATGGCAGCTGCTTTGCTCTGACCAATCAGAGTGCTCCCATACATTTCAAATACACAAAAGTTTGTGGGAAGAGTCAGGGCTAGATGTTTTTTTTTTTTTTTTTTTTTTATGGACACCATTACCCTAGGGATACCAACCCTGTGCTGAACGGCCTAGGGCAGATTGCCACCAGGGCCGTAGCTAGGGTACTGCAGCCGGTGCCATCGCACAGGGCACCACAGGTCAGGGGACGCTGTTTGGGCCTGTCAAATTTCTGTTTATTATCATTCTAGCTTGTAGCTTCCTCTTATTTCATCCCCAGCATCTCCTGGCCTACCCTATCTCTTCCCTGGCCCTTCCCCATGAAACCATGGCCCTTTTTTGGGTGCATTATGTCCCTTTGAAAAATGAGGGGGGGGCGCCAATGCTCTTTCTGGCACAGGGCACCAAAAAGTCTAATTACGGCTCTGGTTGCCACTATGGTGGGGGACTCCATCCGATTGTCCCCCTGCTATAGTGCCATCAGCTCTGGTTGGAAAAGCCTAGTGGTACCCCCAATACCAGCCTTGGCTGAAGCGCTAATGTTGGATTTTACATTAATACTTTTGCTTATCTTTGCATATTACATTTAAAAAAAACAAGATGTCTTGTTGTGGCGGGATTGCGGGAGCTGATCAGGGCTTAGAACACGATGGTCATCACCGGCAGGTTAAATACAGCGTGAAGTCACATGATTAGTAATTGATGTATTTCAAACCACAAAACTCCTGGCAGTGCCCATTGGTTTCTAGACCAGCTGCTTAGAAGATTTCCCCCTCCTGGGTATTAATAAAGAGACAGAAAAGTGAGAGGGGCCATGCCCGCCGCAAGCTTACAATCTGCAGGAATATAATGTATAGGATGTTATACTAATACACTATTTGCGGTGACGGCTTACTGTGTATTTGTTATAACCGCTCACATGCTGGATGGAGCAGATGGTCACCATTCATATTATCCCCCCCCCCCCCCCCCCAAAAAAAAAAATTCTCATCTGTAGTTCTGCTTCATTAATTTCCTCTTCTTGCTCCTAGTGCTTTTCCTTTCCCAGGAGTTTGTAAACAGAGAGTTGTCTGGTTCTCAAGAGCCACCAGCAGCCATTTACTCCACATCCTGACATCCATAGGAGTTAACCCTTTGCTGGCCCTAATAAATAACTGGCAATAAGGACTTTATATACATAGTACCAGCAGGTCCTGCAACACTATACTGGTAAAAAAAAACATTCACCACAGCACCCCTGTTCAATAATCGCCGACATCCCTACGGTCTCCTCAGGGACACATTCATTTATTGATTTATTATTGCTAAAACCGTACAGAGATAGCTGTTTCCACCGGGTTTAGGTAACGGGGAAATTTAAGGACTGCAGTCTCCATTTTCCTCAATGGCGACTGTGGGCCTGATTCAGAGCCGGACGCTATTTGCGCTCGCTCGTTCAGAAAAGGGGCCGGCTATTTAAATTGAGCGCTCGCTCTTTGCGGTCTGTTGTCGCCTCTATGTCTGAGCGAGTGAATGAAAGATGCGCTCGCTATTTTGTAAAGACGCCCCCTGGCCGCTCGCATCCTACGTCATCTCCGCAATTTATTAGATTAATCGAGTACATCGAAAGGCGTCTGAACTGCTCGCAGTGCTTGTGGTTGGATTTTCCTACCGCAATTATGCGAACAGTTCAGGCTAAGAAACAACCAAGTGACGTGGCCGATGACGCTGCTTTGTTAATTATGCACACCCTTAAAACGCCCGTTTTGACCGTTTGGCACGCCTGCATTCGGATCCACTCCCCGTTTTCAAGCACCTTCCCCTGTTACCACCCACAAACGCCTCACTCTGTCACTCAAATTAGCAGGCACTCGCTATTTTGCGAGCGCTCGATTTCTGACCGCAATGACTGGTTGGCGCATGCGCATTATGACCCATACGCATGCGCAGTTGTGCGAACATCGCTCGGAGCGAACGAGCGGCCGCTTACGAGCGGCTCTGAATCAGGCCCTGTGTTCAGGGATAATCCATCTGTCTGTCTATATCGCTTTCTCTGTCTCCTCCAGCCTCTCTGTCTGTCTCATCCAGCTTCTCTGTCTATATCGCTTTCTCTGTCTGTCTCATCCAGCCTCCCTGTCTGTCTATATTGTTTTCTCTGTCTGTCTCCGCCAGCCTCTGTCTGTCTATATCGTTTTCTGTATCTGTCTCCTCCAGCCTCTCTGTCTGTCTATATTGCTTTCTCTGTCTGTCTCTTCCAGTCTCTCTGCCTGTCTCCTCCAGCCTCTCTGTCTGTCTCCTCCAGCCTCTCTGTCTGTCTATATAGTTTTTTCTGTTTGTCTCATCCAGCCTCTCTGTTTGTCTATATCGCTTTCTCTGTCTGTCTCCTCCAGCCTCTCTGTCTGTCTCCTCCAACCTCTCTGTCTGTCTCCTCCAGCCTCTCTGTCTGTCTCCTTCAGCCTCTCTGTCTGTCTCCTCCAACCTCTCTGTCTGTCTCCTCCAGCCTCTCTGTCTGTCTCCTTCAGCCTCTCTGTCTGTCTCCTCCAACCTCTCTGTCTTTCTCCTCCAGCCTCTCTGTCTGTCTCCTCCAGCCTCTCTGTCTCCTCCAACCTCTCTGTCTGTCTCCTTCAGCCTCTCTGTCTGTCTCCTCCAACCTCTCTGTCTGTCTCCTCCAACCTCTCTGTCTTTCTCCTCCAGCCTCTCTGTCTGTCTCCTCCAGCCTCTCTGTCTCCTCCAACCTCTCTGTCTGTCTTCTCTAGCCTCTCTGTCTGTCTCCTCCAGCCTCTCTGACTCCTCCAGCCTCTCTGTCTGTCTATATAGTTTTTTCTGTCTGTCTCATCCAGCCTCTCTGTTTGTCTATATCGCTTTCTCTGTCTGTCTCCTCCAGCCTCTCTGTCTCCTCCAGCCTCTCTGTCTGTCTTCTCTAGCCTCTCTGTCTGTCTCCTGCAGCCTCTCTGTCATCGCTCTCTGGGCCTGAGTGAGATGGGGACGGAGTTGCTGTCACTGCTGACTACATGGAAGCAGCTGCGATAGCTGTAATATGGTAATGCAGCAGGCGCCGTCACGCCTCCTGCTTGCATTAGTGATCCGTGCTGCGACCTAGGAGACAGCATTGGCTCATCTGCAACACCATCGGCCGGCTGCATGATCCATAGGGTCACGCGAGCCGGCCGACGCAGGTACAACATAGAGACTCAGAAATCTCTGTCCTCCAACGTAGATCCTGGATTCGTCCCTCCCACACAATAGCAATAACTAGCCTCCATTTTGAGAAATGGAGGCAGTCGCCTCCCCCTCCCCGCCCCTAACCAGCAGACTGACATACTGCGTCACAGACCCTGCGCAGCACCTCCGTCCACATCTGAATAATAAGGCCCTGTCTTCTCCAGACTGTCTGTCTATACCACTCTCTCTATCTCATCCAGAAGGTCTGTCTGTCTGTCTATATCGCTTTCTCTGTCTCCTGCAGTCTGTCTGTTTATATCTGTCTCATCCAATCTGTCTGTGTATATCTGTCTCATCCAGTATTTCCATCTCACATACTTGTTAAGTTCGGATCTGTTTCCGCTGTTTTCAGCACAGGGGAACGAATCCCCCCCCTGACCACAGGCCGGTCGCAGGCTACCCAAATGTAAATGCCTGCGATTTGCTATCGTTGCTGTGATTTTGGCAATATAGCTGCTAGATTTATAGTAGCAGTAAGTTTAGGGCAGTTTTTTGTACCCACATGACAGATTTAGGGGTCTATTTACTAAGCAGTGTTAGGAGACAGAGTGAAAAGTGATAAGAAAGTGATAAGGTGCCAGCCAATCAGCTCCTAACTGTCATTTTTCAAACACAGCCTGTGAGATGGCAGTTGGGAGCTGATTGGCTGGCACCTTATCACTTTCTTATCACTTTTCACTCTGTCTCCTAGCACTGCCTAGTAAATAGACCCCTTAAATCTTGCGGCTACATCACCAATATCTACAAATCACAGGCTATTAAGGGGCATACACACGAGCCGATATCTGCAAATCACAGGCTATTACATTTGGGTCAACACGATTTGAATCTCCAGGAACGTAGGTTCTACTGCGTAGCAGTAAAGAAATTTCAGAGTGTTGCTAGGTCAGGGAGTCACCGATCGTAAACCCCCCAGCCCACTATTAAGCGGTGTTAATGCTTTGCACAGTGGGCCTGATTCAGAGCTGAACGCTCTGACCAGAGCGCTCGCTCTGAATCAGTGCCCTCCTACCTGAAAATGGAGCGGCCTCCTGGCCGCTCGCATAGCTGTGGGTGACCACCCACAGTATATGCGAGCGGCCAAAAAGATGGTCGCAATGGTCTTTGACCATCGCGACCATCGGGCTTGCGACGAGACCCTGCGGTAGGGTCTCGCTGCCGCAAGCCCAGGAGTGATTTTGGCTCTATCAGAGCCAAAATTACTCCCACTGACATCATTACTGATGTCAGTGGGGCCGGCTTCAGACGGTAGGCGTTCCCATGGGAACGCCTCCGTCTGGCAGCCACGCCCCCGGCACGCCCACCAAAGGGGGCGTGCTGTCAGTCACCATCGACAGCACGCCCCCTTTGGTGTGCGAGACCCGGAGCGACAGCTTGGCTGTCGCAGTACGGGTCTCGCGCATGCGCACGACGGAGCTCCCTCCGTCGTGTGCATGCACAGTGGGGCAACATCGACCCGCTTGCGAGCGTACTTTGCTCGTGAGCGGGTCTGAATGACCCCCAGTGCTCTCATTGTGTTATGTATGCATTATTAAACACAATGGCTTCCTGTACATGTGGCTACAATATTGCTTAAATTGTGCCTATTATCCAAATGCTGAGGCAGCAATACTAACCACTGTGCTGCAAATGTATGTATTTTTCATACTAACTGGTATTTTATAATAAACATTAAAAATAGTTGTAAAACCAATAAAACATACCAGCCAGCAGTCCTGATTTTCTTGGGACAGAAAAAACTTCATCAGTGTATAGGGAAGTGGCCTTGCATACTATGGGAGGTGTGTGGGCTGTTTTGTGTGTGAGTTGGGCAGATCCAGGCGTGGTTTGAACACATTAGGGGGTATATTTACTAAAGTGCGGTTTTTTCATAAATGGAGATGTTGCCCATAGCAACCCCTAACCTCCCCCCCAGGGATACCTAAACTTAACCCCAACCCCTCCAGGGGCGCTTCTAGAGAGAAGGGGGCCCATGTGCAATCTCCGACACGGGCCCCCTCCTCTCCGCCCGGCGGCTGGCAGCGCACTGAGCTGTGCGAGGCCAGTGTCGGAGTAATAGACTCTGGACACTAGTGTGTGCCCACAGTCTATAGTGTATGCACAGGTCACCGGGAAAATGGCCGTGGCGGCCTCTTCCCCTGTACTGCGCATGCGCAAACGATGAGAAAATGGCCGTCGCGGCCATTTTGCAGTCGTATTAAACAGCGCCGGACACCCGCGCTGACGTGGGACTTCGGAGAAGTAAGTAATATTATGGGTGCAGGGTGTGCGGAGTGGGGCCCCCCTGGACCCAGAGGCCTGTGTTCCCCGCACACCCTGCACCCATTATAGATACGCCCCTGCCCCACTCCCCACACACTAAACCTAACCCTCCCGAGGGGGTGCCTATCCCTAAACTCCCCCTGGGGGTGCCTGACCCTAACCCCCCCTTCCCCTAGCCTAACCCTAAGTCCCCCCGGGAGACCCTAAACCTAACCCCCCCCCCTCCCCGGGGCTATTCGCTTCCGACGCCCAGCTCACCTACGTTCGGTATGCCGGGCATCAGGATTTCAGCGTGGGGCTAATGATAGGCGTCGGTATTTAGACGCCTATCATTAGTCCCATACCGGGATTTCACTGTCGGCTTCCTGACTACACACCGTCCATAGTGTGCACAAGTCTTTTGTTATGGCGAATGATTTATATTTAAAACATTTTCTTGATTATTTGTTGTTTTAAATGTTTGTGCATTAAAAATGAGCATCATAAACCTAATTTAGTTTACAAATATACCATTAAATCTAATGTTTCTCATTCATTTAATACATTTCAGTATAAAGCATGCAATGCCATATACATTTTTGTCATATTTACAATAAAATAACTGCACGATATACAAAATACAGTATATACAAATAAAAATTACAGGGGGTATATTTACTAAAGTGCGGGTTTTTAGAAGTGGAGATGTTGCCCATAGCAACCAATCAGATTCTAGCTATTATCTTCTAGAAGGTGCTAAATAAATGATTTGTAGAATTTGATTGGTTGCTGTGGGCAACATCTCCACTTCTAGAAATCCGCATTTTAGTAAATGTACCCCCCAGGAGTGCAAAAAAGATAAGTGGGTCCCACATCAGCGAATGCCTTCTGGGCGAATGAACAGGTTTCATGTAAGTGTGCATTGTATGTTGCTATCGCTTGATCTACGTCAGGAAAACGGAAGCGCCCAGAGGTGTTTATCCATAATCCAGGTGTCCTGCACCCCCAAGATTTCCCTCAGTGCAATATTGTAGCTTTAGGTGCAGCCATGTTACACAGTTCACGTAGGTAATATCTTGTGAATGACTGATGCCATAAAATGTCTTCTTAAAACAGAAGGTAATCACACGCTCACTGCTATGATATAAAAAAAAAATAGCATTGTTACACAAAACCAGAGGAGATTTCTTTTTGACTTGCCAAATTGTGGGCTCAAACAAGATGGCTTCTCCTCACATGCCCTATGACACTGCCAGACATGGAGAACCCCATGAGCGGCCATTTTGACTTCTTCCAGCCCAGTTTACCATAACCTTACTGGCTGTTGGGCTGAGTGACTGACGAATATGGTGGATTCTCTTCCATGCTGTTTCCAAGCTCTTTTCCTTGAACACTTTGGTAATGCCGGAAATAGTTACAAAAGTCCATCTCGTAGTCCTCATCCTCTGATTCCGAATCGTCGTTATAGAAGTCTATGGTGGCTTGAACTGGGAAACTGGCGAGAACTTTCTTCCCCATCTGCTGTAAATATTCCTCCTTCTTCGATTTGGGCATGTATAGCCTTTTCCATACAAAGACAGAGAACAATTAGAAAATATAATTTCCATCAGTAGAGACGTGCCCACATACATCTTACTTCCTTGCGCGTTAAACAGCCCTTTTAGTCGCATCATGCCCCGGTGTTACTCGGTAGCGCTAAGCGTTTTTTTTTTTGCAACTTTACCTTCAAATGCGTCTTATGTGAATAGGATGCACAAGCAGCTTCTGCTGATTAAAATGATATGCAACATGCCCATAATCTGTGTGTGACTGCCTGTGTATCTGCATGTGAAATGCCACGTTACAGTGCTACAGCTTCTAGCACGGGATGCAGTCAGGAAGCCGACGGTCGAAATGCCGACCGCCGGCTTCCCGACTGTCTAATCCCGGCAAGGTACTAATGACAGGTGTCGAAATCCCGACGCCTGTTATTAGACCTACGCCGGAAGCCCGACGCCCGGCATACCGAACGAAGGTAAGCCGGGCACGGACAGCCGCGCGAGGGGGAGGGTTAGGTTTTAGGGCTCCCAGGGGGACTTAGGGTTAGGCACCCCCTCCAGGAGGGTTAGGCGGTATTACATACTGATTCCGCTAGCACTGTGCCACACCCGTTGCCTCTTTAACTGGGAGAAGGTACGCTCAGCAGACTATGCTTCCCACATTGGGAGTGTGGCACTGGGCTGTGGCAACATAACGCGACCTCCCAGCTCAACACAGACGTGGAAGTCTAGCAGACGGCAATGTAACAGGTAAGAAGCTGCCGGCTAATTCTCCTCTGTGTCAGTGCCTGATTCACTACGGATCGCTACTGCGAAAATATGCTAATGAATACATTCGCAAAGCCGTCGCACAGCCAGCATAGAGACGTACATCCGTAATACCTTGCAGTCCTGCGTATAAATCGGTAACATTGAGTAACATGTCTGACCTTACTCACCTCGTCGCACCCAGGGAGTACTCAAGCTACGTATATGGCTAATTTATGTACGCCCATGCAACGGTGTTCAAACGAACAGACGCGCCTGCATTTCTCCGTCTGCTCCCCCGTCACACCCCCCCCCCCCAACGCTGACCTCCTGTCACTCACTCTGCGATGGCTTTCTTTTTGGTTGAGTGATTGCAGGGCAAACACAATGCTAACTCATGCGCGCGCACTACGAAGCTTACCTATGCGCTCCATCGACCGATCTGCATACGCTGTTGCAGTTGCGATCCGTGATAAATCAGGCCCTATGTGGGGCACCCCATAGACGTTACGTCACTCATTCAGTGTTTTGCCCGTACCACTAACTGCCTAGTTTCACCTAATTGTAGGACCAACCCGGCAAAGTCACGTATTACATTTATAGAGTATCTGGGAGCGGTAAAGGCGGCCGCCGCTCCCATCTCCCCCTATGAGCACCGGGTGCGAGAATTGGAACTTACCGCACAGGATGCTGAAATCCCAGCGCCCCCTTGGTACTGGCAATGCAGTTTTCCCCATCTGCGGTGCCTCGCTGCAAATAAAATAAGCACAATTACAATAAATATTCAATTGAAGAAGAAAAAAAAAAGCAGGCAAAGGCAACCAGTGACTCTCCAGCTGTTGTAGAACTATAAGTCACAGAATGTCCTGGAGAGCTGTCACAAACACTCTAACTTTGATCTGGAACATTAGGAGAGGAGAAGTACAGAAATGCTTCTATTGTGGAGGGATTTGGTGTAACCCGAGGGCTACCTGTGCATGCCCCATAACACAGCAGCACCTCATAGTCTGACTGCAGGCACTATAGGGAAATCCTATTGTCTGCCTGTGACTTGGACATCCTTTCTCTATGTAATATCAGGATGGGTCACACACTACAAACACAGCCTGCCCTACCTCCAGTCACAAATACAATGGGACCAGGCTGCAATCAGGGACAGGCTCACTTTTCAGGGGAAATTTACAATTTGTGGTCAAACAGATTAATTGATCATTCGTTCTCTAAGTCAAAGAACAAATTTTTTATATATATATATATATTTCTGCCTCAAATAGAAAAACAAAATAGTTTCCGGAAAAAAAAGATTGGGGGTTAAAATAGAAATAAATATTTTTTTTATATTTATATTATATTTATAAGGTAAATCTGATAAATTTCGTATATACTTCACACAAGATATGTTACGCTATAACTGGCATAGTCCCACAGACACATGCTGGAAAGGACAGTGGGTCTGATTCAGAGCCGGACGCTATTTGCGGACGGTCGTTCTGAAAAAGTGGCCGGCTATTTAAATCAAGCGCTTGCTCTTTGCGGTCTGTTGACGCCTCTATGTCTGAATGAGCGAACAATACATGCGGTCGCTATTTTGAAAAAAACGCCCCCTGGCCGCTCGCATCATACGTCTCCGCTATTTATTAGATTAATCGAGTACATCGACCGGCGTCTGAACTGCTCGCTATTCTTGTGGTAGCTTTTTCCTACCGCAATCATGCGAGCAGTTCAGGCTAAAAAACAACCAAGTGACGTGGTCGATGACGCTGCTTTGTTAATTATGCACACCTTTAAAACGCCCGTTTTGACCGTTTGGCACGCCTGCGTTCGGATCTCCACTCCCCGTTTTCGAGCACCTTCCCCTGTTACCACCCACAAACGCCTCATTCTGTCACTCAAATTAGCAGGCATTCGCTATTTTGGGAGCACACGAATTCTGGCCGAACTGACTGGTTCGCGCATGCGTATTACAACCCATACGCATACGCAGATGTGCGAACATCGCTCGGAACGAACGAGCGGCCGCTTACGAGCGGCTCTGAATCAGGCCCAGTGCTCGTAGCTGACTTATACATGCAGTGATTGGAATATGGCACAGGCAAAACAGTAATTGCTTTAACTTGTGCTGTCTCTGCTTGTCTAAGTGCACTATAACGGGGTCTTTACATAGAGGGCAAAATCTCTTTGTTTCCTTTTCCAAAGAAAAATTCAAAAAGTTCAGACCATGAATGTTGCAGTTGGCAGAAGTGTCAGGTAATGTAAAAATAACGCCCATTTACTGCTGTTTATCATATTAACATTGCCTGAGCTTACTGAGCAATCCCACTTACCAGCAAGCTCTGCTGTGTCTCCGATTCTCTATCTCCAAATGGGGACAACCAGGGTCTCCAGAGAGTGGGGTTACTAGTAAAAGAAATGAATGGCAATGAACAGTTCATCCGGGTTAATATCATTCTTCTCATTGCTATAGATGTAATAAAACACCATCCTGACCTGTAGGGAAATTTTAAACAATTTAGCAAAAATGAAGGGGTGGAACAGAAATCTTTGTAAATCATATTATTGCCTTTTAACACTAGAGATATATTAAACTGCATTTTATTTTCCTCTTAATTCCTATTACGATATTTCCAAGAAAATGAATAGGACTACACAAAGTTTATTCTGTTGGGGAAATTGTGAATGTTGCTAACATTTCTTCACTAACTAAAATATAGCAATTTGCAATTTTTTTTTCACAAAAATTCCAAATAAGTTTCAAGGAGCAATTTAATGAATATTGAGAGCATTTCAAAAAGAAGCACTGAAAATGTCATAGCTCAAAAGTTAAAATTGTAATTTTTGCAAACGTGATATACAAACGTGTCCTTATACACCTATACTTTATATGTGGAGCGAGACATGTGGTGCGAATCAGATGCTCCGCCACGGGTAGTGATGCCCGGACTTTGATATTTATTTCTTAATTTAGCTTCTTATTCGCATCGTAGCTGTATCTGAAGTCGCTTATAGTGGCTTAGGCATTTGATTTTAGTATTTTTGTGGCAGAGAAATTGGTATAAAGTCGTAGATTAAGCACAAGGATACGTGGCATGAATAGCATGGCGCAGCTCACCTGCATCGGTTCTCCACGCACTGCCAGCGCCAATAGCCAAGGTACCCGTACGTTGTACTTTTGTTGCATTAGTGATGGAAATAAGACAAATATTTGGAGGAAAAAGTTTGTGGCTAGATGCATGTCCGTGGCGCCCCAAATATGGCTATTTGGCGGATAGGTGTACGTGGGCCCATCTGTAAGTCCTGGGGGCAGGGGTGTTTCTAGAGAGGAGGGGGCCCGTGTGCAGTCTCCGACACGAGCCCCCTCCTCACCGCCTGACAGCCGGCAGCGCCGGAGTTATAGACTCTGAGCACTAGAGAGTGCCCAGAGTCTCTAATGTATGCACAGATCACCGTGAAAATGGCCACGACGGCCACTTTCCAGTCGTTTTACAGCGCTGGATGCCAACACCGACGTGGGACTCCGGAGAGGTGATATTATGGGTCCAGGGTGTGCGGTGCGGGTCCCCTGGACTCAGGGGCCCGTGTTCCCCGCATACCCTGGACCCATTATAGATATGCCCCTGCCTGGGGGCATTTAGCAGACCTATAACGTTTTGCTAAATGTTTTAATAACACTATTTTGTGAGAGATCCTCGAAAACAGCTGTTTTTGGTGGATACCTCAAAAATGATGTATCCCTGGGATGTACAGAGGGATATCGGCTGCAATCCCTCCGTTGTCATTTGCAAAAGCTGCCTGTGAAGAAGCCCGTGTTCCTGCATGTTTCTGGCCTGATAATATCTTATTGCCACGATACACAGTGATAAGACATTATAACTATCTAGCCATGTTGACAAAAAAATATAAATATACAAGGTGTAACCAAAGGATTTTTTTCTAAGTAGAGTTGTTGCCCATAGCAACCAATCAGATTCTAGCTATTATCTTCTAGAAGGTGCTAGATACATGATAAGTAGAATCTGATTGGTTGCTATTGGCAACAACTTCACTTCTAAAAAGCCGTACTTTTGTAAATATACCCCCTAATGTCTATTTAGAAAATACATTTCTCTGGTGCAGACTTCACAACTCCTGGGGGATTAACCGTCTGTTATAAATATGTTTCATTTCTGCATATATTTATTTTTCTTCCCTGCATCAAAACTTGAACTAAGTTGGGGAACGACAAGCAAACATGCCATTCCCAGCTTCATTAACCACAGATGCTTATATTTTTTAGCTGTCAGCCGTGCGGATTTACTTGCTGTATAATGTATTTATTGTTACATACCACAGAAGAACATTCATGCATTAAAAAAGCTCTTAACTAAAGAGATTTAATGAAAAATAAATACATAAAACTGTCCCCACCACAACGCCCCAAAAAGTAAATAGATCTGAAATGCCGTATTATAAACGTCTGTAAGAAGTGTAATATTAACCAGCATTTATCTAACACATTTCAGCTCTGCTTCTTTAGAATTACACTTCAAAGGCTGATCTGGGAACACCTCTAGGCTGAAATAGCGACAGCACTAATCCTATAATTAACCTGTAGAGGGGTGGGGGGAGGGGGGAGTTACAGATATTTCTATTAAATCTCATAGATGTTGTAATGTTGGATCCTATTACAGAAAAATGTCTATTTTCTTCTTCATTAGTCCTGCAGCAAAGCTCAGGGAAAAAGTGTCTCTCGCTGGTTGGTGCGGATCTATAGAGCTCGTCCACACATAAGCCCTGGGGAAATGGGTATAACGCATGTCGATATACACTTTTGACGCATTACGCCTCCGCCCATATCATCTATTGTACTGGCGCCTTAAATGGAATAAAATTGTGAGAACAAGCCCACAGAATACTATTAATTCTATTTTATAATGCAGTTTCCAGACCGTTAGCCGCTATAAACTATATTAACAGAAAATAGGTGTGAATGAGCCCCAAGTCTGTATACCTATATGTGGCACAGGTTATCTGGTACTGTCCTCTGGAATAGCTCCGAACTCGTCCTCCGCTTGTTTAAATTATTCCACAGTATATTCCGCCGGTAACGATATGGGTTCTGAATGATGTATCTACTGTATTGCTAATATATATTTCTACATTATGTGTAATCTATAGCCCAGTGCTTCCCAAACTGTGTACCGTGGCACTCTGGGGTGCGGCGGGGCACTTGCAGGGGTGCCACAGGTTGGTGATTCAGTACCAAATCAAATTATTTATGGTCCACTTGATAGGCAAAACCAATGCTGGCATCTGCCAATCATAAAACAGGTGGACAAGCAGGAGCGCCAACCTATCCACCGTCATATCACTGACCCTAAGGATTGCAGGTAAGCACAATTTACTCCATGCTCCTTCCTCACTATCTAGCCCATCTGTGTCACCCCTGTTTGTCTGCCCCTCCCCTTTAGAATGTAAGCTCTCACGAGCAGGGCCCTCGTCCCTCACGTGCTTCTTCTTGCCATATTAATACTTTAATTTACAATGGCACCTATAACTTGGTTGCTGACACCCTGCTGCTTATTTAGGTGTTAGGGAGCAATGTTTGTAAATCCTGTAGTTGTCCTGCATTGTTTGTACTGTTAATAACTGTTTTTCTTGTGTGCTCATTTGTTTGTGTACTTTGTTAAGGAGCTGCAGAACCCTGGTGATGCCATGTAAATTACGGATAATAATAATAATTAATTAATAAATAATAATTATAAATAATAATAAATATAAAATAATAATAATCATCATCATAATTTTTTTTTTTTCAATAAGAAACTTTTGGCCTAGGGATGTCATTAAAAAAATGCAATACTCCAGTGCACTGTGATTTAGGAAAGTTTGGGAACCACTGCTATAGGCACTTTCAACATATAGCTCCTTACACAATGTACATCTTGAAACCGTTGCTATTACGATTATTACGATCCACTCCAGTGTTTCCATTTGAATCCGTTCTGTAGAAACTAATAAAACGGACTTGACATAACTTCAAGCTGAGGCAAATGGTAAAGAGAGCCCTGACCCTCAGAGCTTGCAATCAAATAATGCGTGGAGTTTGACACCTTGTAAGATCTACATGATTTAATTTGGACAATAGCTCCTTTCGTTACATACAGAACACAGAACAATATGACAGAATGGATCCCAAACAAAAGCACACGGGGGATAATGTATAAAAGGGGTCTCATTCCAGCGCATTAGAGGTCTGCTCACACCTATAGCACAATCGGGTCTGAAGAATTTATTTAAAGAAATGATGATTTACAGGTTTGCCAAGCACGTTGCCACCTACAGCTATAGTAATAGTAACCCATCCTCATAGTGCCAAAATGAAGATATAAATAACGTCCAACGCAAAGATGCTTTTAGACTCCTCAATGAAATACGTTTTGTTACATTTCTCTACATTGCAATAACTTTTCTGCTTTAAGATTGTGATTCATCCCAACGATACATTTGCAGTGCGGTCTGCATGCGTCAGGTCAATGCTTGTAAACTCCATTAGGTTATTACATTATTCTTACACCTATTGCATATTGCAATTTTCCAACGTTGGCGCACAATTTTCCCATCGTGCAGTAGAAGTTGAACTCATCGACACATAATACTACTACTACTACTAATACTACTAATAATAATACTACAGGATGCATTGGTGTGAATGAGCCCCCCTCACCCATTGCTGTAGCAGCTTACCTCTCTGCCTGACCAGGATGCACTGCATTGCTACCTCCAGAGCAGTGACACATGTGGCTTACTGTGGCCTTCAGAGCATAGTGTGCCGAGTCCATGGTGGAGGGGAGCTGGCTGGCTGAGGACTGACTGGCAGGTCCATTGAGCACCCAGCTCCTTTATCTCGCTGGCTCCCAGCTCTCACCTAATGTAAACAAGCACTCAGGTAAAGGGGGAGGGGGCAGGCTGGGGCTGGGCGGGCCGCCCCCTCCAGGAGTTTGTGGAAAGCAATCACTTCTCATGGCAGGAGACCTGGATAAGGAACACTGACCATGAGGACAGAAGATGGCCATTCGCTCCCTCAGTCTATTTATAATGTTCATTATCATAAACTACATCATTTTATAATAGACAGTGATTTTTATATGCGCATAAGCTCCTGTAAATAATATCTGTATAAGCAGTGAGTTCTGATGTCATCCCTTATAATTAGTGAGTTCTAATGTATTGTGTATTATGATGAGTACATCTCTATAATGAACTTATAAGAGCAAGAGGCTGGAGGTCTGTTCAGATCACAGGTCTGAGGTGCCTCATAGCTATATTACTTACAGTAATCATTGCATTTTCTGTTCTATATTTTTTTTTATATTGATAATCTCTGCACAGAGAGGTGTTAAGAGAATAGCCTGGTATGTGTTTAGCTATATGTATCACATTTATCTTAATATTAAGGGGCTCATTTATCAACAAGTTTTATCATATGCAATGAGTTTTAAAACTTGTTGCGTATGATATATGGTGCTCCAGCCAATCAGCTCCCAACTGTCATTTTTCAAACAGATGACAGTTGGGAGCTGATTGGCTGGAGCACCATTTATTATACGCAACGAGTTTTTTTTTTTTTTTGTTCTTATCATATTTTCTCCTTTACTGAAGCATTACAAACATAAGAAATATAAATTATAGTACAGTCCACAGAAATACAGCATTATACATTTCTGGAACAGATATCCAATATACATTAAAGTTAGTCAATCATTACATTACAGATAAATATTAAATAAACAAATATAATAATTTTGGTGAGAACCGGCGTATGATAAAACTCCTGGATAAATGGGTCCCTAAATGTGTATTAAAAAAAAAAAATAAAATATATATATATATATATATATATATATATATGGCAATGCTAAGGGCTGGGGTAGATTCAATTAGCCACGGCTGAGGCTGCAATTAAAAATCTGCGTTAAGTGCACCCTCTGGGACTTGACACGCAGGAAAACCCATAGATTCCAGCACTCAGGGCCTGATTCAGACCCGCTCGCGAGCGCTATGCGCTCGCAAGCGGGTCGATGTCGGCCCAGTGCGCATGCGCGAGACCAGGATAGCAACGGGCAATCCGTCGCTCCGGGTCTCGTACCAAAGGGGGCATGCTGTCGATGTTGAGTGACAGCACGCCCCCTTTGGTGGGCGGGCCAGGGGTGTGGCTGCCCAGACGGAGGCGTTCCCAGTGGGAGTGCTTTCGGCTCTGTTACCACAAGGGTCTCGTCGCAAGCCCGATGGTCGCGATGGTCTTGACCATCGCGACCATCTTCCTGGCCGCTCGCTATAGTCGCTATGGTCACCCACAGCTATACGAGCGGCCAGAAGGCTACTCTGAAAAACAAGAAGGATGGCCCTGATTCAGAGCGAGCGGTCTGTCAGAGCGTCAGGCTCTGAATCAGGCACTTAGGGCCTGATTCTGACCCGCTCGCGAGAGCTATACGCTCGCAAGCGGGTCGATGGTGCCTAAGTGCGTATGCGCACGACGGAGGGAGCTCTGTCGTGCGCATGCGCGAGACCCAGCGAGCGACGGGGAATCCGTCGCTCGGGGTCTCGCACCAAAGGGGGCGTGCTGTCGATGGTGAGTGACAGCACGCCCCCTTTGGTGGGCGTGCCGGGGGCGTGGCTGCCAGACGGAGGCGTTCTCATGGGAACGCCTACCGTCTGAGTCCGGCCCCACAGAAATCAGTAGTGATGTCAGTGGGAGTGATTTTGGCTCTGATAGAGCCAAAATCACTCCAGGGCTTGCGGCAGCGAGACCCTACCGCAGGGTCTCGTCGCAAGCCCGATGGTCGCGATGGTCTTGACCATAGCGACCATCATCATGGACGCTCGCTATAGCTGTGGGTGGTAACCCACAGCTATGCGAGCGTCCATGAGGCCGCTCCAAGTTGAGGTAGGAGGGCCCTGATTAAGAGCGAGCGCTCTGGTCAGAGCGTCCGGCTCTGAATCAGGCCCTTAATGTGGAGTCTATTGGCAAATGCACGCTACCCACGGGTTTACTAATAATTCAATAATATTAATTGGACATTACTGTCTATTATGTGAGAAAATCTACAGTAATTTTCCCTCTATGGGGTGTGAGGCCAAATTAGCAAAGATACTGGTAGCAAAGTGCCTACGCTTGCCCGTTCCAGATGCGCTTTACAGCTATTGCGCAGAACTGAATAACCCTTTATATTGTAATTATACTGGTGTAAAATTATAAAACCTAGGCCCTGATTCAGAGCCACTCGCAAAAAGCGAGCGCTTGCTCTGAATCAGGGCGGCCACTTTAAAAAAAAAAAAAATGGCCTCCTGGCCACTTGCTAAGCTGTGGGTGACCACCCACAGCTTTTGCGAGCGGCCAGGTGATGGTCGCGACCATCGCGCTTGTGACGAGACCCTTGTGGTAGGGTCTCGTCTGCCGCAAGCCCCAGTGAGCTTCCGGCTCTAATAGAGCAGGAGGCTCACTACTGACATCACTGGTGATGTCAGTAGGGCCGCCCACTAACGGCAGGCGTTCCTTCGGAAACTCCTCCTTTTTATCAGCCACCGCTCACGACCCGCCTACCATAAGGGTCTCATCACAAGCCCGATGGTCGCAGCTTAGCGAGCAGCCAGGAGGCCGGTTAAAAAAAAAAAAGCAGCCACCCTGATTCAGAGCGAGCACTCGCTTTTTGCGAGCGCCTCTGAATCAGGGCCCCTGTCCTCAGGCATTTCGGATCTCCTACTCTAACAACTACAATTTATTTATATTATTTATCTATTTATTTTTATTTATTTATGTGTTCCATTTTGACATGGTGATTTTTGTTCAGGCTTTCCCAATGTGTGACATGGACCCGGATTCGGCCTCCTTCCTACTTATCCTGCCCCCCGAATCCCTTTTTTTTTTTTTTTTTGTTATGTTTTGTATTGATATTTACAGTCTATTTCAAAGTGTGCACTGATATTTAGCAGTTTTTATTTCTCTATATTTTATTTATTTCTCGGATCAGTTTATTGCTATATGACCGTCTATATGCTAATATGCAATTTTGTACCTTTGTTTCTTTATATCACCAATATTTTCTTTGCCTATGCACATATTGTTGTACTATTTTATTTCTGCAAAATTCTAAGTAAAGTGGTTAAAAAAAAAAAAACCTGGTTCCAAAATAAAACTCATGAACCTTCTCCTGCTGTCTACATTCAGTGTCGATATAGTCAGAATGTCAACATGACTTAATGAACTTTTCGTGACTGTTAAGCTGGGTACGCACTTAACGATGTGGACCCAGCCAATGTCTCGGGCGGTGGGTCCTGGCAGGGGTGCCAGCATTGGCAAGTGCGTACACACTTACCGATGCCGGGAGCAACGGCGTGACAGCATGCAGGCCGACGGGCGATGTAGCTGAAGACGTGCATCTCCAGCGGCATAGCGGGTACACACTGGCCGACCTGCACGATATGTCATCCTATCCACCGGATCGGTCGATGTATCGTTTAGTGTGTAGCCGCCATTAGGGTTAGTTAAGCCATTTATGCAAAACTGCATGGTCGACATGCCAAATGTATTGCAATACCTAATTCCTTATACAGTGTCACAACTCACTGGGGGATAGTGGATGCTAGCCCATATTTCACGATTGGCGAAACCGAGTACTGAATTGCGGAGTCTAATGTGCCGGCAGTAAGGGAGCCCGGCAAGGAGGTTTGGACTTAGCTGCGTCCAACACGAAGGTCGTGGCCCTCAGACTTCGTTCCCTAATACAGGTGCTGGTGTTCTCTGGATAGGAGCAGAGTACGATGAAGGCGTACAATGTAGTCGCCAAGCCGGGTCAGAACCAATCAGACAAGACGGTACCAGGGATCAGACGTAAACAGGTCAGAGAGAATAGCCAAGGTCAAACCGGAATACCAAGCCCAGTATCAGGGAGAAAATGGAATCAGGCCCTGATTCAGAGCCGGACGCTCTGACAGAGCGCTCGCTCTGAATCAGGGCTGTCCCTCTTAGTTTTTAGAGCGGCCTCCTGGCCGCTCGCATAGCTGTGGGTGACCACCCACAGCTATAGCGAGCAGCCAAAAAGATGGTCGCGATGGTCAAGACCATCGCGACCATTGGGCTTGCGACGAGACCCTTGTGGGAGGGTCTCGTGGCCGCAAGCCCCAGAGAGATTTCGGCTCTAACAGAGCCGGAATCTCTCCACTGACATCACTTGTGATGTCAGTGGGGCCGCCCCCAAACGAGAGGCGTTCTCATGGGAACGCCTCCGTTTGGGCAGCCACCCCCCCCGGCCCGCCCACCAAAGGGGGCGAGCTGTCACTCAACATCGACAGCTCGCCCCCTTTGTTGCGAGATCCGGAGTGACGGATTGCCCGTCGCTAGCCGGGTCTCGCACATGCGCATGATGGAGCCGCCTCCGTCGTGCGCATGCGCTGTGGGCCACCATCGACCCGGTTGCGAGCGCTCAGTGCTTGCGACCGGGTCTGAATCAGGCCCATAGTTGCCTGTGACATAACATGTGGGAGTATGGAATGAAATTTACTCAACCCTTTGCAATGATTGGATACTAAGGCAGAACTGAAAAGAGCAGCACAAAGTTCCACTGCATTGTATGAGGGCACACACATTGTATAACTGGGGGAAGAAATACCAAGAAATCACCTTGTTCAAGATAATCAAAAGAAGAAACTCCCATCCGGCGAAGGTTCTTGTGTTCCGAGGATACCAGGTACTGAGACAGGTACCAGCATAAGGCGTCTAATGTCAGGCTACATCAGGCCCATAACTAGGGGTGTGCGAGTGGCTCCAGGCCATAGGGCCCTGGTCCAGCGACATCGCCAACATGGCTGTTGCACACTCTGCAGCTGGTACAGCCGTCTGGAGTGTCCTTTATGAACATATATTGTGGTGTGTTTAACAGCTTAATGTTTTGGCATCCATTTGAGAGGAGCCACACATCACCACCCTACTCCGTCCGTCATCTACCCCTGTCTGCACCTTCCAGCTTACCTCCATTCCCTTCCATACATCATTAAACTTCCCACTGCCTCCCACAAGATCAGCGCACTAGTCTTCTGAAATAATCTGTGCTGCTGTGAACATTCTCATGATTTGATTGGCTACAGGAAGTGAATTAGGAAATTAGGTGTATGTGGGTGGGGCAGTACGGCTGGGGCTCACATCTTTCCAAACTCGCTTGGCACACGTCAGCTGAGATCTGCAGCTCACATGTAGAAGTGTTATAAAAGCCTTTAATGTAATCTTACTTTTCCACCATTACTTGTAATCATTATTTATAATGGGATTCGGTCAAAATCTCAGCAAAGGGGATTCCGGTGCTTAAAATCTCGGCATCCCAAAGGTAAGCAGCGGGGGGACTGTTAGGGTTAGGCACTAGGGGAGGATTAGGGTTAGGCACTGGGGGAAGTTTAGAGTTAGGCACTAGGGGGAGGGTTAGGGACTAGGGATGGGTTAGGGTTAGGTTTAGGGTGCGGGGAGGGGAATGTTAGGTTTAGGCACCAGGAACGGAGGGTTAGGGTAGGGAGAGGGGGAGGGTTAAGATACATACCGACCACCATGCCACATTGGACCCTGCCCTCAGGCTTTTCGGATCTCCTACTCTAACGATCACAAATTATTTATATAGTCATTTTTCTCTTTCTCCATTCTGCCATGGTGATTTTTGTTCAGGCTTCCCCAATGTAGAATATAGACCTGGATTAAGCCTCCTTCCTACTTACCGTGCCCCCAACGTCCTACCCTTCTCTTCCTTTTCTTCCTCCTTTTTCTCCATTTTCTTCTTCACTCTTTTCCATGCTCTTCCGATTCCCATTTGCTTTTTTTTTATGTTTTGCATTGTTATTTACAGTCTATTTCAATATGTGTTTTGAAATTTAGCAGTTTTAATTTTTCTATATTTTTTTTTATTTTTCAGATCAGTCTATTGCTATATGTGCCTATGTTACTATGCAATTCCTTTTTTTTTTTCTTTCTTTTTTTTTTGTATATTCCCAATATCTTTTTTTGCCTATGCACATATTGTTGTACTATTTTATTTTTGTAAAATATAATTTGTTAAAAAAAAAATATATATATATCTACCGACAGGTGCCGGAATACTAACCCTGCCGGTATTTTGACCGCCAGGATCCCAAGCGCCGGCATCCCGTACCCAACCCTTTATAATATTTAGATAATACTGACAGTATGCTAAGCTACAGTGCTGTTGGGGCAATGGGCGATACATTAGTTAGGGGGTCTCCTTTTCCAATAAATGAAATTAAATTCTAGCAAAAAAACTGGGGTCGTGAGTGTAGTCTGCTACCAACATGCATGAAAAACAAGGTTACGTACAAACTGTGACGTTCCTAACTGCAAACCTTAATTAATTAGAGTAAGGATGAATACATTTTTGTAACAATAATCCTGTTTAATTACAGTATGAGTTTTTATGTTCCCCGTATCATGGAACACAGCAGAGCAGCTGTGAAGCTTCATGTCCTTTCTGTAAACCATTATTAAGCGGGGAAAAATGGTTTTCTGTCTCCAATTGTTCTCTTATTTTACGCAGAACAAAGCTTGTACTGAGCAGAGGACTATGGGGGGGACAAGAGTAAACACTGGTGATGCAGGGGGGTAGTGAGAACTGTGAGTGCTAAAGGCAGCTGCAGCCAGGTATAATGTACAACAGAGAATGATAATAGTAATAAACTATCTATGTCTATTTATTGAAACTGAAATAAAACTTTATGGGGCCTATTTATTAAGCAATTCAGGACTAAAAATATGCAGAGATTGCTGTTTCCACATGTTTTAGGGCAGAATGTTTTAAGATGGAAGTAAATCTCCAGCTTTCCGGACGCCAGACCTCACCGAAGCCATCCCCATACATTTGGGGACAGTATATAACAAGATCTGCAAAGTGTAGCTTTCTGGATATTCCATGCGTGGGCTAACGCCATCTGCAAACTGTAATAATTGTCCTGCATATCTCCCCATAGGTAAAACATAACGCCAATAATAGTGCTTTTAGATTAGTCGGTTTCATACTGCCCATTACTACTAGCACCGATAATTCAAGCTTGCTATGCTAATATGGTATACAATCGGGAAGCCGGCTGCCTTAACACCGACAGCCGGCTTCCCGACTGTCATATCCCGGTGAGGGTGAAATGCCGGGCGTCTAGATGTAGACGCCTGACATTTTCCCGACGCCGGGAGACAGGCGCCCGGCATCCCGATCGAAGGGATGCCGGGTGCCACGAACGGACAGCCGCGGGGGGGGAGGGTAAGGTTTAGGGTACCCGGGGGGATTTAGGGTTAGGGCCCCCCCCCCCCCCCCCGGGAGGGTTAGGGTTAGGCACCCCCGGGGGGGACTTAGGGTTAGGCATCCCCCCGGGGGACCTAGGTTTAGGCAGCGAGGAAAGGGGGGGGTTAGGGTTAGACACTTGGGGGGGAGGTTAGGCATCCCTAAGGGAGGGTTAGGGGGTTAGGTTAGGTAAGGTTAGTAAGTACTTACCTATCGACGATCAGGATTTCCTGCGCTGCCGGGCTTCCGCTGCCGGGAACTCTGCTTTTGTCAGCCAGGCGCATACCGATTCCACTGATATTATCACATATGTACTTAATATCATATTTTTGACTAACTGAGGTACAGTCAAGCATAAGGTATTAGTTTTGATCCAAACATATAAGCTTGCAAACCTCGTTATCATCTCTGCTTAAAACATTGCAATGCTGTTAAAATTAAATGCAGTCACCTGTCAGGTAATACGGTTGAGTTATAACAAAGGGCTGGTTTTAAACCACCCCCAACTATTACTTAATGATGGAGCATCTGCATGTTGGCACTTGTAGTGCTTCAAATGTGCAATATAAGTGCTGCTTCCATCATTAATTAATATAGATCTAATTAACTTAAAAAAGTTATTGCAACGTTAAATAATTTGCTAATAATATTGTCTCCTTAATATGTTAATATTCATGTAATAAAAAGTTTATATTTATTTTAAACGTTAGTATTAAAAAAATTAAGATTAAAAAAATAATAATTTTATATATTTATTCATTGTTTTGACACCTTAAATAGGTATAAATTATTGCCACCTTAGTAAATATGTTGATATTTGGCTTATTATTAGGATCTGTCAAGACAGAAAGCAATCTCGCCGGCCAGGGCCATTTTTTTTGTCAATTTGAGACAATTCTTGGCACGTTTGGCTTCTCAAAACCGCTGCAAATCACCACACAATGCCGGTGATTTACATTTTAAACCTCCAAACCGCTGAGTATTACATCTGGCCGTTTGGAGGCCCTGATTCAGAGCCGGGTGCTCTGACAGAGCGCACGCTCTGAATCAGGGCGTCTTTTTTTTTTTTTATGGAGCGGCCTCCTGGCCGCTCGCATTGCTGTGGGTTGCCATCCACAGCTAATGCGAGCGTCCATGATGATGGTCGCGATGGTCAAGACCATCGCGACCGTCAGGCTTGCGATGAGACCCTTGTAGTAGGTTCTCGTGGCCGCAAGCCCGAGAGAGCTTTCGGCTCTAACAGAGCCGAAAGCACTCCCACTGGCATCACTTGTGATGTCAGTGGGGCTGCCCCCAGACGGTAGGCATTCTCATGGGAATGCCTCCGTCTGGGCAGCCACCCCCCGGCCCGCCAACCAAAGGGGGCGTGCTGTCACTCAACATTGACAGCACGCCCCCTTTGGTGCGAGACCCGGAGCGACGGATTGCCCGTCGCTATCCGGGTCTTGCGCATGTGCACAACGGAGCCGGCTCCGTCGTGCGCATGCGCTCTGGGCCACCGTCGACCCGGTTGCGAGCGCTCATCGCTTGCGGCTGGGTCTGAATCAGGCCCGGAGATCACAATTCTAGGAGCTTTGCAGTGAATTTGAACTCACAGCCAAATCCGCATTCCACTACATTTCCCCGATTGTCTCTTCTTCAGCTCCATAGTAAAAACTGTTGCTGAATTTATTTATTAAAAGTTTTTAAATAGCGCTTTAAAGAGGGGATTTTTTTTTTACCAGAAGCCAATTAATCTAACAGAATGTTTTTGGATTGTGGCAGAAAAAAAAACAGGACACCAAGAAGAGATGCAAGCAAAACACGGAAGAGCATATAAACTCCACACAGACAGGGCCTTGGTAAGACCTCAGTGCTGTGAGACAACACATATATTTATTGATCTGCTGTGCTGAATGTGTTGTGATAAATATTTCCCTCATTCCACATTTGGCTGCAATATACTGAATGTTCCCAGTGGAATTTGGCTCTGAGGGGTATATTAACTAAAGTGAGAGTTTTTAGAAGAGGAGATGTTGCCCATAGCAACCAATCAGATTCTAGCTATTATCTTGTATAAGGTGCTAGTTAAATGTTAAGTAGAATCTGATTGGTTGCTTTGGGCATCCTCTCCACTTCTATAAACCCGCACCTTAGTAATTATACCGTTAAGAGAGCCACCACTACACCATGCCATGGGAAACAACATTTTAGCCTGAATTAAGAAGGAAGAAATAGCTTAATTGGGCTGACATATTATGTCATCAGAAACTAGCATTGGCAAAAGAAATTCCCACTTTTATACCTGCTAAATCTTACCTAGAAGGTTAGTAAATATACATTTTATAAAATAAACGCAAAGCATTCACTATTTTCTCTTTCTTTTATCTTCTCAGTACACCTCCGCCAAAAGAGAATTCCCTTTCCATAGACCTGCCAATACGCCCATCAGCAGCCGTCTCACTAGAACCCCCCCCCCCTCTGCGTACAGCACGGTGTTGGATAAACTTTTTTTTTTTTTTTTTAGCCTTAAATGTAATCCCTATTTTCCACATTTTCTAAAATTTTTCACTCTTTGGGGTAATTTTACTAAAGTGAGAGTTTTTAGAAGTGAGCTTTAAAAGTGATGTTGCCCATAGCAACCAATCAGATTCTACTTAACATTTAAATAGCATCTTCTAGAAGATGATAGCTAGAATCTGATTGGTTGCTATGGGCAACATCTCCAATTCTAAAAACTCTCACTTTAGTACATTTACCCCTTCCTGTTCAATTCCAGCATCAAATCTGTTCTATTGTTTTGCACAGAGGGCCTGATTCAGACCTGCTCGCGAGCGCTGAGCGCTCGCAAGCGGGTCAATGGTGCCCTAGTGCGCATGCGCACGACGGAGGGAGCTCCGTCGTGCGCATGCGCGAGACCCGCATAGCGACGGCCAAGCCTGTCACTATGGGTCTCGCACCAAAGGGGACGTGCTGTCGATGGTGAGTGACAGCACGCCCCCTTTGGTGGGCGTGCCGGGGGCGTTGCTGCCCAGACGGAGGAGTTCCCATGGGAACGCCTACCGTCTGGGGCCGGCCCCACTGACATCACAAGTGATGTCAGTGGGAGTGCTTTTGGCTCTGATAGAGCCAAAATCACTCCAGGGCTTGCGGCAGCGAGACCCTACCGCAGGGTCTCGTCGCAAGCCCGATGGTAGCTGTTCACCCACAGCTATGCGAGCGGCCAGGAGGCTGCTCCAATTTTAGGTAGGAGGGCCCTGATTCAGAGCGAGCGCTCTTGTCAGAGCATCCGGCTCTGAATCAGGCCCAGAGTTTGGAATATAAACTGAATTCTAAAATACAGTAGACACTATTACACAACATGCATAGTAACTTCAGGCCGCGCTAGATAATAATTGGCTGTACACACACTATGACACATTCCCAGCAGATGACCTTTTGCTGTATGTCTCTAATCCCCGTTAATTTCTTCCCTTTATATTTCTTACCATCTCTAGGTTTGGTTATGTCTCTGGTTTCACAGTCAACTGTGAGAAAATGGGTTGGGTACTAGGTGCTGACGCTCAGGATCCCGGCGATTAGAATCCCAACGCCGGCATCCAGACTAGGGATGTGCGCCGGACCATTTTTGCCGGATTTGGATTAGGTTCTAATTCGTCGTCCGGCTTTGGATTTGGATTTGCCAATGCGGTGTCTGGCTATGGATTTGGATTTGGATTTTTTTACAAAAATGTTGCAAAAAAAGCTAAAATCACATAAATTGGTCTTTTTTTTCTTCCTAGAGTATTATTAACCTCAATAACATTAATTTCCAGTCAATTTAGACCACCTCACAGCTTATAATATTGTTTTCAACATTGGCCAAAGGTTGCAGTGAGCTGACTGGTTACTAAGCGACAAAGCAGTGGCACAGACACCACAGTATAAAGCACATCTATGACACATTGCCACACAGCAGTGGCAGAAATGAAAAGTAGTGCACCCACCCAGTGGGGTACGGCCAGCAGAGTCACAGTACTTGTTTACATAGTGGGCTACAGCCCAAGGAGTCACAGTGCACAATCTTATTCACATTACACCATAAAGTAGTGTCTTTTATTTATGTTAGGACACACAGTAGTGCCCCTTTTACACAATGCCCACAGTAGTGGTGTCCCTTACACAATGCCCCCAGCAGTGGTGTCCCTTACACAATGCCCCCAGCAGTGGTGCCCCCTATGCAGTCCCCTTAGTAGTAGGGTCCCCTATGCAGTGCCCCAGTAGAATGCCCCCCCGTAGTATGCCCCCCCAGTAGTATGCCCCCCATTAGCAGGCCCCCCCAGTAGCATGCTCCCCATTAGCAGGCCCCCCAGTAGTATGCCCTCCCAGTAGTATGCCACCCATTAGCAGGCCCCCAGTAGTATGCCCCCCCAGTAGTATGCCCCCCCAGTAGTATGGCCCCCCCAGTAGCAGGCCCCCCCAGTAGTAGGCTGCCCCAGTAGTAGGTTGCCCCAGTAGCAGGCCCCCCCAGTAGCAGGCCCCCACAGTAGTATGGCCCCCCCAGTAGTAGGCTGCCCCAGTAGCAGGTCCCCCCAGTAGTAGGCCCCCCCAGTAGCAGCCCCCCCCCAGTAGTAGGCCCCCACTTCAGATCCGGCCACTTGTGCTGACCCCATTGGATGAGAGGCTGCTCAGTCGGGAGTTCTGCCGGTCCATCTGGCAAAATGAGAGGCCGCCTTTTTTGCACTTTAACCAAGGATTTGTGGAGGTGGTATCAATTTCCCTAATCTACAAATATGTAATTTTGCCAGTATTAGGTAAATCAGAGACATCGGACAGAGGGCCTGATTCAGAGCCGGACGCTCTGACCAGAGCGCTCGCTCTGAATCAGGGCCCTCCTACCTAAAAATGGAGCGGCCTCTTGGACGCTCGCATAGCTGTGGGTTACCACCCACAAGACCATCGCGACCATCGGGCTTGCGACGAGACCCTGCGGTAGGGTCTCGCTGCCGCAAGCCCTGGAGTGATTTTGGCTCTATCAGAGCCAAAATGACTCCCACTGACATCACTAGTGATGTCAGTGGGGCCGGACCCAGACGGTAGGCGTTCCCATGGAAACGCCTCCGTCTGCCAGCCACGCCCCCGGCACGCCCCCTTTGGTGCGAGACCCATAGCGACAGCTTGGCTGTCGCTATACGGGTCTCGTGCAAGCGTACGACGAAGCTCCCTCCGTCGTGCACATGCGCATTAGGGCACCATCGACCTGCTTGTGAGCGTCCTACGCTCGCGAACGGGTCTGAATCAGGCCCCTGAGAACTATGCCAATATATAATGGACAATCGGGAGCGCAAAAGATAGAGTAATATAAATTAATTTTATATAATTACTAGAACATACAATTAAAACATAAAATAGCAATTTCAAATTGCAAGAATACCCCAAACAAGAAGGGAGATTTATACTTGAATTGTATAGTGTGGGAGAAGTATAAAGAATATATATAAATATAGTCCTTGACAAAAGGTAAACATAGAAATATATATGCGCAATTCACCAAAGTCTCTATAGATCCAGTATGTTTTAAAGGCCCAATTGATACGGTATGAGACTAGGATGATTAGATGTTGTTTCTTAGCCAATATCGCTGATATTACATTCAACCTCACTGCCGTGAGTGCACCTCACCTCCGCTATAGATCTTAGTCATCAGTCATGGTCCTGGAGTAACCACAGCGCAGGGGTGCAAATTCTCGTTGAATCACGTTCCCCTAGAGAGGTAACCAGCAGCCACCCAATGTAAAAGTGGAGCCGGCTTAGCGGGAGCAACACGTCAGTGGTCAGTAGGTGGAGGGAATGCATGGCTTAAACTGCGGCCAGAGATGGCAACTTAATATCCAGAATAGTCCCTTTGGTTGGAGCGCATAGAAAAAAGTCCTCAAATTCTTCTGATGCTGACCCATCCAAATTTACAGCTGCTTTCATACGGACTCACAGTATGAAACTAGAGTATTATTGGAGAATTCATAGGCAAACACAGGGGTGTTTACAGTTGCCCGGAAATTCCCCTTCCCTGGTCAGTGGCTCAAATCATGACAAGAGCAGTGCTATATAATACAATTTTACTAGAGCTATGATTACAGCATGCCATATATGGGATGGAATGGAGCTACTGCAAATGCCCAGTGGCTATGTCTGCTATATGTGCAGATCTGAGTCCTCGATCAGCGCACTGGACCAGAAAAACTAGAGAGCAGTTGCCAGCGAGAAGAGATAGACGTCTTAACATTAGGTGGGAGAATATTTGCTCACAAAACTGGAATATATGGGATAATTAACCTTTTCCTGATGACTTTTATTCTTTATATAAGATAAATATGTTTGATAGGCCTGATACATACCTCCCAACTGTCCCCATTCCAGCAGGACAGTTCTGTTTTTCAGGCACTACCCCACCTGCAGGCCGTAGTGTCCCACGGGTGGTTGGGGACACTCGGACACCGCTCCAGCTCGAGCAGCGCCGATGCTGTGAAGCTGAGTGGATGCATCCATTTAGTGCAGGGAGTGGGCTGGGGGCAGCCCAGCAGCTCACAGAGTGCTGGGCTCCTCCCCAGCATGACGTAAAACAGGGGCATTACTTGCAGCCACGCCCCCAAAATTGTGGACTAGCGGGAATGGGACCACACCCTATTTTTGGAAAATGCACCTTTAGAGGCAGCAGGAATCCCGACTTCATCAACTAAAATGTTGGGAGGTATACTGATGTATGGCTGGCCCTACCAGGGTCCCAGAGAGTGTGACTGGGCTCAGGTACTGGAGGGGGCGTGGCAAAATAGTGATGTAGCTTCGTCCCTTCTAATCATCCCTCAGCCAGGGGAACATCCAGGAAGGGGGGGCAGTGATTAGTGCGATTGCTCCCCCACGTACAACAGGTAGAGAGAGACTGCTGGTGAGCAGCTTCCCTGAATGCTCCACAGTCCAGCACACAGGAGGGCTAGGGAGAGCGGCTGCTGCCACTGACCGGAGGTAAGAAGTGTTAGGGGAAGTGAGGGAGGATGGCAGGATCTTGGCCAACGCCGGGCCCCTCCAACAAGTCAGGGTACCCGCTTCCCCCCCATCTCTCTGTGTCTCTGGGCCCTACTGGCACATATAACAGGGTACTGTGATCACTGGTCCTGTATATGTCTGATGTATTACATACACTATACTATGTATGGCTGGTTCTACTGCCGCATATAACGGGTTACTGTGATCACTGGCCCTGTATATGTCTGATGTATTACATACACTGCACTATGTATGGCTGGTCCTACTGCCACATATAACGGGTTACTGTGATCACTGGTCCTGTATATGTCTGATGTATTACATACACTGCACTATGTATGGCTGGTCCTACTGCCGCATATAACGGGTTACTGTGATCACTGGCCCTGTATATGTCTGATATATTACATACACTGCACTATGTATGGCTGGTCCTACTGCCTCATATAACATGTTACTGTGATCACTGGCCCTTTATATGTCTGATGTATTATATACACTATACTATGTATGGCTGGTCCTACTGCCGCATATAACAGGTTACTGTGATCACTGGTCCTGTATATGTCTGATATATTACATACACTGCACTATGTATGGCTGGTCCTACTGCTGCATATAACGGGTTACTGTGATCACTGGTCCTGTATATGTCTGATGTATTACATACACTGCACTATGTATGGCTGGTTCTACTGCCCCATATAACGGGTTACTGTGATCACTGGCCCTGTATATGTCTGATGTATTACATACACTGCACTATGTATGGCTGGTCCTACTGCCCCATATAACGGGTTACTGTGATCACTGGTCTGGTCCTGTATATGTCTGATGTATTACATACACTGCACTATGTATGCCTGGTCCTACTGCCTCATATAACGGGTTACTGTAATCACTGGCCCTGTATATGTCTGATATATTACATACACTGCACTATGTATGGCTGGTCCTACTGCCTCATATAACGTGTTACTGTGATCACTGGTCCTGTATATGTCTGATATATTACATACACTGCACTATGTATGGCTGGTCCTACTGCTGCATATAACAGGTTACTGTGATCACTGGTCCTGTATATGTCTGATATATTACATACACTGCACTATGTATGGCTGGTCCTACTGCCACATATAACGGGTTACTGTGATCACTGGCCGTGTATATGTCTGATATATTACATACACTGCACTATGTATGGCTGGTCCTACTGCCACATATAACGGGTTACTGTGATCACTGGCCGTGTATATGTCTGATATATTACATACACTGCACTATGTATGGCTGGTCCTACTGCTGCATATAACAGGTTACTGTGATCACTGGTCCTGTATATGTCTGATGTATTACATACGTCACTATGTATGGCTGGTCCTACTGCCTCATATAACGGGTTACTGTGATCACTGGCCCTGTATATGTCTGATGTATTATATACACTGCACTATGTATGGCTGGTACTACTGCCTCATATAACAGGTTACTGTGATCACTGGCCCTTTATATGTCTGATGTATTACATACACTGCACTATGTATGGCTGGTCCTACTGCCGCATATAACAGGTTACTGTGATCACTGGTCCTGTATATGTCTGATGTATTACATACACTGCACTATGTATGGCTGGTCCTACTGCCGCATATAACAGGTTACTGTGATCACTGGTCCTGTATATGTCTGATGTATTACATACGTCACTATGTATGGCTGGTCCTACTGCCGCATATAACAGGTTACTGTGATCTCTGGCCCTGTATATGTCTGATGTATTACATACACTGCACTATGTATGGCTGGTCCTACTGCCCCATATAACAGGGTACTGTGATCGCTGGTCCTGTATATGTCTGATGTATTACATACACTGCACTATGTATGGCTGGTCCTACTGCCCCATATAACAGGTTACTGTGATCACTGGCCCTGTATATGTCTGATGTATTACATACACTGCACTATGTATGGCTGGTCCTACTGCCTCATATAACAGGTTACTGTGATCGCTGGTCCTGTATATGTCTGATGTATTACATACACTGCACTATGTATGGCTGGTCCTACTGCCTCATATAACAGGTTACTGTGATCGCTGGTCCTGTATATGTCTGATGTATTATATACACTGCACTATGTATGGCTGGTCCTACTGCCGCATATAACATGTTACTGTGATCACTGGTTCTGTATATATCTGATGTATTACATACACTGCACTTTCTATAGAGACTATAACTTGCACTTGCTCTAAAAATCAAGCATTTGGAAAACCCCTTCTAGAAATTGTGTGTTTGATCCTAGTTGTTTTGACTGAGGCTATCGAAATGTAAGATGTCAATGTCATATTTTTGTTAGACGACCCTATAGGGCCTCACATTTAGCTACTAGTATGTCAGTTCCATTCATTATTTCACCAATATTTCTGTGGGAGCTGCGTCCGGAATCACAAATTATGGGGGAGATGCATCAATCCTTTGGGAGAGTTGAAGTGAAGCAGTTCCTCACAGCAACCAACAGCTTCGATCTGTCATTTATCTAGCACGGTCTTTGAAATGACAGAAGCTGATTGGTTGCAACTTCTCCACTTTATCTCTCTCCAAAGCTCGATACATCTCCCCCTGTATGATTGTCAACATCTTCACATTGTAATATTCCCTGCCTGTTATTTTTACTCTACATTTGTTTTGTCTATGTATCACATACATTATGTACTTGCATTGCCTTTGTCTTTTAGTTTACTCTGTTTTTCTCATTTCTCTCTAATTCCAATAAAGAGCAAGTTTATTTATAAAAAAAAAAAATAAGAAAGGAAGGAAAAAAAAAAAAAGGAGATATTATTACCAGCAGAAGCGAGGTCACCGGAACAGAGCGATTATTTTTATAAACCTGTAGGATTTCCTGCCCAGCCGTGATACTGCACAAACCCCAAACATGGAGACTAGGCGGAATGTTTTGCCATAAACACTAATGAAGACTCTGAGAGAAATTAGAGTTTCCTGTGTCCTGTTATCTGCTACACAAAGTTATCTGCAAAACCCTTCTGTTTTTGGAAAAACTCCTATTGATTTGTGTTTGTCAGCAAATAATTATCCAAGAACTGTTCTGTAATTAAATTAAATTATTCCAAATCCCAAATATATCATCAATCTCACCGCATGATTTGTTTTTTTTTTTGCAAAGGGAATGTCAGTTGTCCCGAATCCTAAATAAAGTGTAAAATGGAACAAAAAAATAAATAAAAAGAAACAAATTATCTTAAAAATCAGTATTAGAGGCATGATACATCGGAGAGCGATCAATTGGTATTTTATTTTGAATTAAAGAATAGGTATTGTATGTTGAGTTAAATAATATTTTGTAATCGGTTATTAATAGTTTGCTGGGAGACTGGGGGAAATTGTAATCAGATATTTAGGAGACTAGAAAACTTTAAAGAAGATCAGCGTAGAAGTCAGCTATTTTAGTTCAGGTTCAAAATATCTCCCCCTATATTGTTTTTGTGTTATGCAAATTAAGCACGTTGTAGGGCACCACAGTATAGTTTTGATAACATTGCTTCTTCCTCATTTCTTCCTATGCAAACTGCTATTTAGCGTGAAACAAGTAAAAAAAATAAAGCAAACATTTTTTAAAAATATTTGTGGTTCTGGCCTGAAAAAAATTAAGGGGGCATAAGGGGCACCATTGTTGGGTTGCGCTTAGGGCATCAGTCGGCCTTAATTTAGCCCTAGTGTCATGTGAAATACGCACTACTACACGCGAGATCCGGGCATTACGCGGAAACAAAACGTTTATTTTGTATTACACTGGGGAGCAAAAATTGGCAATGTTTTTATTACCATCCCTATGTCTGACGCTGATACAGAGCTTATTTATTCAGTCCCTTAAATGAGCTGCTCATGGCGGCTTGTGGAGATTGGATCTTTCCGATCTCTACCTAATTTTTCCCCTACTCATTATGGCCAAATTAAGCTGGTCCAGTCAATTTTGTAAATAGGCTCATTCCACAGATTTGAAGAGTACCCATGTTATCTTTTGCCCGTGGATCACAGAATGTGGTAATTAGCACATAATGTCACCCAAAAAGACCAAACACAAAATTTTAGGCTGACTAGTTGTCCCTATTACCTGCAATATTTCCTTATTGGCTCAATATCTGAATATGTTTTTCCCCATTATGAGAGATATTATGCGTGAAACGGATTAGATCATTTTCTGGCATGCTGGCGACACCATACGTCAAGCGGCCGCTTGTTATCTGTGTGTGTGCTGCCACCTGATGAGATTTGTCAGACCGTCAAAAGTGGAGGTGTTGCCCAACCAATCAAATAGCTTGCTATCATTTATCTAGTACATTCCATAAAATGATAGCTACAATCTGATTGGTTGCTATGGGTAACGCTCCCACTTGTTTTCTTTAGAGAGTTTCCAGATCTATTCAGATTGGAGATGGATCCCAATGCTCGTTAGTTGCACCAAGCAGTAGGATCAAGGTGGGTGGGTTTAATCTTATGTTCTAAATAGATAAATGTAAAAAAATAATAATAAAAATGTAAAAAAAAAATCCAGCAAAAAATAAATAAATAAAAAATAAATAATAATAATAATAAGTAAAATGTGAAAAAAAATTCCAGCATTAAATAAAAAATATAATACACAAGTAGGTGCCCAGAAATAATGAAATGCTACAGATGGGTCCTTATGAAATGATGATGGTGCTGGAGATTGGACTGTACCTGTCCTGTCACAGATAAGACAGATGTTGCCTCCTCACTCAGACAGTGACAGCTTTGGTATCTCACCAGCACTGTCTATTTATCATCAGCCAGGTCTCACCTTTTCACACGCTGCAGCAAGGACCTAAGGCCTCAGTCCACCTTATCACAATCCTTATCTTTCCTTACTGAATGCAGTGTAGATAATTAACTCAGTCCTCAACCCTCCCCCAGCACCAGCACAACAGGTTAATCCATCTGTCAATGCTGTATCTCACCCCCAGGTATCAAGGGAGATATGGAACATTATTGTAAGGGGAGTAATATGAAAAATCGGCATTCAGAATATCAACACCAGAATGTCGAGAGGTTCTGAATGTCGACAGAACATCGACACAGACATTAGGTTGACAAGAAATAGGTCAACATTCATAAATATCGACATGGATAAAATGACAACTTGTTTATAACATGCCGGCATTCTGGTGTCAATATTTAACATTTTGACACCAGAATGCCGACATAGTCTTTTACATATTTTAGCCTGACCCCTAAAAATAAAACAAAAAAATGTACTGTCGACATTTCTGAACATGTCGACATTTAATCCATGTTGACATTGGTGAATGTCCACATGTTTCTTGTCGACCTTATGTCGACATTCATCACTTGTTGATGTTCTGACTGGATCCCATTGTTGGTACAGTAGCATTGATTATGATGATGATGATGAGGAGAATAATATAGTAGAACAGGTAAACACGGATGAAAAGAAGAGGTGGCAGCAGTAATTGGATGAAAGACAACATGGATTTGAATATATACAATATAGGCTGACATATCCCTTCATTTTACTTTTAATATTAGCAGTCACAGATTGATCCAGTTATTTTCTAATCATGACACCTTGGTATAGAGACCATTTTACTTCTGATCTGGGAATGAAAGATGTAAAACTGTACTTAAAGTGCGGTAAAGAGACTCTGCTGTTTGGTGCAACCCTGTAAGATTTAGTTTTCCTAGCCAGTGCCATTTTTTTTAACACCGTAATTCCCAAAATAAAGCTCATTTTGGGAATTGCCAATATAGCCTCACAGAGGGGGGAAAAAAAATCCTTCCCGGCCCCATAAATTGCTGTAGAATAAAATCCCTGTATGCAACGCTCCCATAATGTCCTCTACTAAGATTCATTTTTACATTTTGTTACTAGACTTGCAGCATCCCCTCATGTGGTAATGACTCCCACTGCATGTGAGACACCATTATGCTGGTTACCCACTGCTGTGACTTGTGGCCGGGTACAGGGGGTGTCACTGGGAGACACCATTATGCTGGTTACCCACTGCTGTGACTTGTGGCCGGGTACAGGGGGTGTCACTGGGAGACACCATTATGCTGGTTACCCACTGCTGTGACTTGTGGCCGGGTACAGGGGGTGTCACTGGGAGACACCATTATGCTGGTTACCCACTGCTGTGACTTGTGGCCGGGTACAGGGGGTGTCACTGGGAGACACCATTATGCTGGTTACCCTCTGCTGTGACTTGTGGCCGGGTACAGGGGGTGTCACTGGGAGACACCATTATGCTGGTTACCCACTGCTGTGACTTGTGGCCGGGTACAGGGGGTGTCACTGGGAGACACCATTATGCTGGTTACCCTCTGCTGCGACTTGTGGCCGGGTACATGGGGTGTCACTGGGAGACAGTGAAAGTGAGTGAATAGAGCAGAAGGTACGTCTCTGAATCAGAAAGCAGTGGGGTATAGGATCATTGGAACCAGAATTAACCATCCCCATACAGATACAGTGTAGTGGTTAGCATTACTGCCTCATGGCCCTGTGTGGAGTTTGTATATTCTCCCTGTGCTTGTGTGGGTTTGCATGTCATAGGGAATGTAGATTGTAAGCTGCACTGGGGCAGGGACTGATGTGAATGGCCAAATATGCTCTGTAAAGCGCTGCGGAATATGTGCACGCTATATAAATAACTGGTAATAAATAATATAATTACACCTGTACACCCTTTTACTGGTAATGGCAATATCATCTTCCAATGGCAACTGATGACCACTTGTCCTCTGTATGACCCTTGGCACAAAACGTTTAAATCATTGTATTGGTCTCGTAAATCACATCTAAGGGGCCTTATTCCAACAAAACTAGTTCTTCTAAACTCTTGTTAATAATTTCTAACTATCCCATTCCCTGTATTAATGAGACTGTCTGCCAAGGAGCCCTTTTGGATTGTTCTACTGTATGTCCATCTACAGCTGAGGTGCCCAAAGCTTTTCCCCAAGATGTAAGGCGTGACATTTTTTAAGTGTGCAGAAATGTTTATTTTCTAACCCCCCCCCCCCCCGGGTGTGGTATAAGAGATAGACAGTAATTAGTTAGACAATGTCTAGATAGACACCAGATGTTGGACCGTCAATAGTTAGACAGGGAAAAAAGCTAAACACACACTAAAGTTAGACATGTAAAAAGTTTGACAGGGTAAAAAGTTCGACATGAGAATGGTCGAAACAAAACGGTCGACAATTATTTTTTTTGTTTTTTAGCCCTAATCTTAACCCTAACATTAAAGCTGGGTACACACTGACAGATATATTAGCAAATCAATTGATCGGACAATGTATCTGCTGTCCGTCGGGCAGTGTGTACACGCGATATGTTGGTGAACGTCGGCGTTCACCGACATATCACACTGGTTGTGCTGCACAGCCGATGGACAGATATGTCTGCAGACCGCCTGTACACACACAGCGGCAGCTGCGGGTAGGGGGGCGGTACCCACCCCCCGGGACACGCCCCCTTGTCGCCGGGACCTGCGGGCAAGCACAGATGATGGTTGTGCAGTGTGTACGAACAACCATCATTTGCAGATATATCTGTAGTGTGTACCCACCATAACCCTCCACTTGGTGCTTAACCCTAACCCTCCCTCCTGGTGCCTAACCGTCTGGGTAAGTGCCTAACCCTAACCATGGGGGTAAGTGCCTAACCCTAACCCTTCAGTAAGTGCCTAACCCTAAAAAAAAAAAAAAGTGTCGACCATTTTTGTGTCAATCTTTTTCATGTCGAACTTTTGACCCTGTCGACCTTTTTGTACCTGTCGAACTTTTTACATGTCTAACTTTAGTGTGTCTGACTTTTGTCTGTGTCGAACTTTTATCCTTGTCTAACTATTAACTGTCCAACATCTGGTGTCTATCGAGACATTGCCTAACTAATTACTGTCTGTCTATAGTCCGGAACCCCTTCTGGTATCTAAAATTATTCTTCTGTAGGAATAGAAGGATAATTTTAGATACTATTTACAGAGTGTTTACAACTGAACTGTGCACATATTTCTGTACCATACCTGCCTACTCTCCCGGAACCTGTGACAGACTCCCAATTTTTCAGGTAGACCCTCGCACCCCTAGAAGAGCAGGTACTCCTTCCGCATCAATCTCACTTCCTAGTGAAGTAGGAAGAATAAATCTGGAAGGAAACAGCGCAAAAAAAATCTGTGCCACTTTGGAATCGCTGCACGAGTAGTAGGTATTTAAAAGGGATACATTGAAAATGCCAGCGGACGGGATCCCGGGCATCGATATACAGACGCTGGCATCCCGACCCCCGGTATAATTCCGACGCCGCTATCCCGAAGACATCAGGTTAGCGACGTTCGGCATACTGACCACCGGCATCCTGAACAAAGGGTCTGATTCAGACCCACTCGCAAGCGCATAGCGCTCGCAAGCGGGTTGATGGCCAGGCAGTGCACACGCGTGGCGTGCGCGAGCCCCGTAGCGAGTGAATTTTCACTCGCTGCGGGACTCACTACAAGACGGGGAGGCTGTCGATTGTGATTGATAAACTGAGGCGTTTGTGGGCGGCCCTACTGACATCACCAGTGATGTCAGTAGTGAACTTCCTTCTTTATTAGAGCAGGAAGTTCACTGGGGCTTCCGGTGGACGAGACCCTACCACAAGGGTCTCGTCGTATGCCCGATGATCGCGATAATGGCGACCATCACCAGGCCGCCCGCTAAAGCTTTTATTCAAAAGATGAAAGACAATATGTAGCGGAACCCCTGCAGGGGACCATTAAAACAAAGAAAAATAAACCAAAACCTATGCAATATAATAACTGCCGGAAAAATACATGAACAATCTCGCATGGGAAATATTAGTTACATAAACTGTTTTCATCTAAATTTTATAATATTATTAAGAAATCGAGAGAAGAAAAATAAAAGAATAACACAATAAAAGAGAAAGGAGTGTGGTGTGGCAATCCACGGAGAAGGGGGGAAGAGAAGAAGAAAAAATGAAAAATTAAGGTAAAGGTTTTGTGATCCTAATGGATTCCTAAAAAACTAGAAGTATGTATAGAAATAATAGAACTAATTAAGAGAATCTTTATCTTTATTATAGCAACCTTTTCATATTATATTTTTTATTGAGATTTATTTTTTATTTTTATTGAGACATATTTTATGGGCTTCCAGATTTGTTTGACTTTGAGTTTTTTTAGGTGACCTCCTATGTTCAAACAGCAGCAATAATCTGTGGATATTTGTAAATCACTTTGGGTATTAACAATTGTGTACACCCTAAATAATGTAAAATGGTCTGCAGGACACTGAAGTGAAACAAGAAGGGGATTCTGCATTTTTTATTTATTTAGATATAGAATGGGGAGAATAATACTGGGAATCAGCGGCCCATGAGGAGGTGGCGGGGCAGACACAATTCTATGATAAACGCGTCATTTGGTCCAGCTCTCCGCGGGGCCTAATGATGCGAATAGTCCAACCCCATCACCGCCCAACTGCATCTCTTCTCCTGGCTTCTCCTGGAAAGGAAGCTACAAAAGTAGGCAAGTTTGACCTGTACGCCAGAGGTATGCCATATGGTGCTCACCACTGTTATGTACATTTTATGTATATTGTCTCAATAAGCCTGGAGAAGGCAACTTGTGGCTCTATAGTGGGGATGTAGTCGGTCTAAATTCCAGCGCCGGAATCCCGACAGCGTTGGGATCCTGGCTCCAATATCCCAACCGCCGGCATCCCGAAGATAAGTATCGGGGGGTTAGGATTAGACACTACAGGGAGGGTTAGGCATAAGGGAGGAGGGTTAGGTTTAGGGTGTGGGGAGGTTAGGTTTGGGCACTAGGGGAGAGGTTAGGTTTAGGCCCCGGGGAGGGAGGGTTAGGGTAGGGGATAGTGGTAGTATACTTACCTACCGCTGTCGGGATATTCACTGTTGGGATGCTGCTGTTGGTATTTTGACCATCGGGAACTCATACCCAACCCATACTTGCCTACCCTCCCGATTCGGCTGGGAGCCTCCCGAAAATCGGGTGCCGCTCCTGGTGCCCCGGAAAGGTTGGCAAGCCTCCCGACAGCTGCCGACCCCTCCGGCACCCCCTGCGGTTTTAAGAGAAACCCCCGTACCGGTAATCTCGGCATTGTGTAGCAGGGGCGGGGCCAAAATTATGCAATTGTGTGGTCACGCCCCACTCACAAACCTGTCCAACCAAGCCCCCTATTCCGGCCACGCCTCCCTGCAATGCCGATCTGGCTGCTCCCTCCCAGAAGGGACAGCCAGAATATTCGCAATCCTGACCCAACCCCTACAGTGATGTAACACTAGAAGTTCCAGCATGCACTGTCAGTATTTTAAATGTGTTGTCTCAGTAAGCCAGAGGAAGGCAACCTCTGGATCTACAGTGATGTAGAACTACAAGTTCCAGCCTACCCTGCCAGTGTTCATTTTATGGAGGCAATTCAATCGTGGTCAAGGTGGCATCGGATCATTAATAATGGTGACCACATCGCTCACTTTATCTCACATTCTGATGCACAGGAAGAAGCGCAATGTTGCTCTACCTCCATGATTCTCGGGATCTGGTCTAAACATCTACAGTAATAAGGTGGACAATGTCTAGATAGACACCAGATGTTAGACAGTCAATAGTCGACAGGGACAAAAGGTCAACACAGTAAAGTGGATGTGTAAGGCCTGGTAAAAATGGTTAGGCACTAGAAGGGACGGTTAGGGTTAGGCACCAGGAGGGAGGGTTAGGCAAAATAAAACATTTTTGTGTCGACCTTATTACATGTCAACATTTAGTGTGCCGACATTTTGTCCCTGTTGACTGTCTAACATCTGGTGTCTATCTAGACATTGTAGAAAGGGGCCCTAGACTGCACACCCTGAATATATATATATAATGGGAGGTGCTACAATGTTGCAAACACAGGAAGAAGAGTTACAGGTGCACAACTCCAACATTACTCATTATACTGTATATAATACAATACATTTTGCAATAGAATTTTGCAATAAATAGATAGAGGTTTTGGCATAATCATGGTTATGGGCCTACCCACCGCGCCCAGGTAACCTCTGAGGGCAAGTCCATAACATACTGGGGTTGAAATCCAGAGAGCAGGACACCCCCAAACCAGCCCAGCTGAGCCACCCCAGGGTATCACTCCAATGAGGAAAGGTGAAGTGTAAAAAGGTGTTAGATAGATAAGAGCAGCTGCTGCATGTAGTGAGGTGAAAAATAAAGATGTAAAAAAAAATACATATATATTAAACAAAGGGTAGGCCCATAACCATGATTATGCCAAAACCTCTATCTATTTATTGCAAAATGTATTGTATTATATATAATTAGTAATGTTGGAGTTGTGCACCTGTAACTCTTCTTCCTGTGTCTATCTAGACATTGTCTACCTTTGTTACTGTAGATCTTTCAACTCACACCCATTCTCGCAATGCGTGGAGGCTGGAGCCGCAGAGCCAAGAACTGAACCACCCCTATATGTATTGCCTGAGCAAGCTAGAGGAAGGTAACCTGTGTCTCTCCACTAGTGATGGGCAGAGCGAATCACAGTACTGAGTTGAGCCACATGGCTCAACTCAGTGGAGTGTCTCAGGACCCGGCTCTAGATTCTGCAGACTGCACTGCAGAGCTGTAGCAAGCAGGGGAGCCAGCGACTCTGAGTTGCTGACATCTCCACCAACCTGCAGCCCAGCACTGCAGATCAGGCTTCTGCACTGGGACTCTCCCGAGTCAGTGCACACCGCCCGAGCCGAGCCATGGCAGTAGCAGCAAACTCCAAGTGAGTTGCTGACAGCTCCGCTCTCTGCACTGCTGATCTGACCTGGTCAGTGCACACACACCCCGACACCGGCGGTAGCGGCTCCCCCTCTCACTGACAGGCTAGAGACAGGTGGGTGTCTCGACACACCAAACGTTGAGTGACTCGAATCATTCGAACATCTGAATGATTTGAGTCATTGTGTTGGGACACTCAGTAGCCATCTCTACTCTCCACCAATGTGGGACTGCAACATGCTTGCCAACTCTTCCTCGTTATTAGGGAGACTTCCTGAAATAGTAGCAATCTCCATGAAGAGTCTAACAATCTCCCTCATTGCACCTTACCTTTTGAAGCTGTTATATAAAAAACCCCAGATATATACATTCAAATGGGATAATTAGTATAATTTCCCTGCATATGGTTATAATGTAACAATTATCCCTATAGCTACATGCATTTCTGAAAAGTATCAGTGTGTTTTTTCGAGAACAAATAGATCAGGGGCGTATTTATAATGGGTGCACACGGGCCCCTGGGCCCGCACCGCACCCATATTATACTTACCTCTCCGGAGTCCTACGTCGGCACTGGTGTCCGCGCTGTTAAAACGGCTGAAAAATGGCAGCAGCAGCCATTTTCCCATCGTTTGCAATGTGCAGTACAGGGAAAATGGCTGCCGCGCCCATTTTGCTGGTGACATGCACTTTCGCTATAGACTCTGGGCACATTCTAGTGCTCGGAGTCTATAAGTGCGGCACTGTCCGCGCACCGCATAGTGCACTGCTGGCCACCGGGCGGAGAGGAGGGAGCCAGTGACAGAAACTGCACACGGGCCCCCTTCGCTCTAGAAACACCCCTGAAATAGATCTAACTAACTGCTTTTAGGCTTGCTAACATTTGGATGTAAAGTAATGTTATGGCACGCCTCTCAGATGTAGCAGTACACGCCCATCACATGTATGACACGCCTCTCAGATGTAGCAGTACACGCCCATCACATGTATGACACGCCTCTCAGATTTAGCAGTACACGCCCATCACATGTATGACACGCCTCTCAGATGTAGCAGTATACGCCCATTTTAGCGTACGCTCATAGGTGTTGCTTTCAATATCTCCCTGAAATGCTTTTTAAAAAGTAGGCAAATGGGAACTGTAAGTCCCAGGAGGACCTGCCAGTGTACACTTTAGCTGAAAGGCCCCACAGGCAAGACGTGGCCCACTGATATTGTGGAACTACAAATTCATTACGTGCTAATGGAAGCTAACATCCACTTTAAAATGAGGAATTTTATTGTGTAACTGACGAATACCGATTAATAGGGGCAGCAGGCGTCGACTCTGGTGTTGTGGAACTACAAGTCTCAGCATGCCTTGCCAGCCCCTCAGTTGTGAGTGGGACTGTGCAGAGAGAGCTGAGCCCTGTGGAGGGTGGATAGCTGTATCTCACCGTGTATTACATTATGACCCCCGCTAGTCACACTGATCCTCCGAGCGCCGCCATCATTACTCCTCCCCAATATATACTACAGCCGCGGCTCACTCACTGGGGGCTTCTGATAGGAGGAGACCGGAAGCGTTATCCAATCAGAAGAGAGTAGTTTCTCCCCTGTCAGATATCCTCCAATTCAGGGAGCGGTAACAAATCACCAGTGAGCGCCTGTGTTACAGACAGTGTCCTGCAGTGATTGGTCAGCTCGGTGTGACAGGCGCAGCAGGGTTGTGTGTGTGTGGCTGCTGTGTGTTTGGTTTCATTTTCCTCAGCTCTTCAGAAGTGAATGTGAGTTTTCTGTGTCCTGTTATATATGATGTCTGACAGGTCAGGGTGTCTGCTACTGCGTGCTGATCCCTACTGATCCCTGTCCTAGAGACAAGGGGAGCAAGCTGCAGCCTGGGACTCTTGTATTTACTGGAGGTAGCTGATACTATTGAGAGCAGGGGGCATGATTTTACATGCTGATCCCTACTGATCCCTATCCCAGGGATAAGGGGGACTTGCTGCTGCCTGAGACACATGTTTCTACTGGAGGTAGCTGATCCTATTGGGAGCAGGGTGCATGGTATTGCATGCTGATCCCTACTGATTCCTATCCCAGAGATAAGGGGGACTTTTCGCAGCCTGGGACTCTTGCAAACACTGGGGGTAGCTAATACCTAATGGGAGCAAGGTGCATGGTATTACATGCTGATCCCTATTCCAGGGATAAGGGGGACTTGCTGCTGCCTGAGACACTTATTTCTACTGGATGTAGCTGATAATGGGAGCAAGGCGTCTGGTACTGTACGCTGATCCCTATCCCAGTGACGTGGTGGGACATGCTGCAACCAGGGACTCTTGTATACAATGGAGGTAGCTGATGATAATGGGAACGGTATGCAGTTAGGAAGCCAGTGGACCTAATCCCGACAGCTGGCTTCCCGACTGTCATATCCCGGCAAGGGTCTAAAGACAGACGCCTGTCATCAGACATACATCGGGAGCCTGGCATTCCGATCGAAGGGACGCCGGGTGCAGATAGCCGCGTGTGGGGGGGAGGGTTAGGGTTCCTGGGGAGGAGTTAAGGTTAGGCAAAAGCCCCCCCCGCCAGAGAGGTTAGGTTTAGGCTAGGGGAAGGTGGGCGTTAGGGGCAGGCACCCCCCGGGGTCTTAGGTTTAGGCAGCGGGGAAGGTTAGGTTTAGTCACTTAGAGAGGGGATTAGGGTTAGGCACCCCTAACTGAGGGTTAGGGGGGTAGAATTAGGTTAGCTAATACTTACCTGAGGACGATCGGGATTTCCACTGCTGCCGGGATGCTGGTGTCGGGATTGGTGGTAAATCATACCAATTCCATGGGAGCAGGGTGTCTGGTACTACATACTGATCCCTATCACAGAGACAAGAGGCGCTTGCTGCAGCCTGGGATTGTAGTATCTACAGGGGGTAGCTGTTACTAATAGTAGCAGGATGCCTGGTACTTATTGCTAGTCCCTATTCTATAGACCAAGGGGACTTGCTGCAGCCTGGGACCCTTGTCACTACTGGAATTAGCTAACCTGTACCAGTGGGATCAGGGTGGTAACCAATGCATGCTGATCACTATTCCAGAGACAAAGCGGACCCACAGCAGCTTGGGACTCTTGTATCTATAGGAGATAGCTAATAATATCTATAGGAGGTAGCTAATGATAATGGGAGCAGGGTCTCTGGCAGGGCATACTAATCCCTACTGATCCCTATTCCTGAGACAAAGTAAACCTACTGCGCTTGGGACTCTTGTATCTATAGGAGATAGCTAATAATAATGGGAGCAGGGTCTCTGGCAGTGCTACTAATCCCTATTCAGGGATAAAGGGAACTTGCTGCAGTCTGGGCCACTTGTACCTACTAGAGTTTCCTGATGCTAAAGGTGCGTACACACTAGACAATTTTTTAAACGATATTGCCGATAATGACACCTCGTTACGACAATTTTGTTTAATCGTCTAGTGTGTACGCACCTAGATCATTGTGCGCGCTCCCCAGTTCTCTGTAGTTGCAGCACAATCTGGGGATATCGTTAGTGATGCCATGCCGCCAAATGCACCATGCCCCCCCCCCCCACACACACACTGTCGTTCGTTGTTTCCGGCATTGGCAAGTGTATAAGCACTTACCGATGCCGGCAACCCCCACTGCTGCCGATATCGCTGGGTACTCACATTGTTTAGTGTGTACCCAGTTGGAGTTTTTGTCTTGTGTTATATTGTAGGCTAGTTACTTATATATAAGTAGTTCTACTGTTGCTCTTTTAGACGATTTTATAGTACTACAGGACCAGTTTTGTAGTATAAATAAAGGAGAAGTTATAGAAATGCCAAAAAATGTTCAGTTAAATTAATTTCATCGCTTTTACAGGGTTACTCCAGACACAATGCCATAATTTAACGACTTGTCTCTACAAATGTCAGTATTTTTCACAATTTGGTGACTGTTTGCTACAATTTCCATGAATCTGTGTAAAAGGTAAATTTCTTCTTCCCTGGGCCTTGTAACTTAGTAATCATTAAAGATTGAGCATTTCAAAAGCAAAAATAAAAAAGAATGATAATGACCATGTATGAACACGCCATTGTTCCCACCAGCAAAATATCAGTGGAAATGATTACGCTAGGTACTGTATGAGCTGCGTTTACCGTTATCTACAAATAGGGTTCATACCTGATCATCATTATTAGTACCGTTAACAGCGCCATATGAGTTAGAGGATGCAGCTCAGGCTTATGTATGGCAGGAGCAGGGAAAGTCTGCCTATCCCCTAGTTTCAACGGACTGGTATGAGACAATTATCTTAGATCTTAATGTGGTCCAGAATGGAGGCAGCCATTTTCTGGGCTGAATATGACCGTAACGGGATGTAGTTAGTTAGCCAGCGGATGGCATGCCGGCTGTTGAAATCCGGTAATGTCTAAATCCCCTTCACGGAGAGGACCCTGACGTTATCAGTCAGTGTCCAGCGTCATTCCCTGCCATTAAAGTGGGCATAGAGGGGGAATATAACCATGTGGCGAGTCCGCGAGGGGACAACAAACTTGTTTAAGTGGGGACAAAGTACTTCTGTAGCTGGCTGTCATGGGCAGGAACTGCACTTCCGCCCTCACTCCCCTTGTCGGGATACTGAGCATTGGGATGCCGCTGTCGGCATTTTGACAGTTGGCATCCCGACTGCCGGTATTTCATACATAACCTGACTAACCTATCAATTTGTGACTCGTGCCTCAGCCATAGGGTGCATTTTGGATCATCCGACAAAATGGCTGACTTCTCTTGCTGCGAGGGCCACAGTTTCCCAAAACTAGAGGAATAAACTGCTAGTCCAAATACTGAAGTGCCCAATGTCTCTTGTTATTGTGAGGTTGTGGTTCTATAAACAGAAGCAGAATTAGTTACCATGAAATCTTCTCGGTCACACATTTACTACTTGCCATGAGCTTTTAGCATCATTTAGGCAAAGCCTTACAAAGCATTTTTCTATATTGTGTTCTCCCTGGGCCACAAGACACAGTATAATAATGCAGTAGCTGGTTCTTGGCGTATTACGCATACGTTTGTGTCTTACGATTTCACTTGCTAATAATCTTGCATGTCTGGACTGGCAGCAAGAAGTGGGAGTTAATTACCGGTCTGCCTGATGCATGCAAAATACACCAAAATATGAAGACTTAAGGAGGATCTCTAAAGTAAAGTTACATTTTTTTTTTAGGGACTCCTATCCCACCGACATTAGTAAACCCCCAGGACACGCTTGTTTGGGACAGCCTCAGGAAAGGCGATATTACCTAGCGATGGCCATCGGTGGTTACCATCGATTGTAAAATAGCAAGTAGCCATTGATGGCTACAAACTGTTCAATGGATGACTATCGATGGTAACACCAACCAGTGGTCATCCCTGTTATTTGAATGACTGGGCCAATCAGAACGTGGTGGTGGGGCTTTGTGGGTGTCGGGGGGAAGCTATTCTCTGTGTCCCGGCACCTTAAAAAAAACAAAAAAACCATTCGGTTATGCTTTGACATCAATGGAGGAGAACTATCTGGTTCTCCCCCATCGATGTCAAAAGCATTTGACATCGGCCATAAACCATCGATGATTCTGAATCATCGATGGTCATCCCTAATATTACCCATCATCAGCACCTCTCATGAATGATATTACCCATCATCAGCACCTCTCATGAATGATCTATTACTGGTAATTCTCCTAGTTTAACTATGGGCTTTATTCAGAGTCAGTCTAAGGAGTATGTTTACTAAAGTGCGGGTTTTTATAATTGGAGATGTTGCCCATAGCAACCAATCAGATTCTACTTGACATTTATCTAGCACCTTCTAGAAGATAATAGCTACAATCTGCTTGGTTGCTATGGGCAACATCTCTACCTCTAAAACCCCGCACTTTAGTAAATATACTCCTAAAACTTAAGTGCAATTTGCGATAAAAAAAAAAAAAAGTCCCTTTTCAGCGACCTATTCACGGTATGAGACCTGGCTTTGCTGCCAGTACAGAAAATGCTAAGATCTCAGCACAAAATGGAAATATATTGAAGTTAATGTGCCGCTAATGAGTGGCTTGGAGCATCTGAATTTCTCCGCGAAGGATATGCAAATATATACTGTATATATTTATTCCATTTAACCACTTATATATGGCTTCCCCTTACCCAACTGTGCATGAATCATTCTTTATTTCCATAAATGGAGGATTCCTTGCTGGGTAAAGTGTCTTATTAAGCACCGCTCCCACTGTTTACATATATATCAGTTAATGGGTGTGTTTTCTGACCAATTGAACACAGTAATCATTATCAACTTTGCACTTACACCAGGGTCTGTGCTGATCAATGGTCAGCTCCAGAGGTGGGGCTGCAGCAAAGTCCAAAATTCTGATTGGGGCGTCACACCAGCTGCCAGTGAGTCCCGGCCATCTATGTTTGGCAGCATTTGGGGTGGCAGTTGGTGTGACTGTTGGTGTGGCAGTTGGTGTGACAGTTGGTGTGGCTCCCCTATTTGAATTTTGGACTGTGCTGCAGCCTAACCTCTGGAACCGCCGCTGGTGCTGACATAAGTTAGACCCCTCCTGGGGGCTGCGTCTTAGACTTTTCGGCAGCCCTGTTTGTCTGGACTTCAGACTACGCAGCCGGACCACTTACTGTACTTTTGTTGCACTGGCACGCCCACCGCAGTCCCACTCATGCCCATTTCCACACCCAATCCAGCCCCGGTCATAGAGCATTGTAATGTGAATAGACACGCAAAAGTTATTTAAGGCTGTCTCTGATTATTGCCCCTGTATCACTGTTTAATGCAGAAGCTACTATGCATGCAGCATGTATTATATGTGGCTGATATTATATGGCGGGCACAGCTGGGCGGATTTGGTTGGGGATGGCATGTTTGGTCAACAGCATAATGTCAAGCGCAGACAGTATTTTTAACGCGTCTGCATTATTACTGTGAGCATCAAGTTTACAAGTAAAATGCCAGCACAGTAGAAATACTTCATATAACATTACTACTGTGTCGGTCTTCTGCTTTTGGCATTACGCTGCCGACATTTAGAATGAGTCACCGGTCATAATACTTTCCTTGGGTCCGTCACACTCTTGTCCTCGGTTCCAGTGCCCATTATGATACCCGCTATTTCCCAGATCATACATAAAAACCAGAACCTGACCGAATGCTTTTGTCTTCGTCATCTTGTATATTTGTTTTTCATTGTTTTTTTGTTTTGTTCCATAGAGCAGGATTTTGATCCCGGCTGTAAAGAGAACCGAGCCTCGGGGGTTCCGCCCACATGTTTTCACCTATGTGGGATCTCTGAACAAAGGGCCCCGGGGCCCCCCTGCACTCCATGCTCCACGTGTGTGAACGCCATGCTCATTACCCTCTGCTACGTGTATTTGTGGCTGCGCTTACGCTCTTCCTATGCGTTACTGATCAGAAGCTGTGTGCGCCAGCTGCATAGGAGCAGCTCCTTCACGTTCTGCACCCAGCAACAGGGGAGGAAGATCCAGAGTGGGCTGAAGGGCCCCTGGGAGGATAAGTGCTGCCTGAAGGTGGGCGACAAAGCCTTCCTCATTGACCGTTCTCAGGTACTGCCTTTCCCAGTCTTTGTACAAGGTTGCAACCTAATTCCCCAATTTCCAACTCTATGGGGTCAATGCAATTAGCTGCCATGTGCCGTCAATCCTTAAACCACCGATTGTTGCCTTGCAGACGCAGAGGTGCGCAGGGAATTCGGCCATCTACTGGATACCATCATGGGCCTAATTGAGTTGACCTCTGTGAATCTGTTCATTGTTCAGATGCCTCTCAGCCTTGTTCCTGTCCTTTTTGAGTCCCATACTATAGCTAGCAACCTGTTGAACTACGCGTCCCAGCATGCCCTGCCACAGTTTCAGCATGCCCCAACAGCAAGACTCTGGCAGGCCATGCTGGGAGGTGTACATGCACATTAGGGATGGCCACCGGTGTGGTTATCATGGATGGTGATAAAGCAATCGGCCATCGATGGTTACCAACTATGCAATGGATGACCATTGATGGCCAGTGGTCATCCCCTGTTCTTTGACTGACTGGTCAGTGGGCCAATCAGAATGTGGGGGTGTGGCTTTTGGGTGTCGGGGGTGGAGCTATGCTTAGTGTCCCGGCACCTTGCAAAAAAACAAAACAAAAAACATTCGGTTTGCTGTGCGATCGATGGAGAGAAACCTCGGCCATAAACCATTGATGATTACAAATCGTCGATGGCCATCCTTAATGCACAGCGGCTGGAAGGCCACAGGTTGCCTATCCCTGATCTATGGTTAAGTGATGAAGATTCTAGGTGGATTATCTGTAATACATTGCAGAATCCATGTTTATATTTTTCTTTGTGTGCTGTTACTGTCCTGATCCCTCTCCAATGTATATCCTATCATATGACTGATGGCCTCGCAGACTTACTCCTGGGTGCGGAACTTTAGTAATTAAAGTTTAAAATGCGCCTATCTGTGTGTGTGGTTGGCGAGGATCTGTTTGTGCACGTGTGTGTGTTTGTGGGTACGTGCGTGGTGTACGTGTGTGTGTATTGCTTTTGTCTGTGAGCTTTCTCTATTTTATTCACCAGACATAATTCTCTGTCCCCCATGTCTAAAAATAAAGGATTTTGTAATTTACCTCCCTCCGGCCTCATTTTAAAATTCAAGTTGGGGTGCACAATTCAGTAAAAACATTCTGGGGTATATTTACTAAAGGTCAATTTTAAATTGATCTAAATTGATGTTGTGTTTTCTGGGGTTTAATCACACATTTACTAACACTTAAAAAGCCAAATCAAAAATTGTCTGTTAGTAAATGTGTGATTTAGCCCCAGAAACACAACATCGATTTTTAGATTGATTTAAAATCGAATGAAATCAACCTTTAGTAAATATACCCCTCAGTGTTTATCTGATTTCTAAAATATGGATTCAGGGTATACCTATTTAGAATTTTTTTTAACCTGTCATCATTTTGTTTACTGAGTCCAGTATAACGCAGTAAATGTGAGAACTACGATTTCTGTTATTTTCCCAGAGCTATCAGCATTCGGCAATGGAATAAACCTGATATGAGTTGTAAAACCGCAGGTAATTGTAGTCTGCTCAATAACCTTAATAACCTGACTAAAATGTGACCGATGATGGCAACAACAGCACTTACCAAAGGCTACAGCCTGCATGGATTCCTTACTCCATTCCTTCCATTCATCCTCCATTACATCAGCCCAATAAACTACCAGTGTCCTAGACAAAATGGAGGCGGCCATTTTGTAGGCTCAACCAATTTTGATAACAATGATGCAGCCAGCAGCATCTCTGAGGCGCAATGTGAGAATTGATACTGACCAGCCTTAATAATTTATGAGGGGATGTAGTAATGATCCCGGCAGAGACACCAGAATGCGGGTGCCGGAATCCTGACACTAGTCAGAATCCCGGCGCCAGCATCCCAACGGTAAGTATTGGGTTTAGGGTTAGGGACTAGGTGGAGGAATAGGTTTAGGCTGCACGTAGGTTTAGGCTGCGGGGGGGAGAGTTAGATTTAGGCTGCAGGGCGGGAGAGCTAGGGGTAGTGTTAATCTACTTATCGGTAAGTGTTAGCATTATAACCCAGTCGGGATGCCGGCGTCGGGATCCCGTACCCATTCCATTTATGAGAACAAATGTGCTTTACCCTGTTGCAACCAATACAGTTGTAGCTCTCCTTTTGGGTTGGGTATGAATTCCTGGCTGTTGGGATGCCGCTGGTCAGAATACCAACAGCGGCATTCCGACAGCCAGAATCCTGACACCCATAGAGAAGAGCGGTAAGTATTTATCTAACCCCTTCCCTAACCCTCCCTCCCTGGTGCCTAAACCTAACCTCCCACCGTAGTGCCTAAACCTAATCTCTCCCTCCCCACACCCTAATCCTAACACTACTTCCACCATGCATAACCCTAACCATCCCCCTAATGCCTAACCCTAACCCCATTGCCTAACCCTAACCTCCCCCTAACACCCCGATACTTACCTTCGGGATACTGGTGCCAAGATCCCGATCTGTCGGGATTTTTCGGCACCGCTCTTCTGACCATCGGCATCCCCCATGCTGACTACATCCCCTCCTTTTGTCCTGGAGAGACACACTGCTGTCCAGGCCTGTTCTAGAACTTGGAAGTCATCTTCTGGTTGCGCTGGTAGCTTCGAGAACGGCTTCATCATCAATGGGAACTGTTAGTGCGATTGGAAACTTTTGGACATTGCAGTGGTTTTCAGGCCACATTGTTGGGTCATTTGCCAGATATTGCTGCATGTCTGACCAACATTGAGTTCTTTGTGCCAAAGCTTTGTGCCAACCTTTATACCTGGTGAACCGACTGGGTGCATGAGTATTGCGGTAGACCCCGCCATGGCTGGTTATAGGGTATGTAGGAAACAATTGCACCTAACCTTACAGTAACAGAAACTTCCGAACAGACCTAAGATTGTGTTGAAATATTGCTATGACTTTTTTTTTTCTACTATATTATCAGCCCAGAATGAAAATGGATGCTCGCCTGGATCTAGTATAGACCACTGCCCTCTCCCTGCATCCCTAAAGGGGCTGGTCTCCTGCAATAGCTGCAAGTGCTAGTGGCTGATGGAGAATGATGAGAGTTGTAGTTCTCTAACAGTAGGAGAACTCATTATAAATATTAACCACCCATGTCCGCCTTCTCATCTTTTCCTATTTTCCATTTTTTTTAATGCCCTAAGGCAGACGTTCCCAATCACAGTCCTCAAGGCTCCCCAACAGTTCAGGTTTTAGAGATATCCATGGTTGAGCACAGGTGATTTAATTAGTACCAAAGTCAATTTGATACAACCAACAGTGCTTAACAATGGATATCTCTAAAACCTGAACTGTTGGGGAGCCTTGAGGACAGCGTTTGGGAACCTCTGCCCTAAGGAATTGCCAATAATTAAGTTCCATTTAATATGTCTCATTTTAATGTGCTGCTGTGTCCCCATGTGTTAATAAGTCTGTTTTGCCAAAATCCGATCTGTCTCCCTGTCCGTGTGCATCCAAGAAATAGCCCACACCCATTTTCCCCAATAATCCCCCTTTTGAAAGTGCTCCATGATGAAGTGTACAACGTAGCCACCAATGTAGACCTAACACACCGGAATAATAGGAATTTCCTATATAAACAGCTTTGCCGTAACTTTAAATCCTTCCAATGGCTAAACAGCTTCTATTTGAGCTATATTAAACCTATCTTATCACACCTTTGGCTACTGAAGTGCTGTAATTCTGTATAAAAGCACATATATTACATAGGAAGATCCGCACTTGTGCACTATCCTGAGTGAATTGAATGCTGTGTTATTTATGGCACTAGGAAGCATGCTGGTATGTTGTACTAGTAACGCATGTAACATTACTGACGCCCAGGGAATCTGCATTTTATGGTAAGGAAACTCCCTTATGGTCCTGGACTTCACGTTTCATTTTTACCTTGTATCCAATGTCCTTTTTTTTTCCAGCTCTTTGAAGATTTGAACAAGTGGAGCCTGTTATTGGGACCCCCTAGTGATAAGGATCTTGGAGTGGGGCGAATAGCCTTCATTACTGAGAGTATTTCATTACCCAGTGGTCTCTTATCTGCAGCAGCATCACAGCCTTCCAAAGAGGTGATCAATGCTTCTACCTGTTGTGTGTCTTCCTCCGCTGATGTTGTGTAAACCCTCAATGTGCAGGGACCATCTCCATATAAACAGGGACAAGCATAAAGTCGGGACAACTCAGTCTCTAGGGGGTCTATTTACTAAGCTTTGTTAGGAGATAAAGTGAACGGAGATAAGGTACCAGCCAATCAGCTCCTAACTGTAATTTTTCAAACACAAGCCTGTGACATGACAGTTAGGAGCTGATTGGCTGGTACCTTACCTCCGTTCACTTTATCTCCTAACAAAGCTTAGTAAATAGACACCTAGGTCTCTGCGGTTTCAAAATGATTGATGTCTTTAAATGCATTCTGCTTCACAGCACAATGGATATAATGGCAGTGTCTGGTACTCCTAATGTGGACAGTTCCTATGTATCCTGCAAAAACACAGGTACAGTGGGCATAAGTCATAATGGACATTTCAAAAATTGCTAAAGCCATTTGTACCTGGAGAAATAGCTGATGTTTAAAAGCACAAATCCATATATTCCCTGCACAAATACAAAAAATATAAATTACCATTAATTCCCTCAGGTCGGGACTGCTGCCCCCAAACCTATGTAAGTGAATATTATACCTATTTAAGTTTTAAATGGCTTTAAACAGACTTCAAGAACATTTGCTGAAGAAAATGGAAATATTGTAGATCAATAAAACATATTTTGGGGGCAGATTCAAGTTATCCATGAGTTGACGATCGGAGTGCGCTTATGGCGGGTGGCAGGCAACAAAATATACGCAATGTTTCACCTGTAATACCCAGGTGGGCGGCTAATTGAATCTGACCTTTTTTGGAAAAAAAATTACCTCAGATGTTGTGTTATTTTACCACATTAATCAAATTATTGCAATAAATACTTGTGCACTGTAGGCTGCCATTTATAAATAACCTAGCTCTGAACAGGACTGGTACGTGATTGCTTAGTGTTAGAGACCCAGGATCAGGCCTGTAGTTTACTAACTACTGTTCCCCGGCCCGGGATTACCTGTCCTTTCTATTCTGCACTTGGGGGACAAAGCATTAACTGTCTGTGATAATCTGTCCAGCCAAGAGGAGATGTGTTCTCAGGACACAATGGCCTATGCTACTCGTTGTGGGAAAGCCTCTTGTTTTGGGTCAGGCCGACTTCCTCTGCTTTGATCCTCAAGCGTTGGCTCTCCTGCTTCTTGTGTCCTTCTCAAGTCACAGGAAGAACTTGTCCCTGTTTACTTTTAGCCTGACTGAATGGGAAACGCATCTTGTACCTGGTCTTCAGTGCGACATGACAAGGCTTTGATCAGGTTACCTCGGCCTTGTTGTGGTTGTTCTAAAACTCATGTCCTGATGTTACTGGTTATGGAGGATGCACTTAGGTGTGGAACGGCTGTGCCGGAAATGGAAACCTGATCAGGGTAATATCGGTACAGCAGCAGGAGGCGATTTATTGGAAATTCTTGCCTAGCAGTGCGAGAGTCTGGGAATCTCTGTCACAGTGCATTTAGTACATTCCGGGGACAGGAGATAAAACTAGCACTGTACTGGACTCCACAGTTATTTAATGTTAAGTACATTAAAAAGAAATTTACTTGTGTTCTGTTTATTTTTTTCTGCATGTGGTGTTTTACTTCAAATGATTGCAAATAGCAATGGCTGGTGCTTGGGTACTAATGTCCCCATCACCCTTAGTCACCTACCCTCCGTCTGCTTCTTACCTAAGGCAGCATTTTATTTTTTGGCAGAATATGGCCGATTTCCCCGGCCTATTACCATCACGGAGGAGCAACAGCCAGCAAATGCACAATACGACGCCTGAATAGTTGCTGGAAGCTGCATATGCAGGCTCAGACGTATACGCAGTTGCTGAAAAGACGCAACATCCGTCCGCAGAGTGGACTTTCTTGCGACCCCCGTATGAGTGACATTGTATCACTCATTCAGTGCGTTCGGCGGCAACCCCTACACCTGGCAAGTGGTTGACCCGCCATGAGTAAGATATTTTTCTCAAAAAACTGCCACAATCCCAATTATAAAAAAACTTGGATCCTGTTACTGCCCCTACTGCCAGTGTGTGTCCGGCACTTCTCCCTCCTAGTGACCAGCGACCATTGTAGATTGGACAATGCACATTTTAAGTCAATTAAGTTGATCGAACGCCTTGCTCTGTTAGCAATATTCACAGTCTTCAATGTAGGTGGATAAGATTGAAGTTATCGCAGCAATTGCCCTGGGAAGGGAATCGGATAACAGCCACTAGCTGTAGTGAGTGTATCCTGAACCCATTACTTTTATCGGTTGGCAGGAGAGATTTATCGGGAGTGATTGGGATAACTGGAGTTCTCATAATAACTTTTAAAAGTATATAACCTACAGTGTGTTTCTTTGCTTACCTATGAATAGACCTCTGGGGCTACTTTGGTGTCTGTCACCTGGGGGAAGGGAGGGGGGGGTGTCGGTATAAACACAGAGATTGTGGAAAGTGGGATGATGTGAGTATATTCTGTGACACCTCCCTGATTGGGAGACTGGAGTAGGGATTTACCAGAGTATGAGCTGACATGAAGACTGAATCAATCTGCCCTTTTCCTCTTGCACCAGGTTCTGAAGCTGTCCGAGTATTGTTTGCCGCTGGCTCTGTGTCATGGAGACTCCTCCAGGTTACTGGCGGAAGCAAGCGTGGACAATTTCAGTGAGCTTGGCATAGCCTTCATGGAAGATCGCTTACAGATGGACAACGGATCACTGCCGCAGAAGATTACCTGTAAGATCACTGATAATAGATACTTTTCTGTATCCGTAACATCTTTTACACTCATTGTAGCCCCGCTCCTCCCTACATAACCGCGATTCCCGGTATTATCTCCCTAATCCAGCCAACCTCACTAGGAAGCTGGCAGGAGATACGTCAACTCTTCCGGGAGTGCAGGAGACTACCTGAAAAATTGTGAGTCTCCCTCACCTTCCGGGAGAGTAGGAACGTTTGAATTCTTCTTAATCTCCTTAATAAGTTAAAACAACAGCTTTGACTATGAGACCGGATTCTGTAATAACATATCCACAGGAATCTTCATATGAGATGAACTGATGTGCCCGGCTTCACCCTGTTAGACCTTAGATATGTACTGTGTCCATTTCCATCTCACCACTCCAATAACACATTAATCCTACACTTCTATAGTAATGCATCCCCTCCCTCACTGCTATAGTAAGACATTTCCCTCCCTCACCTGTGTTCTAACACATTCCACTCCCTCACCTCTGTAGTAACACATTATCCTTGATCACCTCTGTGGTAACACATTTCCCTTCCTGGTCCATGTTGTAACACATTCGACATTCCCCTCCCTCCCCTGTGTAGAAATACATTCCCTCCCTCACACCTGTAGTAACACAATACCCTCACTAACACCAGAAGTTACTTATTCCCCTCCCTCACCTCTGGAGTAACACATTCCCCTCCCTCACCTCTGTAGTAACAAATTACCCCTGCTCACCCCTGTAGTAACACATTACCCCCGCTCACCTCTGTAGTAACACATTTGACATTTCCCTCCCTCACCTGTGTAGTAACACATTCCCCTCTGTTCCCAGTAAGACACTTATAGCACAAGGTTATCAATGACCTATATCACATGAATAGAGTAATTGCACTCAACACCATATTATAAAAAGTAATAAGCAGACAGTTTATTATTAAGGACTATATGTATATAAGCAGATAAAGGTCAACAAATACTCCAGGCTTAATCAGTTGTATTCAGATAGCAGATTCAGGTAAGAGTCCCGTTGGAGCCCCTGCTTCTTTCTGCAAGGTCCAGGTAATCAAAGAAATATACGGGCAGCATATTGGTTTCTCCACTCCTGTAATGAGGCACAGTGTATGGTCTCGCTAGCCCTTTTTATACCCTGGGAGAAGGGTGGGGGCAACAGTGACCTCCCAATTAATGTATATAAAACTTAGAGAATATATAGTATACCTGCATTAATATTCCATTTTATTCATTGTCAGGGGACAGAATTACCTCAAATATAGTTATTATCAAAGAGATATTGCACTGCTCTCTAATTTATCTAACTCATCTAAAATATTTGGCAGTGTACTAAATAGCCAATAGCATGAGAACATGTGTGGGATAGCAACATCTAACAGGTGCCTCCGATACTATTTTTGTGTTCAAGGTCTTTGGCTAAAGTAAAACAAAGGAATATGAATTAAAGGCACATTCCATTATCATTAACCCATGTTGGGCTCACACAAACATTCAGAATATGTGCGCCAAAGGGTACTTTTCTAGCACCATCTAATAAAACTGTATAAACAGTACAAGAAGGCTGAATTGTGTGGTAAAAGTCACATCACTGTTATTTACCCATGCTGATACACCGTCCCTTACGTGCGTAGTAACACATTCCCCTCCTTAATCTCTATAGTAACACATTCCCCTCCCTCATCTGTGTAGCAACTCATTCCCCTCCCTCATCTTTGTAGTAACACATTCCCCTCCTTCATCTGTGTAGTAACACATTCCCCTCCCTAATCTGTGTAGTAACTCATTCCCCTCCCTCATCTGTGTAGTAACTCATTCCCCTCCCTCATCTGTGTAGTAACACATTCCCCTCCCTCATCTGTGTAGTAACACATTCCCCTCCTTCATCTGTGTAGTAACACATTCCCCTCCCTCATCTGTGTAGTAACACATTCCCCTCCCTCATCTCTGTAGTAACACATTCTCCTCCCTCATCTGTGTAGTAACACATTCCCCTCCCTCACCTCTGTAGTAACACATACCCCTCTCACTGCTGTTGTAACTAATTTTCTTCTCTCACCTCTGTAGTAACACATTCCCTTCCCTTACTATTCAGATAGTGGAGCCACACCAACTGCCAGGGATGTTTGGCAGCGCTTGGGGTGACAGTTGGTGTTTGAATTCTGATCTGTGCTGCAGCCACGATGAGTCAGTCAGGACATTGCACAGGGGGGCAGATGTATTAACCACCGAAGCGGCATCAGCGCACGTTACGTGCGCTGATACCGTTTCTCCCTCATGTATGATTGAAAGTCTGGGCGGTAAATGACAGGGGCGCTGATGTCCTGGGCAATGTACAAACTGTACGTTCCGCCCGCTGCAGCTATCGCTATCAACAGCTGCAGCTTGGCGATGCCCTGTCCCCACAGCAGGAACAGCGCTGTCCTTGCTGCGGCGGCTGCCGACTCCAGAGCTGCACGCGGGATCTCGCTATACTTGCAAGATCCCGCGCATGCTCAGTGGAGCCGGCCGGGAGTGAGACACAGCGCATCAGCACTAGCGGGGATCACCGGAGGGAGAAGTTTTCACTCCCCCGCTCCGGCCGATGAGTAAAGAGACGAAGCAGGAAGCATTATAGTCGCGATAAGTGCCGCTATAATACATCGCCCCAAGGGGAGGAAACATTTTAGCCCTTTTCATCCCTTAAGAGTCGAATTTAGAAAAATCCCTTCTTATTGGGCACCTAGGTCATGGAAGGCATGTACTCCCCAATTTTCATGTTTCTAGGTCAGTCAGGACATTTGATATTATATATACAGTATATATAGATAAGTAAGTATTCTAAGCAGTAATGCTGGGTTACACACTAGACGATATGTTGCCCGATCCGGCCAGTCGTCCACATCGGCCAGTGTGTACCCGCTATGTCAGCGACATCCTCTGTTGGACCTGGCGATATTGTTAGCGGGGGCCATGCTGTCGGATGCAGAATGGCCCCGCCGTCGCTACGTCACTGTATCGGGAAGTGTGTATGCACTTGCCGATGCCGGCCCCCCACGCCAGGTCCTGTCGCTAACAAGGTCGTACACATTAGACATCGTCTAGTGTGTACCGGCCTTAAGGAACGAATAAACTCTATGTGGATGACCAGCTTTTCCTTCAGCTATTGATGCGAGCCTGTGACAGTAACAGAGCCATTCTGCAGAGAGGTTTCCATCCATCAACCTGTTGTGTCTGTTGCTTTTAATGTTCCCTGTGGTAGATAGGGGCTAATTCTGAGTTGGGAGCAAAGCAAAAAAGTGCCATTAACTTTACACCTTGGCAAAACCACGCTGCACTGCAGGTGGGGCAGATGTAAGACGTGCAGAGAGATAGAGATTTGGAGGGGCGTGTTCTAGCTCAGATCTAATGTGCAGTGTAAAAATAAAGCTGTACAACATTTTTGGGCTATATGCAAAAGCAGCCAGTATTTACCCTGCATGCAAAAAACAGCCGGTATTTACCCCGCATGCAAAAACAGCCGGTATTTACCCTGCATGCAAAAACAGCCGGTATTTACCCTGCATGCAAAAAACAGCCGGTATTTACCCCGCATGCAAAAACAGCCGGTATTTACCCTGCATGCAAAAACAGCCGGTATTTACCCTGCATGCAAAAACAGCCGGTATTTACCCTGAATACAAAAGCAGATAGTATTTACATTACATGCAAAAACAGCTGGTATTTACCCTGCATACAAAAGCAGACAGTATTTACCTTCATGCAAAAACAGCTGGTATTTACCCTGCATACAAAAGCAGACAGTATTTACCCTGCATGCAAAAACAGCCGGAATTTACCCTGATGTATTTTCAAAATGGGAAAACATCTGGATGAGTCTGAAAACATGCGAGTTTGTATGTTCCTGGACTCTATTACTGTACATTGGGTTAGTTTAAGAAGTGTGAGATTTACTTCTAAACTCTCACCCTATTACAAAATGCTGTTTTTGCCCTCACAATGGCTTCCCGCACTGTATTACACTTGAAGTGGAATTTTATAAAGTCACCTAAGGGCCGCTAAGTTTCTCTTCATGATCTGGACAGCGAATCAGATGACCATGCTTTGTGTGGATGCACAAGACACAAACACACACACACACACACTGCTTGTGATATTTCTGTCAGATGATTTTGCCCAGTATGGCCCCCGGGTGTCACCACAGTCCGTGTGACCAGCAGACAGAGATATTATTTAGGGGAGTTTGCTGTGATTACAATTAAAGCATTAGCTGTTCTTTCTCTAACAGCTGTAATCTGTACAGGGAACTTTGTTTTTCGTTCGGCTGACATATTATAGAATACAAGTTATACCGGGTCAGCTTGAGCAGTATATAGACGGTAAGGTCAGCTGACATCATGTTATCAGGATGTACCAAAGTATCTGCCAATGTTGCAATACTACCCGCATCTACAAGAGCGAGAGGATCAGTGAAGATGTGAGATAGATATATAATAACCAATAACCTTTTATATCATGCCTATATATTACTAAACACTTTTCTACTTCAGGGTCCATAGGGTATCCACAGGATACCTTGGGGTATTGGCGATGGCGGCAGACATCCAGGCACCACAGAGTTAAACTTTCAGCCTCCCAGGATGCACTGGGGTCCCTCTCCTATACCCCGCCCCCGAGCCTCAGGCCACTCAGTTTTCGTCGGTGCCTGGCCGGACCAGTCGCACCGTACAGAGGGGGGTCTTTTTAAGGCCCCTGAATATTTCTTCGCAGCTGTGGCTGCACAACTAGAGTGCTCCAGCATAGGACAGTCGGTATTGACGATTGACGTCCATGCTGTCACTCCTACACCCCGCCGGCACCAGAACGCCGGTACCGATCCGGGGATGCTGGTAGGTAGCTGGGGTCACAGCTAGCGGTGACCCCGGCTACCTGGACTGTGGCCGGATGCACGGGGATCAAGGTAAGCGGCGGGGTCCCGCGGTGGGCACCTGCCGGTAACACAGTCCTCTTTGGTCCCCAGGCAGGGGGCTCCCTGGGGACCGGCTGCGCGTGGGGCCAGGTACTGATCCTGCGCCTTCCACTAGACCACCAGGGACAGCGGACCGCAGCATGTGCGGTACAGCGCGGCGTCCCAGGGGTTAATAGCTGGCCAGGGGAGAACGCCTTCCCTGTCTCACAGCCGGCGTCTCCCCCGCTGCACGGTGCCATTCCACAGCGGTCTGAGCGGGCTGTGTCAGCGCTCCTCCCCCGGGTCCTGCCTCCTCTCTGCTCCTCGGTGGCCATTTTCTCACTACATGTGCTGGGGATGGCAAACGCTGCTGGAAGCTGATACAGGTGCCATTGCGGTCCGGGTCCCCCGCATACCTCTCCTTCAATTAAGGTCAGTGTATGCAGCACTGTTTCCTACCAGGCTCTGGTCTGTGTAGTTGATCGCAGTGCTTCTAATGCAGGATGTTATCTGTGCATTGTATGTGACTTAAATGCTAGCGCTGTTTGCCTGTACTTTAATTTCTGACTGTAAGCCTTTTTCCTATCCCTGTTCTTCTGCTACAGCCCTTGCGGTGCGGTGTTGCAGGGTGTTTATTACCTCACAGTAAACGTGTTTTTTCTGTGTGGGAGGTCACATACGCTCCGTTCACAATCCTCATGTCTGAAAGTGAACGAGGATATCCTCTTCCAGCTATAATGTACTGATATCATGTGCAGTTAGCGGAGGGATATGTAGACGCTGAGGGTTTATGGAGGGTATGTTGTATTATATATCACGCCCCATTTCTGTCACTGTGCCTGCACAAAAAAGGGGACCGCCCTCGGCTAGCTAAGATGCTTACAGCCCTTGTGGGCAACGCCCCCTGCGTTTCCCCATAGGGGTTATCGCAGCCTGTGGTGGTCTCATCACATGCAGGGGTCCCTGGACAGTTGATGGTACCCCAGTGTATCCTGTTTTTCGCCCCCCCAGGTCTCGCAGGAGCCTGTGTGGGTGAATTTATTGTCCAAATGGTATAGCACCTGATGGACGTTTTATAAGGGGAATCACCATTTCGGCCTTCTAAACGGCCTTTCGGGTCTCAGACGGGTAAAGGCATGACGTCTGATGACTGTGACATTATTGACTTTTTCAGACACGAGCCCCTTCATGCAAAGGAGGCGTAGTCTGTGTCTAAAGTCTATATACCTGGCCTTATACGGGCAGTCCGTGCGGCTTTGGTTATTACATATTCCCCGTGGCTAAATCCAAATATGCTTTCTTTAAGGATAAGGGTGTTGCCACTGTAATTCCTCTATCTGGTCAGGTGGATCAATTAGAGGAGGCGTGGAAAATCCGGGTAAGCGGTTCCAGCCTCAAAAACGGTTGACCTTTTGCATACCCCTTTGCGGATAATTACATTTCCGAATGGGAGTTACCTTTACGGGTAGATTCTCATGTTACACGCTTAGTGAGGAGTGCTACATTGCCCATGCCCTCCAGGTCCTCTTTGAAGGAGGTTCCAGATTGCAGGGGGCAAATATATCTAAAATCCAATATTCCCTTGCTGGAGGGGCTTCCAGGCCGGCTATGGCCATGTGCTGGGGGGCCAGAGCCATGGAGCGCTGAGTAGGTAACTGGATCTCTGCACACTGACTCTCCAGCAGAGCAGGTGGATAGTGGCAAATTCTCAGAGACTTTGCCACGTTCATAATGAGACGGTCTTACATATAGCCTACTCCTTTCCAGAATCTCCTCGGCAGCAGTAGCGGCTTGCCGCTCCCTGTGGTTGCGCTCTTGGAAAGCGGACGCAGATTCCATTTGGAATGCTTCGCCTTTTACGGGACAAGTCCTGTTTGGCCCTCGTCTGGACGCAATTGTGGCCCCGCAGGCAGCAGCTACGTCTGCGTGTCTGCCATCGGCTACAGTCCCATCAGGGTCTGGGGCTTTGTCTTTTCGGCCCTGTGAGGCCAGGGTGAGTCTAAAATACAGCTTTCCAAGACAGTCAGTAGCCAGGAAATCTGCTCAGCCTTAAGAACAGGCTTGGAGTACAAGACGTCCTACTCCCAAGTTGGACTATAAGCCTTCAGCCTCACGGGACGGGCCTCCTCTCGGGAGACACCAGAGTTGGAGGCCGGCTTCTCCAGTTCGCCCAGTGCTGGTGTCTGACCACCACGGACACTGTGGTAAGAAGTATTTTCTTGAAGGTATGTTCTCTCCTCCCGGTAAAAGTCTCCCAGACGGTTTTTCGTTACAGGTCTTCTGTCAATTCAGGACAAGGCCCTGTAATTTTTGAGGGTGTTACACTCTATGCTCCAGACAGGAGTTATAGTACCTATTCCGTTGCCCCAAAGGGGAACGAGGTATTACTCCATCCTCTTTCTGGTACAGACACCCAATGGGTCTTACCAGGACATTCTCAACCTCGAATCCTTCAACAAATTCTTAAGGGTTCCTTGGTTCGGGAGGGGGACCCTGCATTCCCTCATTCAATGGAGCCTGGAAATTTTGTGGATATATTCAGGGTGACTACCTGAATATCCCTCTTTTCTTAGCACACCAGTGTTTTCCTCAGGTTTGCAGTGGTCGATAAGCATTTCCAGTTTCTGGCATTGCCCCTTGGTCTGGCCTCCGCGCCTCACGGTTTACCAGGGTCATGGCAGTTATGGCTGCCCACCTGCGGATGCAGGGGGTCCACTTGTTACCCTATCCGGGCGACCTCCTGTTGTTACCACGGTCTCCAGAGATACTTCAGTGCCATATGCAACGGACAATATCTGTGTTGCTACATTAGGGCTGACTGATAAACTGGAAATGGTCCTCTCTGATTCTTCACAGAGGATGCTCCATATCCCAACTTCTGAGGATCTTTGTGATTGAGGAAAAGATCTCTGCATTACAGGCAAGGGTACGCAGTTGCCTGCAGAGTCGCCGAGTGTCTATTCACTTGGCAATGTGGTTCCTGGGTTCCAGGGTGTGGCTGTTCGACATGGTGGAGAGTACCCAGCTTCACTCTAAATCTCTAAAAAACTTGATCCTCTCCGGATGGGATGGGTTGCCACGTAGGATAAAGTCAATAGGCTTTCCCCGGAGGTTTGTCTCTCTCTGGCCTGATGGCTGCGGAAAGCTCACCTAAACAAGGGGCACGCCTTTGGGATTGCGGACAGGGTCCTTCTGACGACGGACACCAGTATCCGTGGCTGGGAAGCAATGACGGGTCCACACTTGTTCCAGGGCAGGTGGACACCAGTAGTTTTTGCGCTTCCCATAAACATCTGAGAACTCTGAGCAGTATTCAAGGTTCTCCAGCATGCTGGACAGGTCCTCCACGGAAATACCATGCAGGTACAGTCTAACAACGCCATCATGATGGCTTATGTAAACCACCTAGGAGGTTCCCGAAGTCAGGCGACACTAACAGTGGTGTCCCGAATTCTGGATTGGGTGGAAGGCTTTATCCCTGCCGTCATCGGCAGTGTTCATTCAGGAATCCTCAGATGGAAAGCAGGCTTTCTCAGCCGTCAAGACGTGCATTCAGGGAAATGTCCTCTTTATCTGGAGGTGTTCAATCTTCTGGTGAACAAGTGGAGCCTTTCAGAGATGAGACTCTTCTGATAGACGTAGGTAGGTCCAGTGGACCTTCCAAATTGTGTACCTCGTCCCTCCGTTATCCCTCTTCCTCCAGTAATAGCAAGAAGGAGGCACGCTCCTGCTGATAGCTCCAGCGTGGGCCAGATGGCACTATTACTCAGATCTTCGGAGCCTCTCAGTTAACACTCCGAAGCTGTTGCCTCTACGCCCGGACCTGTTGTCTCAGGATCCTGGCTGATACCCAGACCTGGGTTGTCTGTCCTTGACGGTGTGGCGGTGGAGACTACCCTCTTAAGGTCTAGGAGTTTTTCCAGCTCTATAGTTAACAGGGGCTCTGTCCATGTTAAGAGCTTGGAAGCTTTTATCTGCAAGAATTTACCATTAGATATGGTATACTTTCTTTCAGTTGTGTCGCCCTAGAGGCTAGGCTCCTCGGGTATTCCGGATATCCAGAGGTTGGCTTTCCTACAGGTGGGCTTAGATAACGGTCTTCGCCTTGCTTACCTGAAGGTGCAGGTTTCTGCCCTGTTAGTATGGTTTCAGTGTAGGATTGCTACTCTTCCTGATGTCCGCACCTTTGTGCAGGGTGTACGTTATATTCAGCATCCCTTTGTTCCACCTGTGGCTCCTTGGGATTTGGCTGTGGTCCTTAGGGCTCTCTGAGGACCGCCATTTGATCCACTGGGCTCAGTGGATTTCAAATGGCTTACGGCTAGGACTGTATTCCTTCTGGCTCTTAATTTGGCCAGTAGTATCTCAGAATGGGAGGCTCTGTCAATTAGACCTCCCTTTTTCTCATCTTTCCTAGGAACAGGGCAGTGCTTCGCACTTGCCCTGGTTTTTTACCTACGGGGGTGTCTAGTTTCCACATCAATGAGGAAATTATAGTACCGGCCTTTACTTCCCCAGTCCTGTCTGCTGGTGAGGCCTCTTTGGCTGTGGTACAGGCGCTAAGAATTTAAGTTGACCGTAACAGTCCATTTAGGAAATCAGACTCTCGGTTTTGTCCTTTCTAGTTTCCATAAAAAGGGTTGGCCTGCCACTACGCTAACTTTGGCAGGATGGATTCACAGGTCTTCCTGTTCCATCCTCTATTAAAGCTCTTCCACTAAGTCTGTGGGTCCTTCGTGGGAAGCTCGACGTGGCGCCTCAGCGGTGATTGGCAGCCACGTGGTCATCTGTCCATATTTTTGTAAGGTATTATGCTTTTGATACCTTCGCCTCTCAGGATGCTTCCTTCGGGCGGCGGATTCTCCTTACAGCACAGGAGCGTCCCCACCCTTAAAGGATACTGCTTTGGGACATCCCCAAGGTATCCTGTGGATACCCTATGGACCCTGAAGTAGAAAATATGAGATATGGTAATAACTTACCATTGTTATCTCTATTTCTACGAAGTCCATAGGGTTCCACAGGACTCCCGCCCTGTCGCACCTGTACTGCAGATGGGCTTTGATCTGGTCACCGGTTTCTCCTTCTCCTTCTGGTGAGAATGTGATTCCTGTGTGTTCCAGACTCTTCTCTCTCTTTTTTTGCTCCTGCTCCTGCCTATGGCTTGCTACGAAACTGAGTGGCCTGAGGCTCGGGGGCGGGGTATAGGAGAGGGACCCCAGTGCATCCTGGGAGGCTGAAAGTTTAACTCTGTGGTGCCTGGATGTCTGCCGCCATCGCCTATACCCCAAGGTATCCTGTGGAACCCTATGGACTTCGTAGAAATAGAGATAACAAGGGTAAGTTCTTACCATATCTCATATTATAAGTAATGTTTAATCATTCCCCTCAGTCCTCGCCCCAGTGGAGCTTACAGTCTATGGGGTGGGAGATGTGCTAGACTTTCTAAAGAGAACAGGTAAAGAAGCTGTCCATAGCAACCAATCAGCTTATAGCTTTCATTTTATTGAAAGTACTTGATAAATGATAGCTAGGCGCTGATTAGTTGCTGTGGGCAACTTCTCCAATTGACATCTCTCAAATGTTGATACATCTCCCCCCTACAACGCTTACTACATGAGAGCACAATTGCAAGGGTCCATGTATTCAGCAGCCAGTGAACCGTTCAGAGCATCCGAATGGAAATGCATGCAAGCACAGGGAGAACATACAGACTCCACACAGATAAGGCTCTGGTCAAAATCAAGCTCATCGCCCCATCGGATTGCTATCCACTGTGCCGCCCTACATTCACAATTTACGAGAATCCTACGTGCATCTTACCCTGTACAGAAAGTTCTGCTCGTCTTTCCGGCAGTCCCCCCATCCCCCTGTCTGTACGCTTGGTTTGATAGTCGGTATCATCAGGTCGGACTTGCACCGGCCAATAACTGGGAACGGGCGTATTTGCGGTTACACCCAACGTGAGTGTGCCTTGTTATTGTAGCGCTTCACCAGTGGAAGGTGGAAGTGAAATGCGTATGGCTTTGCCTGTACTTGCTTATGCTTGCTCTGGGGGCATGCGCAGAACACTCTACTGAAATATCTCCGATTGTCAACTTTTGTTTAACCCTACCTGTATAAAATGTACAGCAAATAGGGAGACCTCACTTGTCTCCTCGTGGAGACCTCACCATCTATTTGAAGCAGAGAGCTGGACTAGGTCTGACCATAACTCTACAGTGGTGCTTTATGGGATCTGTTGTATAAAGCACAAATGGCCTGCACTGTGTGCGGCTCCCATGCTGTGCGCACTGTGGGCGGTTCCCCTGCTGTGCGCACTGTGGGCGGTTCCCCTGCTGTGCGCACTGTGGGCGGTTCCCCTGCTGTGCGCACTGTGGGCGGTTCCCCTGCTGTGGGCGGTTCTCCTGCTGTGCGCACTGTGGGCCGTTCCTCTGCTGTGGGCGGTTCCCATGCTGTGCGCACTGTGGGCATTTCCCCTGCTGTGCGCACTGTGGGCGAATTCCCCTGCTGTGCGCACTGTGGCGAATTCCCCTGCTGTGCGCACTGTGGGCGAGTTCCCCTGCTGTGCGCACTGTGGGCGAGTTCCCCTGCTGTGCGCACTGTGGGCGAGTTCCCCTGCTGTGCGCACTGTGGGCGAGTTCCCCTGCTGGGCGCACTGTGGGCGAGTTCCCCTGCTGGGCGCACTGTGGGCGAGTTCCCCTGCTGGGCGCACTGTGGGCGAGTTCCCCTGCTGGGCGCACTGTGGGCGAGTTCCCCTGCTGGGCGCACTGTGGGCGAGTTCCCCTGCTGGGCGCACTGTGGGCGAGTTCCCCTGCTGGGCGCACTGTGGGCGAGTTCCCCTGCTGGGCGCACTGTGGGCGAGTTCCCCTGCTGGGCGCACTGTGGGCGAGTTCCCCTGCTGGGCGCACTGTGGGCGAGTTCCCCTGCTGGGCGCACTGTGGGCGAGTTCCCCTGCTGGGCGCACTGTGGGCGAGTTCCCCTGCTGCGCGCACTGTGGGCGGTTCCCTTTGCTGTGCACACTGTGAGCGATTTTCACTAATGTATCATGTTGCAGACCTTAATAGTAAAACAAAAGATTTGATGTCTATACCTTTTCCATGTTTGTTTCTCTATCATAACATACTGTACATATGTTCTTACTGCATACAATTGTTTTACGTGCATCTTATTGCATTTTAGCTGTACACTTGCGAGAGCCGTCTGTGAATAAGGAAGAAGTAGAGGACGGAGCGCTGTATTCAGCTCTGAGAACGGCCACGCAGGAACTAAAGCTGACATCCTCGGAGAAAGGGGGTACAGAAGAAATGGGGATCGCTGAGAGCACCGAGAATTCTACAGCTGAAAATTCAAATGATGGAACTGACCCAAGAAACAGAGAGGAGGCCAGGGGAGAACATCTTCATCTCCACCTGTCCAGCTGCCACGAGTGCCTGGAACTGGAGAGCTGCACCATAGAGTCGGTGAAGTTTGCATCGGCAGAGAACATTCCAGAACTGCCAGACGACTCCAATAGCTTTGAGGACAATTCAGATGTGGGTTATCTTAAAGAGTCTTCAAGCCTCAATAGGAGCGGAAAACCACCCAACGTTCTCATATATGGTGGTTCCACATCTCAAGACCACTTCCAGATTGTCAAATCTGTTCTTCAGCAGTGCTTTGATTCATGTAGGTATGTGATCTACCCTCTCCCGGAGGACCAAGCCCTCAAGGCTCCATGGATGGATAACTGTTTGTTATTGGTTGTAGCCGGCGAGGAGCCCATACCTCTTAACATTCACAAACTGTTCACGTCTTACCTGGGGAAAGGTGGGAAGATCCTGGGGCTGTCCTCTTCTCTCACGTTTGGCAGCATGGTTCTAAAAAGGAAATCTGAACTGCTGGGATCTGTCCAGGCTTTTATTTTCGACAGTCCCAACGGCAGCCAAATCCAGCTGAACGTTCTGACTAGTGGCTATGTGTACGAGGAACGCTGTAAAGAGTCGTGTGAGGAGGAGGATCAATGGGGTTATTTGGACAATGACAGTCGGGATATGATGCTGGTCCACCAGACGTATGGAGAAAATGCTGGAGAGGCCGTCCTGTGCCAGGTATAGCTCCTCCTCTTACCCGCTACATGCTATCTGCATGTGTGTCTGTGGGCTTGGTAACTGCCTGTAAATGTGACCAACTTCTGTAGCGCTTTGGTTGACTCTATCATGAGGAACCCATTGTATTGTGTCTAGCCTGTTACTGTGTCATGGTCATTTTTAGTGGAGAAGGGAGTATTGTTTGTAAAAATGTTTCATGCTGCATACACACGATTTTCCTCAACCATATTAACGATATAATTTTAATGTAGTGAACGATCGATCAATGATGCGCGTGAACGATACCGATATCTATGGTCGACTGTACATGCAGGCCACATGGACGATTTTGTCAAGATTTGCCTGTAAAGACATGACTTCACTGAAATATCTATCATCGATATCTACCTAAAATCGTTTACCCTGCACTATAGAAAAGGAGGGAAATCTATCGGTGATATCTTTGGTTGTGCAGGTTGTACCGTGTGTATGCAGCATTGTTGCGTACACACGGTACAACTTAAATGGACGATATGAACAATATCGATCTTGTTCATATCGTGCTGTTTTCACCCACCAACGACCTGTGATGCGTGGGAATGTATGGTCCATATCGACCAGGTTACTATAGGAACCCGCGATCGTTGATTGCTGGTCGTTATAGTTGGTGGATACATGGTGTGCTGGATGATCGATATCGATCGTCCAGCACACCCGGGAGATCGAACAACGATATACTTGTCGATCGTCCCGTGTGTACACACCATAAGTTTACAGCTTTAACAGAATGGGTTTAATAAGCAAACCAGAATGAGTGATAATATAATATATTAAATTCGAGCTAAATTGAAACAAATCTTCCTATGCATTCCCCAGCTATCCTTCTCTGCGGCTCCTGCTCGGCATCAGAAGCCGCGGCAGGAACTCTGTGATGTAGGGGGCACTGTGAGCCGCAGGATTATCCCTCCCTGCCACCCTCTAGTCCTGGCTCCCTGGGGCGAGGTTACTTCTGACTGTCCCTCCTAAAGAGAGATTGTTGGAATTAGATGGTTCTCAATTCACCTAAAAATAATGGGTTTTGATTTGCAGGCCAAGAATACACTTAAGAGCACACCCGTATTTTCAGCCCGTCTCCTAAGCTACATTCAGCTAAAAATCCTGCGTCATTTATACAGCTGCGTCAAGATACGCTTTTGAGGTATTTTGATGTGGCCGCAGAAAAAAAAGAGATGCGAGTTATCGTCGTCATCATCACCTGGGTGGTAGTGACTGCCTATTCAATAAAAAGTGCCCCGTTTATAAAAGTGCCAGCGTGTCTATGACCGCCGGTGGCGATTGACCAGGTTTATTTTCAGTTTCCCAAATGTCTCCTGTGCCCTACCACGGATCAGTGCTTTTAGCGCATTCCTGTGTGACCCCCCCAGTCTTCCGTCTGGCCGTCAGGCTGATTGGCAGCAGGGATGGGTCTATCTCTTTTGGCTCCTGGTCCTACAATCTTTACAAATGGAGCTCACAAATGAATGAGGGGTGTTGTAATCACACTGGAATTACCTCCAGGTTGGCAGCTCTGGGCTCTTGGTTGGGGTCACTAGAACTTATCAGAGACCCTGGTAACGAATTTTAAAGATCTATCTTGAATAAAAAAAAATATAGAAAAAAATAAAGTAAAAAACAATTAATAATATAAGAAAATTATTTAAAAATAATAATAAAATAAAACCATATACTTGTTTCTGCCCCTATAACTTCCTAAGACTTTAACTTCCATGTAATTGTTACAGTCCCTGGTATTTTCTCTCTGCTATTTATGCTGTTTGAGATGAAGCTAATGGTGCATGCACACGGTCAGATTTGTCTTCATATCTGAACGATAACTATTTAAAAAATCGTTCAATCGTTCCTATCTGAAGGAAAATCTGACATGTCTGAACGATGCGCGTTCCCGATGGTCAGATAACGATATCTGACATCCTATGTGTTTGCAGTCAGTTTTGGACGATTTCAGTCATTCTAATGCAGTCAAAAATCGTTCATAGTTCAAATCTGTCAAATCGTTCATCAGATCGTTCATCAGATCGTTCAAATCGTTCATCTGACAAATCTGACCGTGTGTACGCACCTTAAGTTCAATATTAATACCAACCTTTTATGTTGTGTTTGACCTGTGTCTTTTCTCTACAGGTCAGGCTGGAGCTGCCTCCGGAGTCTCTAACGGACCATGATAAGGGGACCTTTGATTCTCTGAAGCTGAGTAACACCCAGAGGCACGAGGTGCTGACACAGATCCTCAGCAGCCTTGGTCTGGACTGTGAAGCCAGCACCTCGCCGTCTCTGACACCAGTCTACCTGCTGACTGCACAAACGGTGAGTTCCGACTGTCGCCCAAACCAAATCCAACCTCCCCCCTGTACGCAAGATATCCGGCAGGTCGCTGTATATTCCTTCCAACATTGCTTCCACTCTAGGAGAATGTATAACATTATACTCCACATGATTAAGGGACCCAGGACCGTATTTATAGTTGATGATATCCTAAACGTTGTCTTTTACTTTATATTAGCGATTGTGCCCCTCACAAGCTCATGCTCCTCTCTCCAACATACCCGTGTTAAAGACCAGTCACCAAAAATGAAAACTGAGTATTACTGTATGTAATTTTCAGGCTGCCCATCGCTAATGCCTCCTTGTTGGCTTATATTGCCCCACTATTTGTCTTGAGAGAAGTCTCAGTTTCCTGGGACATGAAGTGGACAAGGAGAGATCAGTGTGTTCCGTAGTCTGTTACCAGCTGGTGGGCCGCTGGGATGACTGTCATGAAGGAACCTATGGTGGTTACATCTCCTATCTCTGCTCCAGCCATAGGAGCCAATGCCAGTGACACGCTGGGGTGTATAGGTCAGGATGGACAGGATCATGTAGAATCCCGGAGGCAGTTGGACAAATCTAGGAGCCAGCAGTGCCCAGAGATAAAGGGCATTACAGAACCCGGGCTGCTGGTTTTCTGATGTTACCCCTGTACTGCAGCTATATATTCTGGTAATGCATAACCATTCTGGGAGCACCTCCATCCGCCTGCTTCCACTTAGTAGGTGGTTCTCAGAATTATTTCCTTTTCTGTTTTATATATAAAAAAATATCTATATTTCCTTAGCGTAGAATAGAATGTAGCTCATTGAAGGTTTTAGAAGTCACTGGAGAGTTTCGTAACCATTATAAAGATACAAAGACCCAAGTGTGGATCTTTTATTCTCCCTCTTTCTTATATTACAGCGAGCATATAAAATGTTATTTGAAATATACAATGTTACTGGTACAGATGTGTCCACTGACATCTATCCTCCACGCGCTACAAGTCGCATTACACATAGCACTGAACCTCCTTTTCCCTTTAATTGCGTCTTATTTGCCCAGCTATGCTAATAGGACGCACAAGCAGCTTCTGCGGATTAAGATGATATGCGGCATGCCTATGTTCTGCGTGCGACTGCGGGTGTATCTGCATGCCTATGTTCTGTGTGCGACTGCGGGTGTATCTGCATGCCTATGTTCTGCGTGCGACTGCGGGTGTATCTGCATGCCTATGTTCTGTGTGCGACTGCGGGTGTATCTGCATGCCTATGTTCTGTGTGCGACTGCGGGTGTATCTGCATGCCTGTGTTCTGTGTGCGACTGCAGGTGTATCTGCATGCCTATGTTCTGTGTGTGAGTGCGGGTGTATCTGCATGCCTATGTTCTGCGTGCGACTGCGGGTGTATCTGCATGCCTATGTTCTGTGTGCGACTGCGGGTGTATCTGCATGCCTATGTTCTGTGTGCGACTGCGGGTGTATCTGCATGCCTATGTTCTGTGTGTGACTGCGGGTGTATCTGCATGCCTATGTTCTGTGTGTGACTGCGGGTGTATCTGCATGCCTATGTTCTGTGTGTGACTGTGGGTGTATCTGCATGCCTATGTTTTGTGTGCGACTGCGGGTGTATCTGCATGCTTATGTTCTGAGTGCGACTGCGGGTGTATCTGCATGCCTATATTCTGCGTGCGACTGCGGCTGTATCTGCATGCCTATGTTCTGTGTGCGACTGCGGGTGTATCTGCATGCCTATGTTCTGTGTGCGACTGCGGGTGTATCTGCATGCCTATGTTCTGTGTGCGACTGCGGGTGTATCTGCATGCGTAATGCCGCTGACACTGTAATGTAACATAGAATCTGACGGCAGATAAGAACCACTTGGCCCATCTAGTCTGTCCTTTCTACCCTATGTGATCCTCAGTTCTTTGTAAGGACATCCTTATGCCTATCCCTAGCGTGTTTAAATTGCTCTACTGCCTTAGCCTCTACCACCTCTGATGGGAGGCTGTTCCACTTATCCACTACCCTTTCTGTGAGGTAATTTTTCCTCTAATTTCCTTTGAACCTACCTCCCCCCATTGTCAGTGCATGTCCTCGTGTTCTAGTACGTCTCTTCCTATGAAGAATGTCTCCATCCTTCACCTTGGTAAAACCCATGATATATGTGGAAGTTTCTATCATGTTCCCCCTTTCCCAGAATCTGTTCGATTCCCGGCACCGCCTGGCCGACAAAAGCATTGGTGGCTGATCCCCGATGGTGAGGGCCAATGCTCTCTCTGGCACAGGGCGTCAAAAAGTCATGTTACGACTCTGTTTCAAACTACACATATTAAGATCTTTTAGTCTTTCCTGGTAGGTTTTGTGGTGTAGACCTTACACCACTTTAGTTGCCCTTCTTTGTACAGTCGCTAATGTATTAATATCCTTCTGGAGATATGGCCTCCAGAACTGAACACAGTATTCGAGATGAGGACGCACCAATGACCTATACAGTGGTATTATCACTTCTTTCTTTCTGCTACTGATTCCTCTCCCTATGCAACCAGACATCTGACTTGCCTTCCTCATTGCTTTGTTACAATGCTTAACTGACCTGCAATAGTGACTCCTAGATCCCTTTCCTCCTCCGTAGGTTCCATTATTGTACCCTCAGTACTATATTTAGCCTTTGGGTTCTTGAGCCCAAGTGCGTGATTTTGCATTTTTTAGCATTAAACTGTAGTTGCCTCGTACTTTACCGTTCCTCTAGTCAACCTATATCCTCCATCATTTGTCTTACCCCTCCTGGTGTGTCTACCCTGTTGCATATTTTTGTGTTCTCTGCAAAAAGGCTACTTTCCCTTTAATACCACTTGCATTGTCACCAACATAGATATTAAAAAGCACTGGTCCTCCAAGTACAGATCCCTGGGGTACTCCACTGGTAACATTTCCCTCCTGTGACTACACTCCATTTACTACAACTCTCAGTTTCGTACCCTTCAACCAAGTTCTTATCCATTTAACCACCTTAGAATAAAATCCCAAATTTCCAAGTTTATTTGTCTGCGATGTGGGACCGTGTCCAAAGCCTTCCTATAGTCTGGGTAACCTACATCTACAGCCCCCCCTTCATCTATTACTTTAGTCACCTAGTCAAAAAAGTCAATGGGGTAAATTTACTAAGAATTGTGTTGGTCCGAGATTGCAATCAACTCGGAAGTACTTTTCATAGACTTCAGCAGAACACGGGAATTTACCATTATTCTTTTTGTTCAATTCGGCTGTTTTTGGTGCAATATCGGGGAGTAAATAGAAGTTTCAAATAGAACACCTCCTGTTACAGCCAATGAGCGGCCGCTACATGTTAAGCGGCCTCCGATTGGCTAGCGGCTCATAGAAATTTCAGATGACTCCCGTCTTCTGTCATTCCACGTAGTATAGGTATATGTGGTAACACATATATCTATACTTGTCCGACTTGGAACGGGTACCCTCGTTTTTTTGTTTTTTGCCAAGTGTTGTGGATGCTACGGAGATCGGTGCAAGGAGAGGTGAGTATAGGTTTTTTCAATGTACTCCCATTGGATATCTACATGGAGAAGTGGACCGATCACCTGGCAGCAGGTAAGCATGTGTGAGTGGGGTAGGTAGGTGTTTGTAGGTAGGTGTGTGGTTCCACAAGTGCCAAAGGGCAGACATGCTGGCACCTGTAGTTCCACTGTAAAATACAATAGTTGACATTCTATATATCCTAGTATTGTCCTATCTCCTATATTATATTATTGTCTCATTCTATATAGCATAATATAGTCCTATCCCATATATTATAGTATTGTCTCATTCTATATATCATAATATAGGGCCTGATTCAGAGCCGTTCGCTATTTGTGGTCGTTCGTTCAAAAACAAGGGGTGGCTATTCAAATGATCCGTTCGCAAATTGCAGTCTGTTCCCACCTCTAAGTCTGAACGAGCGAGCAAAACATACGCTCGTTTTTTTGATAAAAACGCCCCCTGGCCGCACGCACCATACGCCATGTCCGCTATTTATTAGATTAATCGAGTACATCGTACAGCGTATGAACTGCTCGCTATTCTTGTGGTTGGTGTTTTCAACTGCTATTTTGCGAGCAGTTCTGAGTTAAAAAAAACCAAGTGACGTGGTCAATGACGCTGCTGTATTAATTATGCACTCCCTTAAAACGCCCATTTTTGACCTTTAAGCACGCCTGCGTTCGGATCTCCACTCCCCGTTTTCAAGCACCTTCCCCTGTTACCACCCACATACGCCTCATTCTGTCACTCAAAATAGCAGGCCCTAGCTATATTGCGTACCAACGATTTTCGGCCGCACTGACTGCTTCGCGCATGCGTACTAAAAACCGTACGCATGCGCAGATGTGCGAACATCGCTCGGAACGAGCGTACTGCCGCTAGCGAGTGGCTCTGAATGAGGGCCATAGTCCTATATCATATATTATAGTATTGTCCTATCTCCTATATTATATTATTGTCTCATTCTATATATCATAATATAGTCATATATCATATATTATAGTATTGTCTCGTTCTATATATTATAGTATTGTCCTGTATAATTTATTATAGTATTGTCTCATTCTATATATCATAGTATTGTCCTATCTCATATATTATAGTATTGTCTCATTCTATATATCATAGTATTGTCCCATCTAATATATTATAGTATTGTTTCATTCTATACATAACCGTATTGTCTTCTGATTCACATGTCCGATAACTTATGGCTTATTATTAGTTAGTAGATGGCACTTTTTACAGAGAACTGATGTTAGAGGAACCTCGAATGTCTGGATTATCTGTCTTCCTCTGTACATAGGTCTTAAGCCGCACATCCACTAGCAGATGGGTACACGACAGCACGATTACAACATCGTAATCGTACTGTCGTTCCCCATTCCCTGAGTGCCTACACTGAACGATTAGCAGTTCAGTGTAGGCACCCTCCATCATAGGACAACTGCACCTAATAACCTCCGTGGTACTATATATACAACTCAATCTGCCCCAGGGACCGCCCCCTCTATCTGCTGCCCTCCTTCTTCTTTGCTGCTTTGTCCTGCCCCCCCGTCCCCCTCCCTCGTTGCCACTCGCTCTTCCCCCTTCTTCCCCCACACACATTCCCTTCCTTGTTCCTGGCAGGCCGGTCCTCCTCCTAGGCTATGTCTGTCCCATGGGAGGCCACTGATGGTAAACATTGGTGGCTGATCCCCGATGGTGAGTGCCATGCACATGCACCGTCTGCACATACTGATAAACTATCGATGGCTCACTATGGTCGATAGTCGTCCCTACTCCCTAGCACTGGGGGCCGCTGGGGTGCGCATGTTGGAGATGTGACAGATCTTACAGAATTATTATATACTGTTTTGCTTTGAGTCCTAGTGCTATAGCTCCTCAGCTGTGTACTGGAGTTCCTATATCATTACCTGTGTTCTTTACACTACTGTGCATCTTCATTTTTTTCACTGTATGTTTTTCTATTTTATTGATATAATATTATGAATGCTGTTCAGTCACTAATTTGCAGTGCTTATCGCTTTAGAAGGAATTGCTTTCCAGTCTAATAGTGTGGTTCCAAAGCACAAAAGTTATGTAAAAAAAAGGGTAACACGATGTAAGTTTAACAATTAGAGTAAAAAGCAATGAAATAGTACAGTCGATACATACACGTGCGTATTGGTCCCAGTATACAATCATTCAGTCCAGAAGTCTGTGGTCGCAAAGAAGATGTCTGTACCCTGGGGTCAGGACAGAGCTTATATATCTTACAGGTTTCAGAGTTAGCAAAGGGACAAATTGACAGGTTTTCATTGGTTCTAGCTTCTGGTCAATCTGGTCATTGGTCAGTTCATACGGTGTCATCAGGGGTATGGATCAGTCTTCCAACGGTCACATTGTGTATCTTCCCGCCGAAGAACTGCTTAAAACTGGCTACAACACTGCATACTAGTAATAACATTTCTATTCAATAACTCCCTATCATCCATAACTAGCGGACGCATGATGCGACTTCTTTTCCTATAGAAACGGATGTCTGCAAATAAACAGACATCAGATACCAAACATGACATGTCCACTATATTCTGAACCTTAGATCTCTTTTAAGTACATCTTACATCATAATTATTAGCTAACAAATACCTTTAATAACTCTGGTTATTATCTATAATGTGTGGGAACCATTTTATATGTATGAGTTTGCATATGTGCGTCTGTGTATGTGTGAATACATGTGCGCGTTCGTATTTGTGCGCATTGGATTGCACCGACGCAAAGTAGCGTCCAAGTAACTCGTCATCAGACTATAGACGACTATATCGTCAGATAATAATTGTAAGCGATCATACCCAATTATTTGACTTTGACAATATGCAAATGAGTGCTGCTGGTCCTTATGTAGCTCAGTGATAATTCAGAACATTGCAGCTGCAATTCTACCTTGCAATGCTACAACGAAACACTAGGTGATGCTATTGATACAGATTTAATACTGTGCATCAATACTGTGCACTGTGGGGTTAGAATAGGTGTTAACTATCTTTTAATTGTCACTGAGTAGGTTAAACTGAGGACAACAGGGTCTGCAGTGTTACTTTTGTATAACCATCTCTTCACTATAGGAGTAATCACTTTTGGGAATATAACTTACATGGCCACCTTTTGTCTCAATGCTTTGCCCAGCAGAAATGGAGGCATCGTACAGCCCAGTGCTGAATCGGGATCACACCTAAAGACAGACTGTTTCGGCTGTATTGGGGCTCATTAGAGAATACGGGTTTGCTAAGCATATGAAGCACTGCAGATACAGCCTCTCTGATACAGTAAGGGCCTGGGAAAGATTGAAGTCACTGTTTAGCGTATAATGTGCAGATAAGAAAGGACCAGTGTGGCACCAGTGACTCCTGGAAACACCAGTACGGGGTCCAGTAACTTCTGGGAACCCCAGTGTGGGGACCAGTGACTTCTGGGAACACCAGTATGGGAACCAGTGAGTTATGGGAACACCAGTGTGGGGACCAGTAACTTCTGGGAACACCAGTACGGGGTCCAGTGACTTCTGGGAACGCCAGTGCGGGGACCAGTCATTCTTGGGAAAACCAGTGCGGGGACCAGTCACTCCTGGGAACGCCAGTGCGGGCACCAGTCACCCCTGGGAACGGCAGTGCGGGCACCAGTCACCCCTGGGAACGGCAGTGCGGGCACCAGTCACCCCTGGGAACGCCAGTGCGGGCACCAGTCACCCCTGGGAACGCCAGTGCGGGGACCAGTCACCCCTGGGAACGCCAGTGCGGGGACCAGTCACTCTTGGGAACGCCAGTGCGGGGACCAGTCACTCTTGGGAACGCCAGTGCGGGCACCAGTCACCCCTGGGAACGCCAGTGCGGGCACCAGTCACCCCTGGGAACGCCAGTGCGGGCACCAGTCACCCCTGGGAACGCCAGTGCGGGGACCAGTCACCCCTGGGAACGCCAGTACGGGCACCAGTCACCCCTGGGAACGCCAGTGCGGGCACCAGTCACCCCTGGGAGCGCCAGTGCGGGCACCAGTCACCCCTGGGAGCGCCAGTGCGGGCACCAGTCACCCCTGGGAGCGCCAGTGCGGGCACCAGTCACCACTGGGAGCGCCAGTGCGGGCACCAGTCACCCCTGGGAACGCCAGTGCGGGCACCAGTCACCCCTGGGAACGCCAGTGCGGGCACCAGTCACCCCTGGGAACGCCAGTGCGGGCACCAGTCACCCCTGGGAGCGCCAGTGCGGGCACCAGTCACCCCTGGGAACGCCAGTGCGGGCACCAGTCACCCCTGGGAACGCCAGTGCGGGCACCAGTCACCCCTGGGAACTCCAGTGCGGGCACCAGTCACCCCTGGGAACGCCAGTGCGGGCACCAGTCACCCCTGGGAACGCCAGTGCGGGCACCAGTCACCCCTGGGAATGCCAGTGCGGGCACCAGTCACCCCTGGGAATGCCAGTGCGGGCACCAGTCACCCCTGGGAACGCCAGTGCGGGCACCAGTCACCCTTGGGAACGCCAGTGCGGGGACCAGTCACCCCTGGGAACGCCAGTGCGGGGACCAGTCACCCCTGGGAACGCCAGTGCGGGGACCAGTCACCCCTGGGAACGCCAGTGCGGGGACCAGTCACTTTTGGGAACGCCAGTGCGGGCACCAGTCACTCTTGGGAACGCCAGTGCGGGGTCCAGTCACCCCTGGGAACGCCAGTGCGGGGTCCAGTCACCCCTGGGAACGCCAGTGCGGGGTCCAGTCACCCCTGGGAACGCCAGTGCGGGGTCCAGTCACCCCTGGGAACGCCAGTGCGGGGTCCAGTCACCCCTGGGAACGCCAGTGCGGGGTCCAGTCACCCCTGGGAACGCCAGTGCGGGGGCCAGTCACCCCTGAGAACGCCAGTGCGGGGGCCAGTCACCCCTGGGAACGCCAGTTCGGGGGCCAGTCATTCTTGAGAACGCCGGTGCGGGGACCAGTCACCCCTGGGAATACCAGTCACCTGGCTGCCCACTTTGTTGTGTTGCTGGAAATCTTGCACAAGAGAGCCCCAGAGTCTGATTGTGCAGCATTGATAATGTGGTCTGTCCATCAGCTGGTGTCTCTGGGCTAAAACTAATTTGAACCTGTGTAAAGCTGGGCATCCACTATACCAGTGTTGGCTAACCTTGACACTCCAGCTGTTGTGGAACTATATATCCCAGCATGCCCTGCCACAGTTTTAGCATGCCCTAATAGCAAAACTGTATCAGTGCATGCTGGGTTATATAGTTCCATAACAGCTGGAGTGTCAAGGTTAGCCAACACTGCACTATACAATTATCTGTCAGATATCTGTCCAATCTGGCTGGCTGGAATGAAAACCTGGTAATGTATGGGAGCAAATGACAGTGGATCATATGGTTTCAAACACTGAAAAAAAGGACCAAACAAATTCTTCAAATTGGTTAAATTTGTGTGTTTTAACCAATTTGTCTGAACTACCATTTTTGGCTATTTTCCAGTGTTTGTGAGCAAATGGGCGACTGTTATTTGCTCCCATACATTACCAGGTTTTCATTCCAACCAGCCAGATTGGACAGATATCTGACAGATAATTGTATAGTGGATGCCCAGCTTAAGGAATGGCAGAATGCAGAGGACACTAAATAATCCGATGCTGATGTCACTAGAGGGACCAGATCCTATCGATTTTGATTATAAAAAAGCTGCAGACGAATTAATACACAGGGAGCAATCCAACTAGGTTCGAGTTTTCTAAAGCGAGTTTGTTTTACATCGTATGAATGCACGCACCCGAGATTCGCGAGATCCAATTATAAAAGCCTATTCGTGCTACTCACAAATATTCTATAGCATGTGACTTGGGAGAAGAGCATGAAAAAGTGGGGAGACCATCCTGGACCTCAGAAAAAGGGACAACTTCATTAGCACACAGTTTCTCAAACTCTGTTCTCAGGACCCCAAACGGTCATGTTTTCCAGGTCTCCTCACAGAATCGCAAGTGAAATAATTAGCTCCACCTGTGGATCTTTTAAAATGTGTCAGTGAGTAATGACTACACCAGTGCAGTAATACACCTGTGCGCCTACCAGGAGACTTGGAAAACGTGACCTGTGTGGGGTACTGAGAACCGAGTTTGAGAACCTCTGCGATTAGCAGAATTGCACAGGCGGCTGTCAGTGGGCATAAGGCAAGTACTGGAGGTTTTTTAAAACCGTGTAAAATGGCCGATTTGTGCATTTTATTTTTTTTAAATTAATAAAAAAAGAAAACTTTTTGTGTTTAATCTCAAACAAATTAAACATAAAATGCAAAAAAACTAGGAAAAAAAGGTGATTTTGTGTTAATTGGAGGCAACTTTAAATCTTAAAAAAACCCAAAAACAATAAAAAGCAATTATTTTTCATTTTAAAAAATACTTTAAATTTGGGGTACCTAAACTAATGAAAAAGTTGATTTTGGGCTAATTTGAGGAATTCAGTCAGTCGTTAGGGAGGTGGGGGGTGTCCAAGGGGTTCTGCAGTGTGTCCCAACATCCTTGAAATAAAGACTTTCCCTACCTTTTTTTCATGGGGATGTGCACAGAAAAGCATTAATTTCCTCTGGGAAAAAAAAAAAGTGAGTTTGAAATTGGATTGCAGCTGCACAGTACAGTGCGAGTAACCCAGCAGCACAGTACAGTGCGAGTAACCCAGCAGCACAGTACAGTGCGAGTAACCCAGCAGCACAGTACAGAGCGAGTAACCCAGCAGCACAGTACAGTGCGAGTAACCCAGCAGCACAGTACAGTGCGAGTAACCCAGCAGCACAGTACAGTGCGAGTAACCCAGCAGCACAGTACAGTGCGAGTAACCCAGCAGCACAGTACAGTGCGAGTAACCCAGCAGCACAGTACAGAGCGAGTAACCCAGCAGCACAGTACAGTGCGAGTAACCCAGCAGTACAGTGCGAGTAACCCAGCAGCACAGTACAGTGCGAGTAACCCAGCAGCACAGTACAGTGCGAGTAACCCAGCAGCACAGTGCGAGTAACCCAGCAGCACAGTACAGTGCGAGTAACCCAGCAGTATAGTACAGTGCGAGTAACCCAGCAGCACAGCACAGTGCGAGTAACCCAGCAGCACAGCACAGTGCGAGTAACCCAGCAGCACAGTGCGAGTAACCCAGCAGCACAGCACAGTGCGAGTAACTCAGCAGTACAGTACAGTGCGAGTAACCCAGCAGCACAGTACAGTGCGAGTAACCCAGCAGTACAGTGCGAGTAACCCAGCAGCACAGTACAGTGCGAGTAACCCAGCAGCACAGTACAGTGCGAGTAACCCAGCAGTACTGTGCGAGTAACCCAGCAGTACTGTGCGAGTAACCCAGCAGTACTGTGCGAGTAACCCAGCAGTACAGTGCGAGTAACCCAGCAGTACAGTGCGAGTAACCCAGCAGCACAGTACAGTGCGAGTAACCCAGCAGTGAGAACTGCTCGCACAAGCCAACTCACACCTAAATGGTTTGACCCCCCCCCCCCCCCCAAAAAAAAAAATAATAAAAAAATAAAAAATTAAGTTTAAATATAAGGGCATGATTTCAACATTTCATTATTGCGAAGTCCCCCACCCGGCTACTTCTTCATATCACTCGGCTGGCAAAATTCCCTTGGGGAGAACACTGAGATTGATGAGTGTAAACGTCATTGATCATTATTGGATCCAAAAAAAAATAATGGAGGGGGTGAATGAATTGACTGTATTGAGGGAGGAGATGGAGGACAAGGCTCTAGATCTGCACAGTACGTCATGTAGGAGAAACCTGTCACTCTTCATCGCCGTAAGGCAGGATGGTGGGAGTAGGAAAAATTCCAAACAGTTACAGCACGTTCACCAGAAATTGGAGGTAGCGGTGTATGATCATGTGTACCATAGGGGAAATCCATCTCTAGATCTAGTAATCAGAGTCTATGGGCCGTATTCAATTAGAGGCGAAAAGCCGTAACCGGCGAAAAAGTTATCTCCAGAACTTATCTCCAAATTCAATTCCAGCCGGAAATTCGCCTAAACGGAGACTCAATGCAATGTACAGTAATAGGCGAAAAAGTTTCACCTGTGAATAGCGGGTGAAAAGATGCGCAAAATTGTTATTTTGGGGTGCAAAGGTGGGGAAACGACCCAGAACCCTTGGGACAGCCCCCCAAAGGACAAATCTTGCAAAAAAAAAACCCTAAGAACACCTCAAAAAAAGTACTCTCATTTTTGGGGCGAAAAAGTAAAAAGTGCGGCATAAAAACCAGCAAAATCGACTTCTTGAGGGTCTGCAAGGATGGGTCAGGTGTTTTTAGGATTGCAGGTGTATGCAGCAGGTGTGTTTTTGTACGTTTTTTAAAAGTTCACTTTAGAGACATAAAAATAAGCTAGCACCCATTTGCAAGTACCCCAAATGTGCCAGGACTACTTATTTTCACCCAAAAATACTGCTTTATGCCATTCTTCACCACTTTTACAAAGATGCTAATTAGAAGAAATTTAAACTACTTAAGTACCCCAAACACTTTTATTAGGGCTATTAGTGCACATCTAGATTGATTCCCTATGTTTTTTTTGGGGTACAGACTGATTTCCCCACTTGTGACAGTACTTTCCACCTGTTCTGCATTCGCCGCTTTCCGTTTTCGCGTGTTTAGGAATTGAATAGACGCGCACAAAAAGTTTTTGCCTCTGAAAGAGGCGGAAAGTCGGACAGGCAAAACTTGTCCGACTTTTCGCCTCTAATTGAATACTGGCCCAAGTTGGACACAACTCAAGCACCTTATCATAGTTATGCCTGGACCCCATATAGCCGACTACAAACAGAAGACAGAACGATGCTGCCGCTTATCCTAATTCTGCAAAAGCCAGTCACTGGTGCCCCAATGGGGTCCATCTGCTGTCTCTTCTCTCTGATTGCCTTTATGCTTATGTCTTAAGCATAGGAACATTATTGGGGCAAGGGGGTATTATCGGGTCAGTTGCCTGATGGTGACCGTAGTTTTGCAGAGTGTATGACCAGCATACGGGCGCCTCCATGTTCACAATCCGACCTATTTCTTGGGACTCTTCCATTACAGCAGCAATAGATGTATGAGGAACAGCGTCTGTAAGACGTCGCTTTAAAATTAAATTGCTCTTTTCTTACACAAAATGTAACACATCTGTAACTAGCCTTAGTTGTATAAAACTTTTGCACAAGTACAGTCACAAAACAACATTGTA